>SJYO01038709.1:18476570-19165943 GCA_006410555.1 Capra ibex
TCCCTAACGTAACTTAAACATTTAACGAAACCCATCATATGAGTAAAAGTGATATAACTAAGAAGGCTAGGTACTTGTACCATATAAAGAGGTAGATAATCACAGGAGAAACTAAAGAAAGTAGTCACAAAATATCAAAAGATATATATCCAGAAATCAAAGAAATCCATCTATATAAGGATTCATAAAATAAGAAAAGCAACGTTACCACTTACCTTAACAAAGGAATTAAAGAAAAAGATGAAAGAGTAATAAGCACATATCCTTACGTTCCCTAAAGACACACAACTAAAATATAGGACGTTGAAATGATATAAGTAACTACTCGAGATCATTAAAAGACCACCTCAGAAATCCCAAAAGGTACATCTCCTAGTACAGTAGACGTTTGTCACTCTCAAAATGAAGAAGAAAAGGTTAAACCTAAGGAAAATAAAGAAAAAGACGAGACTAACGACACCGGTTTTGAAGGTCTTGATACAACTTATCATCGCCACTTTCACCTGTGGGAACAGAATGAAAATTTAAGTTACTTAATTTATGAGGTTGGTTTTCTGTATCTGACTCACCTATGTTTTCGTTCAGGATACATATACGACAAATATTCTCTGGTTAAAGTCTGGATCTCTGTGTATGTCTAACTTTCTCTTTCCTACCTCTTTCCATAAGGTCTCTTGTTCAACCGTCTCCTCATCCACCTATGACTCGTATAGAGAGAGGTATCTATGTAGTGATTACGTGGAAGTCTGTGTATTCTAGAACATCTTGTGGTCGACTCTCGTCTTTTCTCATGGACTTTTCTTATATATCTTGGTCCTTCTTGAACCATCCTACTTCCTTCACTGCGTCCCACCCCCCACCCACCTTCCTCTCACTCTTCCTGACCTGGACGTGGACCCCTCACCCCCTTGACTTCGTCCCCAGTCTAGGGATGTAGCCCCTTTTATAACCCCCGTCTCCTCTTCGCAAACTCCGACAATCAGTCACTTCGTCGACTAGTCACTGTTAGAATAACTTTACTCTTAGTGTCTCTGTCGGCAACGACGTTAGTATGTATAGAACCTGTCTCTACGTTCAGGGGATCTTACGTGTCGTCGACCCTCTACCTCACATCCCTGACCTCTCGTTTAGGGTCTCACTCCAGACGACAACCGACGTCCCTCTACGGGGTTCCCCTGTACTTCCTCCTCTAGTACCAACCTTTACTGACACATCCTTTTGGTCCGTCGGTACTTCCGTTTTACTATGATAACTCAGTACATGGCCCACCCCTCGGTTGTGACATCGGAGAGAGAGGGTGTATGGTCGTGGTCGTTGACTTGTTATTTCTGGGGTCTGTCCGACTGGGAAATTCGGAGACTATTCGACTTGTTGTCTCTTCCTGAGGTCGGTCCTCCCGGAAAATTCACGGACTAGTCCGGTTCGTTTTTTCTTCCCCGTCGGTTTCTCGGGGAGACTATTGGTCGACGGTCTCCGATCTTTTTCTGAGACTGACCCAGTATCGAGGATGACAACTCCGTCAGTCACAGGGATGTGTAAACTACGAAGGTCCCAGGGACACTAGGTTCGTCGACACGGTGGAGATATGAGTTGTGAACGACCCCGTCTCGACGGTCTTCGATCTTTTTTGGGATCCCATGTAAAGTACGACGAGATCGACGACCGAGGACTCATGGACCACCACGACCCGGGAACACTAGGTTCGTTGACACGGTGGACCCAGGAGTGACTCCGTCTGGGTCCAGGAGGTCCCTTCTGAATCCTCGTTTCAGGACACCTACTGAGTGTATGTCTCCACCTCTATTTTGGTGTCAACTTTGTGTCCCTGTCACACCGTTTCCTTCTCCTGGGTTTACGAAGGGTGGTCGATATGTTCACCGTCCAATTTAGGTCTACTAGTTGACCCGACTGAAACACAGGATACCCTACATATTTTCCTGTTACTTTCGAGGGTGTTTTCTTTTGCTTGACAGAGACCGTGGACCTCCACCTGAAACCACAGTTCTTGTGTGTCCTCATTCTGGCCTAATCTCAGACTCGACGGTAGTGTCGTCTAGACCTCTGGTCAGGTCATAGTCTCCCGTAGGATCCCTCCTCTCCACCTGACACTGAGTGTTTCTCCCTTTTCTATGACTGTCGACTCTAAGTTTTGGTACATGAATCATAAGAATATAAAACTGAACAAGACGTCAACAAAGACCTAAAAAAAGAAGGGGGCGGGGTGACAACGATATAAACAACTAAAATAATCATGATAATTTAAGTAAATTGGAAGACTATTAAAAAATTAATATGAAAAATTAATAAAATATTGAAAGAGGAGATGTCACCGAAAAACGTCAAGACACCGTACATAAAAAGAAAAGAAAAAGAAAAAAAAAATAAAAATGTTTTAAATTTTCAAATAAAAATAATAAAATGATGTAAATAAGAAAACAAACGGAAAGAATAAAAATAAAAGGACAACATCAACGAGATTATATATATTTAGAAATAAATGGAGAAAATTGATACGAAAAAGATAAGAAAAAGAATGGTATAACCAATCAAACAAAACAAAGATAACGAAATAAGGGGTCAACCGTGGAACGAAACCAAAACATAAAGTCAAACATGAAATCAAAACAACATTTTCCAACTATAATATAAACCAAAGGAAATGAGTGGTCCAGTTAGAGAACTTGAAATAAAAGAACTCCCCCCGACGAAACCAAAACAAATACCAATATATACACATACACATATAAGGTAATAAAAACAATAATAAACTGACTAAAACATAAACGGTAAACAGACCCAGAGGGGAAAATTAAGAACAAAAAACGAAAACACACAAACAAAATTAGAGGAAATTACGGTATTGTTTGTTGGACACTTTAGACGTAAGGGACCGGTATTTAGTCCGGGACTCGGAAACTTCACACTGACGACTGTGGTTCTGTCATCTAACGGTCTCTTGAGGATTGGGGTCCCTCATACTTAATGATTCTTGAGGGTGTTTCTGGAGGTGGACACATATTCTGGACCGTAGTGGTTGACGGTCGTCTTGAGACACGTCCCGTGGAGTGGGTTTGTTCTGTTTTTGTGTCTAGGTCAGTAGTCGTCTATCCTAATGGTGGAGTGTCTCGGGGTGGGTAGTCTCCTTTTTTATTTTTGTTTTTGAGTACAGGAGGGTGAGCTTGTGTTCGTGTTCAGTGTAACTTGTACTTCGGATGTGTCAATCTGGTTGGAATGGGTGGTTCGCGTCTTTGGTTTTCCTTTTTCCTTAAGTTGGAGTTTCGGACCCTTTTTCTTTAGAGTTTGTGTTATTCAATTATTTTTTCTTTTGCGTCTCTATATGACGCGTTTACTTCCTTGTTCGTTCTTTGTGTTTTGGTTTATTTGTTTTTTCTTTATTCGTTTGATAAAATTTTTGTTAAGTCTCATTACTAATATTTCTACTTAGTTTTGGGGTTTTTGTCTTACCTCTTTTACGTTCTTAGTTAATTGTGTAAATTGTTTCTGGATCTTCTTTATTTCTTTTTTGTTTGTCTCTGTTTGTCGTGTTAGTGACTTTAATTTTTATAAGATTTTCTTTAGTTATCGTATTATAGACTTCGTCTTCTTGTCTATTTTCTCGACCTTCTATCTTACTATCTTTAATGACGACGTCTCGTCTTATTTCCTTTTTCTTACCTTCATTACCTCATATCAGAGTCTTTGAAGACCCTGTTATAATTTACGTGGTGGTAACTTTAATATTGCCAGGTCTTCTTCTTATATTTTTCTTCTCAAAGTCTTTTTTAAACTTCTCTAATATCAGTTTTTAAAGAGGTCGAAACCTTTCCTCTGTCAATCAGTTAAAGTGCTTCATGTCTCTTAGAGTATGTCCTATTTAGGTTCCACTTTGTGTCGATCTGTGTATGATTCGTTTGATTGTTTCTGATTTATGTTTCTCTCTTATAACTTTCCGTCGTTCCCTTTTTGTTGTTCATTGTATGTTCCCTTTAGGGTATGTTAATTGTCGACTAGAAAGTCTTCTGTGAGACGTCCGGTCTTCCCTTACCGTCCTATATAAATTTCATAACTTTCCTTTTTAGATGTTCGTTCTAATAAGATGGACCGTTCCTAGAGTAAGTTTTGACTACGTATTTAGTTTTCGAAATGTCTCTTCGTTTTCAATTCTCTTAAATCATGATGGTTTGGTCGTAGTGTTGTTTACAATTTCCCTGAATAAATTTGTCCTTTGTGTTCTCTTCCCTTTCTGGATATTTTACTGGGTTTTATTAATTCTTTTACGGTTATTTTTGTATATATAGTTGTTAATGAAGTTTACTTTTACCTAATTTACGAGGTTGGTTTTTTACGTCTGACCGACTTACCTACGTTTTTTGTTCTGGGTTTATATACCACGGAAGTCTGGATCTCTGTGTATGTCTGACTTTGAATCTCCTACCTTTTTCTATGAAGTACGTTTACCTTTAGTTTTCATTAGGTCTCATCGTTAGGAGTATAGACTGTTTTATCTGTAATTTTATTTCTTATAACGTTCTCTATTCCTTCCTGTGATGTATTATTAGTTCCTCAGTTAGGTTCTCCTTCTATATTGTTAACATCTATAGATACGTGGGTTGTATCCTCGTGGAGTTATGTATTCTATTTATGATTGTGTGTCTCTTCCTCTTTGACTGTCATTGTGTTATTATCGTGGAGTGTGTGGAGTGGGTGTAGTTACCTGTCTAGTAGTTTTGTAGTTATTCCTTTGTGTTCGGAATTTACTGTGTAATCCGGTCTACCAAGATTAACTATAGAAGTCCTGTAAGGTAGGTTTACGTCTGTATATGTGGAAGACGAGTTTACGTGTACCTCGTAAGAGGTCCTATCTGGTGTAGTACCCAGTGTTTAGTTTGGAGTCATTTAAATTCTTTTAACTTTAGTATAGTTCGTAAAAAAGACTGGTGTTAAGATACTCTGATCTATAGTTAATGTCCTTTTTGTGACATGTTTGTGTTTGTAAACCTCTAAAATTTTATTACAAAGTTTATTGTTTGTCTAATGACTTCTTTAGTTTTCCCTTTAATTTTTTTTAAGATCTTGTTTTACTGTTACTTTTGTCCTGTTGAGTTTTGGACACCCTACGTCGTTTTCGTCAAGATTCTCCATCAAATATCGTTATGGGGTCCTTTGTTCTTTTGGTAGCTTCTCTGTTGGATTGAAATGAGGATTTTGTTGACCTTTCTCTTGTTGTTGTTGTTGTTGTTTTTTTTTGTTTCAATCGTCCTACTTTCCTTAGTATTTGTAGTCTCGTCTTTATATAATTTTACTTTATTTCCTTTATTATAATTTCTAATTATTTTGGTTTTCGTCCAAGAAACTCTTTTATTTATTATAACTGTTTGAACATCGGTCTGAATAGTTCTTTTTTTGACCTCTTTTTAGTTTAGTTATTTTAACTATTACTTTTTACTCTCAAATGTTGTCTGTTACGTCTTTATGTTTCTTAGTATTCTCTACTAAAACTGGTTCATATTGGGTTATTTTACCTGTACTTTTTTATCTAAGAATCTTTTCAAGTTAGAGGGTTTTAACTTGATCCTTCTTTGTCTTTAATACTTGTTCAGTTAATGTACGTGAATTTAACTTTGACACTAAATTTTTTTTTTTTTTTTTGAAAATATTTTGTTATCGGGTCCCTGTCTACCCAAGAGTCCCCTTAAGATAGTTTGTAAATCTCTTCTCGATTACGGACAGTCTTTTGATTCTAGTACCGTAGGTCAGGCTAGTGAAGTACGTTTATCTACCCCTTTGTTACCTTCGTTACTTTCTGAAATAAAAACTCTCGAGGTTTTAGTGATGTCTACCACTGAGGTCGGTACTTTAATTTTCTGTAAACGAGGAACCTTCCTTTCGATACTAGTTGGATCTGTCGTATAATCTTTCGTCTCTATAATGAAAAGGTTGTTTCCAAGTAGATCAGTTTTGAGACCTAAAAGATTATCAGCACATACCTATACTCTCAACCTGATATTTCTTTTGACTCAAGGCTTTTTGACTACGAGAACTTGACACCACAACCTCTTCTTAGAACTCTTAGAGAACCTAACGTTCCTCTAGGTTGGTCAGGTAAGATTTCCTTTAGTCAGGACTTATAAGTAACCTTCCTGACTACGACTTCGACTTTAAGGTTATGAAACCGGTGGACTACGTTTCTTGACTGAGGGAACTTTTCTGGGACTACGACCCTTTCTAACTTTCGTCTTCCTTTTCCCCGACTCTCTCCTACTCTACCAACCTACCATAGTGACTAAACTACCTATACTCAAACTCATTCGAGGCCCTCAACCACTACCTTTTACTTCGGACCGTACGACGTGAGGTACCCCAGTGTTTCTCAGTCTGAACTGATTCACTGACTTGACTTGACTTCGGATAGGAAGATTCTGAGAAAAATTTTTAACGTCTACTTCCTTGTAAAGGTTTGAGTAAGATACTCCGGTAGTGGGACTATGGTTTTGGTCTATTTCTAACGTGTTTTTTGTTTTAATGTATGGTTATAGTGGTTTTTTATATCTACGTTTTGAGTTGTTCTAAGAACGTTTGTAGTAGGTTGTTGTGTAATTTTCCTAGAGTGTGGTACTAGTTTATTCCAAATAGGGTCTCTACGTTACTAAGAAGTTATATACGTTTAGTTAGTTACACTACCTGGTATAATTGTGTAACTTTCTATTTATGGTATATTAGGTAACTTACCTACGTCTCTTTCGAAAACTGTTTTAAGTTGTAGGTAAATACGTTTTTGAGGAGTCTTATACCCATATCGTCTTTGGATGGAGTAACATTATATCCGACATATACTGTTTAGGTGTCTTTTATAATAAGAGTTACCATTTTATGACTATCGTAAAGGAGATTCTAGTCCTTGTTCGGTTCCCACGGGTGAGAGTAACGATAATTAGTTGTATCGAAATCAACAGGATCTCTTCTTTTCCCCTATTTTCTTTAGGTCTAACCTTTTCTTCTTCATTTTGAGAGTGACAAACGTTTACTACACTATGACATTTAAACACGTACGTGTACGCACACACGAATCAACGAGTCAGCACACACTGAGAAACGTTTGAAGACCAGACATCGGGTGGTCTGAAAAGACAGGTACCCTAATAGGACCGTTCTTATGGCCTCACCCAACGGCAAAAGAAGAAGTCCCTTAGAGCAGTTAGGTCCCTAACTTACGTGTATAGGACGTCGAGGACGTAACTGTCCGTATAAGAAATGGTTACTGGTGGACCCTTAGGGTTATAATATGTAACTTTTAATTCTATAGTAGTCTTTTAATTATTTATATTAGGTACTTAAATCAGTGTTCTATGTTTTATTTGTCTCTTTATAGAACGGAAGGATATGTTATTTTTACCTTTTTTTTAATCTTTAGTTCCTTCGTTAGGGTAAGTGGTAACGGTGTTTTCTTATTTTATGTATCTTTATTTGGTTAGATTCCTCTGTTTTATGGACATACGTCCTTTGATGTTCTCTGACTACTTTCTTTAGTTTCTGTTTTTGATATTTATATAGTACAATAACCTAATCTTCTTAGTCATTAGACTTTTACTGATAGGATGGGTTTCGTTAGATATCTCAGTTACGTCATCAGTTTAATGATGACCTTAAAAGTGTTTTGATCTTGGTTTCTATAGTGTTAAACATACCTTCGTATTTTCTGGGGTTTATCGGTTTCGAAAGAACTCTTTCTTTATACCTCGAAGTCCTTAATTGGTAGTACTGAAATATGATGTTTTCATGTTATTATTTCTGTCGTACCATAACCATGTTTTTGTCTAGTTACCTTGTTCTATTTTTTGAGAATCTATTTTGGTAAGTAGATAACCATGGTATAGAAACCTTTTCTTACGTTCTTATATGTTACCTCTTTTCTATTAGAGAAGTTATTCACCACGATCCTTTTCATTTGTCGATGGACATTTTCTTACCTTAATCTTTTGAAGGATTGTGGTTTGTACTTTTATTTAATCTTTCCTAATTTCTGGATTTACATTCCGGTTTTTGATATTTTGACTATCTCCTTTTGAATCTTGTGGGAAACTGCGTTTAACGTAGTTCTGGAAGAAACTGGGTAGAGGATCTTATTACCTTTATTCTTGTTTTTCTTTACTTACGATGGATTAGTTCGAATTTTCGAAAACGTGTCGTTTCCTTTGATATTTGTTCTACTCTTCTGTCGGGAGTCTTACCCTCTTTTATTAACGTTTACTTCGTCGACTGTTTCCTAATTAGATATATTATATGTTCGATAAGTTCGTCCAGTTATAGTCTTTTTGTTGGATTAATTCTTTACCTGTCTCCTGGATTTGTTTATAAGTATATTATGTTTCTTCTGTATGTCTACCGATTATTTATGTACTTTTGTACGAGTTGTAGTGAGTAATAATCTCTTTACTTTTAGTTTTGATGTAACTCCATAGTAAAGTGTGATCAGTCTTACCAGTAGTAGTTTTTTAGATGTTTGTCTTCCCGGCGGGAGGGCGGGGGTCCGTAGGCCAGACCGAGACCGGTCCAGGGCTGGGGACCGGGCCGGGGCAGACACGACGGACCAGGTCGTCAGGCGGCCCGGTCGCCGCCGGGGGCCTCGGTGGGGTCGAGGACGCCCGGCGGACGAGCCTGCGGCCACGACTGCTCTGACTCGAGCGCCGGGGGCGCCTCCTCGTCCTCGTAGCTACGCCAAGGTCTCAGCTAAGGTCACCAAGTACTTGGTGGGCCGGGGACGGTTACCGACGATGTTCGGCTGAACAATGCTTGTACGACGATTGACAATGTGTGTACGTAAGGAGTAACAAGGTCGGTAACACCCGTCACGGGAGGAAGTGGTCGAGAGACTACTGACGACCCTTTTCTATTGTCGAACCTAAATACCTTACCCGGAGACACGGGAGAAGTAGCAAAGGTGTCATAAAGTGTAACATCGTACCTTTTTCTCGGTGAATTCCTGTCACCTCGTAACGAAAGTGTACACGCTATCTTACCAGTAGATACAGAAGTATCGACGCAGAACGCGAGGTACCAATTTAGAGTCACTTGAACCTGGGGACCGTAGAGTATACGCAACCAAATAGGCCGAGTACCGTCGACCTCCTTGGTAAATACATAAAGAGATGGTACTTTTCATATTCCACTAACTCGAGAAAAAGATAGAGTGTTACCCGAAAAGAGGACGGAACCACCATTGTAGTTACTCGTTGTGCCTACCTGAAGTCCTTGAACGGACACCCCCGAATTAAATAACGGACCCTCAACACAAGAAGTTCTCGCTACCGTAGTAAGGTAAACGGGTACGGTAGACCGTGGACAAACACCGGTGCCGTCGACGTCACGTAATGATACGGTAAACCTTTATAGAAATGGCTTCGGGATGTCTGAAATACGCTGTAAATACTGGTTAGACATGATCCAGAGATTTGGTCATAATAAAGTCAATACCGTGAATCCTCACCCTATTCTCGACTTTTAACGTGTCTCTTTCTTTTCTTTTGACGTGACTGAAAGAAATATAGAAACTTATATTAATGACACTTTCATACTTTCGACACAAGACCTTAAAAGGGGGAGTGTCGTTCATTTATTCCATCACTTAATTAATAAGTAAGGTAAGGTGATAGTACTCCCTGAGACCTCTCTGAACCGGTTGACTACAAATGTTTGGTCTTAAAACATAAAATTAAAATGTCTAAAATGATGTACTAAAAAGATTTAAAGATCCAGTCTAACATTTTCAGTCACGTTATTGTTTTGAAGGAAAAATTCTCTTTTACTAAAGATAGTGAAAGGGTAATCGACAATTTCTTAGTACTGATCTTGAATGTGATGAAAAATGGTACAAAGTAGAACCGTATGCACCAATAAAAAATTTATCTTTGAAGTCAAAAAACATTTAAAAAAAATTTTTTTATGAAGTAACTTCGTGTAGACACTCCAAGAAGTAAGTACACTTAAAAACGTCGTTAGACAGTTGTAAGGTGTTTACTTGTTTGTAATATGGAGAAGAGACTATCAAAATAATTCGTGCCTCTTTAACGGTTAAAAATTTTTGACGTTCAAAAGGTTTTGAAAGGACGGTTGGAGACTGAGACTTAAGACACGACGAAACCCGGCGTATAAACTGGATCAAACCAAAGGGTCGCTATCTTTTCGTAAAACTATAGTGATTGAAAAAGTTTTCCAACTTGAAAAAGAGATCCGGAAACTGTACAGAAGAAGTCACAGAAAAGGGTGTCTCCTATTCATAGGTCAGATATAATTCTGTCTTAACGACCGAACCGGTAGGTGCCTTGTGAGGACTTCTCGCAATACTTAATGTCACTTATCACCAGTACGGACGGACCACGGGTCACCAATTCAATAACAGTGAATCGAAATATAATAGTCAAACTATCAGTAAAATTCAACACCTTGATTTACCTATTTAAGTGTAAAGATGGAAAGGAAACGTACAGGACTATGTGAAAAATAGTGTCTTTTCATAAATTTCGTGACAAACTGTTTGAGTACACAGACAACAGGTAGTCAATATCGGACCGAGTCACCTCACTATAAATTATATAACAAAAACCAAAAAAAAGTTACAGAATATAATTCTAATTGTATAATCAACGAAAAACCAATTAGAGGACAACCACAAAATTATTTATTGGAACGTAAATCTAGGCCACGACTATAACGGACAAAAGATCACTAACCCATACTAGTGACCTTAACAATCCAACTGACATATAACTTAAGTCAAGTAACTTTAAAACATGACTACATCGGAATTTCCTTCCAANGTACATATGACAGTACATTCTTAACTTAGCGGTCAGGTACAGACTGCATCCCACGTCGAACGAACCCCGACCACGTACCCCTACTGGGTCTCTCTACAACACCCCTCCCTCCACCCTCCCCCCAAGTACAAACCCTTGCGTACATTCTTAATTTCTAAAATTTTAAATTTTTTTTATTTTTTAAATTTTTTTTTATTTATTTATTTTTTAATTTTTTATTTTTTATTTTTTGTGTACATGGGGGTCACAAGTAATGTTGTGATAAATGTTATCAATCCTGTATCTTCGTTGGATCTACAGGTAGTTGTCTACCTACCTATTTCTTCGACACCATGTATATATGTTACCATACAATACATCGGTATCTTTCCTTGTGTAAACTCAGTCAACATCACTCCATCTACTTGGATCTCGGAGAATATGTCTCACTTCATTAAGTCTTCCTCTTTTTGTTTATAATATATAATTGTATATGTATAACTTAGATCCTTTGACATGACTACTCAGATAAAAGTCCCGTTCTTATCTCCGGATCTGTATCTCTGTTCATATAGGCCCCCTTCCTCTCCCACTCTACTTAACCCTCTCATCGTAACTTTGTATATCTAGTGGTATACATTTTATGTCCATCATCCTTCAACGAAGTATTTTTCCCTCGAGTTGGACCACGAGACACTATTAGATCTCCCCATCCTATCCCACGTCTCACCCTCTCTCTAAGTTCTGGCTCCCATGGATATTTATGAATACCGACTAAGTACATCTTTGGTTGTGTTAAAACATTCCGTTAACAGGATGTTAATTTTTATTTTTTTATTAAATTTTTTTTCTTTTTATTCCCTGTACTGGTCTGTACCCATCCTACACCACCCAATTTTAATTCGAGTTAAAACGGATAAAAACAGGGTACAAAAAAATTCGATATAAGTTGAATAATAAATAATTTCATTATTAAGTATTTGTATTTATTTATAAATAATTTGTATTATTTTTAATTTCTATTTTCAATTATTTTCATTGTTATGGTTATTGACTTGTTTTACTTTGTTTTTTTTTAATTCTTATAAAAGGACCCCGGTGACGACTTTCACACGAACGAGGGTATCACTCGTTCTTGGTTAGAGACGGAGGGGTCCTCCGGAAGGTCATGGAGATCCATCTAGATCCCTGGACGACAGTTGTGACACCCCGGTCGAATCTGACTGGACCGGATTAAGGATGTTCATAAACAGAGGATTAAAGTAACGACGTTTCCCATTGGGTCAGAGTCAACACCCTTGTCTTCCTCCGAATGAGTTTCTGAAAGTCACTCTACCCTTCCTCGATTTAAATCTTAGTACACTGAAAGTCAACCCGAAGAAGGTAACGAGAAATTTCTTTTCGTTACGGTCTCATCTTTTCCCAGTCCAAATAAGTCCATAAGGTGTCTGTGTCCTAAATGGTTCGACTAGAGTCCCTAAATTGGGTACTGAACACGTCTATGTACCTTTCTAAAAACAAGAAGGAATCAAAGTGACGGGGACCCCGGGTCGAAACCAAAACTGGGGTGGAGACGTACCCGTGGTGACAGTCCACAAACAAGGGACGGGTCCGTTCTCCCTTTTTTCGTTGGGGACGAACCCCGTGTGAATAAGTGAGTCTGACCCCGTACGTACTCAACGGAAACCATCGTCCTTGACAGTCAGTCAACATTGGTTGACACTGTTGAGCTAGACCACCCTCAGAGAGGTCAGACACCTCAGGGAGTTCAGACACCTCCGTCTTCAACCGTATACCCTCACCACCCTCGGGATGGGAGTACGGAACGGTGTCACCGTTTAAAGGTTCGTTTAGTACGAAGAAGATCCCCGTAAGAACCGGGTGTGTAGGGGATGGAGAACAGGGTAGACGACATAGTCGTCTCGGTTGTCACAAGAAGAGTGGTCCAGTCAAGAAGGTTGAGATGTGAAATCGTGAGTCGGGACCGGTCGTAACCGCCTGAAAGTACAGTCTGTCCCCATGGTTCCCGACTAAGGGTTCCTCTGAAACCATATCCACGGGAAGTTCGGAGGTCTTGGGAGTACCCGTCTTCTCTAGGGTTGGACTCCCAGTCTTTCTGACGAGTCTTACCTCGGGGAGGGTAACTTCACATCCCAGAAATTTTCGTTCCCTGTATGGAATAGAGGGATTGAGACACCGGGTGGTTTTACGAAGTGTATCTCTTCCGAAGGGTTACTTACAAACAACCTACTTAATTACTTTCCTATCTACGTACTGTTTTGAACTATCACATCACATCTCCCTTTTTTCATCAAAAATCTCAATCTTTCGTCTCTTCCATTACCGTTGGGTGAGATCATGAGAACGGACCTTTTAGGGCACCTACCTCCTCGGACCATCCGACGTCAGGTACCCCAGCGACTCCCAGTCTGTACTGACTCGCTGAAGTGAAAGTGAAAAGTGAAAGTACGTAACCTCTTCCTTACTGTTGGGTGAGGTCACAAGAACGGACTTCTTAGGGTCCCTGTCCCCTCGGACCACCCGACGACAGATACCCCAGAGTGTCTCAGCCTGTACTGACTTCACTGAGTCGTCGACATCGTCGTCTCAATCTTTCTCGACCGAAGATCAGACGGAACCTGATCGATACACTGGAAATTGTTCAATAAATTGGAAAAACTCGAAGTCAAATGAGTATGGGTAATTCTTTTTAATAGCTGGAAAGTCTTACTTCGCGTATACTATATTGTCTTTTAAGAGGTATCTGGTACTTCTCAATACGTATACAATTTACAATAATGATAATAGTTTCCTCTCGTGTTCTGAGTCTTTCCCTGTCTTCCTCCGAATGAGTTTCTGTACGTTACTCTACTCTTCCCCGATTTAAAGTGAAAGTCAACTCGATGAAGGTAACGAGAAACTTCTTTTCGTTACGTATCTCATCTTGTCCCAGTACCAACAACTAGTAGATGAGGTAACTGATTTCCTCCTCTTTCAAAAAATTAAACTTTAAACATAACACCATTAACACACCTAAGTGTACATCAACGTTCTTTATTATGTCTAAGAAACATCTGAAACGGGACAAAAAGGATTACCGTTGTAAAATGTTTGGATATCCTATTATAGTGTTGTTTCTATAACTGTAACTACATTGAGTCTCTAGTATAAGTATAAAGGGTTAAAATAAACGTTAGTAACACACACAAAGACACACAATACACATAGACCGGAGTTTATTAAAATAGTGCACATCCAAACACACTGGTTGTGGTGTCAATTTAGTCTCTTGACAAGGTAGTGGTGTTCCTATATAATATAATGGTAAAATCGTGGTATCTAAGGAAGACAATAGGAAAATATCGGTGGAGATAGAACGACGGGAAGGGAGAGAATTGAGGACCTTAACCCTTCATAATTAACCACAATTAATATGACATTTACAAACCATCTTAAGAACTCACTTTGTGGGATTAGGTTCGTCAAATAAAAAGGTTTCTGAAATTATTTAAAGAAATTACTAACATTTTGATAATTCTAATGGATAAAGTAAACCGACTCAAAGTCATCGAACACCGAAAGTTTCTTAACAGATAAACATAATTCAACAGTTCAAATACTCACCTTCTGTAGGACGGGGACCCTATAAGGAGCTTCAGATCCCAGAGTTTGGTCAATCGAAAAAGAATGATGGAAGGTCCCGAGAGGAAAGAACGGGGAACAGTAATAAAGATCCCGAACATCAAAAGGAATCCTCCCTCTTCGTCTCTCTTACAGTAGAACAGACTAGATACGGTAGAAGAGACCTGGTTTTAAGACTCCCCCCCCCCTCATAAAAATACGGTACAAACCGTTTTCGTAAGTCGGTAAACCTCAAAGAGTTCCGAGGTAGGTTTACGTCGGTAAGATGGTATGGTCCTCGAATCTGTCTTTTTTCGTCTCCATCTTGACTAGTAGGTTTTTCCAGTTCGGACCTCCGACTTAAAGAATGGTAAAATTGCACATTACCTGTACAACAATTCCGAGACCCCGACCTAGATTCGAGGGTAGTTCTTCGTAAAACCCGATACCTTCTGACGTCAAACTCAGGGGTAGGTAAAAGTATTTAGAAAAAGGAGAAATCTTACCGGATTCTTCCGGGAGTAGATCTTACAAGGTCCAAAGAAACCGAAAAATAGACCCTCAAAGTCGAGACATAAAAATCGGTAGTAGACCGGAAATTCGGGTGGAGTTTCTGGACCTAAGGTCCAGAAACTTTGTCAGTGTCCGGTCGTAAAAGGTATAAAGGTTTGGTGAAGATCTATTTCCCCAAACGATCTCGTCTTCTCTTTTCAATAAGACGAGTCAGTAAGGATGATATTTAGGTCCAGAAGTAAGAGGTAGATTCAGATGAGAAAACTAAATCTAAGTTCCTTAAAAGATCGAACCTCTCATAAGTGTTAAGTATGACAGATAAGGAAAAAAAAAAAAAAAAAAAACATATTGACCTCTTCTCATCTCTTCTCTTCCTCGGGTGGACTTTAATGGGTCATTACGTCGCTATCTCTACTCCGATTCTGAATCCAGAGGACTGAAAATTTAGAGAAGGGTCCTTTGATTTATAATTATCCATATCTAAAAATCACACTCTCCTAAGCCACATTCCTCTGGAACATCATTGTACCCTTTTGGTCTAATGCAGGTTTTCCCTAATTTGTCAGACCCATTCCCCGAAGATTATTCCTAGTACTGTATGAAAACTTCCTTTTTTTTTTATAGAGAAATTAAAGACCTCTTGTCTAATCCCTCTGTTCAAGAGACAGAAATTCAGAAATTTCCTGATAGTACCCTCCTCCCTCGTCTACCCGAGACCTACTATGGTCCAGTATTTCGATTCCCGATACTCACTTTCGGTATCCCTCCATTTCAAGTCGAATTACCTTCTTAATTTACAGATTACCATCTCAACAAGTCTCTACCTAACTAGACAGAGTCTTTCTTCGTTCGAGAGATAGTGACTTTCATATCTCTTTTCTGTTCTTTTGTAAACATTCCCACCGTCATCTTCACTAAGTTCCGAATTTACTCACACTGTCCGTCTAACTTGGTTGTCCAGAAACTCCAGTAGAGGTTGATAAACAGATATTTAGACAGTAGGACTGATTTAACAGATGAATACACTAGACTTCGTTTAATGAATTGGAAAACCCCTAAGATAGTGTGATAGGATAAGGAGGTTTACTTCGTCTATTGACGTAGTCCTCCTTTGTTAACCATTAGGGACTTTCTCTTTTAAAGAAACGTAACTTGAACCCTTTTTTTTATTTACGTACCCAAGGAAAACTCTTGATACTGAGGAGAAGTTCTAAGACTGACTTAAACTCCTGTGTTATACTCGGGACCTGACTGACTTTAAGACCTTCATCGTCTGGTGTTTGTCTGTAACAGGATATTTACCACTTAGATACGAAGACCCTTGAGTTTCCACGAAGACGTCTTACGTTTTAGTAAGGGGTCCCATTCTCCCTGTGTCCTTCTTACCAATTAGGGAAATAACTTGAACCTTCAACTAAGAGTTTCTTGACCAGTAAAATCTGAATTACAATGTATATTTAGAGGTGAGATCTTAGACTAGGGTCGAATCAAAACGTTAAAATAGAGAACAATGAAGAATTAATAGTGCTTCTCCAAGAGGAAAGAATTGTAGAGGGAGACCACCGGATTGAATTTCGAAGTCCTGTTGTCTTCCGAAAAAAAGTTCGGGACGTAAGGTGAGTCCTGGGTTATGTGTCACTTTTGTCGAAACTAACTTACAGAATAAAGTGAGCTCCCCAATGGGAATGGAATATAGACTGTAGACACGTGTCTCGAACCATAACCTCGTCTACGGGACTGGAGGAGCTTACACAATAGGACTCAAGAGGTTGTCCTCAAGAGGTAACACGACTCACTCTTCTGTACTGTCACTCGAAACGACTTACGAAAGATGCACAATCTGTGGTGAGACTCGTGAATTCGTTGAGGAAGTCAAGTCAAGCCAGCGAGTCAGTACAGGCTGAGAAACGCTGGGGTACTTGACGTCGTGCGGTTCAGAGGGACAGGTAGTGGTTGAGGACCTCAAGTGGGTTTAAGTACAGGTAGCTCAGTTACTACGGTAAGTCGGTAGAGTAGGAGACAACAGGGGAAGAGGAGGACGGGGGTTAGGGAGTATCGTAATCCCAGAAAAGGTTACTCAGTAGAGAAACGTACCCCACCGGTTTCATAATCTCAAAGTCGAAATCGTAGTCAGGAAGGTTTCTTGTAGGTCCTGACTAGAGGAAATCTTACCTGACAAACCTAGAGGAACGTCAGGTTCGCTGAGAGTTCTCAGAAGAGGTTGTGGTGTCAAGTTTTCGTAGTTAAAAAGCCACGAGTCGAAAGATGTGTCAGGTTGAATGTGTAGGTATATACTGGTAACCATTTGGGTATCGGAACTGATCTACCTGGAAACAACCATTTTATTACAGAGACGAAAACTTATACGATAGATCCAACCAATATTGAAAGGAAGGTTCCTCATTCGTAGAAAATTAAAGTACCGACGTCAGTGGCAGACGTCACTAAAAATTAGGGAGAGTTTGTTAGAGGTAAACTGTCTACTCCCTTTTTTTTCACTCTGTGTCTCTCCACTTTACTGAATGGGTCCCAGTAAAATGTTGATTCTTTGACCGTCTTTAACAGAAAATTGATGTCATTGACCAAGGTTGCTCAGAAGATTTTTTATAAAACATTTGAACAAAGTAATTTTTATCTTTTTTATCATATTGACGATTTATATCAATTACTCATATACCCTAAAAAATAAAAAAAATCAAGCACCTCTTAACCAAATGTTATAGTACAACCAAAGAGAGAATGTCGTTACGTTTAGTCAGTATTAATATATATAGGAGAGGCAGAACTCGAAGGGAGGGGAGGTTGGGGAGACCCAGTATCGTCTTACGGACCAGACGGGTACGACATATAAAGACACTGGTTTTTAGAAGGTTGTTTGCGTCGGGTTCCGGTCTACCGAAGTGTCCACTTAAGATAGTTTGAAAGTCTCTTTTTAATTGTAGATAGGACGAGTTTCAAAAGGTTTGCTAAAGTCTCTCTTCTTTTGAGGGTTTCAGTAAGATAATCAGGTAGTAGTAAGACTATGGTTTTGGTCTGTATCTATATTGTTGTTATTGTTCTTGTTTTTCTTTACTATCCGGTTACAGTGACTACTTGTATCTACGATTTTAGGAGTTGTTTCAAGATCGTTTGTCTTAGGTTATGGTGTAATTTTCCTAGTATTTGGTACTAGTTCACCCCAAATAGGGTCCCTACGTTCTTAAGAAGTCATATGTGTTTAGTTAGTTATGATATGTGGTATGACTGTTTGACTTTCTCTTTTTCGTATACTAGTAGAGTTTTCTGTGTCACTTTCGAAAACTGTTTACAGATGTGGGTAAATTCTATTTTTGTTTTATGAGAGGTCTTTTAGTCGTATCTTCATTAGATGGAGTTGTATTATTTACAGTATATACTGTTTGGGTGTCGTTTATATTAAGAGTTACCACTTTTTGATTTTTGTAAAGGAGATTCTGGTCCTCGTTCTTTTCCCACGGGTAAGAGTGGTGATAACAAGTTATATGAAAACCTTCAGGATCGGTACCGTTAGTCTCTTCTTTTTCTTTATTTTACTTAGATCTAACCTTTACTATTTAATTTTGAGAGTGACAAACGTCTACTTTACTATGATATTTATCTTTTGGGATTTTTACGGTGGTTTTATGATGATCTTGATTAGTTACTTAAATCATTTCAACGTCCTATGGTTTAATTATGTGTTTTTAGGGAAAGTAAGTATGTGTGAATGTTTCTTTTTAATCTTTCTTTTTTTATCGTAAATACTTATATAAAGGTTCAAAGGAGGTAGAAAGAAACGCTTTAGAAACTTTGATGTCCGTATGACTGTAAAGTGAAGAAAATCTTATGTAGAGTTTTATAATCTTGTATAAGAGTGTATACATGGGTCTTTTCAATTCGTATTAAGGAATTATAAATAATGTGTCAAGTATAATTCTAAAATTTTAACCAGAAGGTTTTACAGATAAAACTTGGTTTACGTAAACCAACAATCTTGAGAACTCATAGAATTAAAGGTGGGAGGAAAAATTTAGTACGGTGATTTACCGTTGGGGTACTTGGGGAACTCTTGGGGTTCTTGTCATACTTTATCTAAATTCCCTGATCTAGACTATCTCAGGGACTACTTGATACATACCTCGAAGTGCTGTAACATGTCCTCTGTCCCTAGTTCTGGTAGGGGTACCTTTTCTTTACGTTTTTTCGTTTTACCGACGGACCCCTCCGGAATGTTTATCGACACTTTTCTTCTCTCCACTTTCCGTTTCCTCTTATCCTTTCTATATTCGTAGACTTACGTCTCAAGGTTTCTTACCGTTCTTCTCTATTCTTTCGGAAGGAGTCACTAGTTACGTTTCTTTATGTCCTTTTGTTGTCTTACCTTTTCTGATCTCTAGAGAAGTTCTTTTAATCTCTATGGTTCCCTTGTAAAGTACCTTTCTATCCGAACTATTTCCTGTCTTTACCATACCCGGATTGTCTTCGTCTTTCTATAATTCTTCTCCACCGTTCTTACGTGTCTTCTTGACATGTTTTTTCTCGAAGTGTTGGGGCTATTAGTGCTACCACACTAGTGAGTGGATCTCGGTCTGTAGGACTTTACCCTTCAGTTCACCCGGAATCCTTCGTAGTGATGCTTGTTTCAATCACCTCCACTACCTTAAGGTCAACCCGATAAGGTTTAGGACCTTCTACTATGACACTTTCACGACGTGAGTTACACGGTCGTTTAAACCTTTTTAGTCGTCACCGGTGTCCTGACCGTTTCTAGTCAAAAGTAAGGTCAGTATTTCTTTCCGTTACCGTTTCTTAGAAGTTTGATGACGTATTAACGTGAGTAGAGTATACGATCATTTTATTACGAGTTTTAAGAGGTTCGGTCCGAAGTCGTTATGCACTTGACACTTGAGGGACTACAAGTTCGAACAAAATCTTTTCTGTCTCCTTGGTCTCTAGTTTAACGGTTGTAGACGACCTACGGTCTTTTCCTTCTCTCAAGGTGTCTTTATACATAAAGACGAAATAACTGATACGGTTTCGGAAACTGACACACCTTTTTTTATTTGACACCTTTTAAGACTTTCTCTACCCTTATGGTCTGGTGGACTGGACGGAGAACTCTTTGGATATACGTCCAGTCCTTCGTTGTCAATCTTGACCTGTACCTTGTTGTCTGACCAAGGTTTATCCTTTTCCTCATGTAGTTCCGACATATAACAGTGGAACGAATAAATTGAATATTCATGTGTCATGTAGAATATTCACGTCTCATATAGTACTCTTTACGACCCGACCTTCTTCGTGTTCGACCTTAGTTCTAACGGTCCTCTTTATAGTCATTAGAGTCTATACGTCTACTGTGGTGGGAATACCGTCTTTCACTTCTCCTCGATTCTTCGGAGAACTATTTTCACTTTCTCCTCTCACTTTTTCAACCGAATTTCGAGTTGTAAGTCTTTTTCTTCTAGTACCGTAGACCGGGGTAGTGAAGTACCGTTTATCTACCCCTTTGCCACCTTTGTCACTGTCTGAAATAAAACCCCCGAGGTTTTAGTAACGTCTACAACTAACGTCGGTACTTTAATTTTCTACGAATGAGGAACCTTCCTTTCAATACTGGTTGGATCTATCGGATAAGTTTTCGTCTCTGTAATAAAACGGTTGTTTCAAGGCAGATCAGTTCTGATACCAAAAAGGTCACCAGTACATACCTACACTTTCAACCTGAAACATCTTTCGACTCGTGGCTTTTTAACTACGAAAACTTGACACCACAACCTCTTCTAAGAACTCTCAGCGAACCTGACGTTCCTCTAGATTTGTCAGGTAAGATTTCCTCTAGTCAGGACCCACAAGAAACCTTCCTGACTACGATTTCGACTTTGAGATTATGATACCGGTGGAGTACTCTTCTAAACTGAGTAACCTTTTCTGAGACTATAACCCTCCCTAACCCCCGTCCTCTTCTTCCCCTGTTGTCTCCTACTTTACCAACCTACCGTAGTAACTGAGCTACCTGTACTCAAACCCACTTGAGGTACTCAACCACTACCTGTCCCTCCGGACCGTACGACGTAAAGTGCCCTAGTGTTTCTAACCTGTGTTGATTCCTTGACTTGACTTTACTGTTGGGTGAGGTCATAAGAACGGACCTCTTAGGGTGACTGTGCCCTCGGACCGTAGGATATCTGGTACCCCGGTATTACTCAACCTGTACTGAATCTCTGATTTGTTGTTGTTTACTGAACAACTTTTCTGACCCTCTTAACAAGAACATTTTACGACGTAGAAAACAATAGTCAGATTAACGTCTGAGGTGGGAAGAAACGGTGGGGTACGTTGAAAGGGTAGGAGAAGAACAGAACTGAATAACAAACCTACAAAATAATGGTGTTATTGTCCTGTATCGATGAAACTATCGAAGGGTCCCGACAATAGGAATTTATGACGGACAACTCATCCGGGTTCCACACCTGTACAGAAAGTAAAAAGGTCATTGGGTGAGGGTGGCGTGGGGGTACGGAAAGTTTGAAAATAAGAGTAGGGACGTAGAACAGAAGGACAGAAGAGGGATCTGGTTATCAAGAGGTTGAATCAATATGTAATCTTCGTAGATCTTTCGAAATTATAATGAAGAAGCTTACAGATCACCAATGTTGAGGTACAAGGGTTACGTCTCCAGTGTTCTAACTAGGGACCGGTCCATTGATTCTAGGACGTACGAAGTGTCACTCTGATTTCTACGTAGTCCAGAATCAACACCGCATACCCTAGAAGTAACGTAGTACGTCCTAGGAAACAACACCAGGTATCCAAGAGATCAACACCCCGTCTCTGAATCATCGACACCATGTACCTTAGGTCTCTCGTACCTAATGTCTCACGTCCGTAGTCATCAACGTCGTGTACCCGAGAAATCGACACGGTACTTCCGAATCAACGAGGTACCGTATATCCTAGAATCAAGGAACCGGTCCATACCTTGGACACAGGGGAGGTAACGTTCCACCTAAGAATTGGTGACCTTACGGTCCCTACAGGAGGTGGGTACTTTAAAATTGTTGTCTCAAAATGTCATACTGATAAGTATTTAGATACTAGTAAATCTCCCGGTATTCGGTCACATTGTCGATTCTAGAAGAGGAGTCAAGGGATTTTCCGTTAAAAGTGGACAAACTCCTGATGTTTTGGGATCAACTCTTACGTACGATTGTTGAATGACTAGTTTCACACTAGAATTTAGTTATCGTAAGCGGAGTGAACCTTAAACAATATTTAAGTCTTAGAGTCCGGGGTGACGAGGCATATTGAAGAGGGAGGGTATTTCGACTGATAAAGGTCATACTAATGATCTTCGTCATTGTAGGTGTGTCTAAGTTTGGAGTCCTGACTCTGTCTTCAATGTCCGTAGGTCAGGTTGGGAGACAGTATAGGAAACTCAGGAAGGGGTTTTCGGGACAGTACATCAGTAGGTCTGTGACTACCTTTTGGAGACTACTACCCTTTAAGTGATAATGAAGTCCATCTAGAAAGGTTCTTAAGAAAAAAAAAAATAATATTAACTTCATGTCAACTAGATTTTATAATACAATCAAAGTCCCAATGTCGTATGACTAAGTCATTAAAACATCTAATGAGAGGTAACAACCAATAATGTTCTATTACCTGTATTAAGGAACACAATATGTCATATAGGAAATGAACAGGAACCGACAAGATTTATCACGATGATACTTGTAACTCCACGTGTATTGACGAGTTTAATCACGAAAGTGAAAAAAGACCTATATATATGTGATATTGTCTTAACGACCGTGTATAACATGAAAATAAAAGGCAAAAAAATTTATTTGGAGGTATGACAAAAGGTATCATCGGCGTGTTTAAACGTAAGGGTGCTTGTTACATGTTTTCAAGTAAAAGGGGGTGTAGAAGAGGTAGTAAACAATAAACATCTGAAAACTACTATCTGTAGACCGTCCACACTCTAATATGGTGTTAAAACAAAACTAAACGTAAAGAGACTGTTAATTACTACAACTCGTCCAAAAGTACACTGACAATCGGTAAACATACAACAGAAACCCTTTTACAGATAAGTCCAGAAGACTGGTTAAAAAAAGGGATGGGACCCTCACAGGGGTCATTAACAAAGAAAAAAAAAATTTATATTTAGATAAATAAAATTAACCTCCGATTAATGAAATATTATGACATGACCAAAACGGTATGTAGTTGTACTTAGACGGTGCCTACATGTGCGCAAGGAGAAGGACTTGGGGAAGGTGGAAGGGGGGGAATGGTAGGGAGACCCAGTAGGGTCACATGGTCGTGGCTCGTGGGACATAATACGTAACTTGGACCTGACCACTAAGCAACGTGGATACTATAATGTGCAAAGTTACGGTAAGAGGGTTTAGTAGAGTGGGAGCGGGAGAGGGTGTCTCAGGTATTCTGACAAGATATGTAGATACAGAGAAAACGACAGAGTGTATGTCCCAATAGTAATGACAGAAAGATTTAAGGTGTAATACGCAATCATATGACATAAACCTCTTCCGTTACAGTGGGGTGAGGTCATGAGAACGGACCTTTTAGGGTACCTACCTTTTCGGACCATCCGACGTCAGGTACCCCAGCGATTCTCAGCCTGTGTTGACTTCACTGAATCGTCGTCGTCGTCGTCGTCATATGACATAACCACAAAAAGAAAGACCGAATGTAGTGAGACATATTATCCGAGGTCCAAGTAGGTGGAGTAATCTTGACTAAGTTTACTCATTATGAGGTAACACATATACATGGTGTCGAAAGAATTAGGTAAGCAGACGACTATCTGTAGATCCAACGAAGGTACAGGACCGATGATATTTGTCACGACGCTACTTGTAACCCCATGTACATAGAGAAAACTAAGACCAAAGGAGCCACACATACGGGTCGTCACCCTAACGACCCAGTGCACCGTCAAGATAAAGGTCAAAACACTCCTTAGAGGTGTGACAAGAGGTATCACCGACATGATCAAACGTAAGTGTGGTTGTCACCTTCTCCCAAAGGAAAAGAGGTGTGGGAGAGGTCGTAAACAACGAACATTTGAAAACCTAGTGTCGGTAAGACTGACAACACTTTACTATGGAGTAACACCAAAACTAAACGTAAAGAGACTATTACTCACTACAACTCGTAGAAAAGTACACAAACAATCGGTAGACATACAGAAGAAACCTCTTTACAGAAAAATCAAGAAACCGGGTAAAAAAACTAACCCAGCAAATAAAAAGACCTTAACTCGACGTCCTCAACGAACATATATAAACTCTAATTAAGAAGCAGTCAACGAAGTAAACGATAATAAAAGAGGGTAAGTCTTCTGACAGAAAAGTGGAACGAATCTCAAACAAAACAACACGTCTTCGAAAATTTAAATTAATACAGTTGAAACAAACAAAAACGAAAATAAAGGTCATAAGACCCTCCAACTAGTATCTCATAGAACGACACTAAATACAGTCTCTCACAAAGTAAGAAAATGTTCACCAACTGGTAAAAAAGGGTCGTGGTGAACAATTTCTCTAACGGAAAAGAGGTAACGTATAAGAACGGAGGAAACAGTTTTTATTCCACAGGTATCCACGTACCTAAATAGAGACCCGAAAGACAAAACAAGGTACTTAGACATAAAGAAAGAAACACGGTCATAGTATGACAGAACTACTGACACCGAAACATCATCTCGGACTTCAGTCCGTCCAACTAAGGAGGTCAAGGTAAGAAAGAGTTCTAACGAAACCGATAAACTCCAAAAAGTATAAAGGTATGTTTAACACTTTAATAAACAAGATCGAGACACTTTTTATTGCAACCATCGAACTATCCCTAACGTAACTTAGATATCTAACAAAACCCATCAGATGAATAAAAGTGATATAACTAAGAAGGTTAGGTACTTGTACCATGTAAAGATGTAGATAATCACAGGAGACTAAAAAAGTGGTCACAAAATATGAAAAGATATATATCGAAAAAAAAAAGAAATCCATCTACATAAGCATTCATAAAATGGGAAAAGTAACGTTTCCACTTACCTTAAGAAAGGAATTAAAGAGAAAGATAAAAGAGTAATAATCACATATCCTCACGTTCCCTAAAGACACACAACTAAAATATAGGACGTTGAAATGATATAAGTAACTAATCGAGATCATAAAAAGAACACCTCAGACATCCCAAAAGATACATGTACTAGTACAGTAGACGTTTGTCACTCACAAAATGAGGAAGAAAAGGTTAAACCTAAGGAAAAGAAAGAAAAAGACAAGACTAACGAGACCGGTTTCGAAGGTTTTCATACAACTTATCATCACCACTTTCACCCGTGGGAACAGTATAAGGACTGAAATCCCCTTTACGAAAGTTTAAAAGTGACAACTCCTATTATAAACGACACCCAAACAGTATATGTCGAAAATAATACAACTCAATACAAGGAAGATAAGGACGAAAGACCTCTCAAAAATAGTATTTACCTACAACTTAAACAATTTCCGAAAGAGACGTAGATAACTCTATTAGTATACCGAAAATAAAAAGTTAAACAATTGCACCACATAATGTAACTAACTAAACACCTATAACTTCTTAGAAACGTAGGTACCCTATTTCGGGTGAACAAGTAACACATACTAGAAAAATTACACAACAACCTAGACTAACGATCTTAAAACAATTCCTAAAAACGTAAATACAAGTAGTCACTATAACCGGATATCAAAAAAAAAACAAAAAAAAAAAAAAAAAAAAAAAAAAAAAAAAAAAAAAAAAAAANAAAAAAAAAAAAATCAAACAAACAAACAAAAACACCGTAGAAAAAGTCCAAAACCTTAATCCCACTACCACCGGAGTATCTTACTCAAACCTTCAAATGGAAGGAGACGTTAAAAGACCTTCTCAAACTCATTCTATACACAATCGAGAAGAGCTTTAAAAACCATCTTAAGTCGACACTTCGCAGACCTGGACCCGAAAACAAACGACCTTTTAAAGACTAATGTATAAACAGGTAAAGAAGGTTCAACAGGTAAAAATAAACGTATATGAACGACTATCATCAGAGAATACTAGGAAACATAAAGACACAACAGACGACACTAGAGAGGTAAAAGTAAAGATTAAAATAACTAAACTAAAAAGAGGGAAACAAAGGACTACTCAGACCGATTACCAAACAGTTAAAATAAATAGGAGATTTTCTTGGTCGTAAACCGAAACAACTAAAAACGATACCAGAGAAAACAAAGAAAACGGAAATAAAGACGGGATTAAAATTTCTAAAGAAGGGAAGATAATTGGGACCCCAAGAAGTAAAGAAGGAAAAGATCAACGAAAGCCACATCTCAATCCAATAAATAAACTGAAAAAAGAACAAAGAACTCTATACAGACATAACGATACTTGGAAGGGGAATCTTGACGAAAATGTCACAGGGTGTCCAAAACCCAACAACACAAAAGTAAAAGTAAACAAAGATACGAATAAAACTAAAGAAAAAAATAAAGAAGACACTAAACAACCAATAAGTCGTCGTACAAAAAGTCGGAGGTATAACACCTTACAAATTATCAAAAAGAGGACATTGACTCTAGATTAGAATGACGTAACAACAGTCTTTTCTACGAACCTTACTAAAATCAAAAAAACTTAAATGGCTCCGATCTAAATACCGGATCCTACACTAGATAGGTCCACTTCCAAGGCACACGGGAACTCTTTTTCCACTTTAAGTAACAAAACCCCACTTTACTGGATATCTATAGTTGATCCAGATTGACCAGATAACATAGTAAATTCAAACACAAAGGAACAATTAAAAGACAAATCAACTAGATAGGTATCCACACTCACCCCATAATTTCAGAGGGTGATAATAACACAATAACAATTAAAGGGGAAAGTATGAACAATCGTAAACAGAATATATAACACCACGAAGATACAACCCACGTATGTGTACATATTAACAATATAGAAGAAGAACCTAACTAGGAAAGTAGTAATACATCACAGGAAGAAACAGAGAAAAGTGTCGGAAACAAAATTTCAGATAAAATAGACTATACTCATAACGATGAGAACGAAAGGAAACCAGAGATAAACGTACCTTATAGTAAAAGGTGGGGAAGTAAAAGTCAGACATACACAGGGAACAAGACTCCACCCAGAGAACATCTATTGTATATATCCCCAGAACATAAACATAGGTAAGTCAGTCAGACAGAAAACCAACCCCGTAAGTTGGGAAAATGGAAATTTCATTAATAACTATTCATACTAGGGTAACGGTAAATGAAATAACAAAACCCAAGCCCAAATATGTGGGAAAAACACAAAGGACAGATCTCTTTTAGGAAATCGTAAACAACCTCTCGATCAAACCACCACGACTTAAGAGAGTCGAAAACGAACAGACATTTCGAAAACTAAAGAGGAAGTATATACTTACTCTAGGAACGACCCATGTCATTAGACCCGACATCCAATAAAAGAAAGTAGTGAAATTCATATAGGACGGTAAGGGACGACCGGACTCCTCAAAGATAACTTTCTAGTCAACAATAGGAATACCCTTAGGGGAACACACAATAAACAAAAGAAAGGGAACGACGAAAATCATAAACAAGAAACACAAACTAGAAACAATTAAACAAATTATACACAGAACCCCACAAAACGGAACCCAAATAGGACAAATCCTGAGAGACCCAAAGAACCTCAACCCACTAATAAAGGAAGGGGTAAAATCCCTTCAAAAGTTGATAATAGAGGAGTTCATAAAAGAGTACCATAAAGAAAAACAGAAGAAGAAGACCCTGAGGATACTAAGCTTACAACCCTGCAAATTGGAACAGGATCTCCAGAGACTCTAACAGGAGTAAAGAAAATTAAGCAAAATGAAAAAAGGAGAGACTAAGTAAACAAAGATTGTAAGATAGAAGATGAAGTGATTAGGATAGAAGACGGAGGACAATAAGATGATAAAAAAGGGAGGTCTCACAAAAAACAGAGTAAATAACGTAATAAATCCGAAGGGACCACCGAGTCTCCAATTTCACAGACGGACGTTACGCCCTCTGGACCCAAACTAGGGACCCAGCCCTTCCAGTGGATCTCTTCCTTTACCGTTGGGTGAGGTCACAAGAAAGGACCTCTTAGGGTACCTGTCTCCTCGGACCACCCGATGTCAGGTGCCCCAACGTTTCTCAGCCTGTACTGAATCACTGAAGTGAACAAGTAAATAACGTAATAAGTAATATATAACTGAGAAAAAATAAAGAAGATCCAGGAACAATTTGGAAAGAACGTAGAAGAGTTAGGAACAGAGATCCGACAAATAGACACTAAGGTAAAACAAAAGTTCTAAAACCTAATAAAAGTGATATTAATAAGTCTTAAGAAATAGTCCATCTAAGGGATAGAGAAGGAGAAAACAAACCAAACCACCTGTAAACAGGACAAGGAAATGGACGACCCACAAGGAGACAGAGAAAAAGAACAAATATAACACAAACCCCACTGGAAAGACATAAGACCGTCAAACACCTTAAGAGAAATAACACCTCAAAGGAGTGACACCCACCCCAACATGTCCACCGAACAGTTTCAAAGGACCAATCCATTCGAACACAGCCACAAGACCAACCACCTCGACCTAAAGAAGAGAGACCTCACGTTACTTCACAGGTCATTACTCAATACTCTACAGTCACCCAAACCTCACTGAAACCCGTCGGACATATAACTTCGGGTCCCGATACAAGGACACAACGACCTCTTAAACACACCATACAGAACGAGACCTTAAACAACCGGGAACACACCACGAACCAAAGTCACATCCATACCTTCGTAAACTACTCGAGGATAGCTAATTACAAGGGACCTCAGTCCTCAAGAGACCACAAGATTCGTAAACATGAATTCGGAGGACGAAGACCAAAAGATAGAATAAAAATGTCATCGGAGTTCTGAAGAGGTACATATGTCGTGGTAACTATTTTGTAGATCCAATTCCTACTTTTCAAAGAGGTGTCACTCCCTGTGGGTCTCTCTAAGTGTCTCAATGTACCTCTTCCCTTCTCCCTCCTCCCTCAATTTCCACTGGGTTTACTCTACTCCACCTTAGTTTTCTCCTCTCTCGTTCGCTCGGTCATCTGTGAAGGAATACACGAGAGGTGTCAGACCTGGTGAGTCTCTACAAGTGCCTCAATATGTCTCTTCTCTTCTCCCTTCTTCCTCTGTCTCCACCGGTCCTCCTATTTCCCCATTAGTTTTCTTCTCTCTGTCTAGGTCGGTCATTAGTCAAGGGATTCACAAAAGGTGGTAGACCTTGTGTGTTTCTCTAAGTGTTTCAACCCATCTCTTGTCTTCCACCTCCCTTCTTAATCTCCGCTGGACCACCTCTTTTTCCTCTCAGGTTTCCTCCTCTCTCGTCAGTTCGGTCATTAGATCGAGGGTTCATTTTTACACGACTTCTAACCCAAGAATTTACATGCTTTAACTATGATTTATGGTTTTTCTTTTCTAATTTTTAGATCGTATCTCCAACCCAAAAGTTTTTATGTTAAAATTTCTTTTTCTTTTTTTTTTATTTCAGTGTTTTTAATATTATATATATATACTTCAAACGAAATTTTTTATCCCAAGAGACAAAAAACGTTTCATTATCCAATATTTTTACTTTTAACTTCCTCATTATCTCCTCAATTTTTATTTTTTGCTGAATTTTTGTAAAAATTTACTATCATTTTTATCATTTTTATATAGATCCCGAAAGAGACCACCACCACAACCGTCATACCTCAGTCAAGTAATAGTCTATCAAGGAACTAGACCGAATATAAAGAGTTCTAGATATCCGGGGAAGGATACATCAACCATGATAGATGTCCCAGAATTAGATAACGTGGACAGTGTAGGTTCCTCCCAGGGAGACAAAATCGAAGAAGACAAACATCCAGAGAAGTCACAGTTTAAAGGTGGGACCGTGTTCCCCCGTCACCACCTGTGAAAAAATCCGAGTGAACAAGTCAGCGCGACACCCCTCCTCCCCTGCGACGTTTATTTATTGTGACCGTACACGAACGTCACAGAGCTGGTGTGACCCAATCGGGGGCGAGTGTCGCACACACGAAAGGGACAGATGTTACGAATCCGACATCCAACGAGACGGTCCTTAACAGACTCCGACCGGCACCCAACATACGTGAAGGGTCCAGATTCGGTGGGTCCAAATCCATAAGCCCCTCAGGAGTCTCCGCATCTGAGTCAACTCGGACGTAAACACAGGAAGGGTCTAGACTCTCGAGTCCACTGGTCCACAAACTGCTCGTGTATGTGACACTGAATAACGGAAGGGACAGGGCCGGCGAACCAAAAGACCCACATGTTGACCACATAGAATCCGCCTAAAACTGGTAGGTCTTAGGGTTCTTTAGTACTGATCGTTACATCGGACGAATGTCAAACCATCTATTACGGAGAGACCCCAGCGCTAACGGGGGAAGACCAAGACCGATGGGAACGGACGGACAGAGGTCACCCCCTACCCGGTCGGACGGTGGTCGATAGAGATGAATCAGGAAACAAGACACTCGTCCGGACTGTCACAGAATTCAATCCCGAAAAGTGTATCGAGATCAGTCTGAAAAGAAGACACTCCTCCGGACTGCTACAGAATCCAATTCCTAAAAGTGCACCATCAATAGGGTGTCAGACCAAACGATATGGTTCAATCAAGGGAGTCTAACGGGAACCCCGTAAGTCCGGGTCAGGAATGAGATTCGTTACGTCGGGAGTGGAGGGACGGGTCGGGGACGAACGATCACTGCTTACGTCCGTAGACACGACGAAGAGACGATCCCCTCAATGGTAACCCATGCATTAGACACCCAAAATTAATAAATAAATAAAAAGGAGGGAAAATACAACGGGAGAAACGAAGGTTCCGAACCGTGTCTGAGTCGTCACTCTCACAAAGAACCACAAACCCTTGAAGGGAGAAAAATTCTGAGGGAAGGACCCTACCTCGAGACAGGGACGGAGAAAACAGAGAGAAAAATAGAAAATATAAAAAAGGATGGAGGAAAACATCTGTTACTCGACAAAAAGACCCACGGACTATAGGAGACGGTCGTAAGTCTTCAACAAAACACCTTAAAAGAGTTGTAAGTTTACAAAAAAACTACTTAAACACCCCCTCTTTCACCAGAGGGACAGTATAAGGAGGTGGTAGAATCCTGGCGGGGGGTGGCTGGTAAAAAACTAACTTAAGAAACAAAAAAAAATATAACCCAACATTCTTAACTAACAAATAAAACCTATAATTGGGAAACAGTCTGTATACCAATCGTTTATAAAAGAGGATAAGGTATCCGACAAAAACTCAAGTACTAAAGGAAACGACATGTTTTAGAAGATTTTCAAATTAATCTAGGGTAATAAAAATAAAGAAAATGGAATCCTCTGACTAGGTTCTTGTATAACGATGTTAAATACATTTGCTTACATTACGAATACAATAGAAGATCCTAAAAATGTCCAGTTCAGAATGTAAATCTAAAAATTTGATAAAAGTCGAATAAAACATACATTACACTCCCTTTCAAGATTAGAGATAAAATATACACTGAATAAGGGTGAATATGGTGAATATGGTGAGTAACTTCTCTGACAGAAAGGAGGTAACATGTAAGAACGGAGGAAAAGGAGGAACATCTAATTAAATTAGATCCACATACCCAAATAAAGACCCGAGAGATAAGACAAAGTAACTAGATACACATACAAAAAACGTGGTTAAAGTACGACGAAACTATTGACATCGAAACGTGATATCAGACTTTAAACTCTTACAATATGGAAATCGAAACAATAAAAGAGAATACCAACGAAACCGTTAAGTCACAGAGAACATCAAGGTATACTTGAAATCTCAATAAACAAGGTCAAGACACTTTTGACGGGACCCGTTAAATTATCTATAACGTAATTTAACGATCTAAATAAACCCACTATACGGTAGAACGACAACAACAACAAGTTAGTGATTTAGTATAGACTGAAAAACACTGGGGCAGTTGACGTCGTTTGGTCCGAAGGGACAGGAAGTGGTAGAGGCTCTCAAACAAGTTTGAATATAGGTGACTCAGTCACTAAGGTAGGTTGGTAGAGTAGGAGACAGTGAGGGAAGAGGAGAACGGGAGTTAAAAAAGGTCATAGTTAGAAAAGGTCACTCAACCAAGAAACGAAGACCATCGTTTCTTAACCTCGAAGTTGAAGTCGTAGTCAGGAAGGTTAATTATAAGTCTCAACTAAAGGAAATCCTGACTGACCAAACTAACGGACCGTCAGGTTCTGTCAGAGTTTTTCGAAGAGGTCGTGGTGTCAAGTTTTAGTAGCTAAAGAAACCACAAGTCGGAAGAAATAACAGGTCGAAAGTGTAGACATATCGAAACTGATATATCTGTAAACAGTCGTTTCTCTACGGAGACGAAAAATTGTACCAGAAAAATTGTTATAATTTATAAAGTTAGATTCTCTTACATGATATAAAGATAAAGAAACTTAGTATAAGTAAAAAAATAGTTACAACATATGAAAAGTCTCATATCCAGAAGTTAGAGGAACCGATTCAAATAAAGATCCATACGAAAATACATTAATAATAACATTATAAAAAATTAGAAAGACTATAAAGTAATACTCGTAATTATATATATTTGAGTTGTCTAAACGTATAACGACTCAAATAAATAATTAAGATTATTAAAAATAAACCTCTGAAACTTAAGAGATATATTTCATAGTGCAGGGAGATATATTTCATAGACGTTTTTAACTCTCAAATAAAGAAGTGAAGGTTAAACCTATGGTAATTAAAGAAAAAGAACAGATTAACGGTACCGATCCTAAAAGTTATAATACCATATATTTTCACCACTCTCAACCGTAGAAACAGAAAAAAGACTTAAACCGTTTTTCCGAAAGACGAAAAGTGGTAACTCATAATACAACCGATACTCAAACAGTATTTACCAGAAATAACACAACTTTATACAAGGGACATATGGGTGAAACCACCTTCAAAAATGGTACTTATCTACAATTTAAAATAGTTTACGAAAGAAACTTAGACAACTTTACTAGTACACTAAAAATAAGAAGGAAAATACTGACACAACACAGTATAACTAACTAAACGTTTATAACTTGGTAGGACCACCGAGTCACCATTTTTTTTTTTTTAGGTGGACGTTACGTCCTCTGTGTCCAATCTAGGAACCCAACCCTTCTAGGGAACCTCCTCCCGTACTGTTAGGTGAGGTCATAAGAACGGACTTTTGAGGGTACCTGTCTCCTCGGAGGACCCAACACTTCTCAGTCTGTACTAATTTCGTTAACTCGTACCGTACTACTCGGACCTTATTTAGGTTTAAAAAGTATTAAATAACAACCTAAACCAAACGATTTTAAAACAACTCCTAAAAACGTAGGTATAAATGGTTTCTATGGCCATTATAGTAGTGGTTCTATAAGTAGTTCAATAAAGAAAAGGAAAAAAAAAAAAAGCACCTCATCTCATTTGGGTCACCTCTAACTCCCTCCTCCCTCTTCTCTTCTCCATGTAACTCTGTGAACCTCTGTGGGTGTCCCTCACTGTGGAGAAACTTTTCATCTTTAACCTAGATGTTTTATCAATGGTGCTGTATAGATGGAGAAGTCTTGAGGCTACTGTAAAAATAAGACTGAAAACCAGAAGCAAGAGGCTTAAGTCCAAATCCTGAGAACACCAGAGAACTCCTGACTCCAGGGAACATTAATTGACAGGAGNTCCATACCTACACTGAAACCAAGCACCACCCAAGGGCCAACAAGTTCCAGAGCAAGGCATACCACACAAATTCTCCAGCAACACAGGAACACAGCCCTGAACTTCAATAATCACGGAATAAAGAACATAGTTCCATTACCATTGGGTATGTTACTTAAACTCTTAAAAGGGAGGAGAAGATAAAAACCTTAACAAACTTTTTCTATCCATAATCAAAAAGAAATACAAACTATATCCAGTAGACACTTCAGTAAACCAGGACCTGAAAGTTAATGACCTTCGAAAAAAAAGAAAAATTCATAATATTTAATTAAAAAGAAGATCATTAACTGGACAAGTTTAACAGATGAAGAACTGAGTCCGAATCTCCCGACATACAAAGATTTTGGACAGGTAAAGACAATACAACAAGTTAAAAAACCCTATAGTCAAGTCGAGTCAAGTCAGCGAGTTAGCACAGACTGAGAAACACTGGGGTACTTAACGTCGTGAGGTCCGGAGGGACAGGTAGTGGTTGAGGGTCTCAAGTGAGTCTGAGTGCAGGTAGCTCAGTCATTACGGTAGGTCGGTAGAGTAGGAGACAGTAGGGAAAAAGGAGGACGGGGGTTAGGGAGAGTCGCAGTCTCAGAAAAGGTTACTCAGTTGAGAAGCGTACTCCACCGGTTTGGTAACTTCAAAGTCGAAATCGTAGCCAGGAAGGTTTCTTTAGGATCCTGACTAGAGGAAATCTTACCTGGCCAACCTAGAGGAACGTCAGGTTCCCTGAGAGTTCTCAGAAGAGGTTGTGGTGTCAAGTTTTCGTAGTTAAGAAACCGCGAGTCGGAAGAAGTGTCAGGTTGAGAGTGTAGGTATGTACTGATGACCTTTTTGATATCGGAACTGATCTGTCCGGAAACACCCGTTTCATTACAGAGACGAAAACTTATACGATAGATCCAACCAATATTGAAAGGAAGGTTCCTCATTCACAGAAAATTAAAGTACCGACGTTATTATAAAAGAATATTACAAAACATAGAGATACCATAGTCATCAATAAAGAGGAGAAAGTAAAGAATAAAAGAAATAAACCCAGGAAAAAGGAAGAACCACTCGGATCAAAACCACTCAATTTCCAAAAAGTTAAAGTAAATAAAAAAGTTTCTTTAACCGAGAACATAAGTAACTACAAACTCACTCACTCACTTCAGTGAGTCAGCACAGGTTGAGAAACGTTGGGGCACTTGACATCGGGTGGTCCGAGGAGGCAGGAACCCTAAGAGGTCCGTTCTTATGACCTCACCCAATGGTAAAGGAAGAGGTCCCCTTGAAGGGCTGGGTCCCTAGCTTGGGTCCAGAGGGCGTGACGTCCGTCTGTGAAACTGGAGACTCGGTGGTCCCTTCGGCACTAAAAAACCAGACATAAAATAAATGGGGGACTGGAAATAATAAAGGAAAGAAGACGACTGAAATTCGAAACAAACAAGAAAAAGACTCAGAATCCACCATCCGTTCCAACAAACTCAAAAAAAGAACAAAGGGATTCCGGACATAATGATACTTGAAAGGAGAATCTTGAGGAAAACGACTAAGGGTATCTAAAACCTTTTAACACAATAAAAGTGAACATATGTCCATAAAGGACTAAAGGAGAAACGAAAGAAGTAGTTGGGTAACAAAACAATCATCGTATAACATATCAGAGGTGAACAAACAAGAAAAGGTTAAAGAGAAAGACATCAACTAAAGACAAAATATGACAACACAAACCCCCTTTTTCGAACTATATTAAAGATAGGAGAATACACTAGATAGGATCTCTTACCAAGTATACGTTAACTCACACATAAGTTGACAAAAACCTACATTACAAGACTTCTATAGATACTGTAGATTGACCAGATAAAGTAGTAAATTCTGGTGACAACGGAATAACTAAAAGACCGACCTACTAGACAGGTAAAGACTCACCTTACGTTTATAGGGTGATAATAACATAATAACAGTTGAAAAGTGAAATACGGACAACGATAAATGAAGTATATACATCCAGGAGGACATAACCCACACATATACTATTAAATAGTAATATATTACAATACGAGACAGAAGACAATAATGAAAGTAAAATTTCAGAAAAAACGGACTGAACACATAACAATGGGAAGGTAGTAACAATAAAGGTATTCTATACGAAAAAGTAGTGGAGTGAAAGTAGGACATACACGGAAATTACTCAGAAAAAATCCGTCGTATAACTTCCTAGAACAAAAAAAAAAAAATTAATTAATCGATGGGATACAGAAAAGTAACCTCCTAAATCAGGTAAACTGTACATTTCGTTAATAACTATCCATACACGAATGACGGTAAAATAACAAAAGGTCAAAGAAACATCAAGAGAAAAGTAAAGATGAAAAACGAAGAGGACAAAACCAACTATTAAAAGAAAATATCAACCCAAAGAAAGAGAGAGAAAAAACATGAATAACATCCACGAACTATACACCAATGGTAGTCCAAGTATATATAACTAAATATTAATTTAGATGAACTATATTTGACTATCAGTGAATTCAAATTGATACAAGATTTTCTAATTGTAAAAATGAGGGGAGGGGGTATAAAACATAAAAATAGAGTCTAAAGTGTGGAAGTAAGAATAGGAAAATAACAAGTGACATCAATGTCAACGAAAATATAAACAAAACAAAAATTAGATACATAACCGAATTCATTAGAAGATAACCTCAAAAGAGAAAGGACATCTAAAAATAAGGAAAGGGTAAATCTCATTTCAGAAGTTATATAACCCCCCTACTCAAAACGTAACTACTTAATAAAATCAAAGACGAACTAACTCTTCAAGAAAAAACAAAGGAAGATGAGATTTAATATTAGAACGACTCATCTCTTGGATACAACATAAAAAAAAAGGAAATTCTTGAAGTTTATGGTACTACGAGACGTTACTAAGACGTCTTTTTATCGACTGTCGGAATACCCCTAACGGAACATATTCTGACAAAAAAAGAAAGACGGATATCTTAAGAGAAAAATTGAAAACGGTAAAATTAATACTATACAAACTATTAAAACTATGAGAAGAGAGAAGAGGAAGACCTTGAGATATTACGTTTACAACCGTGACAATTACAAGAAGGCGTCTATGGTAAATAACGAAAAGAAAGTAAACAGAAAGATAGACGACAAGACTGAAATAAGGTAGAAGGTCTAGTGAATACGTAAGAAGACACAGTAAATCAGACAATAAGTAACGAAGATCACTCGAAAAATCGAGTCTATAACTTATTGTATAAAACTAAATAAGAAGAAATACAAAAGATCAAAAAAAGAATTTCGATAGACCTAAATCAAGTTAATAGAAAGAATTAAGTTAATCATAAAAATTATGAATAAGAAACTTAATAAACGGACCACCTCACTAATAAAGACAAAGTAGTAACAAAAGAGAATTCAAAAGAGAACGAAAGATAAATCTGTACTGAATCTCTGACTGTGAAAGTGAAAAGATGAACCTTGTCAAAGAGATGGAAAAGTAAAATGGATTGAAACATAGATACTTTAGTCCACTTTGTCAATGGATAACACCTAAACTTCTCCACGAGAATCCATCCTCGTGGGGATACATCTGACGTAAACGGTTTATGGAAACTATCCTTCCTATTTAAAATACACTTACGGTCAGTACAAAAAGGAGTCCCACACGACCGGTGACAGTGGAACCATTTCCTACACCGACTACTACCTCCTTGATCAAGGAAGTGCCCTATGTTACACCCTGAAGGAGAGACGATTCCCCGGTAGTGACGGAACATTCCTAGTCCCAGACAAGGGTTCAACAACCTCACCTTCGGGACTCAAAGTCCGGGTCCGACCGAAGTGAGGGAAACACATTAAAAGGAAGAGGTACTTGATCTTGAAAATGGGGTTTCCTCGTTTCACACTGTCTTTCACACAGGAGACGTGAATGTCTTCAGAGTACACGACGGACACATCCGTAGACTCCGAAGTAAGTCAACGTCCGTTACCATCGTAGAAAAGGGTACAACACCGGTGGTGTCTAGATTAAAATTCAACACTTCACTTCATCCACCCCGACCTCGTACATGAGAAGAACTCGACCCCATGTGTCATTCCGTTAGTGTCCTTAGGACCGTTAGTACGACGATAGGTTTCAGATTCGACAAATTCATTCACGGTTGATACCGACGACGACAGGGTGGACCGGATGTGGGGTCCGAGGACCCAACGGAGACACATGGAGTTAATCAACAAAAGAGACTAGGACCGACGGGATCCAGGCCCCGGTTCGACACCGTACCTCATTCACCTTCAAGTAACCAGTCGATCTCACTGTTCGATCGTAAGGAGTCATCACCTTAATCCGAAGAGGCCTGAAAAATTAGACAGGATCATCAAGGAGTCGGTTCTTCCGAATAGAGGATACACATCTTGAGCTCTGGATCCTTCGGATTAAAAACTGAGTTGTGAGAGGTGCCCCTCACAAGTAGACACACTTGGAGGAAAAGGAGAATAAGGGGAGGCCCCCGTGTCCAAGGTTGGGTTACGAAAGAAAGGTAGGATAGGTTAATGCACACAATCGGAACCAACATATCCTCAGGAAGACGGTCAAAATTCAATCAAAAGATATCCTTAACAAGATGCACATCTACGTAAAAACTAATTAATTACGACTCGAAGTATAGGAAAATGAGATGGAAGAACTAGAGGGGGTGGGATCTAAAGGAAATCTCTCTCTAAGGAACATAATTTGACTTTACCAAGAAGGACGCCGTAAGACGAGATGGGAGACCCTGGTTGTTCTTACACACACACGAGATAAGGTACTGGTAAGGTTCGAGACTTATGTCTCAAGATAGATGGACTCAGAAGACAAGAAGATTCGAGTAAGTCAGCAAGAAATATTTCGTCTAAAGGAGAATCAAGAGACCTGAAGAGTGAAAGAAGATCTGTGTATAATAAGACAGAACCGGTGATGATTCCCTGACCCTGAGAGTCGTCTACGTTCGATACAGGGACCATATCTAATTAATTTCTGTGGGTAAAGGAATAGATTCGGTACAAACTATGTCAAATGGTCTTAAACAGATTTATTCCTCTGAATCCCGTACGGTACACTCTCGTCGAAGTCGTTGTATCAATATACTCCCTCTTTTTTATTTTGTCGAACTCTTAATTCTTTAGAATGAATGTTATAGGCAAGAGAAATACAGACACTGGAATTAGTTTATTGATTGTAAAAGACCCAGAGGAAAAGACGTAGACATTTTACTCGACTCTTTATTTAAATTGATTCATTAAAGACTCCATAAAAAGTTGAGATTCCATAAAACTTACACGCGAAACTCCCGTAACTACCCGGTCCTCTTTCGATTGTTTTAACAATACGGTTCACTGTCTATCTTCCTACCTAGTTATAAACTATAAATTTCATATGATTTTACAAATTCTATATTAGATCCATTTCCCGTACCTCTACAAGTGATATTTTAAGAAAATTGAGGATATATGTACTTATAAAATTATTGTTTTAATTCCAACTGTTAGGTTGTTGATTCTCTTTATGTAAAAAAGAAAACTGTAACTGCCAGAGGATAAATAACAAGAATTTTAGGATACTAAGGTTCTTTTGTATCCGTCTTGTGATGTTGTATTTAGTGTTCTAGGAAGTACTGGGTGGAGGATCTTATTACTTTTATTTTCGTTTTTATTTGTTTACATTGAATTAATTTGACTTTTCTAAAAAGTGTCGTTTCCTTTGATATTCATTCCACTTTACTGTCGGGACTCTTACCCTCTTTTATTATCGTTTACTGTGTTGACTGTTCTTAATCAGAGGTTTTATAAGTTCGTCGAGTACTTTGAGTCAGGGTCTTTTTGTTTAGTTGGTTAGTTTTTCACCCGTTTTCTGGATTTGTCTGTAAAGAGATTTCTTCTGTATATCAACACACAATTTGTGAACTTTTCTACGAGTTGTAACGAGTAATAATCTCTTTACGTTTAGTTTAGATGTTGTTCTATAGTGGAGTGTGACCAGTCTTACCGGTGGTAGTTTTTTAGACGGTTGTTATTTACGACTTCACCCACACCTCTTTTCCCTTGTAAGAACGTGTCAACCATCCTTACATTTAACTGTGTCGGTGATACCTCTTGTCATTTTTATAAGGAACTTTTTGTCCGTAATTTGATGGCATACTGGGTTGTTAGGATAACGGTATTTATATAGGAGTCTATTTGTATTAACTGTTTCTATATGTATGGGGTTACAAGTAACGTCGTGATATATGTTAGGGATCTTGTACCTTTGTTGGATCTACAGGTGACTGTCTGCTTACCTATTCCTTCGACACCGTGTATAAATGTTACCTGATAATGAGTCGGTATATTTTCAGGTGTTCGTTGTTCACGACCTCTCCCACACCTCTTTTCCCTTAGGAGAACACGACAACCACCCTTACATTTAACTATGTGGGTTATGTTTTTCGTCATGTATCTAAGGAAATTTTTGATCCGTATTTTGATAATACACTAGGTCGTTAGAGTGATGATCCGTATATGGGACTCCTTTGGTTTTAACTTTTTCTGTGTACATGGAGTTACAAGTAACGTCGTGAGAAATACTACCGATCCTGTACCTTCTTTTGATCTACAGGTAGTTGTCCACTTACCTATTTCTTCGACACCATGTATATATATTACCTTATAATGAGTCGGTAATTTTCCTTGTGTAAACTCAGTCAAGATTACTCCATCTACTTGGATCTCGGATAATATGTCTCACTTCATTCAGGTTTTCTCTTTTTATTTTTAGTACAATTGATTATATATACCTTAGATGTTTTACCATGACTACTTGGATAAATGTCTCATCGTTACCTCTACGTCTATATCTCTTGTCTGAATATATATACCCTTTACCCCTCCTTCCTCTCCTAACCTACTTACTTTTCTCATCGGACCTTTGTAAATGTGATGATATACATTTTATCTATCTGTTACTCTTAAACGACATACTGAGTCTCTTAAGTTTTGTCCCGAGACATTGTTAGATCTCCCCACCCTTCATCCTCCCTCAAAGTTCTCCCTTCCCTGTATACAACTACATACCGTCTTTGATTACGTTATAACATTTCGACAATAGGAAGTTGATTTTTATTTATTTTAAAATTTATTAGGATACTAAGGATAATAAAGGTCAAGTCACATGTCGAAAAGGAAAGGGAACCATCACCGTATAGTTTATAAGAGGTGGTGAACCTGTAAAGTATAATTATATTGATGACTGTTGGTTTCCTCGTTACTTTCTTTACTTTATGAGGTTCTTCCCTACTTATTATCCTTAAAAGATCTACCGAAAACTTACTCTGGACGGTCATCACCCATTTCATCACTAACTTTATAATTTAGATCGAGTTAAGTCTTGTTGTTTGTAAATCTTATGTAAAAGACACATGGTCGGTGAGACGATGTAGACCCTTGGGATTCTATTTTTTCATATAAACCGGGAACTGGATATCTTCGAGATCGATATTGACTAGTTTGACTATGTATTTATCTATTAAACTGAAATCACAATAAAGTCGAATTTATATTCTTTTATTGAAGTTTTATAATACGTAAAAGACAAAATGTGACGACGACGACACGACTACTATTTTACTTTTACATTTTTTCTAACATAGTACATTTTACTCCGGTTTGACTGTCACTTTACAAGTAACTTTTAAGTAACCGATATGATATGTCTCACTTCGTTCGGTCTTTCTTTTTGTGGTTATGTCATATGATTAGATCAGTACCGATACCCAAAAGGTCACCAGTACATACCTACACTCTTAACTTGACACTTCTTTCGACTCACGACTTCTTAACTACGAAAACTTGACACCAAGTTTTCTTCTGAGAACTCTCATGGAACCTGACGTTCCTCTAGGTTGGTCAGGTAAGACTTCTAGTCGGGACCCTAAAGAAACCTTCCTTACTACGATTTCGACTTTGAGGTCATGAAACCGGTGTAGTACACTTCTCAACTGAGTGACCTTTTCTGAAACTACAACCCTCCCTAACCCCCGTCCTCCTCTTCCCCTGCTGTCTCCTACTCTACCGACCTACCGTAGTGACTGAGCTACCTACACTCAGACTCACTTGAGGCCGCCAACCACTACCTGTCCCTCCGGACTGCACGACGGTCCCAGGTCGGGGTCAGCTAAGTCCAATTAAGCTTCACCCCTGTCTCAGTCACAGACAGCCACAGATCTCCTTTTAACAAATTAATTTCTATACCTCTATTTAATCTTTTCTTATCACATCATCCTTTTAATCACCTCTTTTCTCCGACTTATTGAACCAAATCCGCCTCTTGGTTATTTTGGGGCTCTGTTCCCCAAACGTGGTGGAGACATCCGGTGTCTGTAGAAGGACCAGAGGTATTCCTCGTCTCTGTGTTTCACAGAGGGGCGAGTCTAGAATCTTCGGGTCCGTTTTAATCATCCGGACCACTCCGAGGCACGAGGTCTATCCTTGAGTCGGTCTTTTGCTCTTTTCTGCTGTACCCCCTTTGGTCAGAAAGGTCCCTGACCAGGCAAAGAAATAAAAGGTCCAAGTGAAAATATGAAAATCAACATGTATCTCTATTTACATTCTTTGTCTCAGTGCGTCCTAGTCGACGACACTGGGAATAGATTTCTGTCACAAGAAACGTATAGAAACAAGAATGTTCCCAGAATGCAAACAAATGTTATAGAAGACCACACCTCTGACTAATTGTCAAATACCGGGGTAGAAAGAAAGATAACTATTTCCAATCAGTTAGTCTTTTGAACAAAAGGGAATTATAGATGAATCAGAATTCTATCACTATTTCAACGTAAGAATGTATCGTTCCTGTATTACTAAATATTGTTTCTTTCTCCTCATGTCACTAAATATTGTTTCTCTTTTAAGTAATTGAGTTTTCAGATCATAACGATTGTAGTTTTGATGATATACAGAAAAAGATGTAAGGTTAATGTAACTAATTGTATGAGGGTCCACGGATTCCTATACCTCCGGACCGCCCTTAGTAATTGAGTCGTTACTTTGGGAAGTGGATGTACTAAAAATAGAAATCTTTTTGGGATACGATTGATTCCGAAAGTTTTATGAGGTTTGAGAGACACGACAAATACCAACTCTCCAACATTTGTTAGTACATCATCATCGTTCTCACACCTATTAGGACAGTGTGTTCGATCAGACGGTCGTCTCTCCACACTGGACTCTGTGAGGAAAATATACGTCCTCTGATAATTGACCTCGAGATTCAATTAAAAGGTCTCTTTCCACCAGTCCCTATCGGGGACAATTACAGTCTTCTCACATCATATTGTCTGTCTAAAACCAAAGTACCCGTCTACGAGCTCGTCTAGATCCCCTGAAGAACTCAGAACTAGGTGGAACGGACGTACTGGAACAGTACCCACCTCAGTCCCTCAGGGAACTCAGGACTGGGTGGAAACGAGTAGTCCCGAGAAGGAGTACTAGAAACTGTACCCACCCTAGAGGGTACGACCGAGGACCGTTGCACGACACTAAGTACCCCAACGTTTCTCAACCTGTACTGACTCGCTGACTTGACTTGACTTTACTTGACTTACGCATATATACCTTAAATCTTTCTACCATTACTATTGGAACATACGTTCTGTCGTTTTCTCTGTGTCTACATATCTTGTCAGAAAACCTGAGACGTCCTCTCCCGCCCCACCCTACTATACCCTCTTACCGTGACTTTGTACATTTAATAATATATACTTTGCTTAGCGGTCAGGTCCAAACTACGTACTATGTCCCACGAGCCCCGACCACGTGACCCTACTGGGTCTCCCTACCCTACCCCTCCATCCACCCTCCCCCTAAGTCCTACCCTTTGTGTACATGTGGGTACCACCTAAGTACAGTTACATACCGTTTTGTTCATGTTATAACATTTCATTTTATTTATTCATTTATTTTGATATTTTTCTTTTAATTAACCGATCTCTTGAATATCTTTCCACTATTACGAGGTATATTTGACCTCACACTGAACAGAATACTTATTGTTCGTTCTCACTAATATTTCGTGGTCTAAAGTATTAAATTAAGTAAGTCTCTAAAGGAAATGTAGTCTTGTCCTTGTTTTAATCTTTCTTTTGTATTAAGTTCGTTATGAAGTTACTTTATGAAGTCACTTTATTACGAGAGAGTTTGGAAGAATCCTAACCTTGTGTTCTGTGAGATTGTTTATCTTACAAAAAACCTTATACTAGATAAGATCAGTAAATAATTCTTTTTTATATTAGTTATTACATAGTCAATCACTTGTGAACAATACATGATCTGTTAAGAGGAAGTGACATGAATGTAACCAGGTATTTTAGGTGGATTGGATGAATTTTCAATCTTTCTATCTATGGTAGAGATGAAAAAACTTACTTCTTTAACCTCGTGTTCCTGTAATTCTAGAACGGATAACAATGTATCGATCATTCATAAACTGTACACTAAACTTGGATGAGACGGAGTGGGGTCTGAGGTTGGGAATTGGTCACAGAGTTCAGTTTAAAATGAATAAAAATGTAATAAACTTGAGGGGAACGTCCATTCACTACGATGACCATTTCTTGGGTGGACGTTTACGTCTTCTGGGCTCTATGTCCAAACTAGGGTCCCAACCCTTTTAGGAGACCTCCTCCCGTACCGTTGGGTGAGGTCATAAGAACGGACCTCTTAGGGTACCTGTCTCCTCGGACCGACCGTCTGATATCAAATATCGCAGTGTTTCTCAGTCTGTGGTGACTTCGTTGAATCGTGTGTGTATTTGTGTCCATTCGACCCCCACTCTACCCATCAGATGTGAAAATTCTTTTATGACTTACTAAAACTCTCCACTTGGTCCTCTCGTATACTTTCCATCTCCATGAAAAATCTTTTGTGTGAAGTATCCAACGAACAGTTGTAGTATTTCTTGAACTTTAGTAAAAACAACAACAAGTCAGTGGTTCAGCACAGACTGAAAAGTACTGGGGTACCTGACGTCGTATGGTCCGAAGGGACAGGGAATGGTAGAGGGTCTCAAACGGGTTCAAGTACAGGTAACTTAGTCACTATGGTAGGAAACAGTGGAAGAGGAAGACGGAAGTCAGAAGAGGTCGTAGTCCCATAAAAGGTCACTCAGCCGAGAAACGTAGTCCATCAGTTTCATGACCTCGGAGTCGAAGTTGTAGTCACGAAGGTTACTCATAAGTACCAACTAAAAGAAATTCTAACTGACCAAAATAGAGGAACGATAGGTTTCCTAAGAGTGTTCAAAAGAGGTCGTGGTCTCATGTTTTCGTAGGTAAGACGAAACAGAAGAAATGTCAGGTCGACAGTATAGACATGTACTCATGACCTTTTTACTATCGGAATTGATATGTCTGAAAACAACCGTTTCACTACAGAAACGAAAAATTATGTAACAGGTCTAAAAAGTATAAAAAGGACTGTTCTTCTTTAGAAGATTCAAGTACCGATATCAGTGGTCGGTGACACTAAAGTTTCTGGTTCTTTTCCTTTAGACAGTGACGAAGGTGGAAAAGGGTAAGATAAACGGTACTTCACTATTCTGACCTACAGTACTAGAATCCAAAAAAAAAAAAACAAAACAAAAAACAAAAAAAAATTTATAACTCAAAATTCGGTCGAAAAAGTTAGAGGAGGAAGTGGAAGTAGATGTCCAAGAAATCAAGAAGAAACGAAAGAGGGTAATCTCACCATAGTAGGTATATAGACTCCGACAATTAAAGAGGGTTGTTAGAACTAAGGTCGAACATTGAGTAGGTCGAACCGTGAAGCGTACTACACAAGACGTATATTTAATTCATTTGTCCAACTGTTACTTGTCGGATAAGTATGAGGAAAGAGTTGGAAAGAGTTGAGGAAAGAGGACTTGGTCAGTCAACAAGGTATATTCCAAGATTGATGACAACGAAGAACCGGGAGTATGACCAAAGAATCCTCTATCCATTCTACCAGACCACAAGGGTAGAGAAATTCACAAAAGGTCAAACAGTACGAGGTGTGTTAGTTTCCGAAATCACATCAATTACTTTGCATCCATCTATAAACAGACCTTAGGGGAACGAAAGAGCACTAAGTCGTTTACAAACGTTAAACTAGAGATCAAGGAGACAGAACAGATTTTCGAACTTGTAGACTTTCAAGAGTCAAGTGTATTACGACTTCGGATCGAACTACCTAAAACTCGTATTGGAATGATCGTGCCCTCTACTCACGTTAACAGACCACCAAACTTGTAAGGAATTATGACGGTAAGAACCTTTAATCCTACTTCTAACTGGAAAAGGTCAGGACACCGGTGACGACCCAAAAGGTTTAAACGACTATCACATCTCACGTCGTGAAATTATCGTAGTAGGAAATCCTAAAATTTATCGAGACCACCTTAAGGTAGTGAAAGTGATCGAAATAACCGTCGTCACGAAGGATTCCGGGTGAATTTAAGTGTAAGGTCTTACAGACAGAGACCCACTCACTGGTGTGGTAGCACCGTCCAGTAATCCTAGTAAAAAGATCACAAGAAGACAAATAAGAACGGTAGAGAAGAACTAGAGAAGACGAAGATCATCCAGAAATGGTAAAGACAGGAAATATCACGGGTAGAAACCTACTTTATAAAGAAACTATAAAGGTTCAAAGAACTCTAGAGATCAGAAAGAGTCAGACGACAAAAGGAGGTAAAGAAACGTAACAAGAAACTTCTTCCTAAGGAACAGAGAAGAACGATAAAAGACTTTGAGACGTAAATCAACCCACATGGAAATGGAAAGAGGGAAAAAAAGACAAAGAGAAGAAAGGAGTCGATAAACTTTTCGGAGGAGTCTGTTGGTGAGACTGAAGAACATAAAGAAAAAGGAACCTTACCAAAACAAGTGACGGAGGACATGTTATAATGTTTGGAGACGGGTATCAATAAATCCGTAAGACAAATGATCTAGATTAGGGAACTTAGATAAGTAGTGAAGGTGAAATATAAGTGTCCCCTAAACTAAATTCAGTGTGGACTGTCCGATCACCAAAAGGAACGAAAGAAATCAAATTCGAAATAAAACGATACTCCTCGACTACTAGACTCTGTGTCAGTTGAGGTCTAGAACAAAAACGACTTACACTTGTCGAAGAGGTAGAAACCGATGTTCCTTACATTAGTTAGACTAAAGTCATGACTGGTAAACAACTGCAGGTAAACATTTCATCAAAGAATACAACAACTTTCCCCAACAAAGGATACTGGTCGTGTAAGAAAACCGTCTTAAGACAATCGGAAATGGGACGAGGTAAAACATGAGGTTTCGGTTGGTATTGACAATGCATCTACAGAGAACTGAATGATGAAAACACAAGACTAAGGGACACTACTTATTCTGTAGAAAAAACCACAATCAAGATCTTCCAGAAGATCCAGAAATTTCTCGACTGTTTGAAGTCGAAGAAACCGTAACCACCAACCCCGTATCTGAACCTAATGACACTACAACTTACCAAACGGGACCTTTACTTGGTTCAAGTAAGACAGTAAAGACTCTAGTTTGGGTTCATGACGTAAAGTTTGAGAAAACAACTAATGCTCCCGATGAAGAGAAGAAGATACCCTAAGAACGGGTGTCATCATCTATATTGGTAGTAGACTTAATTTAAGTGGGTAAGGATGGGTCAAACCAAGTGACTAAGGATTCTGTAGTTATAAACAAGGATGGTAGAGGACGAACTGGTGTAGGTTAAATGGAACCAAGTACCTGGATTGTGAAGTCAAAGGATACGTTATAAGAATAAATGTCGTAACATAAAATGAAGTAATGGTCTATGTAGTAAAGGTGAAATGAAGTAAGAAAGACCTAGATAATTAACAACACGAGACAAGAAGGGGTCATCGTATGACATGTGGACCGTCAAGTAGAAAGACACAGTATAAAAAAAAAAAAAAACGGAAAAATATGTCAAGGACCCCAAGAGTGTCGTTCATATAATCTCAGTAAACGGTAAGGGAGGAGGCCACCTAGTACGAAACAGTCTTGAGAGGTGATACTGAATAGGTAGAACCCACCGGGAGGAACCGTACCGAGTATCGGAGTAACTGAATACGCTAGGGGAAGTGAGCTTGTTCCGACACTAGGTACTTCCTCACTCGAGCAAATTTGGGTTCGGTTTGTAAGTCCAGTTAGATACATCCTTTTTTTATATACTTAATTGTATTATTAGACTTTTCCTTCACGTTAAACTCGAGTAATAAAAGAGAAGAACGTCAAATAGGATTCCTTTGTTGTTAATTACACACTTCCAGATATATGAATACATTATTTTATAAGTAACTTTACGTTTAAAACTATGGTTGTTAAAACTTTTTTTTCAGATTTATATGTGACCACACCTCAACCTATTTGCAATAGGTATTACAAATACCTATATTTGTATAGGTGGTATAGGTATATTCTTATATTTTACAAATACACTATGGTATTTTAATCATAATGTGACGGTAATATTTATGACGTCATCTTGATATATGTGTACCTTTCTATTTTTCTGTACAATAAATCTAATCTTTTTTATATACCGTTCAACTTCTCTAACTAAAGATCGTATAATTACACTCCTCAAGGTGTCTAAACGTGGGTTAACATTGACTATTTTTATACTTTTACGTTGGTAAATTTTAGAGACATTTATCCACGCCAGGATTCTACCGTCTCCTTATCATACCCCTCTGGTGAAAGAGGGGGTGTTTAAGTAGTTTTCTTGTAAATTTGCGACTCATTTAATGTGTTTTGTTGAAGACTTACGGTCGTCTCCTGTAGTCCGTGGGTCTTTTCGTCGAGTAACAGAAACTTTTCTCCATCCCTTTTTTATATTTTCTGTTTTTTTCTCTGTTGTCTCCATCCCTGTCTCGAGGCAGGGCCTTTCCCTCAGAATTTTTCTCTCTTCAAAGGTTTGAGGTCCTTTGTGAGAGTGACGACTCAGACACCACTCGGAACCTTCGTGTCTCCCGTGGTATTGTCCCTCCTTTTTATTTATTTATTAATTTTGGGTGTCTAATGCTCGGGTTGTCATTGAGGAGATCGTCTCTTCGTCGTGTCTGCGGAAGAAGACGGTGATCGTTCACCCCCGACCCGTCCCTCCACGCCCGACGTAATGAAAAGTTCCTAGCCCGGGTTTACGGGGTTCCCATTAGTCTCGCTTGATTGAACCCGATCGTTTAGTCTGACACTCTATCGATGGTGCCCTTTTCGAGACTGTATTCTGTGACGGTCCTGGTGCATGTCTTGTTTCCCACCTTGTCTTAATCGACCGACGTCTGGTACGGGGAGACCACTGTCCGTCGGTCTCGACCTTCCCGGACTTCCCCCGTTAGTGTCGGGGTCTCTCTGTAATACATGGTTTGACGTTCGTCCGAAGAAACGATTGATTCTGAAGAACCCCAAGACCTGTCAGTAGTAGACGGACTCTTCGACGTGGTTAATATGTGGGTCTTTTGACTCGTCGTCCCTACCCTCCCCGCTATTCAGTGTCACTGACGTGAGTGGTTTGTCGACTCGATGAGCCTGGACCCTTCCCGTGTTTTGCGTCTGGGTTGGCTCAGACGTGGAGACTCCTTATGGACTCACGGACGTGGACTCGCCGAATCTGCACCCTCCACCTACGTCGGGTCCCGTCCGGAGTCTGCCAAGGGTCACCTCGTTGGATCTCGGACTCGACACACGCTACACTCGTCCCGGTCCGGGTCACACCGACTCTGTGACGTTCGTGTGTGGTCACAATAAACAAGTGTCGTAGGGAGGGAGGGTTGTCACGCTGACTTGTTCACTCGGATTTTTTTCACAGGTGGTGACAGGGAAAACACAGTCCCGCTATTAGTCTGTGACTTCTCTGGTCGTTTGTCTTCTTCGATTTTGTCTCTCTTGGCGGAACCTTCACTGTCCACGTTATCTAATTTTGGGACATCAATCATGGTTGATGTATCCTTCCCCGGATATCTAGAACTCTTTATATTCGGCCTGCTTTCTTGATAGGCTTTTACTTGACTGGGGCGTGACGGGTGTTGTTGTGGTCTCTTTCATGATCTATATAGAAATGATAAAAATGATAGTGAGAAAAAAAGATAAAAATTGAAAAAATTTTTAAAATTCAGGAGATAATGAGTAAATTAATAGTAAAAATATTGGATGATAATGAAAAGTTTTTTTTCTGGGATAAAAATTTCGTTCGAAGTATATATGTAAAAAATTATTAAGAACACTGAAGAAGAAGAAGAAGAAGAAAAGAAATTATAACATAAAAACTTTTATGTTGGAGACGAGATCCAAAAATTAGAAACGAAAAACCATAAACGATAGTTAACACATGGAAATTTTTAGGTTAGAAGTCATGGGTAAAAATGTACCCTCGTTCTAATGACCGAACTGACGTGAGAGGAGGAAACCTGAGAGGGAAAAGAGGTTGTCCACCGGAGACAGAGGAGGGAAGGGGAAGACAAGAGATGGGTTGAGACACTTAGAGACACACAAGGTCTACCACCTCTTGTGAATCCCTTGACTAATGACCGACCTAGACAGAGAGAGGAAAAGTAAGGGGGGAACATAGGAGGACCGGTGGAGACAGAGGAAGGAGGGAGAAGTGAAGAGATATATTGAGGTATTTGTAGAGACTCGCCAGGTCTGACACCTCGTGTGTATTACTTCACTAATGACCGATTGTACGAGAGAGGAAATGACTAAGGTGGAGTAGAGTAAGTCCAGTGGAGATTGAAGGAGGAGGGAGAAGAGAAGAGGTACATTGAGACACTTGGAGAGACCCACAGGGAGCGACACCTCTTTGAAAAGTAGAAATTGGATCTACAAAATAGTTTCCACGACGTATCTTCCTTTTCAGAACTCTGATGACATTTTTATTCTGAATTTTGGTCTTCGTCCTCCGATTTCAGGTTTAGGACTCTTGTAGTCTCTTGAGGTCTGAGGTCCCTTGTAATTAGCTATCCTCGAGTAGTTTGCAAAGGTATGGATGTGACTTTGGTTCGTGGTGGGTTCCGGGTTATTCAAGGTCTCGTTCTGTATGGTGTGTTTAATAGGTCGTTGTGTCCTTGTGTCGGGACTCGAAGTTACATGTCCGACGGGTTTCAATGAGGTTTTGGTAACTGTAGAGTATTGAGTAATGACCTGTGAAGTAACGTGAGGTCTCTCTTCTTTAGGTCGAGGTGGCTGGTCTTGTGACTGTGTTCGAAGGGATTGGTCCTTTGAAACTGTTCGGTGGACCTGTTGGGGTGGGTGTCACCCCTTTGATCTTTTCCTTCTTTACCTCTTGAGGTCCCAATCATCTTCCTTTCTTTAGAATTTTTAATCCCGTCTTTATTTACGTTTTCTTTGTTTTCTCTAGTATCGTTTTTAGTTGTTTCGGTTTTCGACCAAGAAAGTTTCCTATTTATTTCAACCGTTTGGTAATCGGTCTGAGTAGTTCTTTGTTTCTCTCTTTTTAGTTTAGTTATTTTAATCTTTACTTTTACCTCTCTAGCGTTGTGTCTTTATGTTTCCTAGTATTCTCTGATGATAGTCGTTAATATACGGTTATTTTACCTGTTACACCTTCTTTACCTGTTTAAGAATCTTTTCATGTTGAAAGGTTTTGACTTGGTCCTTCTTAATCTTTTAGAATTGTCTAGGTAGTATTCGTCTCTTTAACTTTGACATTAGTCTTTAGAAGGTCGTTTGTTTTCGGGTCCAGGTCTGCCGAAGTGTCGACTTAAGATAGTTTTTAAATCTCTTCTCGATTGTGGATAGGATGACTTTGAGAGGGTCTTTTAAAGTCTCCTTCCATTTGAAGGTTTAATTAAGTTACTCCGGTGGTAGTGGGATTATGGTTTTGGACTGTTTCTACGATGTTTTTTTCTTTTGATGTCCGGTTATAGTGACTACTTGTATCTACGTTTTCAGGAGTTATTTTAAGATCGTTAGTCTTAGGTTGTTGTGTGAATTTTCTAGTATGTGGTACTGGTTCACCCGAAATAGGTTTCCTACGTTCCTAAGAAGTTATAGGTGTTCAGTTAGTTACATTATGTGGTGTAATTGTTTACCTTCTTATTGTCGGTATACTAATAGAGTTATCTACGTCTCTTTCGGAAACTGTTTAAGTTGTAGGTAAATACTATTTTTGAGAGGTCTTCCGTCCTTATCTTCCTTGTACGGAGTTGTATTATTTTCGATATATACTGTTTGGGTGTTGTTTGTAATAGGAGTTACCACTTTTTAACTTTTGTAAAGGGGATTTCATTCCTTATTCTGTTCCCACGGGTGAAAGTGGTGATGATAAGTTGTATCAAAACCTTCAAAACCGGTCTCGTTAGTCTCGTCTTTTTCTTTATTTTCCTTAGGTTTAACCTTTTCTTCTTCATTTTGAGAGTGACAAACGTCTACTGTACTAGGAGATGTATCTTTTGGGATTTCAGAGGTGGTCCTTTAATGATCTCGATTAGTTACTTATGTCATTTCAACGTCGTACATTTTAGTTGTGTGTCTTTAGAGAACGTAAGGATAAGTGATTATTTCTCTTTTATCTTTTTCTTCAATTCCTTTGTTAAGGTAAGTGGTAACGTTAGTTTTCTTATTTTATGAATCCTTATATAGATGGATTTCTTTGATTTCTGAATATATATCTTTTGATATTTTGTGACCACTTTCTTTATTTTCTTCTGTGATTATCTACCTCTTTATATGGTACAAGTACCTAACCTTCTTAGTTATATCACTTTCACTCAATGATGGGTTACGTTAGATATCTAAGTCACGTTAGGGATAGTTCGATGGTCACCATAAAAAGTGTCTCGATCTTATTTATTAAAGTCTTAAACATACCTTTATGTTTTTTGGAACTTATCGGTTACGTTAGAACTCTTTCTTCTTACCTTGACCTCCTTAGTTGGACGGACTGAAGTCCGAGATGATGTTTCGGTGTCATTAGTTCTGTCATACCATGACCGTGTTTCTGTCTTTATATCTAGTTACCTTGTTTTATCTTACGGATCCCTATTTAGGTGTGTGGATACCTGTGTAACAGAAGCTGTTTCTTCCGCTCTTATATGTTACCTAATTTCTGTTAGAGAAATTGTTCACCACGACCCTTTTGACCAGTTGGTGAACATTTTCTTACTTTGATCTTGTGAAAGATTATGGTATGTGTTTTTATTTGAGTTTTACCTAATTTCTAGATTTACATTCTGGTCTTCGATATTTTGAGGATCTCCTCTTGTGTCCGTTTTGTGAGAGGCTGTATTTAGTGTCGTCCTAGGAGATACTGGGTGGAGGGTCTTATGACCTTTATTTTCGTTTTTATTTGTTTACCCTAGATTAATTTTAATTTTCGAAGACGTGTTGTTTCCTTTTATATTCGTTCCACTTTTCTGTCGGAAGACTTACCCTCTTTTATTATCGTTTACTTCGTTGACTGTTTGTTGATTAGAGTTTTTATATGTTCGTTGAGTACGTCGAGTTAAGGTCTGTTTATTTTCTGGGTTAGTTTTTTACCCGGTTTCTTGATTTGTCTGTATAGAGGTTTCTTCTGTATGTCTACCGATTATTTGTGTACCTTTCTACGAGTTGTCGTGAGTAATAGTCCTTTTACGTTTAGTTTTGGTGTTACTCCATGGTAAAGTACGGTCAGTCTTACCGATGCTAGGTTTTCAGATGTTCGTTATTTACGACCTCACCCACACCTCTTTTCCCTTGGGAGGATGTGACAACCACCCTTACGTTTGATAATGTCAGTGATACCTCTTGTCACAACTATAAGGAATTCTTTCACCTTTGTCTTGACGGAATACGGGGTCGTTAGGGTGATGACCCGTATGTGTGGCTCCTTTGGTCTTAACTTTCTCTGTGTACATGGGATAACAAGTAGTGTCGTGACAAATATTATCGGTCCTGTACCTTCGTTGGATCTACAGGTAGTCGTCTACTTACCTATTCTTTCGACACCATGTATATGTGTTACCTCATAATGAGTCGGTAATTTTTCTTATGGAAACTAAGTCAAGATTACTCCACCTACTTGGACCTCGACTAATATGTCTCACTTCATTCGGTCTTTCTTTTTGTGGTTATGTCATATGATTGTGTATATATACCTTAAATCTTTATACTATTGTTATTGGGACATACGTTCTGTCTTTTTCTCTGTGTCTACATGTCTTGTCAGAAAACCTGAGTCACCCTCTCCCTCTCCCACCCTACTAAACCCTCTTACCGTGACTTTGTACATGTTATAGTATATTCTTTACTTAGTGGTCAGATCCAAACTACGTCCTATATCCTACGAACCCCGACCAAGTGACCCTACTGGGTCTTTCTACCATACCCTTCCCTTCACCCTCCCCCCAAGTCCTAACCCTTGTGTACATGTGGGTACCGTCTAAGTACAACTACATACCGTTTTAGTTATGTTATAACATTTCATTTTTTGTTGTTGTTTTTTATTTTTAGAGACATTTATCGGATTTCCGTTTATCTTTTGAAAATTTTTAAGTAAATTCTTTTGGATACTTTTATGAGATACTTTCTGTTTAGATATGATCTGTTTAGATCTGAGATGTTGGACAGAGAGGGAAGAGGGAAGGTTGAGTTGGTCCACCTCTGATGTGATATTTTGACGTTGGTTTTTTCGTCCCGAGGGAGAGAAGGGTCAAGGGTCATTCTCTCGACAGAAGAACCCTCCTCGTCATACAGTCACAAAGAGTAGGACAGAGGTCGATGGGTAACGACTTCGATTCATGGTTGACTCAGTTCTTTACCCTGAAGTAAGTAGATAGGTAGAAATAGAGTACCTTGTTTCCGATATCAAACTTACGTCGTACGACTCTTACGACCCCGGTATCTAGACACCGACATCTACAGGAAATAGGTAAAGTACTCCATCCCAAGAGTACGGTTCGTCCTGTTGTTAGATTCTCCCAGTATCCACTGACGGTAATTTGTAGTTTTACTTGAGTCGTGGGTGAGTCTTTTTTCGAACGGGAACAGGGGTTCGAGACAAGGTCTCGGGATCTGGTCTCAAAACTGTCTTGTTTGTGACTTGCTACTGGAATCGGTTGAGAGAAGTTTTCTCGGTCTTAGACTGTCCTGATTAAGAGTCTTTTTACACACGGGGTCTCTTGACAACATTTGTCATTTCTTTAGTCAGAGAATAATCATATCCAATTATCGACTCATACCATTACCTATTTCCCCTCCTCCCCTATCTTTTTCAATAAGGTATGTTTTCCTTTAGTTCTCTTTCTACCTCATTGTTAGAAGTATAGTCTGTTTTATCTGAAATTTTATTTCCGACGATATTGTCTGTTTATTCCTGTGATGTATTACTAGTTCCCTAGTTAAGTTCTTCAATACCGTCAATATTTATACATACGTGTGTTACGTCCTCGTCGAGTTATATATTTTGTTTATGATTATCGGTATTTCCTTCTCCAACTATCATTGTGTTATAAGTTAGTACAGACTGAGAAACACTGGGGTACCTGACGTCGTGTGGTCCGGATGGACAGGTAGTGGTTGAGGGTCTCTAACGAGTTTGAGTACAGGTAACTCATCCACTACGGTAGATTGGTAGAGTAGGAGACAGCAGGGGAGGGTTGTAGTCCCAGAAAGGTTAACTCAGTCAAGAAGTGTAGTCCACCGGTTTCATAACCTCAAAGTCAAAGTTGTAGTCAGGAAGGTTACTTATAAGTCCTGACTAAAGGAAATCCTACCTAACCAACCTAGAGGAATGTCAGGTTCCTTGAGAGTTTTAAGGAAAGGTTGTAGTGTCAACTTTTGGTAGTTAATAAGGCACCAGTCAGTAGAAATATCAGGTTGAGAGTGTAGGCATGTACTGATTGCCTTTTTAGTATCGGAACTGAACTACCTGAAAACAACCGTTTCATTACAGAGATGAAAAATTATACAACAAACGACGACGACGTCGACGACGATTTAGTGAAGTCAGCACAGTCTGAGAAACGCTGGGGCACCTGACGTCGGGTGGTCCGAGGAGACGGACACCCTAAAAGGATCGTTCTCGTGAGATCACCCCACGGTAGTGGAAGAGACTTATACGACAGATCCAACCAGTATTGAAAAGAAGGTTACTCGTTCACAGAAAATTAAAGTACCCACGTCAGTGGTAGACGTCACTAAAACCTCGGGGGGTTTTTATTTCAGACTGTGACAAAGGTGACAAAGGTGTAGATAAACGGTACTTCACTACCCTCGTCTACGGTACTAGAATCAAAAGATTTACAACTCGAAATTCGGTTGTAAAAGTGAGAGGAGAAAGTGAAAGTAGTTCTCCGAAAAATCAAGAAGAAGTGAAAGACAGTATTCCCACCAAAGTAGACGTATAGACTCCAATAACTATAAAGAGGGTCTTTAGAACTAAGGTCGAACACCAAGGAGGTCACGTCACAACGAGTACTACATGAGACGTATATTCAATTTATTCGTCCAACTGTCATATGTCGGAACTGGATGAGGTCAAGGATAAACTTTGGTCAGATAACAAGGTACAGGTTAAGATTGACAACGAAGGACTGGACGTATGTCCAAAGAGTTCTCCGTTCAGTTCACCAGACCATAAAGGTAGAAAAAGTCTTAAAAGGTGTCAAACACCACTAGGTGTGTTTCTAAAAGCGTATCAGTTATTTCGTCTTAATCTACATAAAGACCTTGAGAGGACGAAAAAACTATTAGGTCACCTACAACCGTTAAACTAGAAACCAAGGAGACGGAAAAAATTTTGGTCGAACTTATGGACCTTCAAGTACCAAGTACATGATAACTTCGGAACGAACCTCTTAAAACTCGTAATGAAATGATCACACTCTCTACTCACGTTAAAACACCATCAAACTTGTAAGAAACCGTAATGGAAAGAAACCCTAACCTTACTTTTGACTGGAAAAGGTCAGGACACCGGTGACGACTTAAAAGGTTTAAACGACCGTATAACTCATGTTCTGAAAGTGTCGTAGTAGAAAATCCTAAACTTTATCGAGTTGACCTTAAGGTAGTGGAGGTGATCGAAACAAGTATCACTACGAAGGATGTGTTTGTTATAATCACCCCCTGAAATTGTCGGATGAAATTAGTTACCTGTCTATTGTGTCAGGAATGTACTGTGTAACCTTGTCTTTCTGAATTAATTGTAAATACCTAGTAAGGTAAGTTTTCGTCGTTTTATGTGTACAAAATATTCTCGTGTGTCTTCTAAGAGTTCTTAAATGGTATACGAACTGGTGTTCCGTTTATAGTAATTAAATTCTTTTAACTTTAGTATAATACGTAGAAAAGACTAGTGTCACGATACTCTGATTCTTATTTTCTTTTTCTCATATTGTGTGTGCTTACACACCTCTGATTTGTGATATGATGACTTGTTGGTTACCTAGTGGTTTCTTTAGTTTCTCCTTTAATTTTTTTTTTTTTTTTGTTCTCATTTTTACTTTTACTTTAGTGTTGTTAGACTTTGGATATCCTAAGTTGTTTTCGTCAAGATTTTCCCTTCTAATATCGTTATGTTAGAATTGAGTCCTTTGTTGGACTGGGATTTTCTTTCTTGAATTGGGGACATCAACAAGTCAGTGAGTTAGCTCAGGCTAGAAACTTTAGGGTACCTGACGTCGTGTGGTCCGAAGGGCCAGGAAGTGATAGAGGACCTCGAACAAGTTTGAACACAGGTAACTCAGTCACTAAGGTATGTTGATTGAGTAGGAGACAGTAGGTGAAGAGGAGGACTGAAGTCAGAAAGGGTCGAAGTCCCAGAAAAGATTACGCAGTCGAGAAGTGAAGTCCACCGGTTTCAAAACCTAGAAGTCGAAACCGTAGTCAGGAAGGTCACTTATAAGTCCTGACTAAAGGAAATCCTAACTGACCAAACTATAGGACCGTTCGGTTCCCTGAAAGTTCTCGGAAGAGGTTTTGGTGACGAGTTTTCGTAGTCAATAAGCCCCAAGTCTTGAGAAATACGAGTTTGAGAGTGTAAGTATGTACTGATGACCTTTTTGGTGTCGAAACTGATATGTCTGGAAACAACCGTTTCAATACAGAGACGAAAAATTATATGACAGATACTAACAGTATCGAAAAGAAGGTTCTTCGTTCGTACAAAATTAAAGTACCGACGTCAGTGGTAGATGTCACTAAAACCTCGGGTTCTTTTAGTTTAGACAGTGACAAAGGTAACAGAGGGTTAGATAAACGGTACTTTACTACCCTAGTCTACGGTACTAGAAGTAAAAAACTTACAACTCAAAATTCGGTCGAAAAAGAGAGAGGAGAAAGTGAAGGTAGTTCTCCGAGAAATCAAGAAGTGAAAGACGGTATTCCCATCATCACAGTAGACGTATAGAATACAATAATTATAAACAGGGTTGTTAAAACTAAGGTCGAAGACGAAGTAGGTCCGTCCGTAAAGCATACTACATGAGACGTAAATTCAATTTATGGTCCCACTGTTATATATCGAAACAGTATGAGGAAAGGGTTAAACCTTGGTCAAACAACAAGGTACAGGCCAAGATTGATAACGAAGAACTGAACGTGTGTCTAAAGAGTGTTCCGTCCAGTCCACCAGACCATAAGGGTAAAGAAATTCTTAAAAGGTGTCAAAGAACACTAGGTGTATCAGTTTCCGAAATCATATCAGTAACTTCCTCTTCATATTAAAAAAAAAGGACCTTGAGAGAACGGAAAAGATACTAGGTTGTCTACAACCGTTAAACCATAAACCAAGGAGACTGAAAAGATTTAGGTCGAACTTGTAGACTTTATAGAACCAAGTACATGACAACTTCGGAGTGAACCTCTTAAAATTTGTATAGAAACGATCGTACACTTTTCACAAGTTACACTTCATGAAACTTGTAAGAAACCGTAACGGAAAGAAACCCTAATCTTAATTTTGACTGGAAAAGGGTAAGACAACGGTGACAACTCAAGAGGTTTAAACGACCGTATAACTCACGTCGTGAAATTGTTGTAGTAGGAAATGCTAAACTTTCTTGAGTCGATCTTAAGGTAGTGAAGGTTATCGAAACCAGTATCACTACGAAGGATTCCGGGTAACTGAAGTGTAAGGTCCACAGACCGAGATCCACTCACTAGTGTGATAGGACCAATAGGTCCAATAATTCTAGAGGAAATATATCAAGAAGGTACATAAGAACTGTGGAGAAGAATTTAAGAAGACGAAGGTAATCCAAGTATGGTAAAGACAGGAAATAACACGGGTAGAAACGGACTTTACAAGGGAACCATAGAGCTTAAAAGGAGTTTTCTAGAGATCACAAAGTATAACATAACAAAAGGACATAAAGAAAAGTAACAAGTGAATCCTTCTGAAATAAAGAGGAACGATAAGAAACCTTGAGACGTAAATTTACTCATATAGAAAGGAATAGAGGAAACGGAAATCGAAGAAAAGAAAAGAGTCGATAAACATTCAGGAGGAATCTGTTGGTAAAACGGATAAACGTAAGGCAAAAAAACCACTACCAAGACTAGTGCTGAAGGACATGTCATAGTAATTGGAGCAGAAATCAAGAAGTCCGTGAGATAGTCTAGATTAGGGAACTTAGATAAACAGTGAAGATGACATATTAACATTCCCTAAACTAAATCCAGTATTGACTTACCAGATCACCAAAGGGGATGAAAGATGTTAAATTTAGATTTAAACCATTATTCCTCAAGTACTAGATTGGATGTCAGTTGAGGACCAGAATAAAAACAATTGACATATCCGACGAGGTAGAAACTGGTGTTTATTATATTAGTTAGACCAAAGTTACAACTGGTAGACTACTACAGTTACACATCTCAGAAGAAAACACAACAACCTTCTCTCACAAACGATACGGATCACGTAAGAGAACCGTTTTGAGACTATTAGAAACGGGTCGAAATAAAACAGGAGACTCTCGTTTGAACGAACAATGAGGTCCATAGTCAGGAGATACTACTTTTCCTGTAGATAAAAAAAAAAAAACTACAATCAAGACCTTCCAGGACATCCAAAAGAATATTTGTAAGTGAGGTAGAGAAACCGTAATCCCCAACCCCGTATCTAAAACTAATGAGACTATAACTTACCAAACGTAACCTTTGCTTGTCTTTAGTAAGACAGTAAAAACTTCAACGTGGGTTCATGACGTAAAAAATGAGAACAACTGATACTCCAGATGAGGTAAAGAAGATTCCCTAAGAACGTATGTTATCGTCTATATTATCAGTATACATAAGTTAAGTGGGTAAGGTCTACTGACCGAGGAATTTACACCTACGAGTGAGAACGGTAGAGGACAAAATTGTGAAGGTTAAATGGAACTGAATTGTTAGGTCAAACGCGAATCAGGAGTCAAGACAGACTTAGAACGTTGGGGTATCTGACATCGGACGTTTCGAGGAAACAGGTGCCCTAAAAGGGTACGTTCTTATGACCTTGCCCATCAGTAAAGGAAGAGGTCCCCTAGAAGGATCCGATCTTTAACTTGGGTCCAGAAGACGTAACGTAACGTCCGTCTGAAAAATGGTTGACTCGATACCCCCTTCGGGATTGTAAGGTCTAAGGATACGTTATAACAAGTACTAAGGATACGTTATACTAAAAAATATCGTAACCTGAAATGAAAGAGGTAGTCTGTGTAGGTGATGACCCGTAACAAAGGAGAAACCGAAGAAGTAAGGAAGACCTCTATAAAAGGGGTGAGAAAGGGTCATCGTATAACCTGTGGACGAACTGGACCCCTCAAGTAGAAAGTCACAGTATAGAAAAACAGAAAAGTATGACAAGTACTCCAAGAGTTCCGATCTTACGACTTCACCAAACGGTAAGGGAAGAGGTCACCCGGTGTAAAACAGTCTTGAGAGGTACTGGGTAGACAGAACCCACCGGGATTCGTCGTACCGAGTATCGAAGTGACTCCATCTGTTCTAACACTAGGTACACTAATCAAACCAATCAAAAAACACTAACACTAAAAGTAAGACAGACGGGAGACTACCTACTCCTATTCTCTGAACACCTTAGAAGGACCACTCTCCCTGACCGATACCCATTTTGACCCAGAACGAGACAACCCGTCCCGGTACGAGTCATTCAAAAATTAGGTTAAAAATTCCAATCCAAATTGGATTGGAGTGGGATTTGTTTGATCTCTTTCTTATTTATTTTAGATTACAATCATCTTCCTTTTTTATCATTTCTAGTCTCTTCTTTATTTATTTTATCTTTGTTTGTTATCGTTTCTAGTTATTTGCATTATGACCAAGAATCACTTCTATCTGTTTTAATTATTTTGAAATCGATTTGAATATTTCTTTTTGTCGCTCTTCTTAGTCCAGTCATTTCAATCTTTACTTTATTCTCTTCGATAATACCTGTGGTATCTTAATCTTTTCTAGTATTCTCCGATGATGTTCATTGATACCCAAAGGGACCACCAAATCTATAAAAAAACGAAAGAAAAAATTAAAAAATAAAAATATTAAATAAATAAATAAAATCAATCTTCGATTAATAAAATGTTATAAAACCACCAAAAACGGTATGTAACTATACTTAGTCGGTACCCACATGTACACAAAGGGTAGGTTCTAGGATCCTTCTGAACCAATCGTTGACCCTTGGACGAATGTCAAACCACTTCCTACGGTAGAGACCCCGGTTCTAACGGGGAACGGAAGACCGAGACCGACAACGTCCGGACGGAGAGACGAAGTCCACCCTCCTACCCGACCAGGTGTCGACGAATTGAGGGGGAACCATAAGCGAGTTAGGAAACAGGACACTCGCCTGGTCCGACACGGAATCCAATTTCGAAAAGCACCCTTTCAAGAGAGAGAGAAAGAGAAGAGAGAGACCGATAGGGTGTCAAACCCAAAGATAGAGTGTAATCAAGGAAGTCTAACAAGAGTCCCGTGAGTCCGAGTCAGGAATGGGATTCGTACGTTGAACACGGAGGGAAAGTCGGGGATGAACGAACACTGTCTACGTTTACAGACCCTATGAAAAGACGACCCTCAAAGTCAATCCGTGCATGAGACACACCAAAAAACAACAAAAAAAAAAAAGGGGAGAACTAATACAACGGGAGACTCTAAGGTTTCGAGGGGTGTGAGAACGACCACTCTCCCAAAGGACGACAAACCTTTGAAGAGGAGGAAGTACTAAGGGAGGGGTCCTGTTGAGAGGTAGGGATTGAGAAAACAGAGAGAAAAACAGGAAGTATAAAACAGGATGAAGGAAAACTTTTCTTATCCGACGGAAAGAACCACGGACCACAGGAGACGGTCACCGAGTCTTCAACAAAACACCTTCAACGAATCGTAAGTTTTTTACCTTTGACATTAGTCTTTAGAAGGTTGTTTGTTTTTGGGTCCTGGTCTGCCGAAGTGTCGACTTAAGATGGTTTTTAAATCTCTTCTCAATTGTGGATAGGATGAGTTTGAGAAGGCCTTTATACGTCTGCTTCCATTTGACGGTTTGAGTGAGATACTCCAGTCGTAGTGGGACTATGGTTTTGGTCTGTTTCTACGGTGTGTTTTTTTTCTTTCTTTCTTTCTCTCTTTCTTTCTTTTGATGTCCTGTTATAGTGACTACTTGTATCTACGTTTTTAAGAGTTGTTCTAAGATCGTTTGGTTTAAGTTGTTGCATAATTTTCCTAGTATGTAGTACTGCTTCACCCGAAATAAGGTCCCTACGTTCTTAAGAAGTTATAAGAGTTTAGTTAGTTACACTATGTGGTGTAATTGTTTAACTTTCTATTTTTGGTACACTAATAGAGTCATCTACGTTTTTTTTCGGAAACTGTTTTAAGTTGTAAGTAAATACTATTTTTTATTTTGGGAGGTCTTTCGTCCGTATCTCCCTTGTATGGTGTTGTATTATTTTCAGTATATACTAATTGGTTGTCGTTTGTAATAGGAGTTACCACTTTTTAACTTTCGTAAAGGGGATTTCAGTTCTTGTTCTGTTCTACGGCTGAGAGTGATGATAAGTTGTATCAAGACCTCCAAAATCGGTGTCGTTATACTCTTCTTTTTCTTTATTTTCCTTAGGTCTGAAATTTTCTTCATTTTGAGAGTGACAAACGTCTACCGTACTAAGAGATGTATTTTTTGAGATTTCTGAGGTGGTCTTTTATTGCTCTCGATTAGTTACTTATATCATTTTAACGTCCTATAGTTCAATTGTGTGTCTTTAGAGAACGTAAGGTTATGTGATTTTTACTCTTTTGTCTTTCTCTTTAATTCCCTTGTTAGGGTAAGTGGTAACGTTACTTTTCTTATTTTGTAAATCCTTAGTCAAGTCAAGTCAAGTCAGTGAGTCAGTACAGGCTGAGAAACTCTGGGGTACTTTACGTCGTGCGGTCCGGAAGGACAGGTAGTGGTTGAGGACCTCAAGTGTGTCTAAGTACAGGTAGCTCAGTCACTACGGTAGGTCGGTAGAGTAGGAACCAGCAGGGGAAGAGGAGGACGGGGGTTAGGGAGGGTCGTAGTCTCTGAAAAGGTTTCTCAGTTGAGAAGCGTATTCCACCGGTTTCATGACCTCAAAGTGGAAATCGTAGTAAGGAAGGTTTCTTGTGGGTCCCGACTAGAGGAAGTCCTACCTGACCAACCTAGAGGAACGTCTGGTTCTCTGAGAGTTCTCAGAAGAGGTTGTGTTGTCAAGTTTTCATAGTTAAAAAACCACGAGTCGAAAGAAGTGTCAGGTTGAGAGTGTAGGTATGTACTGATGACCTTTTTGGTATCGCAACTGATCTGCCTGGAAACAACCGTTTCATTACAGGGACGAAAACTTATACGATAGATCCAACCAGTATTGAAAAGAAGGTTCCTCATTCGCAGAAAATTAAAGTACCGACGTTAGTGGTAGACGTCATTAAAACTTCGGGGGGTTTTTATTTCAGACTGTGACAAAGGTGACAAAGGGGTAGATAAACGACACTTCACTACCCTAACCTACGGTACTAGAAGTAAAAGACTTAAAACTCGAAATTCGGTTGAAAAAGTGAGAGGAGAAAGTGAAAGTAGTTCTCCAAAAAATCAAGGAGAAGTGAAAGACGGTATTCCCACCACAGTAGACGTATAGACTCCAATAACTATAAAGAGGGTCGTTAGAACTAAGGTCGAACACGAAAAAGGTCGGGTCGTAAAGAGTACTGCATATGACGTATTTTCAATTTATTCGTCCTACTGTTATATGTCGGAACTGCATGAGGAAAAGGATAAACCTTGGTCAGACAACAAGGTACATGTCAAGATTGACAACGAAGGACTGGACGTATATCCTTATTTACATGGATTTATTTGTTTTCTGGATATATATATCTTTTGATATTTTGTGACTACTTTCTATAGTTTCTCCTGTGTTTATGTACCTCTTTATATGGTACAAGTACCTAACCTTCTTAGTTATATCACTTTTACTCATATGATGTGTTTCGTTAGATATCTAAGTTACGTTAAGGATAGTTCGATGGTTACCATAAAAAGTGTCATGATCTTGTTTATTAAAGTCTTAAACATACCTTTATGTTTTGTGGAGCTTCGTTAGAACTCTTTCTTCTTACCTTGACCTCCTTAGTTGGACTGACTGAAGTCCGAGATGATGCTTCGTTATCAGTAGTTCTGACATACCATGACCGTGTTTCGGTATTTGTATCTACTTACCTTGTTTTATCTTTCGGGTCTCTATTTAGGTACGTGGATACCTGTGTAACAGAAGTTGTTTCTTCCGCTCTTATATGTTACCCAATTTCTGTTAGAGAAATTGTTCGCCACGACCCCTTTGACCAGTTGGTGAACATTTTCTTACTTTGATCTTGTGAAAGATCACAAGATCTTTTTATTTGAGTGTTTTTATTTGAGTTTTACCTAATTTCTAGATTTACATTCTGGTCTTCGATATTTTGAGGATCTCCTCTTGTGTCCGTTTTGTGAGAGGCTGTATTTAGTGTCGTCCTAGGAGATACTGGGTGGAGAGTCTTATGACCTTTATTTTCGTTTTTATTTGTTTACCCTAGATTAATTTTAGTTTTCGAAGACGTGTCGTTTCCTTTGAGATTCGTTCCACTTTTCTGTCGGAAGACTTACCCTCTTTTATTATCGTTTACTTCGTTGACTGTTTGTTGATTAGAGTTTTTATATGTTCGTTGAATACGTCGAGTTAAGGTCTTTTTTATTTTCTGGGTTAATTTTTTACCCGGTTTCTTGTTTCGTCTGTATAGAGGTTTCTTCTGTATGTCTACCGATTGTTTGTGTACTTTTCTACGAGTTGTAGTGAGTAATAGTCTCTTTACGTTTAATTTGGGTGGTACTCCACGGTACGGTACGGGTAATCTTACCGACGATAATTTTTCAGACGTTTGTTTACGACCTCTCCCACGTCTCCTTTGCCTTGGGAGAATGTGACAACCACCCTTACGTTTGATCATGTCGGTGATACCTCTTGTCACACCTCTAAGGAAGTTTTTGACCTTTTTCTTGACGGTATACTGGGTCGTTAGGGTGACGACCCGTATGTGTGGTTCCTTTGGTCTTGACTTTCTCTATGCACATGAGGTCACAAGTGACGTCATGACAAATGTTATCGGTCCTGTACCTTCGTTGGATCTACAGGTAGTCGTCTGCTTACCTATTCTTTCGAAACCATATATATGTGTTACCTTATAATGAGTCGATAATTTTTCTTACGTAAACTCAGTCAAGATTACTCCACCTACTTTGACCTGGGAAAATATCTCTCTCTTCATGCAGACTTTCTTTTTGTGGTTATGTCATATAATTGCGTATATATACCTTAAATCTTTCTAACATTGCTACTGGGATATATACTCTATCGTCTTCTTTGTGTCTACATTTCCTGTCTGAAAACCTGAGAACCTTCTTCTGGACCCACCCTACTAAACTTTCTTATCGTAACTTTGTGCATATAATAGTATACACTTTTTTTAGCGGTCAGGTCCAAACTACGTAGTCTGTCCCACGAGTCCCGACCACGTGACCCTACTGGGACTCCCTACACAACCCCTCCCTCTACCCTCCTCACAGTCCTACCCCTTGTGTACATGTGGGTACCGAATAAGTACACTTACATACCGTTTTTGGTGGTGTTATAACATTTCATTAATCGGAGGTTAATTTTATTTAAATTTTTTATTATTTTTCGTCGGACTCTCTCCGTTCCGTATGCGACTCGGTCGGTCGTGACGGGAAAATAGTAGTGTTGAACAACAAGAGGGGTTCCTTAGGTTATCGGTCGTTAGTTTATGTTTCTGGATACAACGGTAGTGTGAGGGAGATGGGTTAGTCTAGTTTTTAACAGGTCGAATAGGAGTCTCTACCCAGACTCTACGGTCTTTCGGAGAAAGAGGTTACATTCCGTCGTCTACCTTGTTGGGTCCCTTGGGAGTGTCCGTGGACGAGTTTCTTGTCGGACTCATGTACCAAACGGGACAAGGTGAGACGAGGGGTCACCACTGGAAGATTCGTGAGTTTCGGGGGTGTACTGGTGTTTCTGGGAATGTCTCCAAGTGTCGGGTAAGAAAGGGATTCTACTTACTACTCCCTCGTATTTGGGTGATAGTCAAGTCAAGTCAAGTCAGCGAGTCAACACAGGCTGAGAAAGACTGGGGTACTTAGTGTCGTGCGGTCCGGAGGGACAGGTAGTGGTTAAGGGTCTCAAGTGAGTCTGAGTGTAGGTAGCTCAGTCACTACGGTAGGTCGGTAGAGTAGGAGACAGCAGGGGAAGAGGACGGGGGTTAGGGAGGGTTGTAGTTTCAGAAAAGGTTACTCAGTTGAGAAGCGTACTCCACCGGTTTCATGACCTCAAAGTCGAAATCGTAGTAAGGAAGGTTTCTTTAAGGTTCTAACTAGAGGAAGTCTTACCTGACTAACCTAGAGGAACGTCAGGTTCCCTGAGAGTTCTCAGAAGAGGTCGTGGTGTCAAGTTTTCGCAGTTAAGAAACCGCGAGTTGGAAGAAGTGTCAAGTTGAGAGTGTAGGTATGTACTGATGACCTTTTTGGTATCGGAACTGATCTACCTGGAATCAACCGTTTCATTACAGGGACTAAAACTTATACGATAGATCCAACTCAGTGGAGTTAACGGATTCGTTTAATATTCTCGATAGTGTTGAAAGAAGGGAAGTTAAAAGAAACTAGGAATGAATGGAAAGAGTGAGATCTGACGGAGGAAAATGTGACGGACTGGATACAAAGTCAATTATAAGGATTAGATCAGGAGTAGATAATCTTTATTTAACTAAGTACTACCGGACTTCGTACAAGACCGTAAACGACGGATTATGACACTAGGCGTTCATTAATTAATTCAAACACAATTTGTCAAATCGGTTGGACTATACCCCTTACTCGTATCCTTTCCTTGTTCATATCAAGAAAGGAGAACCCTGGGGTAAGTAACTTTTGTGTATTAGTGAGGTTATGGCGAAAATTAAGGGTCTCGTGTGGGAGGTGTATATACTAACCTGAAGTTTCACTAGGTATATCTAAATGACGGTCCCAGGTCGGGACCACCTAGGTCCCATTAAGCTTCCCACTTGCCGCATCCACTTCTTTTTGAATAAATAAATAAATTAATCTTTATATTCTAATCTAATCCTTCTTTGTCACATTATCCTTTTCATTCACCTCTTTTCTCCGACTTATTGAACCAAATGCACCTTTCGGTTATTTTGAAGGTCTGTTCTTCAAACGTGGTAGATGTAATCCGGTGGCCGCAGACAAACTTATAGTCTCCCACAGGACGGAACCAGAGGGAAAGAATGCCTAGAATCTTCGGTCCCTCTCATTCATATGTACCACTCGGAGGTGCGGGGTCTACCCTTAAGTCGGTCTTTAATCTCATTTCTCTTCTGTGCCCCCTTTGGTCAGGTCGCTGACCGGGTAGGGGATAACGGGTCTTTCCGGAAAATATTGAAAAAAACACGTATCTGTAGTTACCTATTATATTTTAATACGTCGTAGTCGTCGGGACTAAGAATAGTTTTGGTCCGAAAGAAAGAAGTATGGATCAACATATGTGTTCAGAATCCACTAAATGTAGTAGAAGACCGGTCTCCCGGTTAAACGACCCCAGTTCGGGACCACCTAGGTCCCACTAAGCTTCCACCCCTGCCTCAACCGCAGGAACCTTTTTATGTATAAATTAATGTCTCTATATATCTCTAATCTTTGCCTATCACATCATCCTTTTAATCACCTCTTTTTCTCCGACTTATTGAACCAAATGTACCTTATCGTAGGTACGAGGTCTAACCTTAAGTCGGTCTTTCTGTCCCTCGTTCTTTCTTCGCTGTACCCCCTTAGTCAGAAAGACCTTTGACTAGGTTAAAGAAATAAAAATCCCAACCGAATATATGGAAAACGATGTATATCCCTACTTACGTCTCAGTACGTCCCCAGTCTTCAGAACTGGAAATAGTTTTAGTCCACGAAGTGTATTTTTCCAGAATCCTTAAAATACTAAGAAAGAAAGACTATTGGTTTTTTGAATAAAAAAGGTTCCCACAAAAAAGAATTTGGTCCGTGGTGGGAGGTTTATTTCAATGTAAGGATATCCCACTCCCACATCACTCAATGTTAGTTCTTTCCTTAAATAAATTGGGTTCCAATTGTACTAAATAGAATTTCCAATTATGAATAAAGAGGATATACGAATTTCCAATTATGAATAAAGAGGATATACAATCAATATAAGTAATATTCCCGTACCTTATACCTCTAAATCGTCGTTTGTAGTTGGGTTGTTTACTTTTAGGAAAGTGGTTACAAGGGGAATTCTAGATAAATCAGAATTCTATCACTATTTCAATGTAAAAGTGTATCGTTCCTGTGTCACTAAATATTGTTTCAGGTCACTAGATAATGTTTTCTCTTTTAAGTAATTGAGTTTTTCAGATCATAACGATTGGAATTTTGATGATATAAAGGAAAAGATATAAGGTTTATGTAACTAATTATATAAGGGTCCACGGACTCCTATACCTCCGGACCACCGTTAGTAACTGAGTTGTTACTCTTTTCGGGATACGATTAATTCTGAAAGTTTTATGAGGTTTTGAGAGACACGACAAATACCAACTCTCCATCATTTGTTAGTACACCGTCCTCATACCTATTAGGACAGTGTGTTCGATCAGACAGTCGTCTCTCCAAACTGGATTCTGTGAGAACAGTGTGGGTCCCGTCCCTTAATCGTCGTTAATAACCGTGTTGTTTACTTTTTGGGAAGTGGTTATATTAAGGATTGGTTGGGTGATATGATTATTAAAGGTTGAGGGGTTTTCTTAAACGGAAATCATCCAGATTTTGTAGAGCACGGAGAGTCTAACCCTCCGACATTTGTTAGTGTACACCGGCCTGCTTGGATATGTCCACCCGATCTATTGGAAGTCTCCTCAGCCATTCGACTTTGTGAGAACAGTGCGGGTTCTTAAAAATAACGGAACCTCGACGTGCAAATGAGGAAGAGACTCTCTTTGCCAATACCACCTCTCGGGGGCATTTCAGTCTCCACATCCACTCTCGTATTTTGTCTGAGACCAAAACCCCATCTACGAGCCCTTGTCCCCCAAAGGACTCCGAACTAGTGTGGAAACACATACGGTTCGGAGGAAGGAGTACTGGAAACGGTACCCGTCTCAAATATCGGGAAAAGACTATTCCCAAACAGTTGGTCTTCTGAATACACAGAACAAGAAGGGTTTCAGACCACGGTGAGAGTCTTCCGTGATTTCAATGTAAGAATGTGTCGTTCCTGTGTTCTCCTCACGTCACTATATATTGTTTCTTTTCATTAATTGAGTTTTTAGATCACAACGATTGTAGTTTTGATGATGTAAGGATAAAGATATAGGGATAATGTAACTAATTATAGGAAGTCCACAGATTTTCTATTTCTTATACCTCCGGACCGTCGTCAGTAACTCAGTTGTCACTTTTGGGTAGTGGTTATACTAAAAATCGAGAATCTTTTCCGAGACATAGAATTCTACGAGATTCGAAACACGGAGAACACCAACTCCCCGATATTTGTTAGACGTTTAACATTTTCAGAGATTGACAGTCCGTTCAATCTCTCGGTAGTCTCCCCAAACTCGACTCTGTGAGGAAAACGTCCTCTGACAATTGACTTCGGGACTCAATTGAGAAAGGTCTCTCACAGTCTTGTCACCTTTCGTGTCTTGTTATTTTAGTCCGACTGAGACCCAAAACCCCATGTACGAGTCCTTTTGAGTCCCCCTTGGGGACTTCGATCTAGTGCGGAAACGAAAAACAGACCGAAGGAAGGAGTACTGGTAACGGTGCCGGTCCTAAGGAGTGCGATCGAGGGCCGTTAAATGTAGAGTAAATGTACTTAAATTAAAGAATAACTCTACATTAACTATGTTTTGTTATATAATCGAATTTCACACGTTGTCTTATTGGACTGTAAACTATTGACGTTTTACTTTTATTTAGATCTATTGTTAATGGTGGATAAACAATAACAAATCAACGATTCAACACAGAATGAGAAAACGTTGAAGTATCTGAGGAGACAGGTATCCTAAAGGGTCCGTTCCTATGATCTCTCCCAACGGTAAAGGAAGAGGTCCCCTAGAAGGGTTAGGTACCTTACTTGGACACTGATGATGTAACGTCCACCTAAGATTTGACGACTCGGTAACCCCTTCGGATATCAACGAAAATAAAAAATAGCACTCTTGAATGTTATAAACGAGAGTCCCCACCAGGGTTCTACCACCTCCTTATTCTACTCCACCTCTACCTCTTTACCATGTCTTAACCGAGTGTAGACAATGATCGTCCAGCCTTGACCCGTCCTTCCGTACCCGACGTGGTGACCAGGAATATCATTCCTACCCGGACTTACGGGACTCCTGTTAGACTCCCTCGATTACACTCTATCGTTGGGTTTGGCACCCTAACGGTCTCTATGGTTTTTTTTTTTTTTTTTCCGGAAAGAGTACTTTCCGAGATTACGACGGACAACTGTCGACCGTACGAGTGTTTTGTTTCGTAACTCGCTCACGGTTTTATCTCGTTCAGTCGACGGTATATCCCGGGAGGGAGGGACCTCTGTCTCTCCGTCTATACACTGTCTGTCTCGGTCTTCCGTTCCCCGACGATGTTAGAGTCTGGGTCTCTAGTGTAGAAGGATGGTTTGACACCCGTCCGGGAGTCAACGATTGGTGTAGGAGGACCTTAGTTCCTACCAAGTGTAGACGGTCCTCACAGTGTCTGACTCTAGTCGAGGGGTCTCCTTTGTGAGTCGTATGGACCCTGACACGAGAGTACCCTGTGGTCCCTTTGGTTCACCGACCTTGGTCCCTCCACGTATTCTACGTACAGGGTGGACTCTGTGACACAAGTGGTTCGTGGACGAGTGAACTCGATGAACCAGGACCCTACCGTGTTTTACGTGTCAAGTAGACCCAGACACGGGGACACCTCGTGGACTCTATACTCACCGATTCTGGACCCTTTACGTGTTTTTCATTCCACGTAAACCTTGTCACGGGAACGTCTCGTGGGACTTTGGAGTCGTCACACCTGAACTCTTCGCGTGTGGTGGGACCCGACGTCGTTTGGGTCACACCGGGTAGGTGTCACTCGTGAGGGGTGTGTATGGTTACCATGAACAAACGTCGAAGGAAGGGAGAGGTGTCGTGTTGACTTGTTCACTCGGATCTATTTTTCTCGTGAATTCCTAAAATAATACCCGCTCCAACGAGAGAGGGGTAAATTGAGAGGGAAAAGAGGAGGACCAGAGTAGATAGAGGAAGGAGGGAGAAGAAAAGAGATATATTGAGACACTTAGAGAAACTCACAAGGACCGACATCTTTTAACAAAGTGGTAATTGGATCCCCAAGATAGAAGACACGACGTACCTACCTCTTCAGAACTCCGATGACATTCTCTTCTTGACTTTCGGTCAGTCCTCCGAATTGAGGTCTTGAAATCTTGTAGTCTCTTGAGTACTGAGGTCCCTTTTTATTATCTGTTGTCAAGTAGGTTTTCAGGGGTATGGATTTGACTTTGGTTCGAGGTACACTCTCGGTTGTTCTAGCTCACGTTCTGTGTGGTACGATAAAGATGTCGTTTTGTTCTTGTGTCGAGACTTGTTATTTTCTGCCCGACGGGTTTCGGTACGGTTTGGGTATCTGTGGGGTTTTGAGTAATGACCTGTGAAGCAACGGGAGGTATCTCTTCTCTGGGTCGAAACGGGTGGTTTTGTGTCTACGTTCGAGGGTGTTGGTCCTTTGGAACTGTTCGACGACCAGGTTGGGGTGGGTATTAATTTTACCTGGTACTTGAAGGTCGGTCGTTTTTCCCGTGGGGTTTGTGTAGTTAGATTTGTTTTACTTTTCCGTCTGTTTATAAGTCGTCCACTTCCTTGTACTATTTTTGGGTGATTAGTTTTGTTTTCTCCTCCTCTATTCCTCAGATGGACTTTTTCTTAAGTGTTATTACTATCATTTCTACTAAGTTTTAAAACCTTTGTTTTATCTCAATGTCTATTTATCTGATCTCTGTTCCTGACTCTTCTACGTTCTTTACAAATTGTTCCTGGATATTCTTTATTTCTTCTTACTTAGTTATTATTTATTACGTTATTGACTCTACTCTTCGTGAGACCTCCTTTGGTTGTTATATTATTGACTCCGTCTTCCCTCCTATTCATTCCACCTTCTATCTTATCACCTTTATTTACTTCGTCTCTCCCTTTTCTTTTATTTTTCTTAAGTTTTTTTTTACTCCTTTTGTAGTCTCTGGAGACTCTACTACAATTTACGGGGTTGTAAACTTAGTATCCCCAGGGTCTCCTTCTTCTGTTTTTCTTTCCCGTACTCTTTTATGAACTCCTCTATTATCAGGATTTGTAGAGATTTTACTCCCTTCCTTTATCGATAGGTTCAGGTTCTTAGGGTCTCTCAGCGTTTGTCCTATTTTACCTTTCTCGTTTATGATTTTCGTGGTTCCCTTTTCGTTTTTTATTGTGTGGCCCTCTAGGGGTATACCTATTTTCGACTAAAAATGATCTTTGAGAAGTCTGTTCCTCCCTTACAGTCCTGTAAGAATTTCACTACTTTTTCTTTTTGGATGTTGGTTCTATTGAGATGGGTTGTTCTTAGAGAAAGTCTATACTTCTTCTTTAGTTTTCATAACGTCTCTTCTTTTTCAACTCTCTTAAGTCGTGGTGGTTTGTTCGAGAAGTTGTTTACGAATTCCTAGAAGAGATCTGTTCTTTGTTTCTTTTCCAAAGATTTTTGATTGGGTTTGGTTGTTTCATTTACCATCACCCTAGTATGAATAATTATTAATGGAATTTACATTTACCCAATTTACCAGGTTGGTTTTCTGTTTCTGACCGGTTTATCTACGTTTTTGTTCTATGGATATATATGACAGATGTTCTCTAGGTGGAGTTTGAATCCCTGTGTATGTCTGACTTTTACTTCCGGTCCTTTTTCTATAAAGTCCTTTTACTTCTGGTTTTCTTTCGTCCTCATCGTTATGAGTACAGTCTATTTTATCCTAAACTTTATTTCTGACACTTTTCTTTGTTTCTTCCTATGATGTATTACTAGGTTCCTAGTTAGGTTCTTCTATATTGTTAGTATACATGTATGTTATATCCTCGTGGAGTTATACATTCCGTTTACGATGACGACGACGATTTAGTGAAGTCAGTACAGGCTGAGACACACTAGGGTATCTGCCGTGGAGTGGTCAGAGGGAGTAGGGACCCTAAGAGTTCCGTTCTTTTGACCTCACCCAACAGTAAAGGAAGAGGTTACGTACTTTCACTTTTCACTTTCACTTCAGTGAGTCAGCACAGGGTGAGAATCGCTAGAGTATCTGACGTCGGATGGTCCGAGGAGGCAGGTACCCTATAAGGTCCGTTCTCATGACCTCACCCAACGGTGACGGAACAATTATTTACGTTTGTTCATACTTTCCCCTTCATTCGTCATTGTGTTATTGTCATCCCCTGAAATTGTGAGTATGGATATCTATTAAGTTGGTTTGTCTTTTAATCGTTCTTTGTGTTCGAAATTGACTATGTCACCTAGTCGATCTGAAGTAACTATAGATATCCCGTAAGTCAAGTCAAGTCAAGTCAGCGGGTCAGTATAGGCTGAGAAACGCTGGGGTACTTAACGTCGTGCGGTCAAGAGGGACAGGTAGTGGTTGAAGGTCTCTAGTGAGTTTGAGTCCAGGTAGCTCAGCCACTACGGTAGGTCGGTAGAGTAGGAGACAACAGGGCAAGAGGAGGACGGGGGTTAGGGAGAGTCGTAGTCTCAGAGAAGGTTACTCAGTTCTGAAACGTACTCCACCGGTTTCATAATCTCGAAGTCGAAATCGTAGTCAGGAAGTTTTCTTGTGGGTCCTGATTAGAGTAAATCTTACTTGACCAACCTAGAGGAACGTCAGGTTCCCTGAGAGTTCTCAGAAGAGGTTGTGGCGTCAAGTTTTCGTAGTTAATAAGCCGTAAGTGGATAGAAGTGTCAGGTTGAGAGTATAGGTATGCACTGGTGACTTTTTTGGTATCGGAGCTGACCTGCCTGGAATCAGACGTTTCATTACAGAGACGAAAACTTATACGATAGATCCAACCAGTATTGAAAGGAAGGTTTCTCATTCGTAGAACATTAAAGTACCGACGTCAGTAGTAGACGTCACCAAAACCTCGGGGGGTTTTATTTTAGACTGTGACAAAGGTGACGAAGGGGTAGATAAAGGGTACTTCACTACCCTGGCCTACGGTACTGGAAGTAAAAGACTTACAACTCGAAATTTGGTTGTAAAAGTAAGAGGAGAAAGTAAAAGTAGTTCTCCGAAAAATCGAGGAGAAGTGACAGACGGTATTCCCACCACAGTAGACGTATAGACTCCAGTAATTAAAAAGAGGACCGTTAGAACTAAGGTCGGACACGAAGAAGGTCGGGTCGTAAAGAGTACTACATAAGACGTATGTTCAATTTATTCGTCCCACTTTTATATGTCGGAACTGCATGAGGAAAAGAATTAACCTTGGTCAGACAACAGATACAGGTCAAGTTTGACAACGAAGGACTGGACGTATATCCAAAGAGTTCTCCGTCCAATCCACCAAACCGTAAGGATAGAGAAAGTCTTAAAAGGTCAAATAACACTAGGTGTGTCAGTTTCCGAAACCGTATCAGTTATTTTGTCTTTATCTACAAAAAGACCTTGAGAGAACAAAAAAAAAAAATACTAGGTTGTCTACACCCGTTAAACTAGAGACCAAGGAGACTGAAAAGATTTTGGTCAACTTGTAGACCTTCAAGTGTCAAGTCCATAACGACTTCGGACCGAACCTCTTGAAACTTATAATGAAATGATCGTACACTCTACTCACGTTAACACGTCATCAGACTCGTAAGAAACCGTAACGGAAAGAAACTCTAACCTTACTTTTGACTGGAAAAGGTCAGGACACCAGTGACGATTCAAAAGGTTTAAACGACCGTATAACTTACGTCGTGAAAGTGTCGTAGTAGAAAGTCTTAAACTTTATCGAGTGGACCTTAAGGTAGTGGAGGTTATCGAAACGAACATCACTACGAAAGATTCCGAAAGATTCTGAAGTGTAAGGTCCTACAGACCAAGATCCACTCACTAGTATCGTATCACTAATAGAACCAACACTTCAAAAAAAAAAACATGTCAAGAAGACACATAAGAACGGTGGAGAAGAATTATAGAAGACGAAGACAATCCAGGTATTGTAAAGACAGGAAATAGCTCGGGTAGAAAAGTACTTTACAAGGGAACCATAGAGATTAAAAGAACTTCTCTAGAGAAAAGGTAAGACAACAAAATGAGATAGAGAAACGTAACTAGGGACTCTTTCCGCAAGAATAGAGAAGAACGGTAAGAAACTTTGAGACGTAAGTCTACGAATACAGAAAGGAAAAGATGAAACGAAAAGTGAAAAGAAGAAGAGTGTCGATAAACATTCCGGAAGGGTCTGTCGGTCAAACGAAAAAACGTAAAGAAAAGGTACTCCTACCAGAACTAGAGACAGAGGACATGTTACAGTACTTGAAGTAAGGTACATCAAGTAGTCCGTGAGGTAGATAGTCTAGATCCGGGAATTTATATAAAGAGTGAAGGTAACATATTAGTATTCCTTAAACTAAATCCAGGACGGACTTACCAGATCGCCAAAAGGGATGAAAGAAGTTAAATTCAGACTTAAACCGGTATTCCTCGAGTACTAGACTCGGTATCAGTCGAGGGTCAGAACGAAAACGACTGACATAACTCGAAGAGATAGAAACCGACGTTTCTTATATTAGTTAGACTAAAGTCACAACTGGTAGACCACTACAGGTACAAATCTCAGAAGAGAACACAACAACTTTCTCCCACAAACGATACTGGTCACACAAGAGAACCTTTATGAGATAATCGGAAACGGGATGAAATAAGACATAAGGTTCCGGTTTAAAAGGACAAAGAGGTCCACGAAGAACTGAAGGATGAAAATGTAAGGTCAGGGGGGATTACTTTTCCTGTAGAAAAAACCCACAATCAAGATTTTCCAGAACATCCAGAAGTATCTTGGGAAGTTGAAGTCGAAGAAGGAGCAATGACCAAACCTGTATCTGAACCTAATGACACTATAACTTACCAAACGGAACCTTTGCTTCTCTAGTAAAACAGTAAAAACTCTAACGTAGGTTGATGACGTAAAGCCTGAGAAAAAAACTGGTACTACCGATGAGGTAAAGAAGATTCCCTAAGGACGGGTGTCATCTTCTATATTACCAGTAGACTCAATTTAAGAGAATGGAACCTGTACCCCATAGAGAAGTGCCGAGGAGGTCGTTTCAAGTCGGAGACGAGAAATGGAACCTACTCCCCATAGAGGAGTGGTGACGGGAAGGACTGGAAGTTACACCCTATCGAGGAGATCCGGGAGGACTCGGGTGCCTCGGTGGTGAGGAACCTACACCCCAACGAGGAGGTTCGGCGACGGGGACTGGAGTCTGACCCCATCGAGAAGAGTCGGAAAGGACGCGACAGTGTCGGACCATGAGAGTCGACGACGGGGACTGGAGTCTGCACCCTATTGAGGAGAACCGGCGACTGGCAGTCCGTACCCCAGGAGGATCGAAGACGGGGACTGGAGCCTTCACCCCATCGAGGAGAGCCGACACGATACACGCGACAGTGTCGGTGGGAGTGATACACGTGACAACGTCGGCGGACGTGATACACGGGGTAGCGTCTGGTCACGTCTCAAACTATGTACTTCGTACCGTGAGTTTCGATCATGAGACCCTGTTGGGTCTCCCTACCCCACCTTTCCCTCCACCCTCCCCCAAAGTCCTAATCCCCTGTGTAAATGTGGGTACTGACTAAGTATAGTTATATATCGTTTTGGGTGGTACTATAACATTTCAATAATCGAAGGTTAATTTTAATTAATTAATTAAAATTACCCTTTTTTCCTTAACTTTTTGTATATATGTCTTATAGTCAACCAAAACTTTTTTGACGTTTGTGGATTGTATTTATTGACTTTAAGAGTTTTTCATGCTATCCTATTTATCTTTTATCTTTCTCTTATATTTTACGATAAATTTCTTTATTACCGGTGTAAAAGGTGTTTATATTATTAAAATCTGCGAGTCAACAAAGACTGAGAAACTTTGGGGTACCTGATACCGGGGATCGGAGAAGTCAGGTACCTTAAGAGGTCCGTTCTTATGATCTCACCCATTGACGAAGAAAGAGGTACCCTAGAAAGGTTGGGTCCCTTACCTGGACCCAAAGAGTGTAACGTCCTTTTAAGAAACGGAAAATTCAGTGGTCCCTACGGGGTTTAAATTATTCCTGATGTATTTAGGTGTCTACGTTTTTAGGTTATTTAGAGTTTGTGTTTTTTTAGTACCTCTTTTATTGTTAATTTTCAATGTAATACTAAGTAACCAGTTTTCGTCACTATTTCTCTTTTATAATTATCGTCAGTTTCTCTTTTTTTCTTTAACAATACAAGTCTCCTCATTTCTATTTGAAATGTCACCTAAAGAGTTATCTTTGTTACACTCGGTCTTCTGTCACCTCGTTGTAGAAATTTCCTAAGTTTTTTATAACATGTGGATCTAAAGTCATGAGGAGTTTTTACAGAAGGTTTACTTTACACTTCATTTCTGAAATTCTATAAGTTTTCAGTTTCTTAGGGAGTTGTTGTCTGAAGTGATGTTCTTTGTAATTCCTTCAAAAAGTCATTCTTCTATTTGTTACGGTTTTCCTTTAGGTCTAGAGGATTTTCCTTACTTCCCGGGTCTTTAGCAGTTATATACATACGTAACACATACATACCTGAGTTAGCACGAACTGAGAAACCCTGGTGTACTTGACACCGGGTCGTCCGAGGAGACAGGTACCTTAAAAAGTCCGTTGTTATGACCTCACTCAACAGTAACGGGTGAGGTCCCAAAGAAGGGTTGAGTCCCTGACTTGGACGTACAGGTCGTAACATTCGGTTAAGAAATGGTGATCACGGTGGACCCTTCGGTTTATGTACATATTTATGTTCATTATATTAAAGATACAGTTTTTTGTTTGTTGTTTCTCAGAAGGGTTATGATGTCAAGTTTTCGTAGTTAAGAAGTCACGAGTCGAAAGAAATGTCCGGTTATTATTTGGTATCAAAACTGATCTGTTTGGAAACAACCATTTCATTACAGAGACAAAAAATTATATGACAGATCCAATCAGTATACAACAAAAAGAAAGGGGGGGGGGGTTCCTCGTTCACAGAAAATTCAAGTACAGATGTCAGTGGTAGATGTCACTAAAACCTCGGGTTCTTTTATTTCAGACAGTGACAAAGGTGACAAAGGGATAGATAAACGGTACTTTATCACCTTGTCCTACGGTACTAGAAATAAAAGACTTACAACTCGAAATTCGGTTGTAAAAGTGAGAGGAGAAAGTGAAAGTAGTTCTCCGAAAAATCAAGGAGAAGCGAAAGACGGTATTACCACTATAGTAGATATATAGACTCCAATAACTATAAAGAGGACCGTTAGAACTAAGTTCGAACACGAAGTAGGTCGGACCATAAAGTGTACTACATGAGACGTATATTCAATTTATTAGTTCGACTGTTATATTTCGGAACCGTATGAAGAAAGGATTAAACCTTGGTCGGGTAACAAGGTACAGACCAAGATTGACAACGAAGAACTGGACGTATGTCTAAAGTATCCTCCGTCCATTCCATCAAACCATAAGGGTAGAGAACCTTCTTAAAAGGTGTCAAACAACACTAGGTGTGTCAGTTTGCAAATTCGTATCAACTACTTCGTTTTCATCTACAAAAAGACCTTAAGAGAACGAAAAATGGGGATGGTATCATACCGGAGTCCGGTTTGATGTCCCTCCTTTGTGTCGGGGTTGGTAATCGTCTTTCAACCTAATTTCTAAATTACTCGTACCGGTGATTTGTTTGTCTCTAGTAAGACAGCAAAAACTCTAACGTAAGTTCATGACGTAAAGGTTGAGAAACCAACTGGTATTACCGATGAGGTAGAGAATACTCCCTAAGGACGGGTGTTATCGTCTATATTACCAGTAGACTCAATTTAAGTGGGTAAGGTCAGGCAAAATCAAACGACTAAGGATCTTACAGCTACAAGTAAGAACGGTAGAGAACAAACTGGTGAAGGTTAAACGGAACTAAGTACCTGGACTGTAAGGTCCAAGGATACATTATAACCAGAAATGTCGTAGTCTGTAACGAAGATAGTGGTCAGTGTAGGTGTCGACCCATAACAAAAACGAAACCGATGTAGGGAAGTAATAAAGACCTCAATAAAGAGGTGACTATAGTTCATCGTACAACCCGTGGATGTCTGGACCCCTCAAGGAGAAAGTCATAGGACAGTAAAATGGAAAAGTATGACAAGTACCCCAAGAGTTCCGTTCTTATGACTTCACCAAACGGTAAGGTAAGAGGTCACCTGGTGAAAGACAGTCTGGAGAGGTGGTACTGGACGAGTAGAACCAAACGGGGTGCCCGTACCGAATCAAAGTAAATCTGTTCCGACACCAGGATCACACTAATCTAACTGATCAAAAGACACTCATATCAAAGTCACACAGACGGGAGACTACGGAAGAACGTTGTGGATGGTAGAATGAACCCAAAGAGAATGGAACCCACACCCCATAGAGAGGTGTCGACGAGGTCGTTTCGTGTCGACGACGAGGAATGGAACCTACTCCCATAGAGGAGTGGCGGTGGGAAGAACTGGAAGTTGCACCCTATCGAGGAGACCCGGGAGGACGTGGGTGTGTCGGTGACGAGGAACCTGTACCCCACCGAGGAGGACCCGTGACGGGGACCGGAACCCGTGCCCCAACGAGGAGGGACGGTGACGCAGACCGGAGCCCGCCTCCCACCGAGGAGGGTCGGTGACGGGGACCGGAACCTGTGTCCCATCGAGGAGAACCGGTAAGGACGTGGTAGCGTCGGACCGTGAGAGTCGACGACGGGGACTGGAGCCTCCACCCCATTGAGGAGGGCCCGTGTCTGGAAACCCGTGCCCCAGGAGGACCGAAGATGGGGACTGGAGCCTACACCCCATCGAGGAGAACCGGTGTGAATCACGCGGTCAGTGTTGACGGACGTGAATCACGTGGCCAGCGTCGACGGATGTGAATCAGATACGGGGTTGGTCATTGCGACTTCTTCGACTTCAACTTCCCAAGATACTTCTGGATGTTCTGAAAAATCTTGATTGTGGGTTTTTTCTACAGGAAAAGTAATCTCCCCTGACCTTACGTTTTCATCCTTCAGTTCTTTGTGGACCTCATTGTCCTTTTAAACCGGAACCTTACGTCTTACTTCGTCCCGTTTCTGATTATCTCAAAACGGTTCTTTTACGTGACCAGTATCGTTTGTGAGAGAAGGTTGTTGTGTTCTCTTCTGAGATGTGTACCTGTAGTGTTCTACCAGTTGTGACTTTAGTCTGACTAACATAAGAAACGTCGGTTTCTACCTCTACGAGATATGTCAGTTACTTTTGTTCTGGTCCTCGACTGACACCGAGTCTAGTACTTGAGGAATAATGGTTTAAGTCTGAGTTTAACGTCTTTCATCCCTTTTGGCGATCTGGTAAGTCCGTACTGGATTTAGTTTAAGGAATACTAATATGTCACCTTCACTCTTTATCTAAATTCCCGGATCTAGACTATCTATCTCACGGACTACTTGATACCTTACTCCAAGTACTGTAACATGTCTTCTGTCCCTAGTTCTGGTAGGAGTACCTTTTCTTTACGTTTTTTCGTTTGACCGACAGACCCCTCCGGAATGTTTATCGACACTCTTCTTCTTTTCACTTTTCGTTTCCTCTTTTCCTTTCTAAATTCGTAGACTTACGTCTCAAGGTTTCTTACCGTTCTCTCTATTCTTTCGGAAGAAGTCACTAGTTACGTTTCTTTATCTCCTTTTCTTGTCTTACCCTTTATGATCTCTAGAGAAGTTCTTTTAATCTCTATGGTTCCCTTGTAAAGTACTTTTCTACCCGAGCTATTTCCTGTCTTTACAATACCTGGATTGTCTTCGTCTTCTATAATTCTTCTCCACCGTTCTTATGTGTCTTCTTGATATGTTTTTTCTAGAAGTGCTGGGTCTATTAGTACTACTACACTAGTGAGTAGATCTCGGTCTGTAGGACCTTACACTTCAGTTCACCCGTAATCTTTCGTAGCGATACTTGTTTCGATCACATCCATTACTTTAAGGTCAACTCGATAAAGTTTAGGACTTTCTACTACGACACTTTCACGACGAGGGTTATACGGTCGTTTAAACCTTTTGAGTCGTCACCGGTGTTCTGACCTTTTCCAGTTAAAAATAAGGTTAGAGTTTCTTTCCGTTACGGTTTCTTACGAGTTTGATGACGTGTTAACGTGAGTAGAGTGTACGATCATTTCATTACGAGTTTTAAGAGGTTCGGTCCGAAGTCGTTATTCACTTGGCACTTGAAGGACTACAAGTTCGACCAAAAACTTTTCCGTCTCCTTGGTCTCGAGTTTAACGGTTGTATACGACCTAGTACCTTTTTCGTTCTCTCAAGGTCTTTTTGTAGATAAAGACGAAATAACTGATACGGTTTCGGAAACTGACACACCTAGTGTTATTTGACACCTTTTAAGACTTTCTCTACCCTTATGGTCTGGTGGACTGGACGGAGAACTCTTTAGACATACGTCTAGTCCTTCGTTGTCAATCTTGACCTGTGCCTTGTTGTCTGACCAAGGTTTATCTTTTTCCTCATACAGTTCCGACATGTAACAGTGGGACGAATAAATTGAAGATACGTTTCATGTAGTACTCTTTGCGACCTGACCTTCTTTGTGTTTGACCTTAGTTCTAACGACCCTCTTTATAGTTATTGGAGTCTATACGTCTACTGTGGTGGGAATACCGTCTTTCACTTCTTCTTGATTTTTCGGAGAACTACTTTCACTTTTCCTCTCACTTTTTCAACCGAATTTCGAGTTGTAAGTCTTTTGCTTCTAGTACCGTAGACCAGGGTAGTGAAGAACCTTTTATCTACCTCTTTGTCGTCTTTGACACAGTCTGAAATAAAACCCCCCCGAGGTTTTAGTGACGTCTACCACTAACGTCGGTACTTTAATTTTCTACGAATGAGGAACCTTCTTTTCAATACTGGTTGGATCTATCATATAAGTTTTCGTCTCTGTAATGAAACGGCTGATTCCAGGCAGATCAGTTCCGATACCAAAAAGGTCACCAGTACATATCTACATTCTCAACCTGATACTTCTTCCGACTTACGACTTCTTAACTACGAAAACTTGACACCACAACCTCTTCTGAGAACTCTCAAGGAACCTGACGTTCCTCTAGGTTGGTCAGGTAAGACTTCCTCTAGTCGGGACCCTAAAGAAACCTTCCTTACTACGATTTCGACTTGGAGGTCTTGAAACCGGTGGAGTACGCTTCTCAACTGAGTAACCTTTTCTGAGACTACGACCCTCCCTAACTCCCGTCCTCCTCTTCCCCTGCTGTCTCTTACTTTACCGACCTCCGTAGTGACTGAGTTACCTACACTCAGACTCACTTCAGGACCTCAACGACTACCTGTCCCTCCGGACCGCACGACACTAAGTACCCCAGAGTTTCTCAACCTGTGCTGACTCACTGACTTGACTTGACTTGACTCGTACCGGTGTGGGTAGTTTCGTTCTGGGTCTAAGGGAGTGTAGTTCAAGGAAGATAGTCCTTCGAAGGTGTCCGGAGAATAAGAATAGGTAACCTCCCGTCTGTCTTACCTTTGGTATTAATATCTTTTGATTGGTTTGACTAGTGAACTTAGTGTCGGAACAGATTGAGTTACTTTGGAACTCGGTACGGTACATCCCGGTGGGTTCTACCTCCCAGGACTACATCTCAAAACTGTTTTACACAGGTGACCTCTTCCTTTACCGTTTGGTGAAGGTATCAGAACGGAGTTCTTGGGGTACTTGTCATACTTGTTATACATTAAACAATGTAAATGGAGTAAAAAAAATTATAAGAAAGGAATTTAAAACGGAAAAATTTCTGTTATACAGAACCACAATTAGGACAAACCCTCTGAAACACAAAGGATTTACTAGACCCACAGACAAAGGAAAGGATTCAATTCATTCAAAAGTCGATAATATGGAAGGTCATACAAGAGACATATAAAGAGAGTGAAAAAAGGAAGACTCTGTGAAAACTCTACTTACAATTATACGGATTACAAAAGGGTCAACAGATAACTTGTCAAGAGTACAGACAGAAAGAAAAAAAAAAAAAAAAAACAAAAAGACAAGTCGAAGTCACTAAAGGTGATGAAACAGAAGGTCAAACCAATAGACAAGGAGACATAGTAGATTAGATGTATGGAAAATAAAGTCGATAAGTCAATATATGAAAGTTGAGACCAATAAAAAACTGAGGAATAATTTTTCAATTTAAAGAGTGAGAAATAATTTAGAAGAGGTTTCCAGAAACTTGCAGAAATGTTAGTAATGAAACTTGAAAAAAAACCAATCTAACGAATAGAGATGAATTTAATCAAGAGGATCCAAAATAGAAGAAGGAAGTAAAAATTATATAAAGGGATAGTGGAGTAAAAAAGGGTTAAATGACCAAAATAAAGATACATAAACCATCCAACCAATACAAAAGAATGGAATCTGTTCACAAAACAAAACAAAACAAAACAAATTATATTCGGGTTTGAAAAATAATAATCTAAATTGTCTGTTTTACTGTAAAGTCATTTGTTATTGTTTGTATCGTATCCTGTTTTCTTTCTTCTTTTAATGTTTTTAATGTCCCGATTACTGTACAATGAGTGTTCCGTATTACAGATGGATTTAACAAAATCCAAAACTAAACTATTGTGAGTATCATCTCTTTGGTAAGAACGTCTTCGATACAGTTATCCTTTCCTTCTTATCGAAAAATTTAGTAAAAAGCGTTTGAGTCCTATAAATAAATTTGGAAAATAGGTTTCACTTCGTTCAGTAGGATAATAAAAGTTTGATGAGAAGGTGGAAAATAGTTAGTGACTAAAGTTGTTAAGAGATCATATATTAAACGGAGAACTTCTTTCTTTACTAAAGACTCAAAATATGTGACAACCAAATATCAACTAGTGTTCGTACTTTCACAATTATACAACACTACATCTGGATCACGTATAAGGACCGTACGTCGAACACGGTGTGTACTGGGACAGATAATTCAAACTACCATGGGAATGACCAGATACTGAACAGGTTGCTCCTTTCAGGTGACTGATGTTCGAACCTACAGTCCCGTCACAGTTCCACGATCTTTTCAAAGATTGACGAATGAAGGTAAAGACATGAATAGAGTATCCGTTCATCGTTTGACGACCGGTTATCAGAAGTTGATAATAAGAACTTATTATACGTAAGAAGTTCATAATAAGATAGAGAGACAACATACTAAATAAAAAAGAGAAGAAGACACGGATAGGTTTAAGAGGAACCATTTGGTCAGAGAGTCTTGGAGTAAAAACACTGAAGGATGATACAAGTGAACAAGATATGTATCTGTTCACCAAAAAACGTCCTCTGACGGATACGTAGGATCGTCGTATAGGGGGTCGGGGGGACAGGGCCAGTGGTCCTGATACAAGAAATTCTCACAGGGGGATAAACCGAAAGTACTCAGGAAGACAACATCACTCATCTGTTGACACTCATCAGACCACCCGTACCGACGAGACTAACCAACGATTCAGAGTGAAATATATTTCCGATGAGTAGTGAACACACACCCCTTCCCACAGTGTTCCGGTGACCTACTTCTCGGGATCTCCGAGAACTTCGATCACGACCAGGTGACTACCAACTAGGTTAAAGACCTAACCCGTAAACACCCCTATCCCCAGGTACTAGATCACGGTCGGACAGTGTTGACCTACGTCCTACACCCCACAGAGTTTCGACCACATTCAAAGGACCACCCCGACCTAGAGTCTCACTAACCGACTCCCGGGGTACCATACGGTCTCAAACACAACCGGACGTTATTTCTTCCTGGTCCCGGGTCCCCACCAAACCCCTACCACGGGTGGATTACCACCCACCCGACATAGGACTCCGATGACGACCGAGATACCACTTACCTCGGTCCAGTACTCCAGAGACCAACGTTCCAGGTCCTCAGGGTCTTGACTACATTTGAGTAACCACCCACCTCGACTTAGGGTCCCATAGAACTTCGACCACGGGTGGGTCACCAAGTACTCCGGTCTAGGATCCTGATTACGGTCGAGGAACCATCCGTCTCGACCCAGGTTCCTAGAGGTTGAGAACCCGAGGCTCACAGGGTCCCGATGACGACGACGTGATCATACGTGTCGAAACAAAACTGGGAATACCACCTATTCCGACAACGGGTCCCTACAACACTTATGTCTACCATGTTTCCGTAGTCCGGAGGATCACCCACTTTGACGTAGAGGTGAGTCACGAACCAGACTCCGTATGGTCATGACCACTTCTTTCCGACTACCCACACTTCAGTCCGGGACCGTGATTCTATTTACCTCCTAAGATTTTATGACGGACGGTCGTAGTCTTATGGGTACCATCTTGTTCGAGAGTTTTTAATGACGGTCGTCACAGATACAAGGGTCGTACTCGAGGTCAATATAGGACAGGGGTCCTCTGAGAGGTTCTAGTGGTCCACTCAGACTGACTCCGAAGAAAGTTCAGTGACGAAGAAGAGACTCACGACTTCACACACTGTAAGATATACGTGAGAAATTCTTACCTCAGAGAGAAAAGATGTCTGGAGAGTGATAGGGGTTTATTCAAAGTAACTGGAAGTTTCGTTTTGTGTACTTTCTAAGCAGAAAGACCACGTTCTGTGGACCTGACCTCTCGGGTTACTCCCTTAGTCTGGTGAGCAAGGGACCCCTCTTTGACTCGAACATTAATAGGAGAGTTAACACTCAACGGGTGGGATTCCATACACAGAACTGAAACAGTGTAGAGCCAGGGAGAATGGGTAGAGTAATACTAAGGAAGAAGTATAAAAATCAACATTCTCTGGAAAGGATGAGTAGAAAGACAAAGAGACCAGTTATCAAAAAGACATTTGTCAACATTAAAACCATACTGGTACACTCCTCCACTCGAGTCCCAAAGGGATGAGGTGTTAGAACAGGTTAGAGGGGTGTAAGAAGAAATTTTTCAGTAAAATAACACTATTTAATACATATCATATTTTATATTATATTTAAAGTGGTAACACTGGTAATGATTTATAAGTTTAGTTCATGTAAGTGGTACACATATTGTTAGTGATGACAGGTAATGGGGTTTGACTTTGGGATGTTAATCCGTTATTGAGAAGTAAGAGGAAATGGGAGTCGGAGACCATTTGAGATAAGATGAAAAAACAAACATAATTAAATGGACAAGATTTATACAATATATTCACCTTAGTATATTATACAAAAGAAAAGACAAACCGAAAATAGTGGTGTTATAAAAGTTCCAAGTAAGTATAACGTCGTGTATAGTCTTGAAGTAAACAAAAATACTGGCTTATTATAATACAAGATACATATGTGGTGTAAAACAAATAGGTAAGTAGACAACTACCTAGGAACCGGACAAAAGTGGAAAATCGATAACATTTGTTACAACGATACTTGTAACCACATGTATAGGACAAGAATTCGTTTAGGGTCGGACCTGACTCTATTTACTGGAGTCTATAATAACCCTGACAATAAATCGGAATCCCAGGGAACCTGACGTTCCTCTAGGTTGGTCAGGTAAGACTTCCTCTAGTCGGGACCCTAAAGAAACCTTCCTTACTACGATTTCGACTTTGAGGTCATGAAACCGGTGGAGTACGCTTCTCAACTGAGTAACCTTTTCTGAGACTACGACCCTCCCTAACCCCCGTCCTCCTCTTTCCCTGCTGTCTCCTACTTTACCGACCTACCGTAGTGACTGAGTTACCTCCACTTAGACTCACTTCAGACCCTCAACCCCACTACCTGTCCCTCCGGACCGCACGACGTTAAGTACCCCAGTGTTTCTCAGTCTGTGTTGACTCGCTGACTTGACTTGACTACAATAATTTCACTTAATACTTGTTGAACCTGTATAGACTTAGTGTCAATGGAAGGGAGGTAACCGGGTGTTACCTGAGGACGGAGTTACAGGGATGAACCGTACAGAAGTCTAAACCTCCTACCGATAATATATTAACCTGAAGGGACCACCGAGTCTTCCAATTCGCAGACAGATGTTACACCTTCTGGGTCCAAGTTAGGGACCCAGTCTTTCTAGGGGACCTCTTCCTTTACCGTCAGATGAGGTCATGATAACGGACCTTTTAGGGTACCTGTCTCTTCGGACCATCCGATGTCAGGTACCCCAGCGTTTCTCAGCCTGTGTTGACTCTTTAAAGTGAAATAATATATTAATCTTTAACATTTCCCGGTTCCGTCGTTGGATAGTCTTTCGTTTGACTAGTCTCTTGACCTCGTCCTAATACTTTTGAGCGGACGATCAGGTTCACATTTAGAAAATCAACGACTAACACCCTTTCAGATCTTTCAGGACTTTCTCTCTGATCTCACCTGTCCCGTTACAATCCTTCTTATTTCTGGTACTGGTAAATGAATGACCGTAGTTGCACAAAGTTATCAAGTTGTCTATTACACCTAAATGATCATTTAACACGGACGGTCAGAACATGTAGGACCTCAGGATCTAAGGATTTGGACCACGGTAAGTGTTCGAGAAGGTTTTTTGATTCCGCCGGTGTCAGGGGGTTGAGTAAAATATTCCTGTTGTAATGTTACTATCGTTTTAGTCTGTTTTTTTTAGTGTTCCTTTCTTTCGATCCCTAGTTATAGGAAAGACTAATATCTATTTTTTTTAAGAGTTGTTTTATGATCGTTTGTCTTGGTACTTGTATATTTTTCTTAAACATATGGTGTTTATTCTCTCTAAAGAGGGCATTATGTTCCGACTGAGTGGTATATTTTTCGTTAGTTACATTACGTGTCATAATTATCTTGTTTCTTTGTTTAGTGTACTAGTAGAATTATCTAAGTTTATATTGTAAAAAGTTTTAAGGAAAGTACTATTTATTTTTTGGTACGTTGTGTGATCCTTGTCTTCCCCTGAAGGAGTCCGTAGATGTTTTTTTATTTTTATTGTCGATTATAGTATGAGATAGTACTTTGACTTTCGTAAGTGTGATTTTAATCATTGTTATATTCCTTCAGTCGAGAACAGTGAAGTCAAATCGCAAAACGACCTCTAAGATCGGTCTCTTTAATCCGTTAATTTTACTTATTTTAAATAAGGTAAATTCATCGTTCTTCATTTTGATAGAGACGGACGTTTACTAAACTAGAACGTATACCTTTTAAGACTCCTTAAGAGGAGTTTTACATTTGTACGGTATACTAGGTCTTTAAGGTGATGTTCTCTTTATTTTTATATACAGGTATGTTTTAAAACATGTACTTATCACTATAATCGGTCTCTTCCGCTACCGTGGGATGAGGTCATGAGAACGGACCTTTTAGGGTACCTGTCTCCTCGGACCATCCGACGCCAGGTACCCCAACGCTTCTCAGCCTGTGCTGACTTGCTGAAGGGAAAGTGAAAAGTGAAAGTACGTAACCTCTTCCTTTACCGTTGGGTGAGGTCACAAGAACGGACCTCTTAGGGTCCCTGCCCCCTCGGACCACCCGACGGCAGATACCCCAGTATGTCTCAGTCTGTGCTGACTTCACTGAATCGTCGTCGTCGTCACTATAATCGTAATAAATATTATATTTTTTCATAAATTTTTGAGTTTAAAGGTAATTAATTGTTAATCTATTTAAAATCATATGGTTATTTTACCTAATAAGTAAGTAGGTTTCTCATTTGATCCTAAGTACATTTTTATACATACTTGGAACTTTTCTAAAAGGATTTACTTACTTCGGTCTATGTTTTGTAGTATATACTAAAGTAAATACATTTGATAGATCTTATCCTTTTAGATATTTCTGTCTTTTGTCCAATCACCAAAGTCCCTAAACACCCTCGCCTTCCTCTCTTCACCTCTCTCTGACGATTGTCCAGACTCCAAAGGAAACCCCTAATACTTTTACAAGGTTTTAATCTATCACCATTACAAACGTAATGGAACACTTATATTATTTTAGGTAACTTAATACGTAGAATTTTCCTACTGTAAAGACAATTCAATTAAAATAATGTCATTCTTTTTAATGTTATTTTTACTTCATTTTTATTACTGTTACAGAGTAGTTTGTGTCTTGTAGTTATTTTACTTTACTTTTTACTTTTAAGATTCCAATTTTATTGTCATTGAATATCCAAGACACTTTTTGTTATATCACCAAGGAGTTTTTTCATTTGCATATAATGGTATGTTATGTAGTCTAAGTAGAGACTCATATATTGGTTTTATTAACTTTCGTCTCTGAACTTGTCTATAAATACACAAGTAGAAGTGTTGTAATAAGTTTTTTCGGTTTTCCACCTTTGTTATGTTTACAGTAAGTTATATATTTACACATTTGTCTTACACCATATACGTACGTTACTTTAGAATAAATCGGAATTTTCTTTACTTTAAGACTATGTACCATGTTGTATCTACTTGGAACTTCTGTACGATTCTCTTTATTCGGTTGTGTTTTTATGTTTATAACGTACTAAGGTGAGTATACTCCATGGATCTTTTCAGTTTGAGTATTTTTGTCTCCTATCTTGTCCCCAATGATCCCAACTCTCCTATGACCCCTCGATAACGAATTACCTGACGTTCCTCTAGGTTGATCAGATAAGATTTCCTCTAGTTGGGCCCCTAAAGAAACCTTCCTTACTACGACTTCGACTTTGAGGTCTTGAAACCGGTGGAGTACGCTTCTCAACTGAGTAACCACTTCTGAAACTACGACCCTCCCTAACCCCCGTCCTCCTCTTCCCCTGTTGGCTCCTACTCTACCGACCTACCGTAGTGACTGACCTACCTACACTAAGACTCACTTGAGACCCTCAACCACTACCTGTCCCTCCGGACCGCACGACGTTAAGTACCCCAGCGTTTCTCAGCCTGTGCTGACTCGCCGACTTGACTTGACTTGACTAACGAATTACCAATACCCCAAAGTCAAACTCTACTACTTTTCGAAAATCTCTATATATCACCACTACTTAAATGGTGTCACATGTAACATGAACTATGCTGACTTGAGACACAATTTTTAACAATATTGTCAATTCAGAATACAATACATGTAAAAGGGTTTTAATTTCATATCTACGTATATTATCTACACTTGACCGTTACTTCTCATTCATTTGAACTTTATTTGACTATCTACAATACGTTAGGTTTCTTGTCTCTCTTTATTTCTTACTTCTTTTGGTCAGAATCTTTTTACAACCTGTAGTAATTTGGTGGTTTGATGTGATTACTTTCATGGCTTACGTTCCTCTCTTTTCTCTTTCTTTTTATAAACTTCTTTATTAATAACTTTAAACAGTTTAAAATATTATTTCGTAATTGGATAGGTAGGTTGTTAGAGTTAGTTGGTCCAAGTAGGTACAACGACGTTTACCGTAATAAAGTAAGGAAAATGACCAACTCATTATAAGATATCATATATACATGGTGTGGAAGAAATAGGTAAGGAGACAACTTCCTTTAAATCCAACGAAGGTACAGGACCGATAATATCACGACGTTACTTGTAACCTGACGTACATAGAAAAGTTTAATACCAAAAGAGGTCTTTATACAGGTCGTCACTATAACGACCTAGTCTACCATTGAGATAAAAATAAAAAATTCTTTGAAGGTATGACAACAGTTATTACCGACATGGTTTATGTAAGGGTGGTTGTGACATTTTCCCAAGGGAAAAGGAGTGTGAGACAAGTCGTACACAACAAATATCCAAAAACTACTATCAGATTGGTCACACTCTACTATGGAGTAACATCAAAACTAAACGTAAATAGATTATTACGTACTACTAGTAGAAAAGTGCATGAATAACCGGTAGACTTACAGTAGAGACCACTTTACAGATAAATCTTGAAGACAAGTAAAAAATTAACTCAACAAATAAAAAATATAACCCGACGTATTCGAGAAACATATAAAATCTTTAATTAGTTAACAGTCAACGAAAGAAAGGTTTGTAAAAGAGGGTAAGATTTCGAACAGAAAAAAGGGGGGATACTAAAGGAAACTTTACGTTTTCTGAAATTAAAATTAATTCAGGGTAAATAAATAAAATAATGAGATGTCCCACCTAGTTTTTACTAGAACGAAGTTAAAAAATATCATAGGTCTGAATATAAATCATGAAATAGAACTTAAATAAAACACGTACCACAATCTCACACAAGATTAAAGTAAGAAAATGTACATTGACAGGTCAAAAGGGTCGTGGTGAATAACTTTTCTATCAGGTGACAAATAAGGACGAAGGAAACAGTATATAATCCACACGTCCGGACAGGGACCCGAAAGGTAGGACAAGGTAACTAGATATAAAGACAAAAACAAGATCATGGTATGACAGAACTACTGATGTCGAAACATCATATCAGACTTCAGTCCTTTGGACTAAAGAAGTCAAGATGAAAAGAAAGAGTTGGAACGAGATAAACACCAGAAAAGACAAAGGTATGTTTGACATTTTAAAAACTTCTCTTCCAAGTTTTACCGATCCATTTTCCTGTACCTGAGTAGAGGACCTTCTAGTGGTTTTAGTGTTGTTCGACAACTTTTTGGTAGTTATCCTCCTACGACCTTGGGTGGGGGGGGGGTTTTTTTCTATGTGGTGTAGGTTCCTGTTTCCTCTTCGGTGTTACTATAACATCCTCCCCGTATCAGTACTATTATATTTTAGGGTATGGTTGGCTCACCGTATGAGTGTTTGACCTCTTGTTATTATGGTTTCTTCAAGAACGTGATAATATTTCAAAGATCCGGGGTGTAGTCCGAAGGATCCGACCCTTAGACTGTTTTCCTGACCCTTAGAGGTTCCTTAGACCGAAACTTCCGGTCACCCTAAACTAATTCTGAAAGTGTCCTAATCTCCTTTGTCTCTGAAGTGTGAACCGTGCGTGTCTGTTTTGGAACACGTATTGTCCTGGGTTTTCTTTCCTCGTCACTGAGGTGTCCTCCGACTTGGTCCGGAAGAACACTCACAAACTCCCAGAGGACGGTTCGGAACCCCTTCGTCTCCGGACGGAGCTCCTGTCCTTGGGACCGTCGTCATAGGACCCTTCGTGTACAACCGTATTCAGGAAAACAGCCTGTAATCGGGATGAACCCAAAGGGACTACCGAGTCAACCATTTCTTAGGAGGATGTTACGCTCTTTGGACCCAAGCTAGGGACCCAACCCTTCTAGGGGACCTCCTCCCGTACCGTTCGGTGAGGTCATAAGAACGGACCTCTTAGGGATACCTGTCTCCTCGGACTGTCCGATGTCAGGTCAGTCAGCCAGTTAAGTCAGTGAGTCAGTATAGACTGAGAAACACTGGGGTACTTAACGTCGTGTGGTCCAGAGGGATAGGTAGTGATAGTGGGTCTCAAGTAAGTTTGAGTACATGTAGCTCAACCACTACGGTAGGTCGGTAGAGTAGGAGATAAGAGGGGAAGAGGAGGAAGGGGGTTAAGGAGGGTATTAGTCAGGAAAGGTTATTCAGTTGAGAAGTGTACTCTACCGGTTTCATGACCTCAAAGTCGAAATCGTAGTCAGGAAGGTTTCATGTGGGTCCTGTCTAGAGGAAATCTTACCTGACCAACCTAGAGGAACGTCAGGTTCCCTGAGAGTTCTCAGAAGAGGTTGTGGTGTCAAGTTTTCGTAGTTGTGAAACCGTGAGTCGAAAGAAGTGTTAGGTTGAGAGTGTAGGTATGTACTGGTGACCTTTTTGGTATCGGAACTGATCTACCTGGAAACAACCGTTTCATTACAGAGACGATAGATCCAACCAGTATTGAAAGCAAGGTTCCTCATTCGTAGAAAATTAAAGTACCGACGTCAGTGGTAGACGTCACTGAAACCTCGGGTTTTTTTATTTCAGACTTTAACAAAGGTGACAAAGGCGTAGATAAAGGGTACTTCACTACCCTGGTCTACGGTACTAGAAGCAAAAAAATTACAACTCGAAATTCCGTTGAAAAAGCGAGAGGCGAAAGTGAAAGTAGTTCTCTGAAGAATCAAGGAGAGGTGAAAGACAGTATTCCCACCAGAGTAGACGTATAGACTCGAATAACTATAAAGATGGTCGTTAGAACTAAGGTCGAATACGAAGAAGGTCGGGTCGTAAAGAGCACTACATGAGACGTATATTCAAGTACTCGTCTCACTTTTATATGTCGGAACTGCATGAGGAAAAGGATAAACCTTGGTCAGACGACAAGGTACAGGTCAAGATTGACAACGAAGGACTGGACGTATATCCAAAGAGTTCTCCGCTCAGTCCACCAGACCATAAGTATAGAGAACTTCTTAAAAGGTGTTAAATAACACTAGGTGTGTCAGTTTCCGAAACCGTATCAGTTATTTCGTCTTTATCTACAAAAGGACCTTGAGAGAACGAAAAAGGTACTAGGTGGTATACAACCGTTAAACTCGAGACACAGGAGACGGAAAAGATTTTGGTTGAACTTGTAGACCTTCAAGTGCCAAGTGTATAACGACTTCGGGCCGAACCTCTTAAAACTCGTAATGAAATGATCACACATTCTACTCACGTTAACACGCCATCAAACTCGTAAGAAACCGTAACGGAAAGAAACTCTAACCTTACTTTTAACTGGAAAAGGTCAGAACACCGGTGACGACTCAAAAGGTTTAAACGACCGTATAACCCTCGTCGTAAAAGTGTCGTAGTAGAAGGTCCTAAACTTTATCGAGTGGACCTTAAGGTGGTGGAGGTGATCGAAACAAGCATCACTACGAAAGATTCCGGGTGAACTGAAGCGTAAGGTCCTACAGACCGAGATCCACTCACTAGTGTGGTAGCCCTAATAGAAACAGCACTTCTAGAAAAGACACGTCAAGAAGATACATAAGAACAGTGGAGAAGAATTGTAGAGGACGAAGACAATCCAGGCATGGTAAAGACAGGAAATAGCTCGGGTAGAAACCTACTTTACAAGGGAACCATAGACATTAAAAGAACTTCTCTAGAGAAAGGGTAAACCAACAAAAGGAGATAAAGAAACGTAACTAGGGACTCTTTCCGAAAGAATAGAGAAGAACGATAAGAAACCTTGAGACGGAAGTCTACGAATATAGAAGGGAAAAGAGGAAACGAAAAGTGAAAAGAAGAAAAGTGTCGATAAACATTCCTGAGGGGTCTGTCGGTAAAACGAAAAAACGTAAATAAAAGGTACTCCTACCAGAACTAGGGACAGAGGATATGTTACAGTACTTGGAGGCAGGTATCAAGTAGTCTCTTAGATAGTCAAGATCAGGGAATTTAGATAAAGGGTCAAGGTAACATATTAGTATTCCCTAAACTGAATCCAGTATGGACTTACCAGATCACCAAAAGGGATGAAACAAGTTAATTACAGACTTAAACCATTATTCCTCAAGTACTAGACTCGGTGTCAGTCGAGGGTCAGAACAAAAACGACTGACATATCTCGAAGGGGTAGAAACCGACGTTTCTTATATTAGTTAGACTAAAGTCACAACTGGTAGAACACTATAGTTGTACACATCTCAGAAGAGAACACTATAACCTTCTCCCACAAACGATACTAGTCACGTAAGAGAACCGTTTTGAGATAATCGGAAAAGGGACGCAGTAAGGTATAAGGTTGCGGTTTAAACGGACAATGGGGTGCAGGTTCCTCGTCACCGACGTGCCTGTGTCCTACCGGTTCTCCTCGATCAGGTGTAAGTTCCAGTCCTCCCCACCATCACTCCTCTATGGGGAACAGGTTCCGTTCCTAGTCGCCGACGTGAAACGACCTCGTCGATACTTCTCTATGAGGTTCGGGTTCCATTCTCTTTAGGTTCATTCTACCATCCACAACGTTCTCCCGTAGTCTCCCGTCTGTGTGACTTTGGTATTAGTGTCTTTTGATCAGTTAGATTAGTGTACCTGGTGTCGAACCAGATTGAGTTACTTTGATTCGGTACGGGACACCCCGGTGGGTTCTACTCACCCAGTACCACCTCTCCAGACTGTGTTACACCAGGTGACCTCTTCCCTTACTGTTTGGTGAAGTCGTAAGAACGGAACTCTTGGGGTACTTGTCATACTTTTCCGTTTTACTCTCCGATGACTTTCTCCTTAAGGGGTCCAGTCATCTACGGGTTATACGATGACCTCTATTCACCTCTTTATTGAGGTCTTTCTTACTTCCCTACCTCGGTTTTGTTGTTGTTTTTTATGGGTCAACACCTATACTGACCACTCTCTTTGTTCCAGACTACGACATTTCTCGTTATGACGTATCCTTGGATCTTACAATCCAGGTACTTAGTTCCGTTTAACCTTCACCAGTTTGTCCTCTACCGTTCTTACTTACAGTTGTAAGATCCTTAGTCGTTTGATTTAACCTGACTTTACCCACTTAAATTGAATCTACTGGTAATATAGGTGATGACACCCGTCCTTAGGGAGTCTTCTTTACCTAATCGGGAGTACCAGTTGTTTTCTCAGACTTTACGTCATGAACCTACGTTAGAGTTTTTGCTGTCTTACTAGAGACAAGCAAAGGTTCCGTTTGGTAAGTTATAGTGTCATTAGGTTCGGATAAGGGGTTTGTCGTTACGACTTCTTAACTTCAACTTGCCAAGATTCTTCTGGATGTTCTGGAAAATCTTGATTGTGGGTTTTTTCCACAGGAAAAGTAAAATCCTCTGATCTTACGTTTTCCTCCTTCAGTTCTTTGTGGACCTCGTTGTCCGTTTAAACCGATGTCAGATACTCCAACGTTTCTCACTGATTTGTGTATTTAATGTGAGGTCCTGGTCCAACGGAGTCCAGTTTGTTGATCGTCCCTCACTAGTGTCGGGGTGGGGCGTCGTCTTTTAACCTAATTTCAAAATGACTCGTGCCAACTCTCAGGGAACCTGTTGTTCCTTTAGTTTGGTCAGTTATCAGTTCCTTCAGTCAGGACTTATAAGTAACTTCCTGACTATGACTTCGTCATCGAGGTTATGAAACCGGTGGACTACGTTTCTTGACTGAGCAACCTTTTTTGGCACTACGACCCTTTCTAACTTCCGTTCTCCTAATCCCCCACTGTACCACTCTACCAACCTACCGTAGTGACTGAACTACCTGTACTCAAACTCGTTCGAGGTCCTCAACCACTACCTGTCTCTTTGGACCACACGGCGTCAAGTACCCCGGTGTTTCTCAACCTGTGTTGACTCGCTGCCTTGACTTGACTTAACTCGTACCGGGACGGGTGGTCTCGTTCTAAGTCAAAAGGGATTTCGGTTAGGGAGGGTAGTCTTTCGAATGTGTTGTAAAATAGGAGTAGGTGGTTTTCAGTCTGTTCGACATTTAAAAAAGAAGATTAAGACCCCCTTTACGGTAAGAATTAAACTATCCCTAACGTAAATTAGACATCTGACGAAACCTATCATATTAGTAAAACAATTATAACTAAGAAGGGTAGTTTTTTGTACAATATAGAGAGGTAGACAAACACAGTAGAAACTAAAGAAAGTAGTTATAGAATGTCAAAAACCTCATGTCCTGAAACTAGAGGTATCCATCCAAATGAGGAACCATAAAATAAGAAAAAACTTCACTACTATTACCCTAACAAAGGAATTGAACAGAAAGACTAGACAGTAGCGATCACATATCTTTACGTTCTTTAAAGGCAGAAAATTAAAACACACGATACTGAAAAGATTCCAGTAACTACTCGAGATCATCAAAAGTCCACCGTACAGACCTAAAAGATTTATATCATAGTACAGTAGACGTTTGTCGTTGTTAAAGGGAAAAACAGGTCAAACCCAATGAAAATAAAAAAAAAAAAAGAAGAGACTAAGGGTACCGATCTTGAAGATTTTGATACAACTTTTTTTTGCACCGTTCTCACTTTTTTTTTTTTCACCGTTCTCACCTGTACGAATAGAACAAGGACTAGAATGTCCTTTACGAAAGTCAAAAAAATAGTATCTCTTATTACAATGGACACCCAAATAGTGCACATACATGTAGGAGTGAGCTTAGAGAAACGTTGGGATACTTGATATCGGACGGTCCGAGGAGACAGGTACCTTAAAAGGTCCGTTCTTATAACCTCACCCAGTAAAGAAAGAGGTCACCTAGAAGGGTTGGGTCCCTAGTTTGAGTTCAGAGAACGTAGAGGACGTAACTGTCCGTCTAAGAAATGGTGACGTGGTGGACCCTTCTGGTATCTAAACAGTACATATTGGAAATAGTACAACTCCATCTAAGGAAGATACACGGATGAAAGACCTCTCAAAATAGTATTTAGCTACGACTTAAAAGAGTTTTCAAAAAAAGACGTAGATAACTTTATCATTGTACCAAAATTTTAAACTCTTTCATCACGTAGTGTAACTAACTAACCTCATATAACTTCTTAGGAACGTAGGGACCCTATTAAGAGTGAACTAGTACCTCACACTAGGAAATTATAGAATAATCTGATCCTAATGGTCATAAAACAACTCCTACCAGCGTGGGTAAATAGTCACTATAATCGAGCATAACAAAAAAGAAAAATTATAGACCCAAACCAAAAGTATAGGTACACTCCATCGGAGTATCTTTCTCGAACCCCCACAAGGAAAAAGACGTTAATAAACCTTCTCAAAGTCTTCCCAACCTCAATTAGGAAGAGATTTACTAACTGTATTAAGTGAACACTTCGGTAGACGAGGACCTGAAAACGACCAACCTTCAAAAAAAGAGTGTGAAAGTTAAAGTCACGAACACTTACAAGACAAAATATATAAGTCAAAAAAAAGACCAAGTCAGAACCTTCAAACATGGAAAAATTCTTAAAGAGGTAAAGAAGATCCAACAAACCGGATATCAACGAACATCATCAGAGAACACTAGGAAACTAAAGACATCACAGTCGATATTGAAAAAGTAAAATTAAAATAAGTAAACTCAAAAGAGGGAAAAAAAGAACTTCTCAGACCGATTTCCAAATAGTTAAAACAAATTGAAGAGTTTCTCAATCGAAAATCAAAGGATATAGAATCGAAAACAAAAGAAACAGAGACGAAAGAAATAAAGACGAGACTATACATACAAAAGAAAAGAAGATTGAAGCCCAAACAAAGAGATATAGGTCAACGATATCCGAATTTCAATCGAAAAAGTGAACTCTAAAAATAAAAAAGGACTCCATTCTAACATAACGATATTTGAAGAATCTTAACGAAAACGACAAAGGGTATACAAAACCTAGTATTTCAAAACCAACAGTATTCAGAGATCCATAAAAATTTAAAGGAGAAACTAAAGAAGTCACTAGATAACCAACAAGTTATTGGATAACAAACCGGAGGAACTTGAAAGCAAAAAATGGAGAAGAAAAAAAAAAAAAAAGGGACATTAACTAATGATTAGGGTCTCCTGTGATCATCCTTTTCTCCGAACTATACTAAGGTTAAAGGAATGTAAATGGTCACGAAGTTGAAGGGACAACCAGGTCACCAATTCTTAGGTGGACGGTTACGTCTCCTATGTCCGAACAAGGGACCAGGTACCTCTAGGGTGTACGGTACCTCGTTGATTTGGGTACGTGGTGGTTTTGATGATTCGGATGAACGGATCTTGAACACGAGGTGTTATTCTCTTCGGTGACGTTATTCTTCGGGTGTGTGACTTTGATCTCCTGGACGACGAGTGGTGTTGATCTCGTTTGGGTACGCGTCGTTTCTTCGGGATCGTGTCGGTTTTCATTTAATTAATTAATTAATTGAATGGTTCCGTACTATACAATGGGTTCTACTCTGGATAAGACCTCTTACAAGGTGTACGTCAAAGTACCTCTTCTTTCACATAAGACGACGAAAGTCTACCTTACAGGATATTTATAGTTAGCAGAGAGACCAGATTACACAGTATGTTCCGACATAAAGGAATAATTAAAAGACAGACCTACTAGACAAGTAACCACAGTCACCTCACGATTTTACAGGGTAATAACAACATAATGACGGTTAAAGGGGATAATACCGACGATCCTAAACGGAATATATTACTCCACGAGAATATAACCTATGTATATATTAAGAATACGGAAGAAGAAAATAACTATAGAACTAGTAATACATGAAAGAAAGAAACAGAGAACATTGTCAGAGATAGAATTTCAGATAAAACAGACTGTACTTATAACGATTAGGTCGAAAGAAAACTAAAGATAAACGTACCCTAGTATAGAAAAGTGTAAGAGAGTGAAAGTCTCACATACACAAGGATCTAAACTTCACCCACAGAATGTGGTATATATGTCCAGAACAAAATATATATATAAGACAGTCAGACTCAGAAAAAACGTCGTACTTTAAGTTAATTTAAATCGTATTTAGAGTTATAAATTCAAGTGAAGTTTAGTTGTAAGTAAAGGAATTAACAAATCCCATACAAAAACATCCTGTAAATAAGAAGAGAAGGACAAAACAAGAGAAAACCAAGTNCGACTCCTTTCTACCTTTTGGACACCACATTGTTCTTTTACACTAGATACGTACTAATAAATTTCTATGCGGTAGTAGAGAAATCCATGGTATTTCACACATGACCTTTATTAGTTGATAAACCATAAACAAATATTGGTAAAGAGATTTCGGATATTTTTACATGTTTACAGCGGTTTCCTACTAACCCTATAATTAGTGGATCCATTCAAATGTTTTTAAAATAGAATGGATCATATTACCCGATTTATATAACCACCGAGTCTGTCATTTCGCAGACGGATGTTACGTCCTCTGGGCCCAAGCTAGGGACCCAGCCCTTCTAGGGAACCTCTTCCTTTACCGTTGGGTGAGGTCATAAGAACGGACCTTTTAGGGTACCTGTCTCCTGGGACCAACCGATGACAGGTACCCCGGTGTCTCAGTCTGTGTTGACCCGCTGAAGTGATAGATAGATAGATATATCAACGAAATTCAACGACCAGAGAAGTAAAGTTTACGTCAAGGGTAAAGGACGTAAACATGAGAGGAGGAGTGTACCAAGGTCCAAAACCATAGTATAAGTACACACCTACTAAAGACAAAAAATGACATACGAACAAAATTGACCCAAAGTAACTCGAATTCTCAATCGACGACGACGACGACGATTCAACGAAGTCAGTACAGGCTGAGACACGCTGGGGTATCTGTCGTCGGGTGGTTCGAGGGGGCAGGAACCCTAAGAGGTCCGTTCTTGTGACTTCACCCAACGGTAACGGAAGAGGTTACGTAATTTCACTTTTAACTTTCAACTCAACGATCCTGACACAAAGAAGACCTCCAAGACCCCCGTCTTAGACGAAGGAACGGAAAGGGTTTAAAATCTCCGGTGGACATAAGGAACCGAACACAGGAGAAGTAGACGTTTCGGTAGTTGTAACGAAGAAGTTAACAAAGAGACTGGGAGAAGCTGGAAAATTTCTGTGAACATTAATGTAACCCGGGTAGGGCTATTAGATCTTAGTAGAGGGTTTGAATTTGAGGAATTGAATTAGTGTGGTGGTAGGGGTTCAGGGAAAAACGGTGTATTCCATTATATAAGTGGAAACACCGCCCCCCCCCCCCCCGTAATAGAACGTACGGTGTAGGTAGAAGGTCCTTTGCATTCTGGTGAACAAAGGGTATAAACGTGTATATATCGGGTTGTATGTGTCGTATGTCTTTGTCCGTGGGAGACCGATTTCGACCTCCCTTGTAGTCAAGTCAAGACAAGTCATCACAAACCGATAAACGCTGGGGTACTTAGCGTCGTGTGGTCCGGAGGGACAGATAGTGGTTGAGGGCCTCAAATGAGTTTGAGTACAGGTAGTTCAGCCACTACCGTAGGTCGGTAGAGTAAGAGACAGCTGGGGAAGAGGAGGACGGGGGTTAGGGAGGGTCGTAGTTTCAGAAAAGGTTACTCAATTGAGAGGAGTACTCCACCTGTTTCATGACCTCAAAGTCGAAATCGTAGTCAGGAAGGTTACTTGTGGGTCCTGACTAGAGGAAATCCTACCTGACCAACCTAGAGGAACGTCAGGTTCCCTGAGAGTTCTCAGAAGAGGTTGTGGTGTCAAGTTTTCGTAGTTAAGAAACTACGAGTCGAAAGAAGTGTCAGGTTGAGAGTGTAGGTATGTACTGGTAACCTTTTTGGTATCGGAACTGATCTACCTGGAAACAACCGTTTCATTACAGAGACGAAAACTTATACGATAGATCCAACCAGTATTCAAAGGAAGGTTCCTCATTCGCAGAAAATTAAAGTACCGACCTTAGTGGTAGACGTCACTAAAACCTCGTTTTTTTTATTATTTCAGACTGTGGTAAAGGTGACAAAGGGGTAGATAAAAGGTACTTCACTACCCTGGTCTACGGTACTAGAAGCAAAAAACTTACAACTCGAAATTCGGTTGAAAGAGTGAGGAGAGAAAGTGAAAGTAGTTCTCTGAGAAATCAAGGAGAAGTGAAAGACGGTATTCCCACCACAGTAGACGTATAGACTCCAATAACTATAAAGATGGTCGTTAGAACTAAGGTCAAACACGAAGAAGGTCGGATCGTAAAGAGTAATACATGAGACGTATGTTCAAATTATTCGTCTCATGAGACGGATGTTCGTCTCACTTTTATATGTCGGAACTGCATGAGGAAAAGGATAAACCTTGGTCAGACAACAAGGTACAGGTCAAGATTGACAACGAAGGACTGGACGTATATCCAAAGAGTTATCTGGCCAGTCCACCAGACCATAAGGGTAGAGAACTTCTTAAAAGGTCAAATAACACTAGGTGTGTCAGTTTCCGAAACCATATCAGTTATTTCGTCTTTATCTACAATAAGACCTTGACAGAACGAAAAAGGTGCTAGGTCGTCTACAACCGTCAAACTAGAGACCAAGGAGACGGAAAAGATAAACGACGGAATCTTGACTTCGACACGTTCATGTCAGTAGGGAGTCATAGGTATCCCCTAACCAATGTCCATGGAACATCTATAGTTTTCGTCACGTACGAGTTCAAGAAAAATATTTTACCACGTCATAAACGTATATTAGATACGTGTAAGAGGACATATCAAATTTAGTAGAGATCTAATAAATATTATGAATTATGTTACATTTACGATACATTTATCAACGGTTCTATGTCGTTTAACTTCCAATCGAAAAACCTTGAAAGGTCTTAAAAAAGTTTATAAAAGTTAGGTGTCAACTAACTTAGTCTCCTACATCTAAGGTATCTATGTCTCTTAGTTTACATAAAGGAGAAGGGTCACGTACAGACAGGAAGGAGTCCAGGAACCACCTTTATAGTCCCTTTTCTATGTCACATCACTAATTCCCGTGTCTGAGTACTTGATCTAACGGATACAAGTATAGGACCGAGATAATGAAGATAGACTTTGGAACCTCTTTAATTGAGTAGAATAACCCGGAGGTAAAGAAATAGACATTTTATCCTATTTTGTCACATAAGAGTCTCGTAAAGGGTGATAATCTTAAATATTAAAATAGACTCTTTCACCAGATCCGAAACTTTGGAAATTCTAAGATTATACGTCTGTTCAAACTCTCGGTAACGGAGTTTCCCAACAACATTCCTAAATTTCGAGTGTCTTATGTATTGAACGAAAAGGAACGTGTACAACCGAGTGGTTCTTCCCTCGACGATTCACACTCATACGGTCCAGGTTCTGTTGGATCTTCCGAATAGACTCAGAGTCAAAGGAGTAAACATTTTGATCCTGTTGGTATCGTTCCAATGTTTTAACTGTACAAAATATTTGGTATTTCATGACGGGTTGTCGAAAATATGTATGTATATAAGAGGTAAGAGTGAAATATGAGGTGAAGGGTGATAGAAGGCGTTGTCCCAAGTTGAGTTCCATTAAAGAGACTGGAAGTGACTGTGATGTTCTTCACTCCCATCATCTTCCACCCGTTCGAACCTCCGTAAGGACGGTTCCTCCGTCCTTTCCCGGACTGGTAGGGTCCTCCTCAGGTCTCTATATTTGGTGAGGAATGTTCGTCTGGGTCCCGGTTTGTTTGGGTTCTCGTAGTGTACCAGTTACGTCCCGGGTAGATGTATCCTTTTTAACCGGATCCTGATACCTTTCCCGTGTCTGATAATTAAGTACGTCGGGACATAGGAACCCATCAATAAGATGAGAAGATAAAAAAAGTTCAAGTAAGGAAGGAGATATTTTACTCCTACCTATCAGTATGTGTAAGGGTTATCCTGACTTCACTCTTACTTTCACTGGTCCCTATCTTTTCACCAAGTGTCTCACCTTTAATGTAATTTCATAGAATGTCAGTAGGTGACTATGGTATTTCTTTCTAATTCAGTATCACTTCAGAAGGATTTAAAATAACCGTGACTTTATCTTGTACCCAATTCGTATTTGGGGAGGTTTTTGTTTAAAAATTTTTTGGGGTTTTCTACGTGTTTTTTTGGGACTTATATTTTAGATTAGAAAGAGGGGTCGAAGGGGGCCGCCCCTCCCCCCACCACCACCCCACCACATGATAGAAATTCCGTCGACCTAACGGGGTATTAAGGTCCAAACTTAAATCGTTTATATCCCGTGTAGTGGTTCTCTCACAGTTATATTATATGTCGTTACGTGTATGCTAAAGGGCTCCAGTTCGTCTTCTGTTCCCCTACCTCCCTAGTTTCGGTACCTGAGACCCGATCCCCGTGACGTACCTTCATGTCATCCCAGGGAAACCCCTTACTTGAAACTCTTCTTTCGTCCTTTTTTTTTTCCCCTTGTTATTTTGGTTTATGGTTCATGAAATTTTTTCCTAACATACTGGATGTCACTGTCTACTATAGTGATTATGACTTTCGAAGAATGTAATTAAAAAGATCGTTTTATACAAAGAATCCACATCCCCACCATTTCCTTACTCCGGTTTTACTAGGACAGGGTTCTGATCATAGAAGATTCCCACGTAATCGTTCTTTACGTCTTTAGTTACAACTCAATCTACGACGATTTTATATATTGTGAACATCTTTCTTTTTCTCGTGTACACTCTGTCTCTCCTTCTCCTACGACGAGGACCCAACTCTCTTTCTCCACCGCCGCACTTTCCCTGGTCTGGTCTCGGGGATTGTCGAGAGAGCAAATGGCGAGGTTCCCTATCGTGTCGACCACCGTTCTAGACCCAATTTCCGAATAATTTGTCTCCGTCCTGGGTTAGTAGTGGAGTCTCTCCCCGTTACCCTTCCCCGACAATCCGTGAACCATCCTGAGTTCATTTGACATCCTAGACCCGGTGCTCGAAGAGAGTGGTGTGAACCGAAGAAGGTGTGTAAGTGGTTAACTCGGTTGACTGTAGTTCTAGGTCCTGAGTACTTTGGTTCCGGAATTACTGAGACTTCGTCTTCAACACCGGGTTGATCGGGACTTCCCTCTTCACCAAACCCTGGGGACCTCCACTTTTATGACTTCGGTGTACATTTATAAAGAAGGGGAACCGTTCTCAGGATCTACACCGACCGACCCAAACCCTTATTAGTAGGGATAACAAGATGGACTCCCCTAAACACCTAATCTCACCCCTTCACGTCCAGGGTTCTTCCCTTCTCCTTGTATCTTATTATTCATTCCCTATATAGACGGGTATCTCGAGTAGACTTTATTCGGATCCGAGGGTATTTTGTGTCTCCGTATAAGAGATGGGTTAGTACAGACTTGTCTTCCCGATTGTCGGAACGTCCTACAACCCCTTCGGAGAACTTCCGTATAAGAGGGGGTATAGTGGGACTTCTCTTTTTACTCACAGACTTGAGTCCCTGTTCCGAATAACCCTGACTTAAACATTGTCCGGGTTAGACCCTCCATCTCTCTTCTTACTGACTTGTAGAAAAATCGGAGGTTAGTAATGTTTCGTATTCATTGAGGTCTTCCTTACCTGTAACCCTCCGGATTAGGATCCCGTCAACTGTAAGATCTCGTACATCGGTCCCGGGACTGAAGTAGAGATTTAGACACTATGAAGTTAAGACGTTTAGTGTTCTGGTACTTCTACTTCCGACACCATCCCGTCCCCACTCCCGGTCAAAAGTTGTATGAGGTATGAACTGAGGACGTCTCTTCGTAGTTTATACTCTCATAAAGGGTTTGGTTCACCCTTCACGGAGACTCGACTCTTTCACAAGAGAAGATCGTTCGGTCTAGTGGGTCCTGTCTTCTTTTTCTCCTAGAGTAACCGTGGTATCACCGGTAGAGAGACGGATCCCTTCACTCATTCCTAACTCCCCGATCCAAACCAGGGTACCGACGTGACTTACGAACCGCACTGAGGTCCTGATGAAATCAATTACCGAGGTCGTGTCACACTCAATCCGTTCTCATATTCTCACACTCGTTCCTTCTTCCCTCCCCCAGGGATCCCCGATCCACGGGAAATGTATCTGAGTTTGAGTAGTTACGCGACAAATCATAACGGGACGGCCTAGACCGCGTCCCAGAACATAAACAGAGCTGGGTCAGCGTACAAGAGTCGCACTTAGTACAGTAATCGTCAGAAGAACCTGAGTAGTGCCCGTAACCGGTCGAGACTAAACTCCCGGACACTTCCACATTCCCCTATTTCCCAATTACCGAAGGAGATTAAAATGGAGGGGAATAATTGGTTTACATAAAGGACTAAATAGGACAGGGTGGGAGAGGAAGTGGAAAGAGAGAGGGGAGGATGAGGTGAGGACGACGGGGGTGGGAAATATGTGTGTTTGCGTGTGTGTATGTATAAAAAAACTCTCGGTAAAGGTCGGGACAATCTTAAAGTCGCCTCGTTCTTATTTTGTTTTCTGTGGTTGACTCACCTAGTTAACTACTGTCCATAAGAGACGCTCATCTCGATATGTAGTTTCTAAATCCATCCTTAACACAGTTGATTTATAAAAGACTTATATTCTCTATTTACCTTATACCTACCTCCTATCTCACTTTTTTTTCCTCCCCCTTGTCCATCAAGTCTCAGACTAAATATTCACTCTCTAGGGAGGTAATTTCGGGAGTAACTCTTTACGAGTTCGAGGGTGTGTCGTGACTCTGTCCAAGAAGAGGAAGAGAGGATGGGGTCACTATATCCCTTCCGGTACCGATGATTCAGTTATGTGTACTAGAGGTACTGGGAAACCCAGACGAACCTATGGAAGTCCACGAAGACATGTGCGAGTAAGAAAAGGCGGAGTCACCATGCAAGGAGGAGTGACGCTAGGAACCGGTACCGTAGTCGAGCGTCAAGTCGCGACCGGAGACGGGGCAAGAGTAGGACGAGTAGGACGAGTAAAAGTCGTCCGAGACGGTGTACTCCGCACGAGTACCGTCAGAAGTCGAGACGTGCCCAGAAGAGGTTCAGAAGAACATGGTAGACTCGGACAAGTCATTGTCTCCTTCCTTTCCCGACCGTCGGTTTGGTCCAATTGAATGTCGTAGGGATGTACACGGATCTTACCGGGTCTTCTTTCGTCCGTGGTCCATCAAGTTCGGTGAAACGGACTGACTAGGACTCAAGGAAGTCGACATATTGTCCTCATTAACATGGTTTAAGGGATCCCCATGACCTCTTAAGACCCTTCATAAACTCTCTCGGAACTCGAGGAGGGTACTATGTGTGACAGTTCCTTCCTACCTTTTCACTGTCTTGGGTTTGGATTCCTTAGGTTCTTGAATACGTACTATAGGGTAGGGTGTGACGAATCAGGACCCGTAATACAGAATGGAAGACGACGGTAAGGTGTCGGAGTGAGAGGAAGAAAACAGCCCGGTAGAGGTCGACCCTCTAGGCTCGACAGTCGAGACGGTAAAGGTTCCGGATACCTAGTTAACCTTCGAATACTCTTCACCCGGAAGACCAGGGATCCCGGGTTCAAAGAAGTTGGGGTCTAGGAGACTCTTGATTGTCCCTTCAAAGACAAAGTGAACGTACGACGATACCTCTGAAAAAAAAATGGCGTGGAGGAGGTCCTTCGGGTCTCCCTTGTGAGAGTAAGAGTCTAGATGATATCGTGGGATAATTGAGGGACGGAGCTGATCTGATATCTGAACTTTCGTTTGTTACACAGTGAAGACCAAGAAGAAATACAGTGAGAGAGGGGAGAGAAGAGAGAGGGTGACGTCTCAATCCCGGAGTCATTTCGAAACCTCCAGTGACACAGTGACGGACTTCACCGTCTGGGAAAGGACAATAGGATGTTACGAGTCCGGAGGTGATTCTAGAAGAGTCCTGTTCATGTCCTTACTGTGAGTTCACAGTGTCTCACTATACTGGTTCCTTTATTTCGAAAACGTATGGGAGTGTAGAACCTGTTTAGAGGGTCTCCTGTAAAAGGGGTTTTTTAATCCAAAATCAAAGGACATGAGGGTGAGGTTTGTCATGTCCCATTTTCGTATACAATTCCTTAAACCCGGGGTCCAAGAATTTAAGACTCAATGTCTTGGGAACCTTTATTACTACTTTCATGTCTACGAGTGGGAGGAGGGGATATTTATTACATATCTGTATGTTGAAATGTGTACTAAAATCCCTCGTTTGGGAATTTTCTATTAGTCTTTACTGAAGAGTAAGAATCAGTGTTAACACGCTGGATACGTTCAGAGAAGTTGGAGAGACTCGGGATTAAAGTAACGGACCCGTATAATAGGGTGTACCCAATTGGGGTATCCTAATAATCCTTCTCCTTTATTCTTTCATTCCTTTTCACTTTTCAACTAGAATATCAAACATTGTGTGTATCGATCAGTTAGTCCACACTTACGGAAGAAAGGAGGGAGAGATGAAACAGTCCAGTAGTCGAGTTCAGGGGTGAACGATTCTTTTTCTTATTTTCCCAATCCCTTCACTGAAGAGTCGAACGAAGACTTCCTCGATAGACGACCTTCGGAAGTCTCTCCATGAGACGATTTTTCTCGGTCTACACGTTTGTCTCCATCGACACTTATCCATCCATCTGTCTTCTCTTTTAAGTCTAGGGTATTAGGGTAGGGTAAAACATCGACATGGTTAACAAGGACCCAGAAGAAGACCAGGACCCTCCGGACGTTGTCCCGGAGGAATCGGAGAAGTCGAAGAACTGCAAGAAACCGGTCAAAAAGTCGGAGTGAGAGCCGTGCGAAAGCGAGGACAAGTTCAAGGTCTCGGGACGCCCAGACAAGAAGGTCAAGACCCTTCTCTTCCTTCCCCTTTCCACCATTTGTCACGTCTCTAATTCTTCCCTGTGGATTGAAGGAAGGACCTTTACGAAGTGGGATCCGTGTCTACCGTTTTTCGAGATCCGTGAGAAGGAAAACGGAGTAGTAAGGAGATAAGAAAATCGGTGTAGAACTTATATACGGGGCTCAGACGTCGAGTCTGTCTTCCCAAAGGTCGAGTGTCTCAGTCTGACACCCTTTTAGGTCAGAGGTTCTACTGAGGTTCGGAGTGGAACAACTCGGAAGAATCAGACAAGGAGCTAAACGAAGTCGAAGAGGTAGTCAAGGAGGAAAAGGGCAAGTTAGAAGAGGAAGAGGAAAAGACGGTAGAGTGCAAAGAAGAAAAGTAAAAGGTCGTCTCGTGATCCTTTCCTCTTTCTTCCTTACCTTGTCCTATAGTTCCGGTGTACCTTCGGAACCCTAGGGGTTCTGGAAGATCGTGACTAGGGAGTCAGGGGTGGGTAGATTGTATGAACCCCGAACACTCCGTTCTAGTGAGAGGGAAGAGGGATATAAGAACATGAGTGTAGTATCGGGGTGTACCCGACCATACTAGTCTCGGGACGGTCAAACAGGGTCATAGTCCTCCAGGTTGGACCTGAGGGTCGAGTAGGTGATGGGTCACTCATTGGTCACCCACTGGAATCGACGTAGTAAAGAAACGAGAACAAGAATCATTAGGATACACATTCTACACATTCAGAACGGGACAGATGGAATACCTCAATGTCTCACTTTTCAAAACTGACTATGTGACACGAAGTTCAGACAACTAGAGATACCGATCCCGTAATCAGGAGACGGGACACTTCAAGTCAAAATCCGAGGAAAGAGAGTTTTAAACAACATTTGATTTAATTCATAACCGAAAAAGAACGGAGTCGTGGAGAAGGTCATCAGGAAGAAAAGAGGGAACCAATCTACAGAAAAGAGAGTTTTATCAACCGGGATAGGAAGAGGTATCGGGAGGTGGAACAATAAAAAGAGGTATCATGAATAGTATAGTGTCTTATATTATACGAATAAACTAGAGGGACAGAGTAGGGTGATCTTACTGTCGAAGTACCCTCGTCTCGTCTCCAAAGACAGAAAACAAGTGACGAGTTATTTATATATAACTCACTTACTTACTGTGTCGTAACACGGGACTTATCAATACGTATATGACAAAAAGGGGAAAGAAGATGATCTGACACTCCAGGACGTCCCGTCCAAGGACGGTCTTGGTCAAGATATTTGACTAGGAGTATAGTAAAAAAAAAAGGTCTTATTTACACTTGGAACCACAGATTGGAGAGAATGTACCTCAGTAAAAGGTCGGATGATCTAATCTTCGAAGGACTCTAAGGTTTGAGATATACTATCTCATAGATAATCTGGTCACCATAGTTTGGAATTACACATGTCCTTAGTGGACCCCAGAATAAAAAAAAATTTATTTAATAACTCCACTATTAGTATAGTTATTATATTTTAATTAGTAAATTTCGGTTATTAAGTCACCGTAAATTGTGTACGTGTTATAAAGTAGTACGGTTTCATTTTGGAGTATGGACCCCAATTCTTCAAAGAGATGTAGAGGGAAGGGAGGTCGGGAACTGTTAGTAGTTAGACAGTAGACAGAGTCATACAAATAGATAAGACATATAAAGTATATTTACCTTATTATGTTATATCCTGGAAAACACAGACCAAAGAGAGTAAATCGTATTACAAAATCTATAAGTAAGTGTAATATCATACATAGTCATAAAACAAGTAAAATTACTGACTTATTATAAAGTAACCTATCGACTTATTAAACAAATAGGTAAGTAAGTCACTACCTGTAAACCCGACAAAAGTGGAAAACCGATGACACATAAAGTGTCGATGTTTGTATACACACGGTAGACAAATTAGACAAACACGGTTGTACAAACTGGTAGACAAAAGTTAAAAAAAAAAGTATATATGAATCCTCCCCTTAACACCTCAATATGCTATTAAGATATAAATTGAAAAACTCCTTGGTAGTTAACAAAAGATTTCGTCAACTTGGTAAAATGTAAGGGTTGTCACTTCTTGTACTCAAAGTCAGAGAGATGTGGGAACGGTTGTCGACAATAAAAGACAAAAGTAAATAATATATGTATAATCACTCATACTTTATCATGGAGTGACTCCAAAGTTTAACGTAAAGGGATTATTGATTCCCATAAAAGTACACGGACGACCGGTAAATGTGTAGAAGAAACTTCTTTACCAATTGATCCTAGAATTTTACGTCTAAAACTTAGTCGTGTAAACCCCATCCAGAGTCTATGACGAAAGGATTTGTCAAAGTTTCAACTACGACTACGACGATTCGGAACTACGTGAAACTCATCGTTTCCCCCGTATCACGTTTTCCCGACCTTTTTAGACGATCGAGACAGATTAAGGTGAGTTTTCTAGGATATCTCAGGCCCAAATTTACGCGTACCTCGGAAAACGATGATGGTGATATGACCAGTCTATCGGGTCTCGTTGGGTCTCAGGTGAATCTTCTCGTTATCGTACTCCCGATATCTATTATCCCTTGATACTTTACGGGGAGAGAGGATACTTGGAGACTTTAGGATCCCAAGATTTACGGACTAAGGACCCCTACTCCTACAGACTCTGAATTTCCTTTTCCACAGTAGGGACATGTCGAGGGAAAGGGAGTCATGGTCCTACTGAAGTACAGGGCGGAAATCGGGGAGAGAGAATACTTGGAGACTTTAGGATCCCAAGATTTACGGACTAAGGACCCCTACTCCTACAGACTCCGAATTTCCTTCTCCACAGTAGGGACATGTCGAGGGAAAGGGGGTCATGGTCCTACTGAAGTCCAGGACGGAAATCGTCGGAACCGTGGAAACTTTTCGAAGGAACAGTATCGAGGTCGGGGGTTGAAGTCAAGGTGTGGTGGATGGCGAGGTAGACGAAGACCACGAAGAGGAGGGCCCGGACACGGAAGTAGACGACATGAAGTTACCACAGTCCGAACGCTGCCGCGTACATATCGAGTACTAAGGGGTACGTGTCTCGGTTCTAGGCAAACAATTAGGCGTCGGCTCCTCGTATCTTTTGTTTCAGGACCATCTTTTGGTCGTCAGTCTTTCTCACATCTCCCTTTCTACTTTCACCCGAAGACGGAAGACTTTTCGATTCAATTTTTCGTGACTTTGTTAGTATAATGTCTACCCTTCTGGTTAATAGTCTCACCACTTCACTGAACGGGTCCCAGTCTACCGTTCAATCACCGTCTGGGTCCAGATCTTGGGTCCGAAGAATTGAGGTTTTGATCACGAGAAGGATGGTTCGGTGTTAAAGAAAGTTGTAGACGAATACTTTTTAGTAGAATTTTATGGGAGGTTAGGTCAACTTTCTGTCTTTGACTGAAGTAGACGATTAATTTATAGGACGACCCAGAGTCCTTTGAGAGAATCTCCATGTTATTAGAAATCTATTATGGAACCACTCACATCATACTCACCCGACATGACCAAGATATAGAAGATTTTCGCATAGAATCTCGGTCAGGGAAATTAGGATAAACCTTATTCCGTTACATAAACATTTATGTGTACTTATAAATTCAGAGGACTTGTAGTTAATAGGACCAACAACACAAAATTTATTCGGGAACCAGAGTCGACCGAAACAATGAATGGAAAGACTACTTTCAACTCGTTTTGTCGTCAATTTTGTGTGTGTGTGTGTGTGTGTGTGTGTGTGTGTGTGTGTGTGTGCTTTTAGGTCAGTCGACCTCAAACAATGATATTTATGGTGACCTGGTGGCAGTGGTCGACTACCCGATTGGTGGTCGAGAAGACGGTGACTTGGGTTTGACGATGGTAGAGTGTATCGAACCCCACGTAATCTTCCTCGTGTTCGAGATCTCCAGTTTGTTGGATCCATATTTAAGGTCGAGATGGTAAAATCGACATACTAGAACCCGTTTAGTGAGGTAGGGAGACTTTGAGTTAAAGTAGTGAATATTTTATCCTTACGGTAATGGATGGACTGTTATAGTAACTCCCAACTTCCTCTGTTATATATATTTCAAGAATCGTCCCTTTCAAGTCTCTGGAGTTTCGATCTTCTTCCAACTCTGGAGTACTCTTCACAGATCAATTCGTACCGGTGACCGGGAACGACCTGTATCGTGTAGTTTTCTCCTCTGAGAGTGGTGTCAAAAGATAGAATAAGGGTTAGGGGTCAAAAAGTCAGAACAGTCGGTGTCCGTTGATGTACACTGTCCACACCGCTAGTACAATCTCCTTACTGACCTGACTTTCATAAGAAAACATAAACCTAACGAGACCTCTTTTCAGAATTCTCCTGTCGTCGTTTCAATATTGTTTTTCTTGTTGTAAACCTAGACCTGAAGAGGACCGAGAGAGGAAAGAGGTGTTAATCTCTATTTAGTTCATGTACTTGCTAAAGATGAAAAATTCGGATCTCCGAAATTTTCTATTCTACATGATGGGGTCTCGGAACCCCTTCATTTTTTGTCACCGATTGTCTGTCTTGAATCTGACGGACACAAAGAGGGATTAGGTACGAAGAGGATTCTGTGTCAATCGTTCCATCGTGGTCAATGTCATACGGAGGACTGGTAAATAACTACAGTTGTAAGAAAAAGTAACAGTTAGTGAAAAACACGGAGGATAAGGGTCGGTGTATGTGTTTTTAGGTCTCTTTCCTCTCTTTATATGTTACTGTACTAATCAAGACCGTAATACATCCGGAACCGGTCACACTGGTAATGGATCCGGAACCGGTCACCCTCTTCAGTGAATGGCCCCGAAAAAACAGTTACCCGAACTACTGTTTAAAGAATAGTAACTTTCTCTACAAGGACTAAAGTGAGGTCCCCTTCGGATAGAATCCTCAGTCGGACATTTTTACCTATGGTTTTCGTAATCCTGTTTGCGTTCCGTTCTTCCTGTATCTCCCGACCACGAAACGGGAGGGGTGGTGGTTGAAGAGGGAATTCTTCTGTCTAATTAACGGTCGAGTCGATCATAGTAGTGTACGGTGGTCCAGTCGACGGTCGTGACTCTCAAGTGTTTCCTGTAAGACTATGATATTAGTTGTATAGGGAACAGGGTTGTTGATTCCAAACGAAATAAAAAACAACTCCGTACCTGGAACATTGTTAGAGAGTTTCTTAATGGTCGGAATGAAGTGACCTAAAGAAGATGAGTTCCAACATTTTAGATTCTCTTGTCATTTATTACTCAAGGTTCTGAGTCTTCAATGTGTTTTGTTATTATATAACTAGAAATATGAGTAGTTCTCTTTTGGTTCCCTTTTTTTTATTCGATCACTCTATTCGGAAATCGTTCTCTCTAATATCCAGTTTTTTATGACTTAGTAGTATACTTCACTCTAATTGATGTTTAGGACTGTTCCACTCAAAATTTGGTCACGATAGGTTGTCTTTATATTTAATAGTGTGTACGTTAAATTTTAAAAGATCATCGGTGTACATTCATTTTTCTTTGTCTCACCTTAATTGATATTGTTGTCAAGTGAATTTGGTCATATACGTTTTAGGACAGTACATAAAACTTGTACATTTATAAGTACTTCTACATTTACTTATAAATTTTACGTAATTACTCTGTAAAATATAACAAAAAAGTGTGATTCAGAAGTTAAATCAAATATGAATATCGTGTAGAGTTAAGTCTGGTCGGTGTAAAGTTCACGAGTTGTCGATGTACACCGGTCTTCTATAGTGTCACCTGTCACTTTCAGATCAGTTACGGTTCTAAGTCTCCGAACCCCCTCCAACACACTAGTAGACCCGACCAGATTAGATCCATCTTTTTCTTACTATGTCCACCCTGGGTCCTTCATTTTAGTATGAAACAATTCAGGATCCACAGTTTCATCGGGTTTTTTCATTCGTTCGACTCGTTATAGTACACTATCGAAAATATACACCTTAGATTTTTCTTTACTATGTTTACTTGAATGGATGTTTTGTCTTTGTCTAAGTCTGAATCTTTTCCTTGAATACCAAGAATCTCCCCTTCCTGTCCCCCCTCCCTATCAATCCCTCAAATCGTACCTGTATATGTACGACGATACAAACTTTACCTATTGTTTGTTCCTGGATGACATACCTTGTACCTCGAGACGAGTTACAATACACCGTAGGACCTATCCTTTCCTCAAACCCCCTCTTATTTATGTACATGTATATACCGACTAAGGGAAGTGACGAGTGAACTTTCATAGTGTTGTAACAAACAATTAACCAATATGGGATTATGTTTTATTTTTCAATTTTTCGCTCGAGACTTGATATGGACAGTAAGACGAGTATCTACAACTCTGGGTCCCGTAGGTGGGGGTCGGTATCGAGACTCGGAAAGAACAAGAACTACAATTTCATCAAGTGTGGTATGTAGAGGTCTAGGACCCGTTAGAAGTCTATGAGGTCCTGTCGTAGGAGGGATTTGTTGTCTTGCCTTCAGTCACCGCCCCCCACCCCAGCGCCCCCCGTCTTCTCCGTTCATTATTCCCCTCCCGCGGATACTTAGTCTGGGTCCCTCTGTCTTTCGGATGAACGAGAGGTGAAGACTGTTCTTAGAACGGTTTTCCCCAACTTTTCTCCTACCTTCCACTCGTGTACTACCAATTGTGTCGTTTTGCACTGAAAACGGTTTTGTACAAGTATCCTCGGATTCCAGACTCTAAGGGTTCCCCTTATTTCCGTCCGACTGAGAACGACTGGAGACCGTATAATCGATAGTGTCTTCGGAGAATGTGTCCGTGTAATAATCGTCTCGGGTTTACTCTACCACTACTGTTTTACTTTTCTAAGCAAGAAGTTAATCTGTAGAGGGTTTACCATACGGTACAAGTATTTCTAGGAAGGAGTAAAGTAAGAACTTCTCCCCGGGGAACACCGAGTCTTTGAGGGATCCCCTCCTTTAGAGTCCTAGGGGACTAGACCCGATAGTCGAGGGTAGTAGGTGTTTTTCGTGTCAAAATATTACCACGACTAAACGGAAGGTAAAGATTAATGTAGAACATTTGACGTAAAGACAGAGAGAGGTTGTAGGAGGTCACAAGGATCGGAGACGAAGAAGGGGTGACTTGGTTGAGAATAAGAGGAACGTTCCCGTATCTCAGGTGTCAAGGATCCCATCCGAATGGACTCGTACGGGGCCACGAGGAGTACGGTGTGGACCTAGGAAAGGAGGGTGACCAGGAACAATTCGAACACGACGAGGTCCTGAGACCTTTCTGTTACACCCCAATCAATGTGGTCTTCGTCTGACTTTAATATCGTCCTCCATAATTGATCTGTGTCCCTTCACGGACTCCCCATACTCTGTATGTCTTACCCACTGGTTCTTCCTGTCACTCTTGTAGAAGGAAACATGGAAATTGGTCTTTTAGGTTATTCCACGACACCAGTGGTTCGTTTCGTCATTGTATAGTTGACACGACTAAACACTCTGATTCTCCTCTTTAACCGGAGTACCTCCGTACGTATGAGAGAGGATCTAGAGACACCCCGGTTATCAAACGTAAACACTCTGATGACGAGTCCCTATTCTATATCGGACACCGATACCTTCACTCTTGACTCAAGTTTACCAAATCCCTTTTTTGATTGTCCAAGTTGACAATAATAGACATTTTACCCGGGTCAACATTAATATAGTATTGTTATTGAGAGTCTAGATGATCTAGTATTTGTTCCGAACGAAATTTATACGATAAAGTCTGTAATATCGTCACTGACTAAATACATCGCACGGTCCCGTGTTGGTGATAGGGATTATAGAAGTCCACTAAACATGTAAACGATATCGAGGTGACGCTACCTCCAATGACCTTACTTCGTATCAAAAGGAAGGTTAAATTTTCGGATATATTTTATCACTAACCTACGTCATCCCAATTTTTTTTTTTAGTTCTCTGATCCCAAGGTCCAACGGTGTTTACTCGACACCCTCTAAGTCGTCCAGTCTCATTCATGGAGACGTAGAGACAAAGGAATCGGTCCTTTATTCCTAATACGGACGGAATAAGTAAGACACACAAGACTACGATTTTATTTTTATTAATCTTAAACTCTTACAAGTCAAAACTTCAAATGTTTTCCTCTTTAGAGACATATGACCCATAGTTATAATTTTCTGAGAAAACTCGAGGGGTACAGGGACCAAATTCATAAAGAGTGAGGTTACTTGGAGACTATGTTCTTCAGATTTAGTCACTTTTCCTAGTTCTTTAACCTTGACCCCGTTCCTCTTCGTTAAGTAGAGACCAAGAGTTATATTCGTGGACAAAGGTGTCATTACTTCAAGACATTATCCGTTTGTCTCCTCCCTTTTTTCACAAAATAAAACTCTTGGTCTCTTTATTCTTGTCTCATGCCACGGTATACGTTCATACAGACAGACTCGTAGTATTGTACCAGAAGTCTGTCTGGAATCACCTCTCCCTGTCTAGACCGTTGGGAACATATTATTCTTAGTTAGTCGAAACCCGGTGTCGAGTGAGACTGGTCCCGTCTAGTGGTCCTGTGGTGGAATGGAGACACCGTCGTTGAACAGGGGTCGGTTCATCGGTCTGAACACCTGAAGGAATAACTTCAGTGGTATGAACCTGACCTGTCGTATCCTCCGGTCGTTGTGTCGTCAGAGTCCACCCGTCATTTATAGTAGTAACTCTTACGGGAGGAAGTGAACGTCCTTCTTATCAGCGACACACTACAGGACCTAGTTGAGAAGTCTATGTAGGAGTCCCATCTTGAACCGGGCCTTGAACTTTTCGTCTCCCGAAAGGAAGGCGTGTAGGACCCGTCAGTGGATCCTCGTCGTTCCCCAATACACGAGAGTTTTTTATCTAAAATCCCCATCCCCTCACCGACATCCCACCCCTCTTCTGTGACCTTTCAGTAGTTAAACCTATTAGGGTTTCTCAACCCATTGTTAAGACCATTAAGTCTTTTCTCTGTATAATGAAAGTAACCCCTGGGTTCGGGTGTAGGTATTAACGGAGGATAACCCTTAAAGAAGAATATTATTGAATTGTGGACGACTATCAGTATTCGGGAATTCGGTAGTAGTCTGTTATATGGGTTGACGGGGATGTAAGACTCCCATCCAAATTCTTTGAGGAGAAAATTCTGAGAGGAGGTTGAGGTATTTAGTTGTTTCTGATCCTACATACTGACTCCAGACCCTTAACTAATCTGTTCTCCTGTTTAGTCTAACAGAAAACTTCGGACTTTAACCGATGATTACCAAGGTGTAAAAGGGTCGTTTTCAGAGGTGAGAAACCCATTTCTTCTTAGACGGTCGTTTTCCATCCCGTGAGTGGGAGATCTGTGTTAGCCCTTTTATTCGGTATCCTGACATACCTCTGGAGGTTCCTGTTTCAGTCTGTCAAACTCCTACTACTCGACCTCTTGACGGTACAAGGACGTCTCTACGACGACCCTACACCTCTCAAACTTACCTGGATATGAATTTGGAACCACCGAGTCTGTCATTTCGCAGACGGATGTTACACCCTCTGGACCCGAGTTAGGGACCCAACCCTTCTAGAGGACCTCTTCCTTTACCGTTGGGTGAGGTCATAAGAACGGATCTTTTAGGGTACCTGTCTCCTCGGACCACCTGATGTCAAGTACCTCAGCGTTTCTCAGTCTGTGCTGACTCGTTGAAGTGAAAGTGATATGAATTTGGCAGAGTGAACCCCAAGTTGACTCTTTTAATTCTTTCTTCCTGTGTAGAAATACCCCACGTCCGTATTCAATTGTCCGTTCTTTTATCTGTTCTATTCTAATACTCTGAAAGTTCTAAGAAAGGTCAAGTTATCAGACACTGAGAGATTGTTTAAAGGATTTCGGGAACTCAAACCTTTCCTTTTTTTCCTATGGAGGAGATCTTCTTGATGACTATCGATACTAGGTATTCACCCAGGGTAGGAGGAACCTATGACCGGTAAGAGTGACAATGTTTAGGTTTATCTCTGTCTCGTTCTCGAGACGGGAATAAGACTAGATCGCCAACTCTCTGGTGGGTCACTTTTTACCTCGGGATGTACGGGATCTAAACGGTCGAACGTGTAAAATGTGAGGACTCGTTTCAGATCATCTTCTCACCTAAGGTTTACACCGTCACCTCATTCGTTAATGGAAGAATAACTCAAAGTCGGTTCATCTCTTTGGGAATCACAGGACCATGACGTCTGGTTTTTTGGTTTGAAGGGAGTCCGGCTATCAAAAGTGGTGGACTTTCCGTTTTGTCTTTTGTTAGTAACTAACTCACGGATGGGACACGGTCCGTGTCTCCTCTGTTTACACCTCGGGTACACCAGGGACTGGAATTTCCTATATTCCGTGGGTCCAGACCTTTATTTTATGTGAACCCGTCATCGATTCTTTATTACAGTTGTAGAGAGACGTGGTTTATGAAGACGACTCCATACCTGATCTAGTTAATATTCGTGATGGTGTATGGTTATTGAACTGTAGGTAATAGAGGAACTTAAAAGTGTTATCGGGATACTATATTAATGTTGACCCGGGTAAAATGTCTATTTATTTAGATTCCAAGTCAATCACTCATCGTCTCAGTCCTAACAAACAGAGGTTTGGGTAAGTTTAAGTCACGAAAAACGGTTGTGGTAGGGTGAGTCAATACGGTACGTCGAGGTATGAGGGTCCTATCCCATTTCCGATTTCCATCTTTGATAACCAACTTGAGGACTTAGCACAAGAGGAACTGAGGAAGAAATACAAATCGTTGATCCTTATTACGGGTATGGGAAGTCCGATTCAGGATGAATGTTACGGGTGTCTTTTTTTACATGACACCATAGATATCTGGGGTTTGGACACGACGCGAATCTCCGATTCTACGAATAAAAGTCGGGACTAATCTCGAGTCAGTACTAAGAGGAAATGATGAGTGTGTCCAACTGTCATCCTTACTCATATCATCGACTTCCCGGGGTACTACAAGTCGATGACCCGTAAAACCGACTCGTCCCCCGTCCTCTCCTTTCTGTCGGTCCTTTTCTATCTGTCCCAGACAAAAGGTCAGGTACTGTAATCGTACATTTATCAAGACCGACGACTGAGTTGGGATCGTACGGGTGGTGACGCCTGTCTCCATTATTTCGGTATAGGATTACTCCGTAGTTCCTCAGAAGAAATATAAAAGAAGATGACCCCACCCTCCCCCTTAAACTCCACTTCTTTAAATGGACCTTAATCTTTGTTCATCGTCCCTGGGTCGCAACGATTACAGAAAGGGACATCTACTTAGTAATAGAGGGGGAGTTTTGTATCTATACATGTACATGTTTATATGTGACATGATATAGATAGGTATTTCAAAGATGATACGTAGGTTCCGGTCCGGTCTGGGTATCAGTGAGGGTCTCGAATGTTAGATCTCGAAGTCTCCGGAGTTCCTTTTTCTAGTACAAATAATTCATGGATAATATACGGTCCATGGTTTATGACTTGTTAGTACTCTATCAGTAATAAAGGGAAAATATTTACTCCTTTTATTCCGAATCTCTCGTTAGACAGATTTGGGTATCTTAGATCTGATCTTAGCATTAATATACTGAGATTTTGGATATGGGAAAAAGAGCAAACGATAGAGGATTCCGGTTCCCAAGTTTTCTCGAATCTTCGAGACCCCAAGGGTTCACTGATTGACGGAACAGAGAGAAAACCGGGTCTATAGGGTCGGTCTTTTACTTTAAACTGATGGAGACGTAGATGTATATCGAGGACCGAAAGGGTGATCCAAGTCAGTTGTTAGTGAAACCTCTCTTCGGTATAACGGTTCTATAATTGGAAGTAACGAGTGGTCCCACAAGTACTACTAATGTGAGGGGAAAGTATCGAACTTAGTCCATAGTTCTTTGGACTCACCTTCAGAGTGAAGACAGAGGGTGAACGACACACTACAATTCCGTTATGTAAAGGAAGAGACCCGGAGTCAAAGGAGTAGATAGATCGAAGGGGTAGATGATACTCACCACACCGAATTTGCTGAAGAAATACGAGAGTTCAAGATGGTTAGATGATTAATTCAATAAACATTTACTGGTTCTTTATGTCGGGGTAAAGGGTGTATGGAGAACTGTTGAACCCATTATTCCTTGTACGAATCTTTTTTTTATTTACTCCCTTCCACATGATATACTCCTTTCTAGTTCTGAAGGTCCTAAACTACCTTTCCACTCAGAGACTCAGATTCAGTTATCCGTAATGGTAGTCCAAAATCTACCTCTTATGTTTCATCATTACCACTTTACACTGTCACTGAAAGAAAAAAAACGTCTCCTATTTCTCTCTCCTACACCTATCCTTTCTAAAAAAATTCGTGGAGAATGTAGGATATAGATTCTAGTCAAGTCAAGTCAGTGAGTCAGTATAGGCTGAGAAACGTTGGGGTACTTAGCGTTGTGCGGTCCGGAGGGACAGATAGTGGTTGAGGACCTCAAGTGGGTTTGAGTACAGGTAGCTCAGCCACTACGGTAGGTCGGTAGAGTAGGATACAGTAAGTGAAAAGGAGGACGGGGGTTAGGGAGGGTCGTAGTCTCAGAAAAGGTTACTCAGTTGACAAACGTACTCCACCGGTTTAATAACCTCGAAGTCGAAATCGTAGTAAGGGAAGTTTCTTTTGGGTCCCGACTAGAAGTCTTACCTAACCAACATAGAGGAACGTCAGATTCCCTGAGAGTCTTCAGAAGAGGTTGTGGTGTCAAGTTTTCGTAGTTAAGAAGCAACGAGTCGAAAGAAGTGTCAGGTTGAGAGTGTAGGTATGTGCTGGTGACCTTTATAGATTCTATCCCGGATTAATTACCAAAAGGTGTTCCGACGTCTTGCATCACACATGTCCACGTTAACCACATTTCTTTATTCGAGGTTCTTTGTTACGTCGGGGTCCTATCTTTTTCTGGGTGACTTCTACAACTTTTACCTGGTAATTCTGTCCTACGATCCAGTACCGTCCCGTCTGACCCTTGTCTTGATCATCCCATCGTTGACCGATAACGGACATGGTCGCCGGGTCCACATCTTTGAGTTCTCTGTGGTCTTAATTTTCCTTCACTCCGTCCGTGTCTGGTGTGTCAGTCAAGGTGTCCGGAGTCCTCACTCAAGGAATCGGAGATAAATGTGGTACAAAGGACGAAGTGATCACCCTACCAATCCTCATACTACTCTCCTCCTAGTACCCTCGATTTTATTAAGATCCTAGATCTCATAGAGACTTCTATTACATTATCGATTTCACTATAGTTTTCTTTTCCATAGTCCTAGTCGTCCCGTAAAATTAGAGAGACTCGTGACGGAGAAGGGATACTTGTGTTTCTTTAATCTACGTATATTTACGAGATGAAGGAATCTGACATCCGAACCTCTCTCTCACTACAGAGAATCGGAGGTGACTTCAGGGTTTCATTCCTTCACTCATACAACCCACTTCCTTTATGCCAGGCTTCAGTCTTGACTTTGACTTTTTCTTGTTTCCTATTTTGTCTACTGAGTACCTGGGGTCCGACGTTCCTTTAGAGGTTAATTCCAGGTGTCCCACGACCTTAGTAAACTAGTTCGTTGAGAACCGGGGTAAAAGTTTAGGATTTTATACCTTACTCCGGTTCGAATCGAACGAAATTCGAAACGGAGGTCTACTCTTGAATGAAGTCTCCTTTCTCTTTGGAGTAAAAGATCACCCTTTCTCATAGATCCATGACCAAGACCCTTTTGTAGACACCGAGGTTACTCGTCCAAGTAATGGTAAGGTGAGACTCTTCACCGACGTAGAGATTCTTTTTTTAAGAAAGAAACGAGAGAAACTAAAGTCTGTCGTTCGAATAGACCGGACTCGATCATAAAGAGTTCCGACGGTACCTTCTGTAAAAATTCGGTGTCTTCTATTACTTACGTATATGGGTCCCCAACCCCCATCCCAACCTTCACAGTCTTATGTTCCTCTATCGACCGACATTTAATATTAAAGAAACTTCGGACTTCCAAATTAGAATTAGTAAACACGTTTTAAATGACAAATGAGGAATTTATAGATATAAAATTATTATTTTATCTATAGATGTTCATGTTGAACACAAGGTTCTATGATTTAGTGTAAGTCAGATGTCCAGACACTTGGAGAACCTTGGACCGTGTAAGTGGATCTCCCCCGATCCTGAAATCAAACGTTTTATGACCGACACCTAATATAAGTCGGTGTATTATGGGGGTTTTGTCTGACCTCGTAATGTCCTAAGTTCGTCGTATTTGATTTTTTGACCCCAGGTTACTCCCTTTATCTGAACGGAAAGTCTTTTAACAGTGATTAATGGTCTTCGTAGTATTCATTCTTTCTTGAGACAAACGGAGAAAAACGTACACTTCGGATGAATATAGACTCTAGACCCCTCCCGTCTCCTCTAATCCGGTTAAGGTCTTGGGTTTCGGGGGAGGGGTATAAGAGATACGTAGATAGACTTATTTATTTGATCACTGTATTAGTCAGTGAAGTCTTCGGTTCTCGTCCTATCCCTTCGTTCCGAACTCGGAATTCACGTACTCCGTAATGCACGTTTTGACGACGACGACGATTCAGCAAAGTCAACACAGGTTGAGACACGCTGGGGTATCTACCGTCGGATGGTCCGAGGGGGACCCTAAGAGGTCCGTTCTTGTAGCCTCACCTAACGGTAAAGGAAGAGGTTACGTACTTTCACTTTTCACTTTCACTTCAGCGAGTCAGTACAGACTTAGAATCGCTTGGGTACCTGATGTCGGATGGTCCGAGGAGGCGGGTACCCTAAAAGGTCCGTTCTCATGATCTCACCCAACGGTAACGGAAGAGGTTACGTTTTAACGTGGTTACGGGTTTATGGGCTCCGGTAATGTCCGAACCGTCGTCGACATAGTTAGTGGACGACGACGACGATTCAGCGAAGTCAACACGGGTTGAGACACGTTGGGGTATCTACCGTCGGATGGTCCGAGGAGACAGGGACCCTAAGAGGTCCGTTCTTATGACCTCACCCAACGGTAAAGGGAGAGGTTACGTAGTTAGTGGATGTACTTTCGTTTAGTCACGTGTTGACCCTTCAAGGTCCTCCCCGACAGTGGTAGAGACGAAGACAATGGGATGTTACTGACACGGGTTCACCGGTGGATGAGATATTGTGTCTCGTGTAAGTAGATCCCAAGATTCATATCCCTGGTTTGAAACGAAAATCTTACCTTTGTCCGTTTCTTTCCCCTTCAGTGTCTCCTGTGTCAACTGTTTTCCATGACCCTTTTAACGTTTACGATACACGGAATAAGTTTGGTCATATGATACAGGATCGATAGACTGGAATTTGTCCAGAAAAGGAGAGAGGTTCAGAGTCAAGGAGTAGATATTCTACCTCTATGTTGATAATGTTATTGTCTATAATCCATAAAATATTTTATTTTTACCTTTTTCCTCCTAACGACAGAAGTTACGTCTCAGATGTTTAGGATTCTTGAAGTGACTCGGTCTTTTCGGAGAACTAAAGTACCGAGGTAATAGACTTGAGGGTCCCCTTTAAGGTGGGTGAATAAATCGAGAATTATTCTTGTTCGTTGTAATCTTACGGACGATACGTGGTCCGTGAAATGAATAAGCTCCTAATTTATTCTGATGTTTTAGAGATTTTAACACACTAATGATAAAATGACTCTTTTCATTTCAGGATTCTCCGATTTGCTTGGTAGGTTCCAGTGTGTCGAATTATCGGCCTGTCTTAAACTTGGGTTCGACTGAGATTTAGGGTCCGAGATATATGGTGGAGATACATGTTGGACTCAGAGTTCCTACAAAAAAGTAAGTTGTACTCTCCTCTCAACGTACATAAAAAGACAAAGGTTTCCACTCATTGAGGTTCAAGGAATTCCTGTCTCTACCATAGACTATCCAGATCTCTAGGAAGAGTTCTGTGTCATCTGGAAGTCAGTTATAACTTAGTCAGTTACTTATCTATTTACTTACCTACCTACGAGACTCTAAAGTGAAGAAAAGGTGTCGAATTTTGGAATTCACCTCCCCTGTCCATCTCGATCTGATCTCGATCTCGAATCTCTGGTACCGACTCCTCCTCTGTTCATCCCCCAAGAATTTCACCTTGAATACCGTGGATCCATTAGTGTTCGGGAACCTTCTTGGAGTCCAAAATCTTCATCCCGATTCACTGTTTTTAACGAGATCTTTTTACAAGAGAGAGAGGAGGGATCTACAAGAGTGAGGAGGTGTGAGTGTTCTCTGTTTCCGTTCACCCTTCTTGATACCCGGGGTAAAGGGAAAGGGTGGTACTAACAACGGACAATAAATAGCGACCACGGTTCCTCACACGAAGTAGAGGTCAGTCCAAGGAGAGACCAGTAGTCGGTCTGTTGACGACCTAAGGTCCTACCGGGGTTTCGAAAACAGTCAGGGAGGGTTCCTCAGGTCGAGGAAGGAGGATCTGGGGACTAGAGGGACTTTCTTCCAATTTGTATTATCTGAAGGAGGGAATACGGAGTACTTCAACCTCTCTCCCTTTTCTAGTTTAGGGGGTCACCGGACACTTGTACCTGTCCAGACTCCTAAGGGCAGGTCTGAACGGAACCGGGACTCTTACGGTCTACGAGTTAAGACACAGTCTCAAGTTTAGAAAAACAGGCCATGAAAAGTGGATACCCCAGGGTCGAAACAAGGAAGACTGTAGTGTCTTGTACTGACGGGGGAAGGAAGGTTGCTATCGGAGAGTCACTGGAGTTCTGTCTCTTATGTATAGGAGAACTCATAAGAGACTCGATTTGTCCGAGTAAGTGGGGTCACATCGTGTCATCCCTTTTCATAACAAAATAAATGTCAGTCTCGATATTAAATTTGAGGTATAATATTAAATGATTGATATATTGGATCTCACACAAGAAAGTGAAGAATATCCGTCCCAGTGACGTTCCAAATTTTGTGACTCGGTTTCAATCAGGTATCATCCATGAGTGATTTACTAAAAAGAGTTTTGTGACTAGAAGGACCAACCCTTTAGTACTTGAAGTGTCAAAGGAGGGAAAGGAGAGAGGTTGGTATGTTTTCTAGGTTCAAAGAGTTCCCGAAAAGATCCCTTCGTCATCTAAAGTCTTGATCGTGTGGTTAGGTCGGTTCTTAGGGATGGTATAACCGAAGGGAGTCTTGGTGTAGGTGTCATGCGTTTGGTTTGTTTGTGATTGTTTCTTAACGGACCAGAACACCGAAAAACTTCAATTATTTGAAGAAACAGGTTCCTAAAAAGATGGGATCAGAGATTTAATATGGAAGGAGTGGGAGGTGTCAATGGGGTAAGTTACGTTTACCTGTTTCTGGGGTCACAACTTCCGTCTCCTACCACAGTAAATGAACTCTATTTAATCCGTATCTTGGTCTCGAGACCCTTACTCAGACCCGTCTCCAGATCCCTTGGAGACCAAGGGTCGACCTGATATTTTAAGTGTAACCGAGTATGAGAGGAGAGATGTCGACGATGAGTCTTACTATAACGACAGACTTCGTTTCCCGGGTTGTCGGATGGATACCATACCTGTGGAAGAGGAAAAACAGGGTCCCTGTCATTCTTCGGATATGTCCTTTTCAACAGGGACTACAGTCCATCAAAACGGGAGGGGTGAGGGACCATATACGGTTGACGTTTAGTATTAGTTCACTTCGTCAAGGGAGGAAAAATGTCTTTCCCCAGTAGACTTTAGGTTTATCACCCCAGTCTTTACCCTTTATTGTTTATACCTAATGTCTTTATTTACGGTATTTAAAGACTCTATTGGTCTAAACTCCATAGTCAATCTGTGACATGTCTGCCCTTTTAACTTCGGGTTTCTCCCTTTCCAAACATATTCCATAGTCCTCTTAATCACCATCTCGGTCGGTATTCCGGGTTTTAAAGATAGATCACGGGAAAGATCAAGTGATCCGATAGGGACATATCTGAAAGGTTGTATTTTGGACGTACGTTTCCCTCTTCCGTTTTGGAATTATATTAGTTTTACGTTACAGTATAAGTTCTAATCGTAACATTAGTGAACACTTGATATACTTACGATCGTGTAATTAACATCATTTACACACAAATTTACAAGGAGATTAAACATGAAAGAGTTTGATTTATAGTTACTTATGGAAAGTTGTAAACTTTATTTTGTTTGAGGTCTCTTCTTCGTTCAAGGTCGATTTAGGTTTCAATTTATCCGACTCCTAGAAGTTCGGTTAGAGAGTTGAGATAGACTAATTACTCTGTTCTTCACAGTGCCGTAAACTCACTTTCACTTTCACTTTCGATAGTAAATAATGTAGAGATGATATACAGTCTACGAAGTGTATTGTGAGTTAAGAGATATACGTGAAAGAATATCAGAAAGAGTGAATAAAGATTAAATAGGAAAACTTAAAATATATAGGAACGTTCGGTGACCCATCGGTGACCCATGGTTCACTCTATGTTTATTATCTGGGAAAGTATTAGAGTGTTTTTCGGACACTCCATTTGTAATCTACGTAAAACCAACCCCCCACCCCACGCCCCGTGTCACCCCCCGTCCCTACTCTGATGATTGGGTTTTTCCAATTTATTAAAAGGGTTCTGTATCGATTATTATACTTCTAAAAACAAAGGAGTAGACATTTTACCCCGGTCATGATTAGAGACGTTAGTATCCCGAAACACTATCAGTTCACTATACCATATGTTTTACGGACCGTATTATGGACTGTATGTCCTTCGGGACCTTTTTACAATTGAAAGTAGACATAATCAGTATCTGTCGTTAAAAGGATGAGATGGTATACTGTAGTCCCTGAGTCCTCTGTACGGGTTTGACAGAGTGTAAAGATCGGTATAAAAGGAAGAAAAATATATCTCTAGACTTACCTTTTGTCGGGACATGCTAGAGGTAGAGGTAGGAGAAGGGAGTGGTCAGTCTACATAAGTATCATTACGTTACTAGAAGTCACTCAAGTCCAGTCAACGAGTCAGCACAACCTGAGAAACGGTGGGGTACTTAGCGTCGTGCGGTCCGGAGGGACAGGTAGTGGTTGAGGACCTCAAGTAAGTTTGAGTACAGGTAGCTCAGTCACTACGGTAGGTCGGTAGAATAGAAGACAGCAGGGGAAGAGGAGGACAGGGGTTAGGGAGGGTCGTAGTCTCAGAAAAGGTTACTCAGTTGAGAAGTGTACTCCACCGGTTTCATGACCTCGAAGTCGAAATCGTAGTGAGGAAGGTTTCTTTAGGGTCCCGACTAGAGGAAGTCTTACCTGACCAATCTAGAGGAACGTCAGGTTCCTTGAGAGTTCTCAGAAGAGGTTGTGGTGTCAAGTTTTCGTAGTTGTGAAGCCGTAAGTCGAAAGAAGTGTAAGGTTGAGAGTGTACGTATGTACTGGTGTCCTTTTTGGTATCGAAACTGATCTGCCTGGAAACAACCGTTTCATTACAGAGACGAAAAGTTATGCGATAGATCGAACCAGTATTGAAAAGAAGGTTCCTCATTCACAGAAAATTAAAGTACCGACGTTAGTGGTAGACGTCACTAAAACCTCGGGGGCTTTTATTTCAGACTGTGACAAAGGTGACAAAGGGGTAGATAAAGGGTACTTCACTACCCTGGTCTACGGTACTAGAAGCTAAAAACTTACAACTCGAAATTCGGTTGAAAAAGTGAGAGGAGAAAGTGAAAGTAGTTCTCCGAAAAATCGAGGAGAAGTGAAAGACGGTATTCCCACCACAGTAGACGTATAGACTCCACTAACTATAAAGAGGGTCGTTAGAACTAAGGTCGAACACGAAGAAGGTCGGGTCGTAAAGAGTACTACAAGAGGTGTATTTTCAATTTATTCGTCCCACTGTTATATGTCGGAACTACATGAGGAAAAGGATAAACCTTGATCAGACAACAAGGTACAAGTCAAGATTGACAACGAAGGACTGGACGTATGTCTAAAGAGTTCTCCGGTCAGTCCACCAGACCATAAGGGTAGAGAAAGTCTTAAAAGGTGTCACATAACACTAGGTGTGTCAGTTTCCGAAACCGTATCAGTTATTTCGTCTTTATCTACAAAAAGACCTTGAGAGAACGAAAAAGCCACTAGGTCACCTACAACCGTCAAACTAGAGACCAAGGAGACGGAAAAGATTTTGGTCGAACCTGTAGACCTTCAAGTGCCAAGTACATAACGACTTCGGACTGAACCTCTTAAAACTCGTAATAAAATGATCGCACACTCTACTCACGTTAATACGGCATCAAACTCGTAAGAAACCGTAACGGAAAGAAACCCTAACCTTACTTTTGACTGGAAAAGGTCAGGACACCGGTGACGACTCAAAAGGTTTAAACGACCGTATGACTCTCGTCGTGAAAGTGTCGTAGTAGAAAGTCGTAAACTTTATCGAGTTGACCGTAAGGTAGTGGAGGTGATCGAAACAAGTATCGCTACGAAAGATTCCGGGTGAACTGAAGTGTAAGGTCCTACAGACCGAGATCCACTCACTAGTGTGGTAGCACAATAGAACCAACACCTTTAGAAAAAACATGTCAAGAAGATACATAAGAACGGTGGAGGAGAATTATAGAAGACGAAGACAATCCAGGTATGATAAAGACAGGAAATATCACGGGTACAAACGTACTTTACAAGGGAAACATAGAGATTAAAAGAACTTCTATAGAGATCAGAAAGGGTAAGACAACAAAAGGAGATAAAGAAAGGAGATAAGTTTATTCTTAGAATAAACTTATATTAGAGAAAGGAGGAAAGGGAAGTGTTCATACCCATTCGAGAGTCTGTCGTCTTCATGTGCCTCTAGTTTCCTCTTTCCCTTCGTCCTCCCGTACCTTTTAGGTACTTCCCCTATACACCAGGGTTGTAGGTCCTGTTACAGTATGAAAGTGGAGTGGTCTCCGACCACACCTTTATCCTATTACCGGACAGACCTCCCTAAGGTCAGAGACCTTCACTCTCGGGGTAAAAATCAGGACCTTCAGACCAGTGTTTTCCGTGTAAGGAGACCGGGGACCTCTCAGAAACTACGACTATCTAAGATGCCGGGGGTGGACCGAAAATATATCGTGTAGGAAAGACTGTTACCACTAAGTGTTGATTCCCTATAAGAAACCTAATATCTACCCTTACTGATGAAGTCATAATAGAGGTACAGTCCTAATATCCTCGACTCCATAGGAGAATAACGTAAAGAGTGGGTGACACTATAGAATTCAGGGTTATAAGGAACTCCCTTTACATGTATCTCGTGTGATGATGTCCTTCTTATACAACCAAAGGAAGATGACCCTTCTTTTTGGTTCACTGTCTTCGGTACAACATGTCACTGTTCTTATACCCCAAGTTTAGGGTCCGTCTATGGTCGACTCTCGTTATTTTAGTAAACTAAAGACTCGGAGTAGTAATTTTGTCTTCTCCAGTGAATGTAGAAAGTCTCAACTCTCTTCCCTAGACGGACGACGGTAAAAATTTCAGAGATCGTGTCAATATGGGATGAGCGAAGAGAAAAGAGGGTACAAATCGGGGTTCCTATCCTAACTAACCCCGGTAGGTTCTATATCCGACGGTCTCAATTTTAAACGGATGAAGTGATTCCGACTCCAGTCGGAAACAAAACTGGAGAGGACCTCCTCACTCATCCTCTTCTTTAAGGAGTTTTCACCCGTAATATCACCTTCGATAACCCTCTTCACCCTCCGATTCTTCGTTATTCAGGAGGGAATGGACCAGTTTGTCGACGAACGGCCACCACAACCCGACCTACCGTTTGAGGTCGAGTCGCAGGTACCACCAGTGTGCGTGTAACTAGATCCTACTCTAGTTTCCTCTATTCAGTCAACAAACTGAGCTACGAGTCGTCTCGGACCCTATTCAGAGACAGGTTGATGTCCTCTTCTTTGATTCCACGTCCTTGGATACCTTAAATCTATGACCATACTTCCTTCCCCCTGGTAATTTTGTTTGTCATTGGATCGGGAGACGAGGGTTGGTCAAATGACTTCTGTTTGGGGTGTGACGATGTTCCGTCACGAATAGTTCCCCGTTTGTTTACTTACGTTCATTTGGATGATAGTTTTCCTTTGTTTACAACCGATATGAAGAAGGTCCTTCGGAAGAGGTGGATGTACTCCGTCGAGGTTCGGGTGTCGTAAGAAAGGGGTGGAGACTAGTTATCGGACCTAATAGATGTCGTGACCAGAAGTATCTCCGTTCAATTCTCGTCCTATTTCTTATGACCTAAGGTTCGGATCGCGGTATTGATCGAATGAGATTTTGGAACTTATTTAGAATAGGACAAGGACTCGGAATCAAGGGAAGTGGACACATTGTCGTCCTCACGTCCTCTACCTCAAACAGTTAATATGATCCGTTAGAGGTTGTCGGCAAAGTCACGACTACAGATACCAAGATATATGACTGAACGTAGTAATTGTGAAGGACATACATACAGAGTAACCAGAAGGATCCGTGTTCTCTCCTTTCCCGGAAGTTGTCTCTATCCACAATCGTCCTGTCTTCACGATGGTTTCGGTTCATTCGTCTCCCTTTTCCCTGTCCCTGTCCGGGTCTACCTTTGTGTGTCATAAAGTATGCATGATCTTTTTCATGGGAGATGAGAATCCTTGTCTAGTGGATCGGTTTCAGTTGCTATCGACTATAAAGTAGTCATCTCTATCCTAAGAAACCGACTTTTGAACCATCGTCACCATTATCATAATTGTCATTGTTATTCGTCGTCGAAAGTACGTACTTCTGAATGATGAGTGATCCGTGAAATATGCATGATAGGGTTATTAGTATTAGTAGGACACTTTGTCCTAATAGAGGTGTAACCCGTACTTATGAATTCTCTAAACAGATTTCAATCTAACGATCATTCACCCCTTCTGTCCCAAACTTAAGTCTAGATTCAGGTTCAGAGTGTTAAATTCGGTTGTATAGTTTAGAGAGAATGTAGTTTCACATTTTACAGAGGTAATTTTCTTTGGTTTCTAATTCAAAAAATTAAATAAAAAATTGACTTCCTATTAACCAAATGTCTTAAAACAACAAAAGACAGTTTAGAGTTGTACTTAGTCGGTATATAGAGGAGGGAAAGCTTGGAGGTTTCTAATTCAAAAAAATTATATTTAAATAAATAAAATTAATCTCCAATTAATGAAATGTTATAACATAACCAAAACGGTATGTAGTTGTACTTAGGCGGTGCCCATATGTGCACAAGGGGTAGGACTTGGGGGGGAGGGAGGAGGGAGAGGCATGGTAGGGAGACCCAGTAGGGTCCCGTGGTCGGGGTTCATAAAATCAACAACCTGTAAAACGAATCCATTGGATATACTATATCGGTGTACTACCGAACAATGTACCAGTTTATTTTATAAGTATTACTAATAAAGTACGGGTGTATTTTGCGAAGTCATTATAATTCTTTCTCATTCGTTGTTCTAAAGTACTCGAGTTAAAACATTTTTCATAAGTTTTTCTCTAATAACTTTGGTATGGGTTCACAATCAGTCAGAACCAAAAACCCATCACTAGAATACTCACGTAGGAGAGAAGAAATTTGACTTTTCTTTTGATTAGATGTAAAGATCCTACGAGTGTATAATGAATAAGATAACCCCATCTTATTTTCATCTTAACAATTTCTATGTTTAGGGGTACCTCATCGATTTTGTAATTCGGAATAGTCAGAAATTATGGATACCCGAAAAGGACTCGTGTCCCCAGTCGATCACCCCTTCTCCCACGGTCTGTCGTTAAAACGGTCGATTTGTTAAGACTACTCCTGGTCCTGATCCCTTGTTAAAACATTTATTTAGAGTGGTCCCTCGGTTCCTCCTTTAGATAAAGTCCTAACTGTTACCCTGTCCTTTCCGGTACTTCTGTCCCTGTTCATTCCGTTCATGGGGTCACCCTCTGTCGTCCGTTCTAATCGGTGAAACTGAGTCACAATGGATCCGAAAGGTGGTTAAGCCACTGGAGGTATATTACCTGGGAGTATTCCATCCCTCTTACTCACTCCGGGTCACCTGATCTTAAACCGAAGTTAAGTCAAGTCAAGTCAGCGAGTCAATACAAGTTGAGAAACACTGGGGTACTTGACGTCGTACGGTCCGGAGGAACAGGTAATGTTTGAGGACCTTAGATGGGTTTGAGAACGGGTAACTCAGCCACTATGGTAGGTTGGTAGAGTAGGAGACAACAGGGGAAGAGGAGGACGGGAGTTAGAAAGGGTTGTAGTCTTAGAAAAGTTTACTCAGTCGAGAAGTGTATTTCACCGGTTTTATAACCTCAAAGTCGAAGTTGTAGTCAGGAAGGTTACTTGTGGGTCCTGACTAAAGGAAATCCTACCTGACAAACCTAGAGGAACGTCAGGTTCCCTAAGAGTTCTCAGAAGAGGTTGTGGGGTCAAGTTTTCGTAGTTAAGAAGACATGAGTCGAAAGAAATGTCAGGTTGAGAATGTAGGTATGTAGGTATGAGAGTGTAAGTATAAGTGAAGGTATAGATCGGAATTTAGTGTGAACTCGACTCAATCCCCTCGGGAGTTTTATGGTTACTGAACCGTCTATTCTTCATCTTTTCCCTGTTATCGGGAAGATCATATAACTCTTTAAAGTAAGAGTAAAACTCTGAAGATAGAGTTAATCTCAATGGAGAGATCATAGATCCCTGAAGGGACCACCGAGTCTGTCATTTCGCAGACAGATGTCACACTCTCTGGACCCAAGTTAGGAACCCAACCCTTTTAAGGGACCTCTTCCTTTACCGTTGGGTGAGGTCATGAGAACGGAACTTTTAGGGTACCTGCCTCCTCGAACCACGTCCGATGATGGGTACCCCAACGTTTCTCAAGCCGTACTGACTCACTGAATTGAAAGTGAAAGAGATCATAGATTCTGAGTTACCCATGAGTGTTCTATAACCGATTTACTTGTCATAATTCGTTCCTCTATATTCTCTATCTATATCGTATCATATGTCTGAGTCTCCACCCTTGTAAAATGTAGAACTGAAAAAACACGATGCCTGGAAAGACTCGTCATACCACTCCAGATACCTAACTGAAGAGTCTTTAAACATTTACGTACTTTATTTCATCTATATTTCTCTGGTTAATATAACTTTATCGATAGTTTTAAATTATACATGAAGAAATAATAATATATTAATGGATTGTGATCAAGAATAATCAATAATAATGACATTAAAGTTGGAACAGAAGTCGTAATTACTGTAAGACTTTTTAGATATCATTGATTTGACATTATATTTTCATAGAATCTAAAGGTAACCACTGTTTCAGTGTCCATGATGGAAAAAAACCGGATTTAAGTATTGACTTTCTTCCCAATTTAAAATCACTCTTCAGTCACTTTTGTTTGTACATTTAAAAGGAGGTAGGTAGAAGTATCTAGGAAGGGTGAAGTTTAATATGGGTACCTAAAGTACCTCCGGGTTCCTGAGGTCCAATTCCTCGAGAGATATTTAAATAAAGTCAAATGGGTTATAATTACCTTATGATACAAATCCCTTGATACCAACGTCATCTCGATATCTTAGTCAGAGACCGGGGTTCCATGAATGACTTATTGTCCTTTTACTAATGTATGTTCCCTTTGGGACTCTTCATGGTATGGTCTTGTCTTCTTTGAAAAAAACACCTTTATGTCTTAGTGTCAAGTTTCACCATAAACGTCCCATAGATTTCTATTCCTAAAACTTTTTCCCTCTTACACCTTCAACCCCCCTTCTCGTGGGTCTACAAGGTCCATTTCTTTCTCTGTGTTACGTTACCGGGTTTTCCTCTGTCTCTACGTTCCTACGTCTCGAGGAGGTCCTATTTACTCCGGACGTTCCACTTCTCACCAGTGTCTCCGGTCCTTCCATCCACGTTTCCTTAGTATGGTTAGATGGTAGAAGTCCCCGATCGGGTATTGAGGTTTATAAATTGACTTTATAAACAAATATTTACAAAGAATTTATTTAGTTGACCATCTTTTCTTGAGTCAGACCCAATCCTTATTCATACAGTCTCTCCGATCTTGACAAGTATGAAGGACATAGTATATATCTCGTAACGGGGTCTTGTTCTTTCTCGAGAGGAAGTTAGACTACGACAGGTCAACTTTGATTTGACCTTGGATACAGAGATCTTAGGGAAGAGTCTCAAAGACAGTAAGGTGACACCGATGTAGAGCTCTCTTTCGTCGGACACCAAGGGACTTGAAGTGACACCTCTGTTTTTTAAAATCCAAATTTTTTAATTCTTCTTTTCGTTTGTGTTATGTTTCCCTGAAGATAAGAACGGTGGTGAGTTGAGTCTTATTTTACACTCAGAACTTCTGTCCTAGTACCCAGACACAAGAGGACTAAAAGTCACACAACCGCCATCCCCATCGTTCCCATTATCGTACTGGTCCCGACTTCCACTATCCATATCCCGTCTTTACCACTAGTTTCTTTTAGAGAGTAAAAGGAGTTGTCATTAAACCCTGGGTTTACACATGTTCCTCGACGTCCGGGTCTAGGTGACGGTGTGTCCTACGAGTGTGTTCACCCGTGGGTGATGGAAGGAAAACCCGGACCGGAGAAGTAATAGTTACTTCTCTGCTCCCATCAGATCAAACTTTCCGTTCTTGGACTTCTATTTCGGAGGTTTCAGTCGTCTTTCAAGGGTCCGTCGGGGTGTCGAGTCGTCCTTACCTCCTCGACCGGACCCATTCTATCGTAAAGTTCTACACCAGGGGTCGTTTCTTGATTCCGGGACAGATTCGGACAGGAACTTTTGACACAGAGACCTTTAGTAAATTCCAAATTCCTTGTTTTTCTCAGACCTACACCACCACCCCCCCCCCCCGACAGTGAGTATATGTGATCGGGTGGGTGGGGATCGGGTTCTTGTTATTTAGGTGACAAGTTTTAAAAAAGTTATTTAGGTTAAATAACTTTTTAACTTATGTCTGTTAAGGGTTCGTTCGGGAAGTAACCAGATATCGGGTTGAGTCATCAGACAGTAGGTTTCGGGAGTTGTTTGACCTAGAGAGGATACAGGGGTCAACCGACCGGATTTTTTCTTTTATTGATGGATGGAGACGGAACTGTCGTTAACGACCCCTTGAAACGAGAGATCTGGACCGGTTGAAGTTTATTCCTTGAGAGAGTAAAGGATCCCGGTTCTCATGGGTCTACTCGTCATCGACCCGGTGTCTCTCATCTAGCCCTGTTTCAAAGGAGAGTAAACGAGGTACAATGACTTGATGTTATACCGAGAAATGGTCTCTCCTTAAACCTCCTACCGAAGGGTCCACCGTGTCACCATTTCTTAGGCGGACGGTTACGTCCTCTACGTTGTCTACACCTAAGTTAAGGACCCAGCCCTTCTAGGGGAATTCCTCCTTTACCGTTGGGTGAGGTTATAAGAACGGACCTTTTAAGGTACCTGTTACCTCGGAGCACCCGATGTCAGGTACCCCAGTGTTACTCAGTTCTGTGTTGACTCGTACGTCTGTTCGTCTCCTGTTTCGTCTCTGTCTCAGATTAGTGTTGACTGAACAGACTTGTTACCTGGATATACGGTCTTCTTTGACCGTAATGGTTGAGGTATAGTACTTATTCCTTTGACTACTCGTTTCTCCGTCCATTGTATTTCTGCCTTTGCTTGTTTAATACAATTGTTGTTACACGGTTCGAGGAAGTGAGTGTCAGAGTGAATTGTAGTGATTTTGGTGTGAATGAGTCGGTCGTTCACCACTTCTGTCCGGAAGACCTGTAAGGTCTCGTGGTAGGAACTGAGGTGGATGGAGAGACCAGTACGACTAAAGTGACGACTGAAGTCTGTTACGGAACCGTTGATAAAACCGATTCCGGGTTTGTGAGGTCATATTCCCTTGGACCCGTGTAGACACTTCGTAATGAACCCTTCCGGGGGAACGGTCCTGTCTCGAACACTCAGTCGGGTTAACCCAGACTCGAGTTACTGGAGTGGAGAGTGGAAGGTGGAGGGGTAAGAAGTTTCCGGGTTCAGGAGACCCGAAAGTCACCGTAACGACGATACCTCTTCCGTTTCCATTCACGTATTCCCACCGGTCTCCATCCTACTCGGGATGATCCCGTTGGGGTCTTGAAGTCAGAGAAGGTACCTGTCTCCCGTCAGGGATTGATGTAACAGTGAGTTTGACGGAAAGGGGTAATAAATCCGAGATCGTAGGAGGTAAAGGACGACGGTCTTGATAGCGATTTCGTCCCGTCCCGGACCAGACAGAACCGAGAACTCTACTGTCGTGATTGAGTTCGTCGACAAAAGGTATTCCCCATTTTGTTCCCAACGAAAATTAGAGATCGGATCCTCCGTAAGAGGGGGAGAGGGAAGGGGAGGAGGAAGAGGTGACTGAGTGAGTGAAGGGTCGTTGAGTCGGGGAAGGGCACCTGAACCTTCACCCTGGACCATGTCAATAGACAAGACTGGAGAAGAACGGGTAACGGTCTGGGAATGAATTTTGTCTGTTGTTCTGGACGGATGCCAATTGGGAAGGATACGGTACGAAAAGGGGTCATCCAAGATCTTTCCTCTGGTGGACCTGGGGTATGTGTGAGTATGAAATCACCCAGTCGTCATTAAGAAATCAATGAGATTGACGACGTTTCCCGTGCCTTCTGTTACCAAGGAAAATTGAACGAAACTAGGTCAGCGGAAGGGATTCTTAGTGAAGTTGACCCTCTGTTCCCGTATAACCTCGGACCCATAATGAACGGGTCAATATAAACCCTCTCGTTGGAGTTTGTTTTGATTGGAAACAATTGTTACTCCTGTATTAATGTAACAGCGATACACTCCTCTCGAGTCCTGTCTCTGGTTTCCATTTTTCCTCTATTTGTTAGTCTTTGGAATCGTTCGATGTCGAAAGGGTAATTAGGTCGGAATTAACGTGTCGGAAAACGAATTGGACTCTGACTCCATCTCAGGGGGAGACGGAGAGTTGTGTAATTCCAGACCTTCCTTTGATCGAGGAGTGGTAAATATGGATTGAGGTCCTGAATAAAAGTTTTAGTCGAGTCGGTTTGGTATGGGGTCCTCGTTTGTGGTGGGTAAGGGGATGGGAGATAGGATTGAGTAGAGAGGAGGATCCGTGTCCCAAGACGGGATATTCGAGGAATCGTACCGGTAAGGAGAAATTTAAAGGAGTTCTAAAGTTAGATGAGTAGGATCTTGGAGTAGACCGAGGAAGTCTTATTTGGGGAGACTTGAAGAGTAGGAATAAGAGGTTGTCTTATTTATTAGATCTTAGGGGTTCATAGTCTGGACTTTCCTTGGAGTCTCTAGTGAACTAAGTTTAAGATGTTATACGTCGACTCCTTTGACTCCAGGTTCCTTCCCCTTCGTAACCGGATCTCAGTGTGTCGACGACCTGTCACACTCTCGTTCCTAATTTTCGGAACGAGACCTAAGTGACCGGTATTATTCGTTATCTTTGTGGGATCGTGAATTTTTTGTCATCTGTTTAGTCCTACAACTCGACTTCTGATACACCTCTTCCGTCTTGGTCGAACGAAGGTAATTTTTGATAATCGCCTGTGACTTACCTTCAGATCAAATACTGTCTCCCGTTCGGATTGAAAATCCAAGACTATGTAAGTGGTAGTGAGTAAGATCTCTCTGATTTGGAAAATATTGGTGTTCCTTCCTTTGATTTTCCAGAGGATAAAGAAGAATTTTGAATCTATCGTTGATTAACCCTTCCAGAGACCGTCGTCCATGTCGGTTCTGGGTTCGACCTCCACCCCTGTCTCGTTCCTCCATATGTCCCACTTCTACTGTGTCGTCCCTTCCTCCGTCCCTTAAACTCCTTACCTAAATATAGGTCCATCGGTTCTTGTTGTCAAAGAAGTTAAGAGCATTTTGAAACTTCGGTGACTTAAATTTCCTTTCTCCCGAATAGTAATTATTCAGAGAGTGTACCTAATTCGGAGAGAGACCCCGGTGTGGGTCGTCCCGAAGTCAGTGATCGTAGTCAAAGGACGAATTGGGTCGAAGGACGGATGTTCAAAGTGTTCTTCATAAATATCTGACCTTTGTGTCTGGTAAACGTCGACGGACCTCTGTGATCAGTGCGTCTTGTGGTCTTCTCCCGAGATAAGAGAGACGAGTCTTTGTGTGGTGTCGTTGGAGGTCGTAGGGTCGAGACTTCCCGTGACCTCGACTGGATTCTTAGTCGAACCTAAGGTAGGTAATGAGTACCCTAAAGACGGGAGAGGACACAATTTTGACGACTTCTGTCCTAGTCAGTTGATACATCCCCGTTCTCTTCCGAAGGTCGATTTATTTTTTTGAGACAAAAGGTTTAAATACCAATATTCCTTCCCCATCTCTATTTAGCCCTCTAACCTTAATTGTATATATATATATATATATATATATATATATATATATATTGAATATACCCGAAGGGTCCACCGCGTCACCATTTCTTAGGTGGTCGGTTACGTCCTCTACGTCCTCTAAGCCCGAGTTAGGGACCCAATCCTTATAGGGAACCTCCTCCCGTACCGTTGGGTGAGGTCATAAGAAGGGAATTCTTAGGATACCTGTCTTCTCGGACCGCTCGATGTCAGGTACCCCAACGTTTCTCTGTGTTGACTCACGTGCACGCGTGTGTGTGTGTGTGTGTGTATGTGTGTGTGTGATGATATATATTTTATCTATTGATTATTCCTGGATGACATATCGTGAGTTATGTGACATTTCTGAATATACCATTTTATTAGTCACTAAGTGAAACGACATATGGACTTTGATCGTGTGACAATAGATAAACTATATATCATCAGTTGATATGAGGTTAATTTTTTTTTTTTTTTTTTCGAGACAAAAACCAGGGTCTCGATTCGATGCCAACCGAAGGACGGTTGGAACGACCATACGGTTGTCAGTTTGGACCGTAGATCCCCTGAGTGTTTTGACCTCAGGAATAGGAGCTTTATTACCAGAGTCAGGAAACTCTTTATTTAGAACCATATCGACTTTCTACGAAATCTCAGAGAGAATGAAAGGACAAAGATTTTGAGTCAAAAGATTATATATTTTACTTGGATTATTATAGTTGGAGTGTTGTCCCAATAATCCTCTAAAATTCAATTTTATTGTCTGTTCTTTCATGAACCGTATAGTATTCATCTTACACTACTAATGATCGCGGAGGTGAAAATCGGTACAATAACGTTTATAAATTAGAGAAGTCTTATTAAACTTGAATTTCGGCCAAACTGATGTGACTTCCCGATACCCAACGGTTCTTCTGCACGTCTCCCGGGAAGATCGGATTCCCGGGAAACTAAAACCCCCTTTGAGATTTTATACTAATCTAAAGATCAATCAATCTGTTAAACTTCAGTACGTATAGTCCGTCTTTGTGTGTGTAGGAACGTAATAAAATTTACAAAAAAAGAGAACCCTCCCTATCCCTAAAGGGCGGTTCTTCGTCTCGGGACTTCACTCCGTCTCATGTTGTCTCGTGGATCCGATGGAACAGGAAAATTTCCTACAGACGAGAAGAAAGGAGTAGGATGCGAGACGGAACGGTAAAAGAGATTAACACAGGGTAATTATATGTGTCCAAGGGTCGGGCGGTCGTGTTGGGTGGTTTTGCAGGTTTGAGGAAGTCGACCATAGGTCTTTTTAGTGTTTGACCCAGACATATATCCGATTAGTCGTAGTTAACCCTTTTTAAAATTTCTGTCTAAAGGACCGGGGTGGGTGTCTCTAGTACTAAATAATAATATATTCTTCGTCCTGGGTCCGTAGTCTTAATTCTGGAAGTATATTAAGATTCCGGGTCGGTTTAAACGCTTGGAGACCGTACCTTGTGTCGGAGAGTCCCGACCACAGTTGTCAGTTATACCTGTCGGTCTACGAGCTAACTTCCCCTTTGTTTCGGTTCATCTATCGTCATTGATGTCCCTGTAGATCCGATCACCCGGATCACTTACCAAGAGGTCTCAATTTACGTCGAATGGAGGTGTTTTCTAGTCCCCGATTTCATTAAAGAGATGTGTGATTTCGTTAAAGAGATGGATGATTTCATTAAGGAGAGAACATCTTCCTTGTATCGATACGTGAGATTTTTTGGACTCCCGTCCTAGCTCGAGACGGTTTGTGTTCGGTACTAGAGAGTTAGAAGGATGGACATTTTACCTGTTTTACTGTGGGTACACCGTCTCCTAACACGTCACCGTTACACCATAAAGGGTTTGAATTGACAACCCTTAGTAAACCCTGTGATCAAATTTTTAGATCTAAGGACCTGGGGTGAGGTTCGAATGACTTTTTCTGTGAAGTCTCCTCCTCGAACCTTTCGTCATCAAAACAGGGTCCACTCAGAATAGGAGACCCTTCAAATTTCTTTGTAGTGGACCGTATCTACGATAACTCTACTCTACTCTCCAGTTTGGTCTAGAGGGTAGGAGGTTTTATGAAAGATCGGGTCTCTAGGAGTATAAACCCTGGAAATCCAATCTTGGGTCGTCTCGTCCGAGATATCCGTCTTCTCCCTCCTCTCCGAAACCCTAAAGTTTGTCATTCGACTCACGAAAGACCTTACTGGTTTGGGAGTCCGGTAACAGGTCTCGGAAGGTGACAGAAGGGTAGATCAATTCTTAATCTGTCACCTTCCTTTGTTGACCATGTTTATGGAGTCGTCGGGTTGTTGTAACTAGTTTTTATGAGATTAATCTCGGAGTTAGTTTTAGAAGAGTTCAAGATACGGGGAATTTGTAAGATAGAACCCTCTTGAAAGTCCGTTCCTCGTCTGGAATTTACTATGAGAGGGAAAGGACCTACGACACCCTTGAATCCCTCGTTCGGAACATAAACGTATGTCTATACTTGTCCAACTTCAACCCTTGTCCGACCCCTGAGATTCTATTCACATTAGTTATTGTCACGTGACCTTGGTTGATCTCGACTAGAGACATATTCAGGAGGAAGTTCCTAGGATACAACCATCAAACTTTAGTCGGTACCACTCTCAACCTATGTTGACTCACTGACTTGTTGTTCACCACTCTCATAAATATGGTAACCCTAACCATTTGTCATGTTTAGCACCGAAGTGGTTTCTCAAACAACACTTTGTAAATAGTCGTGTATATTTCCTTCGTAGACATCCGGGTAAAATTTTTACTCTTTTGACTCAGAGTTACTTCCCTTCGTTGATGAAAGAAAATCAATGTACTGGAACCTGTTCTCGGTCAAAATTGATCGTCGTGTAGGATCCGGGAAGGATGGTCGAGGGGTCCCCTCATTCTTTGGGGAGAATAGTTGTTTTTCCAACGACTGGATTTCCCTAGGAGGTAGTTGATTACCGGTTTGTTCCCGCGGATTCACGTGAACCACATACATGGTGGTTCCTTTCGTTCCTCATGTCTCGGGTCCCGACACTGTACTTCGGTTGTTCTCTCCTCTCTGTGACCTCATCTAGTCCCTTACCCAACCTTTCAATGTTTCCTTTGGTGTCGTGAAAGAATTCTAGAGAAATGTTTATATACTGCCTGTCACACCTGAGATCTCCCTCAGGGAACCACGTGACGGTCAGGGAGCTAGAGAACTTCGTAGTTAAAAGGAGGTTCATTTTACCCTCATTGTTACGGATGGAGTGTTCTGTCAACACTCCTTGTCGTAATAGAGGAAATAAATATGTTTCGTTTGACCGAACCGTGGATCGTACATAATCTATAAACTATGTAAAACCATGGAAAGAGGACGTTGGAGTAATAGTTTACGTCCTGAAGACTGAGTGGGAATATGTTGTTTTTAGGATTGGGGTACACGTGTCACGAAATGTCAAATTTTCTGTGAGTACCGGGTTCTACCTTCGGTGGTACTTCTTCCACCAACGTCTACAGTCAGAACGTTATGTGTTTAATCGTGCCTTATGTTCATCTTAGTATATTGATTTACTTCTTTATCTTCATTTTTCTTTATTGAGGTTTTAAATCTTCTACAAACACTCCTATAGTACGAACGTCTACTGACGAATTACTATGGAATAGTCTGACCATTACAAAAGTAATCGGTAAGAATCCTTCTTTGTGTTCTTTACAATCGTCTTCGTTTCTTTTTAAACGTTCTACTTTGACTGTGGAATCTTAGGTCTCACCTTAGTTAAGTCGTTCACAATCGTCTAAACTTTTCAAGTCAATCACAATCGTCTAAACTTTTCAAGTCAATATACGTTTTAAACCCTCATTGTATTTGGAACTTCCACTACTTTCAATTTGTGAAATATTGTGAATTTTTTAGACAAATTATTTGAACTTATAACGAATTTTAATATTAAAGGGAAGAAGTTTACTATACCTTTCGTTTTGAAAAATTTTAAAAAAGTAAGTAAATTACATTTAAACGGATGAAAGTGCAGAATAAATAAAATATAAAAATTTTCTTCTGTCATAAGTAGATACATAAAATGTATTGTTAATATAGTCCGCATTCCCAAAATACAGTACAATAATTTTAGTCAATTCATTATTTTCTGTGAACAGGGGTACGTAGGAGAGCGACTTGAGTTCAGACATGTTTTCCGTCTCAGATATCTACAGATATCTAGATGTCTAGTCGTGATAAAATATCTGTCCTCTTTACCTCCAAGTCACTCCATTTACCGTGAAACAGGTTCACACTTCCTCTGTCCTGATCTTGGGTCCAGGGGGCTTGAACCTTGAAACGGGAGGGTTAAAAGAAAATAAATTCCAACGTTCTTCCAGGAAGGTTTCCGAATGAACGATAGTAAATAAAGTAGGTTATTTAAATTACCTGAGATCGAGAACAGAGTCCCACGATGTTCTCCCCGAGAGGAACCCTACCCTCTTCTAGTTCCGTTGTGTCCTACCCTTGTTAGAAAGGATATCAACTCCCTCGGTGTGATAATCGATCTTCGTTAGTCGATTCTTGCCGCCTGGTCACTGGAACTCTGTCAGGGAAGGAGAATCCAGTCTCACACTGGTTACATGACCCATCCAGAACTAGTCAACAAAAGTTGAAATAACGAAAAAAGTCGTCGAAGGACGGAGAAGTGAAAGGGTTTGTCTTTTAGAGTACTTTAAACTTCTATATTACATGTATTTTCATCTTGACAAGACCAGTTTCCTTCCGATGGTCGAACCGGTTTATGTCAAACGGTTGGTGACCTGGTCGTCGAACTCTCTCCCTCCCTCGAAGTCAAGATTGGAACATTTTAAGATGAGTTCAGACGGTGACTAAGGAATCTCCTGAATTTCTGAGGGACCCCGAGTCAAAGGGATAGACACCATACTCTACCGACCTGGTCAACCACGGATTTTCATGAAAAAACGGAACACAAAGATCCTTTTCCCTCGGGTCGTTAGGGACAACCACCTCTTGATATTTCTCTCTGGTTCTTCTTGTTTCGGAGTAGGGATACGGAGTCTCTTGGGGATACGGAGACTACTGAGACTTGAATTGAGATGTCAGTCAAGGAGTTCGTGACCGTCGACCCTCCCACCCGTCTGTCCGTCCTTCCGGCCGCGGGGTGGGAGGGAACGTGTCCTTCGATCGATGTAGGAGAAAAGGGGTGGGGTCCGTCGTGTAGAGGTTTCCAGGGGTCGTCATCCCCCCCGTCCCTTTTCTTCTCCTGCCCCGGTTTTCGTTTGACTTGTAAGTTTAGTGGAGTCACACGATCTCTCGGTAGACATCCCTCCCCTGACTGTTCCCGGACCCTTCTTCGTTGTTTCGTTGGTGTAAGAGATGACCTCGGGTCGAGGGAGCTGTTTTGGAACGGTTTTACCGGATACCGATGTCTCAGTGTTCCGTACCCGACCATGTCGTCCGACGGACTCGGGTGGGTGAGGAACGGTGACTCAAAGAGGTCGGACTTCTCGACCAGGAGTGAGTATCCACAAATGTCAAGAAAGAATCTCATTCTTGTGCCTGTACAGTACCCACCCACCCACCCACATGTGTACTTAATTGTGAACTCTTGTCTTCCCGAGAAGTACGGAGAGTTTCGGTTCCTCCGTCCGTAGTTGGGTGTACCGGTGTGATGGTCGGGTGAAAGGGCGCGGGTGGGGGTATGGGACACTGACCCCGGGTCGGGAGGGGTGTAGGACAAGAGTCTCTTGTACACCGACGGACCCCTTTCTATTACAGTAATGGTGTGAAGGGGAGGGACCTCCTCCGAAACCAACTGATCCCTCCCTCGTCCTCATTAGACGAACTAGTTCGACTTTTTAGACGCCATTGGAGGGTGAAAGTGTCTTTTCCTGTCCTTCCCACTGGTCGATTGGTACCCCCGTAAAAGGTGTGACCTCCTAGGTACAGATGTCTTTCTACCACTACCGGGTTTCATAAAGACCTTTTTACTTAAAAGACTCCTTTATGTTTAACCGTTGAAGATATAAACCTTTGTTTCTTTCGTACGGTTACGAGAAGGAACTAGTTACTTGGTTCTCTACGTTTCGATGTCATTTAAAAAATTTTCCTAGGGTTTATAGTGACTTCAAAGTGATGTGTACCTAAAATCCACGGTCATATTTGTAAAGACGGTTTCGTTGCACTAAATGTATCCCAGAATTACCCGGATCTCACGAAACCGGTGACCCATTTTCTTTTACTGAAGTCCGGTTATCCTTGTCAAGAGGGTTGTTCTAGTCTCCTTCTTTACCTCTCTCCTATGGTCTGACTCGGGTAAGTAACAAGTTAAAGGGAAGTGAGGAGAAATTGGTCGACTGTGGGACTGAGGAGAAGAAGAAGGAAAGGGTCTGATATTCATCGTTTCTTACACCGACTTGTAAGGTAGACTTACAAGTCCCTCCCGGAGGAGTAAGTATGTCCCACTCTTTAGTCTTCCGTCTCCGGTAAGGTGTCGCGACGGAGTGATTCACGTCTGGAAGTCACTCATATTATGGTTCAATCCAAATATACCCTCTTGAACCAGTTAATGGGGATTTGTTTAGTAGGGGTCAGGGTTGGTCGGACGACGAAAGAATGTGGATTAGAACGTCGGGTTAGATTGAGATCGTAAGTAGTTCCTTGTTCTAAATAGGAATATCTTTGTGGTTGAGTCGTGGGTAAAGGTCACCTACACAATTTCCGACTTTTCACAGTAGACCACAGTATGGACGGGACCCCATGGAGACAAACATCGGTGTCAGAAGTGAAAACAATGTGAGTGGAAGGACTTTCGTCTCAATATCTCTCGGGTTCATTACGGGAACTCAAGACACGTAGATACTGACAAAATCTTTTCAAAATCCCTTGTCACTCCCCTCGTCAGTCATTGTCTTGTCTCTGTACTGTAGGTCGAATAATCAATACCAAGGATGTGTCAATTGTATTGAAGAGATTTTCCACCGAAACATAAAAAACTCAACTATTTCGGTGTAGAACGGGAGGTTTGGTGTTCGAGTCGATGATTAAATGATTCTGGTCGTCTTTGACAAATTGAAATAGGTTGGTTGTTATGGTCCAAAAAATCGTGGGGACGGTGGTCTTTGAATGTTTAAAACATGGGGGATTACGATTCCACTCGTACGTACTTTGGTGAATGAGGTTTGTGTATGTATGTAGTCTCAAGAAGTCGATCTAATTCTTCGTGGGGATGGGATTGAAACCAAATGAAAGAAACCTATCGTCGTCCCTTTTCCGGGTAATGTTAGAGATGTCTTTAATGGGTCGTCGGAGGGTCCGTTATCTACTACAAGGTATTAGGTTTGACTCGGGTTTTGAAATGGATATTAAGATTATTCCGGATCTTTTCATTTTTCCCGGTTGAGAATGAATGGAGTCCACAAAGTCTTTCCTGGAGGTGAGGGTTGTCAGTGTATATATGTGTACGAGCAAGGTGTGTGGTGATTCAATATTCTGTGGGTCGTACCTGGTCCAGTACTCTACTACTAAGATTTCAAACATGTACATGTATACACTTTCATTTACTCGTTCGTACACTCTCATAAAGAATATCTCCTCCCTAACGTTCATTTACTCCTTAATGGTACAACCTGTCCCGAAGAGTCCACCGAGTCACCATTTCTTAGGTGGACGGTTATGTCCTCTGTGTCCTCTACACCCAAGCTACGGACCCAATCCTTCTACCCGATCTCCTCCTTTACCGTTGGGTGAGGTCATAAGAACGGACCTTTCAGGGTACCTGTCTCTTCGAACCGTCCGATGTGAGGTACCGTAGTGTTTCTCAGTCTGTACTGTCACTGACTCATACTCATACATGGTGTATGAGAACATGTCGTTCTCGTCACTCTCTTCATTAGTCTCCCTTGACACCTTTGTATTTCCCCTGGGTCCGATATTACCTCTTCCGTCTTCTCGTCCAAAAATCTCTTTCTCGTCTGGACAGGACTTACTATTTTTATAAAAGTGTCCCTTTTATAAAATTTCCCTTTCCCTTCGAGTTCCATAAGGTCCATCTGTTTATCGGACATGTTCCTGTGTCTCCTTTCTTTGTGCTACATCCAGGAAGTTTACGGTGTCCTTTTAAAGGTTAAACACTTTAGGGAGGGTTTTCATGTTTCAATTCCCAGTTCCGGAGAAACGGGTCGAGGGTCTGGAAGAACGGTCTTTGATAGTCTTCTCTTATGTGATCTCTGGAAAAGTGTCATAACTTGTCGTCAAGTAGTCTACACCCCTCCCCACACGGTGTTAGTCTCTGTCTTTAGGGACTTCTGTTTCGGTCTGTTCTCCCGTATTATATGTTCTATATACAACCTTCGACCGAAAAAAAGGACGTGTCAGGGTGATTCCAAGGTTGAATCGAATTACTCCTGAGGGATGGGATCGAAGGTGTTTGGAGTCCCCTTGGTGTGAGGTCTAGAACTCTCTAGGGTAATGTTGGGTGAAAGTCAGGTGTATCTTTCGGACAGATAAGTAAGTGTCCGTATAGACCTTCCCACTGGTGTGATTCTGGAGGGGGACGTGGAATGGTGTGTGTGTGTGTATGTGTGTGTGTGTGTGTGTGTGTGTGTGTGTGTGTGTGTGTCCTTCACTTTCGATGGTCGTGTCGTTCCCGACCCCACCCGGATTCTATACCGACGGACCGAAGACGTTTCCCCGTCCCTGGGTGTTTGACAAAACGGAAGAACTCATTCCCAAGGAGATTGGTAAAAGGGGAGACGTGTAAGAGAGAAAATGGGTAGGGTGTTGGTAGGATAGATTGGACCCAGAGTATTATGGAGAAGAGGAAATGGGATGAGGGAGTATAACCCTGAAAGTTCCGAGGGGTCTCGACCCCAAGAGACGTCTCGTTTTCTATATGGGTGTATTTAAGAATATGACAAAGGGGAGTTGTCCGACGTCACTCTCTATCATGTCACGTCCCTCGTGTAAATGTTTAATCTCCTTTTCGGATTTGATCCCAGGATTTTAATAAAATAGAGTTTATGAATTTCTCATTTTATGTTACTTTATTTAATTCTCTTTATCCCGAAAATAGTTCGTGGAAGTTATACGGTCTGTAGGACGTACTCGAGAAAAGAGAGAGGATTTAAGGTTCCTTCACCCATAGTAAAAATAGAGGTAAAATTTCTACTTTCTGAAGGGACCACCATGTCACCGATTTTTACGTTCCCTGTACCCAAACTAGGGTCCAGGTCCTTCTAAAGTGAACGGTGTCTCGTTGATTCGGGTACCCGGTGTTGCTGACTCGGACCCGAGATCTCGGGTGCACGACGTTGATGACTTCGGATGTGTGGGTCTCGAACACGAGGTGTTGTTGTCTTCGGTGACGTTACTCTTTGGACACGTAGGGTAAACAGGGTTGTTCTCTTTTGGGGACTTGTCGTTACTTCTGGGTAGTGTTGGTTTTTATTTATTTATTTTAATAAAATTTTTATTTCTACCTTTTGATTTTAAGTCTTCCGATTTATGGAATGAGTTCCAGTACGTCGATATTTATTACCAACTTTTATAAAGATATGTTAATCGTGTGAATTAAATAGAATACCAATGATAGGAGGAAAAAGTTCAGTGGAACTTGTTATGACTGGTCTGTGGGAGGGTTTCTTCAGTACTCTTTTTGTACTCCGTTGAGATGAACCTTACGAGTGGTAATTGACAGTGGAATTTTGGTAAATTCGATTGGAGTAAGTGACTGATAAGTGTTTATACGAGATCAGGGATTCTCAGTCTTGTAGAAATGTGTAAGGTGTTCAGAAGATATGACAACCCATCTCCATATCCCGAAAGCCCTGTCTTCCCTTCCTCTCTTCTCCTTGTCGGGACCAATGGGGAGTCCTTCGAGTTACCAACTCGACAGGTCCAGATTTCCTCGTATCTGTCCTCTTGATGTTAGGATCCACACAAACCTCTTCCCATCCCCGTCGTTTTCTCTCTTCTCTTTTGTAAGATTTCGTCTAGACCACGTTATGGAATATTAGGACTGAAAAGGTTCTCTTACTAAGTCGGAACCATGGTATGAGAGAGGTAAGGGTCCGTGAACCGTTCTTACCCGTTCCCACGGGTTTGTCCATACATGGGTGTATTTGTGTGTTCTTAATTGTTTTACGTTTGCAGGTCTTGCGATCTACATTCCCCAGGTCCACCTCGAATCTTACGGAGGGACAGACCTATTCTCGATGTGAGACTATAGTGGGGATGTTGTCTGTCAGAGTCATAGAACGAGATTTTCATGGGTCCTAAGGAAGACAAGTCCGTATCAGACCTTTCTTGTGTTTCCTCCGTGGAAGAGTTTTTCAATACAAACTAAAATCCTCCGATTCATCGGTCCCTACTTCATCCCCACCCCCTCCTCGTCCTTCTCAATCGGGGTCGAGGCCTTAGGGCAGTATAAGTTGAAACCTGAAAACACTAAAACAAAAGTTTAGAGACATTAATGGTAGTTGTCCTCGACGAATGAATATTCTAAACACCTGTAAACGCTACTTTTCGATTCAGAAAGTGTCCTTCTTTCTCCAACTCCTCTCGTAGTAAACAGTCCAAGAATGTGGAGGTTCTTATGTTAGGATTAAGATTGGGGATCACTGATTCTGTGATTCATATGTGGTCTTCCTCTATGTCACCAAAACAATCAATCGTAGGTTGTGTCTTCCCGATCGATGTTTGTAGAGTCAGTATTTAGTTCTCTCGGTTTCCGGATGGTACACGAACCGAGTTCATACTCAAATATTCTTTAACCACATATTATTTAACCATCATATTTCATGATACCCCAGCGTTTGACAAAGATACCTGGTGTATACCAGAGACAACGTATCAAGAGAAAAAAAGAGAAATTGTTACAAAAATTTTACACTTCGGATAAGACTTTTTTTAGTCCGGAATGTCTGTTCAAACGATTAACGATCTGATCTGATCATTGAGGTAAGTGATAGATGTTCTGGAGTTTGGACTTGGTTATCGAGGAAGTGTAAGATGAAAGGTATCTTCTACCCGTCGTTCTCAGAATAAACTTTTAATTGGTTTCTTTTGACCTGGTCTAGTATTATGTGTCATCGGATAAGGGAAGGATTTATTCCCATAACCACCCCTCCCCTCTATTATTCGAATCTGATGATTGGTGGATAAAGACTTTCCGAGTAAGTGTATGGTCTTCCCGGGACACGGTTCGACTTGGGGGAGTTATTGTCCGGGGTCTGGTCCCCGACTCATTCACTATCGAACTATGGATCCGGATACCGAGTTTGTAGACCAGAACTTCTCGTTCTCCGTACATACTTCTTCTTCCTCTGGAAGGGTCGGTCGGATAATTCCCGAGTTCTTTGTTTCCCTGTATACACCGAACGAAGGGAGGGACACGGGAATCTTTTATAAACCTCTTGTTTTCCTTTAGTTCAACCTCGACGGTTTGAGTCACCCTCCCTTTCGATTCTTACTTTGATTACGATTGGTGTTTTGAGGTTCCTATTTCTGGAGGTAATCACCGGTTGTAACGTTTGTTCGGAAAGAGGAGACCTGGAGATCCATGAAGTCCCAGGTCAATCGTGAAGAGAGTGTTCCTTCACCATTTTTCTTTGGTAAGTCCTTACAGGTGGAAGATTGGAGGGTGAGGTACGGCTGAGGAGTATAAACGGGAGGGTATCCTTTTGTTTGTTTGTTTGTATAAACTTTCATACACATGGGATTTTCAGTTGATTATGATTCTTGACACCCGAAAACCTATGTTCCCTACGGTGACTGTCGGTTACAAGTCTATGTCGGGAAAGGAGAAGTGATCGAAAGTCTAAGGAGGGGGTCCTTTATCTTCCAAAGGTCTCTTTGATCGGACTGAGTTCCCTCCCTTGTCCTCTTCTTTACGGAAGTTTAGTTAAGTCGTCGATGACTCGTGGACGTTTCACACCCCGTCCCGTGATGTCTTATACCTCTAATTCTCTTATGTCTCTAAGGCTGTTAGAGTCTCTTATGTGTCTTATGTCTCGAATATTGTTCGGGGATAAAGTTTCCCAAGGAGTAGATCATCACTTTTTCACATTACTCATCTAAGGAGTCTTACGTCACACACGATATAAATGGGTTTTCGAAGGTCAGTGGTAAGAGAAGTTTAGTTTTCAAAGAAACCTCCGACCCCGTCACTCTTTTCTTTGGTTCTATAAACCTCCGACCCCGTCCCTCTTTTCTTTGGTTCTATAGGAGTTTCACGACGGAACAAGAGATGATTCATGGAAGTACACGAGGAACTCTCTGATCCTTGTTTCAGGATAAAGGATAGTATTTTCCTTAAATAAGAAATTAACTCCATGGTGTATGTTTTGTTACCTTTTATTATTTTCTGGTCTGACACTATACCACGGTCCCGAATACTGTCTCGAACCATATGAGACTTTCATATTCTCGTCGTTCCTGACCCTTGATCAGTCTACATTTCCGATAGGTCGAATTCGTCCTTCACCTCTTAGTCGTCAGAAGTCAAGGTTTCGTGAAATGGAACCTGTGTCCCGTCCCAGGGTCGGGTCGTGAAGATAAACATTGACTCCTTACTCCAATGGTGCAGGAACCCGAGAATGAGTGGTTGAGAGACATTACAAGGGTGATTGACTTACGGAACCACGGGTGTCGTAATGAGTGAAAGGTAGGACAGGATAGGAAAGAGGGTGTTGTGGTGGTCATACGTGTACGGGTCTATGACTTAAACTCGAGATTTCCCTCGACGAATGGAGGGACCCCAGGTCAATCAAAAAACTTGGAGTGGGGAAGGAGATCATAAACCTCGTCCACCGTACCACGTATTGAGGATAGAGTAGGTCCGGAGTGTTGGTTCAAATCTCCTACGGACTTACTCGACAGACCCAGTGGAAATGAAGGTCGATATTTACCTCACCTTTCTCGGGATCTGTCAGAGTCGAGTCGAGTCGATATAAATACGACACACCCGTGACCATACCTGGAGGTAAAGAGTCCGAGTCAAAAGAGTCTACATTGTACCTCTCCGAAGTCTTAATCTTATAGGATCCCCTCGAGAATTTTTTTATGACTACGAGTTTCGGGATTCGGTTCTGGACTCAAATGTTGTACGAAGGTGTTCGACCGGTTCTGGTTGATTGACATGTCCGTTCGACCAGAAAGGGTGACCTAGTCTTCCGACCAAGGTACTTCTTGAGTTGTGAGATGATATTCCTTCCGTCGGGATTGTCAATTTGAGGTGGAAGTAAGATCGGGAATCCCGGTGATCCCAGTACTCAAGTTTAAAGGGTGAAAAGGATTCGAACGAAGTTTAGGTGTTCCTTTGTTTGTTTGTTTGTTTGTTTTTTTTGATTTTACATAGTTGTGATCATTTAAGTTGCAGTGTACGAAACTGTAATTCGTTCGTAATACTTAAAAGGAAGAAAACTTCCTAGTCGGGATAGACGGTAATGTTTTGTGTAAAAAGGTAAACGGCGGTTCTTGGAGTGTGATGTGTTACCCCTACCACTGTTTTCTTTCGACAAAGGTGTCGGAAACTGATGAGATCACTGTATAAAGGATCACTGTCACAGTGTAAGGACTCCCGAATGGTTGATGAACCCTGGTCCTTGATGTGATTTGACATATGGGGTACTATAGTAGGATGACGGACAAAGACTACCCGAGGGACTCTTGATGGAAAGGTCTCGTGGAGAAGGGAGGAATGGGTCTAGTCCGGTACAGACTAAAGACGGTGGGAACGGACGGATTGGGAGGTGGGTTAATATATGAGGTATTCTAAAGGTTTCGGAAAGATACTTCCAAAGAGGAGATTTCGGTCCACATCGACTAATGAGAGTTGGAGAGTCTCGATCATCTTAACGGTAAACCTGGTCATAGTGTGTCTTACTCTCGTATAGACTATACACACAGTGTTTGGGGGATGGGTTTCACCTCGTCTTGTCCTCGTCAATGACTCCCTTACATTGTAGAGACTTATATAATGTTGGAAAGTCTCGTCCTTACCGGGAGTCTGTAATCAGTTTGGTTAAGAAACATCTTATGTGGTACCAGGTTTTTCCCGTTTCCGGACCGGTTATAACGAGACCCTTCGATCGTCGTCTCGAGTCTGGTTTAAGGTCGAGAAGTTGAGGTCTTCTCACGAGAAAAGTGTTAAAGGGTTATGTAGAAGGTGAGTTGTTCAACCTGGTTACGAACACAAGGGTGGTTCCAGGTTTGTTCTGGGATACAATCGATCCGGATTCGTTAGGAGTTTGTTAAGAGTGAAGGATTATTCGTTGTAGATACACAGGTTCTCGTTTCGTTTTCAGTACATTTAATAACCGGGTTAGTCGACCTTTCGAGCTGGTCGGGACTTCTGTCACCAGACTGTAGTCGTTCTTCCCACTGTCTTTGTTTTGTTCATATGTTTTGTTCATAGTCCGTTCCGGGGTTCGTCCGTCTTGTACTTGTTTATACTGTCTACCTGTAGGTGAGTCTCTGGGGTTGATGACATTAAGAGAGATTTAAAATAAGAAGTGAGTACTATAAAACAACAACAACAACAAATCAGTGATTCAGTACGGACTGAGAGAACGTTGGGGTACCTGACATCGGGCGGTCCGAGGAGACAGGTACCCTAAGAGGTCTGTTCTTATGACCTCACCCAACGGTACAGGAGGAAGTCCCCTAGAAGGACTGGGTCCTTAGCTTGGGTGTAGAGAACACAGAGGACGTAATCACCCGTCTAAGAAATGGTGACTCGGTGGTTCCTTCGGGGTACTATAAAATCCTCTCTGATTTCCCTTAAATCGTTGATAATCTTGTCCCTTTCCCGGATTAAATTTTGACGTTGAAGAAAAGATCGGAGTCTTGAGACCGAATTAGTACTGATGCCGAATTCAGCTCCGGAAATACTTTGTTATGAGTAAAGGGACAAGATGTGGGAGATGTGGTCCGGCAGATTTCAGTCAGAAGACAGAGGGTGAGTTCAGGACAAAGGGAATACGTAATAGACTCACGAAAGACGTCAGTGAATTGGAGAGACTCGGAGTCAAAGGGGTATATTTTTCGTTCCTATTAGTAAGGATTGAATGATTGACCTCTTTCAATTACTCATAGTTTACTGTTTTATTAATATCACCATTTTTTTATTAATATCACCATTTTTACCAAAACCGTTGTTGTTACGTCTAGTGTTTACACTTATTAATAGTCATAAACCCAATCCCCGAAAGTAAGAAAACCAGGTATGTACCTGAATCATATCGATCCTTGTAATTTTTCATTAAAGTATTGTTACAGTCGGTTGTATATTTCCTTAAGGAAGTTAAGTATAGACTATTTCGACAAAATTTGTCCCTTAATGAACCTTTCGTCTGTCGATGAGGGATTTGAGTCGTCATCGCTAGATTGGTAAAATGAAATTCTTAAAAAAACCTTTATAAATGTATTGATACAGAACAAACCTGATAATGTTTTCGGTTCCCTCAAACGTAAGAGACCCGAGTATACCGAATCCAGTCCGTCAGGTGTGTATCGATCCTCTTCTTACAAAAACAATACCTATCGACTCTAGACTAATATACCGTTATACAGTAACCAGGGTTTACCAGATATTTACTAGACAAGATGTCTTCACTTCAAAAGGACTATTGACTCCGAATGAGAAAATTCCTAGTCTTGGTAAGAATTACCACTTCACTTTCAGAAAATAGGTAACTGGTGTAAAATGACGGAAACAGTTGTCTCCCACATTTTTATGCTAAATACGAAGAGACTCGTGGTCTTAGGATATACGAACGAAAAGATGTCTTGATTGTAAGTACCCGAAAAATTACAATAGGTTCAAAAGGTAGTTGTGGCTCCTAATAGTAGAGATGAAATAGTTACTTCTAACCATCCAAGTTTCTCCAATTCCCTGATGGTTTTCCAGTGTATTGGTTATTTACAACTTTGGTGTCTAGAAGGATGTTCGGACCTCATGTTGTTTACGGATTTCATGAAACCTAGGTTCGGAAGAATTCATCGGGTTCTTTAAGAAATTTTACAGTAAGGGAAAGGGAAAAATCTTATACTGGAGTCTGTGAACGAGAGGGACGGGGTTAGTGAGTTAAACGTCCGTCGAAGGACAAACAGATTTCCCCTTCTGTTATTACGGACGTCACCGGATATCATCCGCACCAGATCAGTTCCAGTTGGAGACTACCGTCTTGGCGGTCCTAACTTTCGACCCGTTCGTATTCGAGACGAGGTGGGTGACACTTTCAAACCCTTGATTCTTCTGTTCTCTTCCCACCCCGTACAATACAAGTCAAGTCATGTCAAGTCAGTGAGTCAGCACAGACTGAGAAACGCTGGGGTACTTAGCGTCGTGCGGTCCGGAGTGACAGGTAGTGGTAGAAGGCTCCAATTGAGTTTGATTACAAGTAGCTCAGTCACTACGGTAGGTCGGTAGAGTAGGAGACAGCCCGGGAAGAGGAGGTCGGGGGTTAGGGAGGGTCGTAGTCTCAGAAAAGGTTACTCAGTTGAGAAGTGTCCTCTACCGGTTTCATGACCTCAAAGTCGAAATCGTAGTCAGGAAGGTTTCTTTAGGGTCCCGACTAGAGGAAGTCTTACCTGACCGACCTAAAGGAACGTCAGGTTCCCTGGGAGTTCTCAGAAGAGGTTGTAGTGTCAAGTTTTCGTAGTTAAGAAGTCGTGAGTCGAAAGAAGTGTCAGGTTTAGAGTGTAGGTATGTACTGATGACCTTTTTGGTATCGGAACTGATCTGCCTGGAATCAGCCGTTTTATTACAGAGACGAAAACTTATATGATAGATGTAACCAGTATTGAAAAGAAGGTTCCTCATTCGTAGAAAATTAAAGTACCGACGTCAGTGGTAGACGTCACTAAAACCTCGGGTTTTATATTTCAGACTGTGACAAAGGTGACAAAGGGGTAGATAAAGGGTACTTCACTACCCTGGCCCATGGTACTAGAAGTAAAAGACTTACAACTCGAAATTCGGTTGAAAAAATGGAGGAGAAAGTGAAAGTAGTTCTCCGAAAAATCAAGGAGAAGTGAAAGACGGTATTCCCACCACAGTAGACGTATAGACTCCAATAACTATAAAGAGGGCCGTTAGAACTAAGGTCGAACACAAAGAAGGTCAGGTCACAAAGAGTACTACATGACACGTATATTCGAGTTATTCGTCCCACTGTTATATGTCGGAACTACATGAGGAAAAGGGTAAACCTTGGTCAGACAAGGTACAGGTCAAGATTGACAACGAAGGACTGGACGTATGACTAAAGAGTTCTCCGTCCAGTCCACCAGACCATAAGGGTATAGAACTTCTTAAAACGTCAAATAACACTAGGTGTGTCAGTTTCCGAAACCGTATCAGTTATTTCGTCTTCATCTACAAAAAGATCTTGAGAGAACGAAAAAGGTACTAGGTCGTATACAACCGTTGAACTAGAGACCAAGGAGACGGAAAAGATTGGTCGAACTTGTAGACCTTCAAGTGCCAAGTGCATAACGACTTCCGACCGAACCTCCTAAAACTCATAATGAAATGATCACACACTCTACTCACGTTAACACACCATCAGACTCGTAAGAAACCGTAACGGAAAGAAACCCTCACCTTACTTTTGACTGAAAAGTCAGAACACCGATGACGACTCAAAAGGTTTAAACGACCGTATAACTCACGTCGTGAAAGTGTCGTACTAGAAGGTCCTAAACTTTATCGAGTTGACCTTAAGGTAGTGAAGGTGATCGAAACAAGCATCACTACGAAAGAGTCCGGGTGAACTGAAGTGTAAGGTCCTACAGACCGAGATCCACTCACTAGTGTGGTGGTACTAATAGACCCAGCACTTCTAGAAAAAAACATGTCAAAAGACACATAAGAACGGTGGAGAAGAATTATAGAAGACGAAGACAATCCCGGTGTGGTAAAGACAGGAAATAACTCGGGTTGAAACATACTTTACAAGGGAACCATAGACATTAAAAGAACTTCTCTAGAGATCAGAAAGGGTTAGACAACAAAAGGAGATAAAGAAACGTAACTAGCGACTTCTTCCGAAAGAATAGAGAAGAACGATAAGAAACCTTGAGACGTAAGTCTACGAATGTATAAAGGAAAAGAGGAAACGAAAAGTGAAGGGAAGAAAAGTGTCGATAAACATTCTGGAGGGGTCTGTCGGTAAAACGAAAAAACGTAAAGAAAAGGTACCCCTACCAGAACTAGAGACAGAGGAGATGTTACAGTACTTGGAGGCAGGTATCAAGTAGTCCGTGAGATAGATAGTCTAGATCCGGGAATTTAGATAAAGAGTGAAGATGACATATTAGTATTCCCTATACTAAATCCAATATGGACTTACCAGATCACTAAAAGGGATGAAAGAAGTTAAACTCAGACTTAAACCATTATTCCTCAAGTACTAGACTCGGTGTCAGTCGAGGACCAGAACTAAAACAACTGACATATCGCGCAGAGGTAGAAACCGACGTTTCTTATATTAGTTAGACTAAAGTCACAACTGATAGACCACTACAGGCACACATCTCAGAAGAGATACTCACCCGTGTTTTCTCGGACGTAAAGACCATTAGGACGAAGAGGAACGGACGGAATGAAGAAGTTGTACTAGTTAAGGGAGTTTGATCGTTCGAAGATTCTTGTCCTTACAAGTGACCAGGTCTTAAAAAAAAATTATTTAATACATGTCTAGTGAGTGGATCTCGGTCTGTAGGTCCTTACACTTTAGTTCACCCGGAATCCTTCGTAGTGATGTTTGTTTCGATCACCTCCACTACCTTAAGGTCAACTCGACAAAGTTTAGGAGTTTCTACTACGATACTTTCACGAAGTGAGTTATACGGTCGTTTAAACCTTTTGTCGTCGCCGGTGTCCTGACCTTTTCCAGTCAAAAGTAAGGTTAGGGTTTCTTTCCGTTACCGTTTCTTATAAGTTTGATGGTGTGTTAACGTAAGTAGAGTGTGTGATCATTTCATTACGAATTTTAAGAGGTTCGGTCCGAAGTTATTATGTACTTGACACTTAAAAGACTACAAGTTCGACCGAAATCTTTTCCGTCTCCTTGGTCTCTAGTTTGACGGTTGTATACGACCTAGTACCTTTTTCGTTCTCTCAAGGTCTTTTTGTAGATAAAGACGAAATAACTGATACGGTTTCGGAAACTGACACACCTAGTATCATTTGACACCTTTTAGACTTTCTCTACCCTTATGGTCTGGTGGACTGGGCGGAGAACTCTTTGGATATACGTCCAGTCTTTCGTTGTCACTCTTGACCTGTACCTTGTTGTCTGACCAAGGTTTAGTACTTTGATCATGTAGTTCCGACAAATAACAGTGAGACGATTAAATTGTATATACGTCTCATGTAGTACTTTTTACGACCCGACCTCCTTCGTGTTCGACTTTAGTTCTAACGACCCTCTTTATAGTTATTGAAGTCTATAAGTCTCCTATGGTGGGAATACCGTCTTTCACTTCTTTTTGATTTCTCGTAGAACTACTTTCACTTTCTCCTCTCACTTTTTCAACCGAATTTCGAGTTGTAAGTCTTTTGTTTCTAGTACCGTAGGTCAGGGTAGTGAAGTACCGTTTATCTGCCCCTTTGTCACCTTTGTCACCGACTGAAATAAAAAGACCCGAGGTTTTAGAGACGTCTACCACTAACGTCGGTACTTTAAATTTCTGTGAATGAGGAACCTTCTTTTCAATACTGGTTGGATCTGTCGTATAATTTTTCGTCTCTATAATGAAACCGTTGTCTCCAGGCAGATCAGTTCCGATGCCGAAAAGGTCACCAGTACATACGTACACTCTCAACCTGACATTTTTTTCGACTCACGACTTCTTAACTACGAAAACTTGACACCACAACCTCTTCTGAACACTCAGGGAACCTGACGTGCCTCTAAGTTGGTCAGGTAGGATTTCCTCTAGTCAGGACCTATAAGTAACCTTCCTGACTAAAACTTCGACTTTGAGGTTATGAAACCGGTGGACTACTCTTCTCGACTGAGTAAACTTTTGTGGGACTACGACCCTTTCTAACTCCCGTCCTCATCTTCCCCTACTGTCTCCTACTCTACCAACCTACCGTAGTGACTGAGTTACCTGTACCCAAACCCACATGAGGCCCTCAACCCTACCTGTTCCTCCGGCCCGCACGAGGACAAGTACCCCAGCGTTTCTCAGCCTGTGTTGACTCGTTGACTTGACTTGACTTGTCAACTGGGACTTGTTGTACCGAAACTTGACACGGTCAGGTGAATTATTCGGATAAAAAAAGTTATTTATGTATGATGTCATGGTGTGTTAGACACCAACCGACTTGGACACCAACCAACAACTTATACACCCACATCTTGGTTCCTATAACTCTCGGTTGACATCTCAATTTTCCTCTTAAAGTTGACCGTCATGTACCATCCCGTCCCCCCTACGGGACTGGAGGGATAACAAGCTTCCAGTTGACATAAATGAACGTAAAATTTTTAGCGAGAAAGAGTTGAGAAGTTAATCTACGGAGTCGATATCGTCTTGTGAGACGTTTTAAGATTAAACGACGGTGGATCTGTTCTAAGGACCATTCATACCCTTCTCGTCTAAGATTAGGTTGAAGTAATAAGAAGAGACCCCTTCTGACCTTTCCTTACACTTGTGGTTGCGTGTGTGTGTGTGTGTGTGTGTGTGTGTGTGTGTCTCGAAGAAAGGAGTTGGGGTCTATCGATGTCGTCGGGTCTTATCCAGACTCCTTGTCCCAAGAGTCAGTACATGACAAACCTTAATTTGATGAGGTTTGACCGTTTTGGTGTCTTTTCCCTCTCCCCGATTAAATTCGTGCCCCTTCACCAAATGGGATGATAAGGGCCCGTTTAGACTCCAAGGATTATAGTATAGTGTCTAGTCACTGTTTCAATATCTATTCCTCACCTAAATAAATTTCTTTTTGTGTGAGGTGTCTGTTTCTTACTCGGTAGAGTCTTTCGTTCTCTCAGGACTTTATACCGTCAATCAAAAATACGTAACCCAATAAAGAATCCGATGACTCATCCACCTAATAGTGTTAATAAAACCCCTTCTCCACCCCTAAAGGTCAATGACCCGGTGACGACTGAAAAACCGGAAAATACGAATCGGAGTCTTGACAGTCTGAAATAAAAGAACCCGGGGTTTTATAGTGACGTCTACCACTGACGTCGGTACTTTAATTTTCTGTGAACGAGGAACCTTCTTTTCGATACTGTTTGTATCTATTGTATAATTTTTCGTCTTTGTAATGAAACGGTAGTTTCCAGGTGTATCAGTTTCGATACTAAAAAGTCATCAGTACATACCTACACTCTCAACGTGGTATTTCTTACGACTTACGACTTCTTAACTACGAAAACTCGACATCACAACCTCTTCTGAGAACCTGACGTTCCTCTAGTTTAGTCAGTTAGGATTTCCTTTAGTAGGGTCTTATCAGTAATCTTTCTGACTACGACTTCGAGGTTATGAAACCGGTGGACTACACTTCTCGTTTGAGTAATCTTTTCTGGGACTACGACCCTTTTTAACTCCCGTCCTCCTCTTCCCCTGTTGTTTCCTGTTCCACCAACCTACCGTAGTGATTGAGTTACCTGTACTCAAACGAGTTCGAGACCCTCTACCACTTCCCGTCCCTTTGGACCGTACGACGAGAGATACCCCAGCGTTCTTAACCTGTGCTGACTCTGACTTGTTGTTGTCTTGACAGTACAACCTACACAGTAAATCGTACGATTGCATAATGTTACTCATTACTACTGTGAGTTCTAGATGACCTTTCGTTCAGAAGATGATAGGACCTGGATCAACCAAGACTGGTCAAAAACAGTACAGGATCCTATTCTACCGTCCTACCGTAGTGGCTGAGCTACCTGCACTCAAACTTACTTGAGACCCTCAACCACTACCTGCCCCTCCGGACCGCACGACGTCAAGTACCCCAGCGTTTCTCAGCCTGTGCTGACTCGTTGACTTGACTTGACTACTGATATAGTAAGAAAATATATAATACGGGAAGGTGGAAGAGAGAACAAAGTGATGGTGGCTAGTAAGGTGATTCTATTGAATTCGTACCCACTTTAGTGTCGTTAGAGATTTTCAGCCCGGATGTCTCGAACTTTTCCCCTTGTCGATAGTAGTAAAATAAGAAATAGGGTCTTTTTCGTAGGTGTTGAGGATGGAAGAGGTCTTTAGGAAGAAAGAGTCCAGAGTCCATCCTTCTGGGAATGTCACAAGAGAAACAAAAGGTAAGTTACTTCTTATATTCGGGAAAAGTAAACACTTTTTGAAAATTTACGAAAATTCACAAGATGAGTGAACTATTTAGCTAATAATTACTCGGGTGTGACTACGATTTTAGACTAAACTATACTTTTCGACGTGTGGTACACCATTCAAATTTTGTGTTCATCAACTTGTCATACCTAAACATAACACATACATAAATTTCAAGATACACATATTTACGTGAATTTTTCCTTAGATTCAAGTGTAATTGATGGATCAAGTGTGTTTACAACCAACAGAGATCTCTTGTCAGTCCCGTCTTCTGTCCTCTAAAATTTAAAAAGTCACGATAAAATAAAGGTGTCGTTTATGCATAGTCAAAGTATTACTTTTTCGTATAGTTTTTAACATTTTATTTCAGAATAAAACAGACGGGATGGTTTTTCGTGTCTAACACAGACAATTATAAGAAGTATGTCACAGATCGAGTCGTGATATTCTTGTCTACCTTTTTCAGGAAATTTGTGATCTACTGGGAGTTTCCGAGAACGATAAAATCCGGTGGGTTAGGATAGATCATCCGGATGAGGATATAGACAGTTTACGACCGGTATGAGGAGAAAGTCCCTTACACACCCTCTTGTTCATAGAGGATAACGAGGAGTTTAATCGGATGGAAATGATTTTGTCTTTTCGGATGGAAGATGGTTTAGACTTTTCTACCCGTCAGACCCTGGATTCCGTCGGACCTACTACCACCGTCATCACCACTGTTGTCCTTGTTGTCGTCTTATGTCGACGACCCACGGGGTTGTACTACTAGATATCGTAAAGGGACGAGAGGAGGGTCTTGATACAGGCCGGGATGGGTAGAGAATCGTCTCTTTGGTTGAGTTAGGAATTTGGAGTCCTCGTGTTTGAAGAGTCCTAATCTAATGGGTTACGTCAGGACGGACGACCGGTACGGTGTTACTCGTCAACAACAACAAGTCAACGAGTCAGTACAGGTTGAGAAACACTGGGGTACCTGATGTCGTGCGATCCAAAGGGACAGGAAGTGGTAGAGGGTCTCGAACGAGTTTGAGTACAGGTAGCTCAGTCACTACGGTAGCTTGGTAGAACGGGAGACAGCAGGTGAAGACGAAAGTTAGAAAGGGTCGTAGTCCCAGAAAAGATTACTCAGTCGGGAAAGGACTCTCTCTCACCGGTGGTGAAAGTAGTCCACCGGTTTCATGACCTCCAAGTCGAAGTCAGGAAGTCTTCTTATAAGTCCTAATTAAAGGAAATCCTAACTGACCAAACTAAAGGAACATCAGGTTCCCTGAGAGTTCTCAGAAGAGGTTGTGGTGTCAATTTTTCGTAGTTAAAAAACCGTGAGTCGGAAGAAATACCAGGTTGAGAGTGTAGGTGTGGACTGATGACCTTTTTGGTATCGAAACTGGTATCCCTGGTAATGACCGTTTCATTACAGAGACGAAAAATTATACGATAGATACAAACAGTATTGAAAAGAAGGTTCCTCGTTCGCTGAAAATTAAAGTACCGACGTCAATGGTAGACGTCACTAGAACCTAAGGTTCTTTTATTTCAGACAGTGACAAAGGTAACAAAGGGGTAGATTAACTTTACTTCATTATCCTGGTCTACGGTACTAGAATCAAAAAGATTACAACTCAAAATTAAATCGAAAAAGTGAGAGGAGAAAGTGAAAGTAGTTCTTCGAGAAATCAAGGAGAACCTGAAGACGGTATTCCCACGACAGTACTCGTTATGTGTATATTTTTTCATTTTTAAAATTTTTCGACCCATTAAGAACCATGAGATCCCGGTTTAAGACTCAACGAAGTGTTTCTGTATATTTTTACGAATGTATCGATGGACATGTCAAGTCAAGTCAGAGAGTCAGCACAGGCTGAGGAACACTTGGGTACTTAGCGTCGTGTGGTCCGGAGGGATAGGTAGTGGTTGAGGGCCTCAAGTGAGTCTGAGTGCAGGTACCTCAGTCACTACGGTAGGTCGGTAGAGTAGAAGACAGTAGGGGAAAAGAGGACGGGGGTTAGGGAGGGTCGTAGTCTCAGAAAAGGTTATTCAGTTGAGAAGTGTACTCCACCGGTTTCATGACCTCGAAGTCGAAATCGAAGTCGAAGTCATAGTAAGGGAGGTTTCTTTAGGGTCCCGACTAGAGGAAGTCTTACCTGACCAACCTAGAGGAACGTCAGGTTCCCTGAGAGTTTTCTCAGAAGAGGTTGTGGTGTCAAGTTTTCGTAGTTAAGAAACCGTGAGTCGGAAGAAGTGACAGGTTGAGAATGTAGGTATGTACTGGTGTCCTTTTTTGTATCGGAACTGATCTGCCTGGAATCAGCCGTTTCATTACAGAGACGAAAACTTATACGATAGATCCAACCAGTATTGAAAAGAAGGTTCCTCATTCACAAAAAATAAAAGTACCGATGGACAATCTGAGGTGATTTTTGAAACTAAATTTATAAGAGGGAACCACACTTGTGATGACATAACACACCTCTGTACCGTTTTTCCTTATCTTTAATCAATACTTGTTCGATCGGTAAGTGTTCATTTGTCCAAGAAGTTCCATGTGTTTTCCCTTTTTAAGGAGGGGTAAAGAACCGTGATAAATCGAGGTAAGACGGTCCCGGGTCGATCCAAGCGTAATCCATTAAAGGTCACCCGGGGACTTTGACAACAAACCGAAAGATCATCTGGATTTGTTTCCTCAGACACGTTCTGTTAAGGTTAAACTGTTATCATCGATAATTACATAGATACTTGTTTAATAAGTACTCGATTCGACTATCTTCCCCCTCTGTCTCCTACTCCACAAACTTACCGTAGTGGTTGAGTTAGCTGTACTCAAATTCGTTTGACGTCCTCTATCACTTCCTGTCCCTTCCACCCGTAAGACGTCAAGTACCCCAGTGTTTCTCAGTCTAAGTTGAATCGTTGAATTGTTGTTGTTCGACTATCTTACTTTTCTTATATGAGGACCCTCAGAACCGAATTTCTGACCGAAGACGGGGACTGAGTGACGTACTGGAACTCGTTCAGAGAAGGGGAACGACATAAAATATCAACTGGTCGTCTAGAAGGTATCCAAGTCCATCACACGAAGGAAATATTTTGTGTGTTAAGACACCACCTAAGTCCCAAAAGTCTATCGGTCCTGTCGTCCTTCCTTAGTACTCATCATACACTATTTTTGTTTTTGGTGTGATCCACCTCCTATTAGAGATAGGTTTCTGGAATTTCGAGAGGTACTCGACAAACGTGTTCTGTCCACCCTACCCGTCCGGAGACTTTTCGTATACTTCTGTACTCAAGACAGGAAGATTATCATGAACCGACTAAACTCCGGTCTTCCGGACTTTCCACTGGTCAAAATGATATCGAAGATATTTATGAATGTGGAGGTCGACTTCTCTACAATCTTCTGGGAGATGAGATCATGGTGAGTAACCAACGATTTCTCTTCTACCATGGAGGGAGGGGCCGGTGAACACCGGTAAAAACTCATCCCAACACGACCCCGGTTAACCTCGGTACAACGGGTCCATTCACCCCTCTACCCTGAAGGGATGTATATAGGGTGATTTTCGTAGTCCAACACCCCATGGATGCCCTTACGAACGAGTCCCTTTAATATCGTGGACTGTAATACCCGAGTCTTCGAACACTTATTGATGTGTCTCTCTTGTATGTGTCTCCGGTTGACTTTGTTTTTAATACCCCACGGGATCGAGATGAAAAGGAGGGGACACGGGGTATGGAGTGTCTCGTGGAGGTCTACGTAATCATTGACTTATAAGTGGGTATTGGGATTCCTCATCCTACGATAATGAGAAAGGTAAAATGTCTACCCTTTGACTCTTAACCTTACCAAACTCTTCAAACGTGACCACCCAGTTCCAGTCTGTCTGAGAGAGAGTCCGGAGAGAAGGGATTTCCACGATTACATGGGACAGGAAGAGGTTCCACATAAAAGAGATAATAACCACGGATCTCATACAGGACCTCTTCCGTTACCGTGGGGTGAGGTCATGAGAACGGACCTTTTAGGATACTTGCTTCCTCGGACCATCCGACGTCAGGTACCTCAGCGATTCTCAGACTATACTGACTCGTTGAAGGGAAAGTGAAAAGTGAAAGTACGTAACCTCTTCCTTTACCGTTGGGTGAGGTCACAAGAACGGACCTCTTAGGGTCTCTGCCCCCTCGGACCACCCGACGACAGATACCCCAGCGTGTCTCAACCTGTGCTGACTTCACTGAATCGTCGTCGTCATCGTCGTCTCATATAGGATGGTCCACGAGTAGGTTATGACCTAGGGAACGTATATAATAACGACGTATATAATGGGAAGAGGTACAGACAGTGACTGATACACGTTCCGGACGGGTAGTAATTGGTAGAGATGGACTTGTTGTCGAGGAAGAACTCCGTTCTTCTCAATCTTTGAAAGTTTAGGTGGCAAAACGATTTCCTCTGTCTTACCCTCGGGTCTACCGACGTTATGGTGTACCATTCATAGTATTGTCTTTAAGAATGTTTCATGTCACCCGTGTGTCTTCTGTGACATTGATTATGATGTCCCTCATAATTTCGTAGGTCACCTCCACAGTTCTCAACCACCTCTACTCCTTCTATATGAACTGTAAAGTTCAACTTTCTTTTTTTTATACGATTTCCACTTTCTTTCTCCATACCGAATGAACTCCTTTACTAGGGTGTTCCGATGTCGTATCAATCACATGTATACCCCTGTTCACCCTGGACTCAGATCTCTGTCTCGATACTACATCGGTCTATAGTTTCCCGAGAGGTATATATGGTGTGATTCCCAAAATCTAAAAGAGAATAAGTGTAAGTGACGCCACTATATTTATGACCGTTTACGACCCTCATTAAATTTACGGGTGGTTTTCCCCTTACCAATCATATAATACTGTATCAGTGACCTACTTTAAAACATTTCCATAATTTTTAAGAGTAAAAATTTTTGATTTCACGTAAATGGATTCGAAAGTCACTAAAGAATACATGTTATATTATTATGGAACCTTTATGTTATTAACATGGTTATGTTATTATGGTGTCTTTTGATTCCATGTATACACTCTATACTACTCTGTGTGTGTACTTATTATTAACGATACAATTTTACCACCTAAATACCTTCTACAGAGGGAGATAAACGATTTGAGACAGTATACGGTACAACCCAAAATGTTTTTGCCCTTCATATTTTTATTTATGAGAAGAAGATAGACTAAGGAGAAAGGAAGAGTGGTAGAGAGAGGAGATAGTCGAAAGAAAGAGAGGGAGTGGTTGTCGTAAAGATTAGATGGTGGACGTTGACCTTAGGAATTATGTACCTTCCGAGGATTCTTCCTTTCCGACGGTCGTTCCACCGACGAGGTTCGTCGTTCGAGGACGTACCCGGTCTCCGGTAAGGTCGAATTACGACCCCTTCTTAGAAGGTGGGTTTTCGTAACAGGTCAAAATGGGTTGATTCGGAAGAGACGGGATCCTTGAACAACGGTTTCCTTTCTTCTATCTGTGTTTCTTCTGAAGATAGAACGGGAGTGAAGTCTTCCAAGTCTCGTCCACTTCTCATACAAGTACCGGTTTAGGATCCACCGACTCTATGTCGGACACTAGGAACTAAATGTTCGTTCATGACATCTTTTATCCCGAAGGGACCACCGAGTCACCATTTCTTAGACGGACGTTAAGTCCTCTACTTCCCCCGTACCCAAGCTAGGGACCCAGTCCTTCTAAGGGACTTCTTCCGGTGTCGTTGGATGAGGTCATAAGAACAGATCTCTTAGGGTGTCTGTTTCCTCGGACTACCCGTTGTCAGGTACCCAACGCTTCTCAACCTGTACTGACTTCGCTGACTCGTACGTACATGTGTGACATTTTTTACAGTGATTCCTCCTTCTTCCCATTTTTGTCTAGGTCGGTTCCCATATGGTAGAGGTCACTTGGAGAATACGGAGTATTCGGGTAGTGAGGGAGTGTCCTTTAAGTCTCTAGGGAGGGGAAAGTAGATGTCTAGATTCTGGTGACCTTCGGTATAAGTGTTTTACATCCTATTCAACTTCCGACTTGTGATCCGGACACCGTTAGAGGGAGTCATCTTTAAAGAGGGGAAGTGAGGTTGGCTCTGGTGTAGTAGATCGAGAGGACTAGGTTCTCTTTGTTTCCGTAGTTACTGAGTCTGTCTTCTTCCCCTTCCCCTCGAATCGTTAAAATCTACATCGGTTCTCGTTAAAGTATTAGGATTCCTCTCCCTACAACATCCCCTTCCCTCATGTCCTTCAGTTTAAAGTAAACGTAAAGTCAAAACCAAACAAAGAACCAGAAGGGGAAGGGATGACCTTGTTACTGGTTAAGTTCCCAGAAGATAAGAAGAACCTCAGTGGTTCCTGGGTTTTATCGGTCGTTGACATGAAACGTCCGACCTGAGGTTCCGGGGTGTGGGTACCGAGAGTCAATTGTCATCAGAGAGGTTCAGTCCTATAAGTTCCGTTCGAGACAGTATCCAACTAGTTTATGTAAATTCGTTTCGAGTGACTTTATCTTTCCCGATGAATGTGTTACTATCGACCCTTGTCCCAGTCCCCCTTACTATAAGGGTTATGATGAGATTTCTTCTTTTTCGTCAAAGTGGTTTATCAGAAACAAGAGAATGTGAGAAAGGTACTTGAAGAATGGTAGAAGAATTTCTGATCCGTGTTCATTGGTCTTACAGTCTTTTTCGGTTACAAGAGTAAAATGTCTATCTTTTTGATTCCGGGTATTTTCACTGAACGGGTTCCAGTGTGTCTAACTCTGATTTTTGGTATTTAAGACTAAGTCAGACAATCAGAAAAGTCACATAGTAAAGATACTAAGTCAGACAATCAGAAAAGTCACATGGTAAAGATGAGTTTTAGTAATTTTTTTTTGTTGTTATCTGTTTACGAACTTCGACACAGTTTTCAAGTCGAGAAGATTCGACCCTACTCTGTCGAGTCCTGACCTCTATTCTGATTCTTCCTACAACCTGGGTCGGGTGAGTCTTTTCGGTTCACTCTTCGGATCCGTATGTTTTCCGTGTATATTTCTTAAATCGTTGACTTACCACACTAGTGAGTGGATCTCGGTCTGTAAGACCTTACACTTCAGTTCACCAGGAATCCTTCGTAGTGATGTTTGTTTCGTTCACCTACGTTACCTGAACGTGAACTCGATAAAGTTTAGGATTTTCTACTACGATACTTTCGCGACGTGAGTTATACAGTCGTTTGAACCTTTTGAGTAGTCACCGGTGTCCTGACCTTTTCCAGTCAAAAGTAAGTTTAGGGTGTCTTTCCGTTACGGTTTCTTACAAGTTTGATGGTGTGTTAACGTGAGTAGAGTGTGCGATCATTTCATTCCGAGATTTAAGAGGTTCGGTCCGAAGTTATCATGTACTTGAAGGTCTACAAGTCTGACCTAAATCTTATCCGTCTCCTCGGTCTCTAGTTTAACGGTCGTATACAACCTAGTTACTTGTTCGTTCTCTCAGGGTCTTTTTTGTAGATAAAGACGAAATAACTGATACGGTTTCGGAAACTGACACATCTAGTGTTGTTTGACACCTTTTGAGAATTTCTCTACCCTTATGGTCTGGTGGACTGGACGGAGAACTCTTTAGACATACGTCCAGTCCTTCGTTGTCAATCTTGACCTATACTTTGTTGTCTGACCAAGGTTTATCCTTTTCCTCACGCAGTTCCGACATATAACAGTAGGACGAATAAATTGAATATGCGTCTCATGTAGCACTCTTTTCGACCCGACCTACTTCGTGTTCGACCTTAGTACTAACGGCCTTCTTTATAGTTATTGGAGTCTATACGTCTACTGTGGTGGGAATACCGTCTTTCGTTTCTTCTTGATTTCTCGGAGAACTAATTTCACTTTCTCCTCTCACTTTTTCAACCGAATTTCGAGTTGTAGGTCTTTTGATTCTAGTACCGTAGGTCAGGGTAGTGAAGTATCGTTTATCTACCCCTTTGTCACCTTTGTCACCGTCTGAAACAAAAAACCCCGAGGTTTTAGTGACGTCTACCACTGACGTCGGTACTTTAATTTTCTGTGAACGAGGAACCTTCTTTTCAATACTGGTTGGATCTGTCGAATAATTTTTCGTCTCCGTAATGAAACGGTTGTTTGCAGGTAGATCAGTTTCGATATCAAAAAGGTCATCAGTTCATACCAAAACTCTCAACCTGACATTTCTTTCGACTCACGGCTTCTTGACTACGAAAACTTGATACCACAACCTTTTCTGAGAACTCTCAGAGAACCTGACCTTCCTCTAGGTGGGCCAGGTAGGATTTCATTTAGTCAGGACTTATAAGTAACCTTCCTGACTACGACTTCGACTTTGAGGTCATGAAACCGATGAACTACGTTTCTTGATTGAGTAGACTTTTCTGGGACTGTGACCCTTTCTAACTTCCACTCTCATTTTCCCCTGTTGTCTCCTACTCTACCAACCTACCGTAGTGGCTGAGTTACCTAAACTCACACTCATTTGAGGTCCTCAACCACTACTTGTCTCTCAAGAACACACGACGTCAGGTGCCCCAGTGTTTCTCAGTCTGTGTTGACTCGTTCAATTGACTTGAATTGACTTCCAAAATGACGACGACGATGATTCAGCGCAGTCAGTACGGGCTGAGAATCACTGGGGTACCTGACGTCGGGTGGTCCGAGGAGACAGGTACCCTAAAAGGTCCGTTATCATGACCTCACCCCACGGTAACGGAAGAGGTTGACTTCCGAAACCGATGAGGTTTCTTCATCAAAGTCTACGACTCTCGGGTTGGACCGGGGTGGGATGGAGGTGTGGGACTCGGAGAAGTCCGGTAAGTTCTGATGAGAATCTGATAGTCTCTAGATCCATTCTTCGATCCTCTCTCCACTAGTCCGTACCCACTCCTCCTGTTCTATTCTTTCGTTCCACCTCTTTAGTCAGTAAGGTCTCGAGAGAGTAGAAAGAGAGAGGAAAGAGTGACCAGGGGTGGGACCGGGGTTGTTTCCCCGGTGGAGGAAAGATTGTTCGAGATTTCTTCTTCTTTTATTTTCAAACATCCACCGTAATATGTTTGTACTCATTCCATAAGGGACATGGTTTCTTTTTATTCTGTGATCAACTCCACCGTTTCCGTAAAGTCCCCCCTTTTATATCGGTATATTCCGTATGAACTGACCATCCCTTAGTAGTCCTTTCTAAGGTCTTCGACTGCAGCGTCCCTCCTTCGGAAATCAGTAACCAAAGGAGACCGTTGACCGGATTCCGGTCCGTCGTTTGAGGGTTGGAATCCTTTTACTGACCCAATACCGTCTCTCTTTCCGTTGATTTAGATTTAAAAGGGATCCGGGATAAGTCCAGGACGACCTCGTGAAGAGGTTCATTGTCGTTTCTCCATATCACATTGGGACTTCGTTTCACCGTTTATAAGAGTGGTTAATATACGATCTAGGTGGTACCGGGGTCACGGTTCTTCTCATTCCTTGGACTTCTTTTCCCGAGATAAAGTCAATATATAAAGACAACAGCAACTATGAAAGTTATATTTCTTTTTAATTTTCCATTTTTACTGAAAACGAGAGTTGTTCCCTTGAAGACACCTAATCAGTTGGAGGGTCCTTATAGACACTTATATAAACCTCTCTTCTAATCGAGTGAATTTTGGAAACTTTTATGGTTTCCAAACATATCGAATTGATTACTGTGGATTTACCCGATAATGAAACTGGGGGTGGGGGGTTGAGGTATGGTGTCTAATTAGTTGAGGTCAGTCTCAAATGTTGTCCAATCTTGTAGAAACATATGAATAGATTGGAAGTCCGACTCTAAAGACTTTTTCCTGTCCCTCCACCCTCCCCATTCTCCGTCTAATGTGACTCTGTCATTCTAATCCTTGAAATAGATATGTATGAAGTGATCTCCTTATACTCGGAATTTGAAAGAGTCCATAAATTCCCTCCGGTTCTGATTTCTATCCTTTCTTTACGACTGGTCCGGACTATCCATACGGAATAAAGGGGAGGATAGACGGTTTATTTACAGGTCTTTTTCTAAAGAGTACTAATATGAACATATGAAACAATAACAATGTATGCTAGTTTACAGGTGTAGAGTTAAAAAGTGAGTAGTCTGAGACTAACTATAGGACCGGCTTGTTTCATAGATAGTTTAAAGATGTTTCATCTTCATAGTGTTTCGTGTCTTTCTTTGAAGTTGGAAACTTCAGTGGTTAGTGTCATCGATGGACCGTTTTGTAATGGTGATTCGATTGGGTCACCATCCAGTGGTATGGCAACCGGATCCTTGATACAGTTGTGTTTGGAATATGGTGTTGTTCGGGTGACTATCCTCTTAGGTTAGACGAAGATAGTAGTCCGTGTCCGTTTCTCGACAAAAAACTTTCAGTGGGTTTTCTAGGAAAAAGGTTCAAATTTCCGGGACTATGATGTCGACTCAGGAGTGGTCTTTACCGTGTGAAAAGTTAGATGGTGTTAGTGTTGTGTTCCCTTAGGAGGGGAGTGAAGATAGGAAAGAGTTTATGGATAGAGTATCGTTTCGGTGACTCTCTTAATTTTCGACAGAAATCCGACGACTGGAATTCTCTTTAGTGATTCGAGATAAAGAACCAAATCGAGTAGACCTTTGTACTTCCTTCCTCGGTGAGTGTATGGGTGTATCCGTTGTTTCTGTTGTTTTAAACAGAATCAATTAAGTGGGTTACGACCTTTTGGGTTCCATGTCAGAGGGTCTTATATATAGGGAAGTCTACCGCAAACGGTTAACTTTGTCCTGACAAACAACCGAGGTCTACTGGGATCTTTCTCGTTGAACCAGATACGAATGTACATGAGACACCGAAGGGAACTTTGCTATTCGTGTAGTTCGGAAGGAAGTAAAGTCCGTTTGAGTAAAAGTTCTCTTGTCACACCGGATCCCGGTGAACCAAATGTGGGTGTATACCTTTGACAGTGACAGGGTGAGTCTTGTCGGTGACGGGGACTCCCATGTGTGGGAAGTTCTAGGACAAATACAAGGTTATTTGAGAGAAGAGTTTTAGATATCTTTTACGGTACATATGTAAAAAAAGTTTGACACAAAATCACTCAAGTGGGATTTAGAGGTCAATTTATCTAGATGCTTCCGTCGTTGACATAGGAGGTAAGTAAATAAACATAAGGAATATCATTGTTGTAAGTCTTTTGCTTCTAGTACCGTAGACCAGGGTAGTGAAGCACCCTTTATCTACACCTTTGTCACAGTCTGAAATAAAACCCCCCGAGGTTTTAGTGACGTCTACCACTGACGTCGGTACTTTAATTTTCTGTGAATGAGGAACCTTCTTTTCAATACTGGTTGGATCTATCATATAAGTTTTCGTCTCTGTAATGAAACGGCTGATTCCAGGTAGATCAGTTCCGATACCAAAAAGGACACCAGTACATACCTACACTCTCAGCCTGACACTTCTTCCGACTCACGGCTTCTTAACTACGTAAACTTGACACCACAACCTCTTCTCGGAGCTATTAGGGAACCTGACGTTCCTCTAAGTTCGTCAGGTAAGACTTCCTCTAGTTGGGACCCTAAAGAAACCTTCCTTACTACGATTTCGACTTCGAGGTCATGAAACCGGTGGAGTACGCTTCTCAACTGAGTAACCTTTTCTGAGACTACGACCCTCCCTAATTCCCATCCTCCTTATCCCCTGTTGGGTCCTACTCTACCGACCTACCGTAGTGCCTGTACTACCTGCACTCAGACTCATTCGAGGTCCTCTACCACTACCTGTCCCTCCGGACCGCACGACACTAAGTACCCCAGTGTTTCTCAGCCTGTGTTGACTCGTTGACTTGAATTGACTTGTCATTTATCATGGATCATTGGTGAGTTATTTACCACTATTAAGTTCGACGGACGGAAGTAAGAATGGGTAGAATAGATCGTCTCGTAACTTTCACTTTCACTTCAGCGAGTCAGCACAGGTCGAGAAACGCTGGGGTACCTAACATCGGATGGTCCGAGGAGGGAGGTACCCTAAGAGGTCCGTTCCCATGACCTCACCCAATGTTAAAGGAAGAGGTCCCCTAGAAGGGCTGGGTCCCTAGCTTGGGCCCAGAGGGTGTAAGGTCCGTCTGCGAAATTGGAGACTCGGTGGTACCTTCGGGTCGTCTCCCAATCAAGGTATTTTATTATTATTGTAAATGCATCTTGACTAATCTATGACCGGTGTCAAGATTCGGGAAATATCTTTGAATGGAGTAAATTAGGAATTTGTTGGTATGGTCTATGCATAGAAGTTGAAATGTCAACTTCTTTTACTTCGTGTCTTCAATTCGTTGAACGGGTTCCGATGTTTTGATAATTGTCAACCAGTGTCTCGACCCTAGACTTAGGTTCGTTAAACCAAGGTCTCAAACACAAAAAGTGGTTATGAGATATAAGGGGAAAGATTTTTCCGGACTTTTCAGGAAAAAACCGATCGATGGACGTGACCCCCGAAGGATCCACCACGACGTCATTTCTTAAACGGACGGTTACATCCTCTACGTTCTCTATCCCCAAACTAGGGACCCAGTCCTTCTGGAGGACCTCATCCTTTACCTTTGAGTAAGATCATAAGAACGGACCTTTTGAGGTATCTGTCTCCTCGGACCGTCCGATGTCAGGTGTCCCAGCGTTTCTCAACCTGTACAGACTCGTGTGTGCGTGTGAAGGACCTTACACTTCAGTTCACCCGGAATCTTTCGTAGTGATGCTTGTTTCGATCACCTCTACCACCTTAAGGTCAACTCGATAAAGTTTAGGACTTTCTACTACGACACTTACACGACGTGAGTTATACGGTCGTTTAAACCTTTTGAGTCGTCACTGATGTCCTGACCTTTTCCAGTCAAAAGTAAGGTTAGGGTTTCTTTACGTTACGGTTTCTTACGAATTTGATGGCGTGTTAACGTGAGTAGTGTGTACGATGATTTCATTACGAGTTTTAAGAGGTTCGGTCCGAAGTCGTTATGCACTTGTCACTTGAAGGTCTACAAGTTCGACCAAAATCTTTTCCGTCTCCTTAGTCTCTTGTTTAACGGTTGTAGGGGACCTAGTACCTTTTTCGTTCTCTCAAGGTCTTTTTGTTGATAAAGATGAAATAACTGATAAGATTTCGGAAACTGACACACCTAGTGTTATTTGACACCTTTTAAGACTTTCTTTACCCTTATGGTCTGGTGGACTGGACGGAGAACTCTTTAGACATACGTTCAGTCCTTCGTTGTCAATCTTGACCTGTACCTTGTTGTCTGACCAAGGTTTATCCTTTTCCTCATGTAGTTCCGACATATAACAGTGGGACGAATAACTTGAATATACGTCTCATGTAGTACTCTTTACGACCTGACCTTCTTTGTGTTCGACCATAGTTCTAACGACCCTCTTTATAGTTATTGGAGTCTATACGTCTACTGTGGTGGGAATACCGTCTTTCACTTCTCCTTGATTTTTCGGAGAACTACTTTCACTTTCTCCTCTCACTTTTTCAACCGAATTTCGAGTTGTAAGTCTTTTGTTTCTAGTACCGTAGACCAGGGTAGTGAAGAACCTTTTATCTACCCCTTTGTCACCTTTGTCACAGTCTGAAATAAAACCCCCCAAGGTTTTAGAGACGTCTACCACTGACGTCGGTACTTTAATTTTCTGCGAATGAGGAACCTTCTTTTCAATACTGGTTGGATCTATCATATAAGTTTTCGTCTCTGTAATGAAACGGCTGATTCCAGGCAGATCAGTTCCGATAACAAAAAGGACACCAGTACATACCTACACTCTCAACCTGACACTTCTTCCGACTCGCGGCTTCTTAACTACGAAAACTTGACACCACGACCTCTTCTGAGAACTCTCAGGGAACCTGACGTTCCTCTAGGTTGGTCAGGTAAGACTTTCTCTAGTCAGGACCCACAAGAAACCTTCCTTACTACGATTTTGACTTTGAGTTCATGAAACCGGTGGAGTACACTTCTCAACTGAGTGACCTTTTCTGAGACTACGACCCTCCCTAACCGCCGTCCTCCTCTTCCCCTGTTGTCTCCTACTTTACCAACCTAACGTAGTGACTGAGGTACCTGCAACTCAGACTCACTTAAGGTCCTCAACCGCTACCTGTCCCTCCGGACCGTATGACGCTAAGTACCCCAGTGTTTCTCAGCCTGTACTGACTCGCTGATTTGACTTGACTTGACTCGTGCGTACGTGGAAGTAACACAGACCAGATGTTTTGGATCTCTATTCATCACTCTCATCTCCAGTCCTCTGAAGTCAAACATAAGTTTATAACAGTGGTTTCACTTTCTTTCATGGTATTTTAAGAGGATTGAGTTCCTTGTACAGTTCGACCTGGTGACTCATCCTTATGTTTCTCCAGTCTCTAGTTTTAAAATTTACCACTTCTCTTTCACCCCTTAAACACACTCCCCGTCCGCCCTTCTCCTTTTTCAGTAAAACTACGGGGTCTCCTTGATTGACTCAGTGGGTGACTGACTTTGGACGACGTCGTCTTCGATAAATCCCCTTGAGGTAACGTCGTAATACCGGTATGACAATTACATTAGTGGTATCTCGGTTAAGAGACCTACAGCCACAGGGTACTCATTTTTCTCAGTAGTAGGTAAGTTCAGTCCGTTCAGGTCACTCTCTGGTGATTGAACCCTTAGTCCTTTCGGTTCAAGAGGAAAGTTATGACAATGTTTGAAGTACACTGGGATTTGTTCGACCGATTGGAAAAGTCGATACTTATACCCTTTCTTTCTTGAGATGAGTTATTTCTGAGAATCCTGTCACTTCGGATCAACGTTCGTCCTTTTATATCGATTAGAGGAGAGGAATGGAAGGAGGACACGTGTATAGATGAAATATGGTACGAAGTGTCAGTTTCGTTTTGTGAATGGAAGGACCCTTCACGATGTTTGTTAGGATTTTCGTTCCAGTCTCGGACTTGGTAGACCTAATAGAGGTATGTTTCATGGGAAACTCAATCCGTGATGTATGTGTCTTCCTGAACGAAAGTCCTGGTAAAATTGGGATGTCAGTTCAGAGATCAGTGGGTATCGTGTTTCTTCTTTTACGACCCATAGAACGTCACTCAAGGTAAATTTTCCGTCTGTAAGTTATAAAGGGGGGTAGACTCCAGTCTGTTCAACTTAAAATCAGGTGTCGGGATAATGGTTAAGTAAGTTTAGTGAAGAGAAAGGACCCGAAACCATGGGTAGATTTTATATTTGATTTGAATTTGATTTTTCAAAGTTCCGGTCGAGTAAATGAGACACTAAGTTTTGTAAAGACACTCTTTGGGTCTGGTGAGTCTTGTTAGTCGATTTTCTCTTTGTTGAATTCCGATTCCTTCGAGACCCAGTAGGGTTCATGTCTACGTAAACTTTACGACGTGCGGTGTTATCGGTCGGGAGTCACGTGACCACCATCTATGGAATTCTCCAACCAAATACGGGTGGTGGAGGAGTGACAGATGGTTTTATAGATTGATGGTGTGAACTCCAATTTCATTTGAACTTTGTATTGAGTCATCGAAGGATCGGAGAGTCGTCTTGACCCCCTCACCCCCGTCCCGTCCTCTCTCCGTCCCTCCTCGATACGAAACCCGTCTGTCACTTTTCTTTTCTCCCCTTTAGGTAGTTCAAAAGTCACAAACTCCGAGGAGCCAGTTGGGGTTAGAAATGTTATATGAGAGTCAACCAAAGAAAGAACAAGGGATGTATCTATATCGGGAAAGGGGAGGTATCTTAGTTCTTCTTTACCGGGTCTTATAAGTACGATCACAAGTACAGTCTCGATGATTACTCTGTTTGGTTGAGGTTTCGATCTTCGAGAGATAAGACTTGGGTCATGGGTCCCTCTTTGTTGTGAGGTCTCCACATCCCCCTGTTCTTCTATGGAAAATCGTTGACGAGAAGTTGACATAAGAGTCGTATCGGATCGTGTGAAGGACCATGTATCTTCCGTGAGTTTAAAATTCCTTTCTTACAGACTTCCTTCTTCTGTGTTTTTACCCTCCGAACTCCAGACATGGTAGTTCCGAAAGTTCTTGTAGTCATCCCCGAAGGAATCACCAAGTCCACCATTTCTTTGACAGACGTCACATCCTCTGGACCCAAGTTAGGGACCTAGTCTTTCTAGGGGACCTCTTCCCTTACCGATGGGTGAGGTCGCAAGAACGGACCTCTTAAGGTACCTGTCTACATGAATGTTTTTCTTTTATTTTAGTTTGACTCCCTCAATGAGTTAAATACTATTTATAAAGAGATATTATTTACTGTTATAGGTTTCTTTAAAGAGTTGAATATTTCCTTGTAGTCATGATCTTCCCAGGGAGTCAAGTCAAGTCAAGTCAAGTCAGCGAGTCAGTACAGGCTGAGAAACGCTGGGGTACTTAGCGTCGTGCGGTCCGGAGGGACAGGTAGTGGTTGAGGGCCTCAAGTGAGTTTGAGTATAGGTAACTCAGCCATTACGGTAGGTCGGAGACAGTAGGGGAGAGGAGGACGGGAGTCAGGGAGAGTCGACTAATAGTCCCAGAAAAGGTTACAGTTGAGAAGCGTACTCCACCGGTTTATAACCTCAAAGTCGAAATCGTAGGGATCTCACATAGATAATGATCATGTCAAGAGAATATTGTTCAACTTCTCTAACTCCCGGACTTCTTTCTTGAACGTATTTCCGGGTGAAGTAAACCTAGTGAATTGATTCCAGTCCCTTCTACAGGAAGAATGTACCTTTTTCTTCCTTTAGATAGTTCAGTCACAATGGACAGTAAAGGGTTGTGAGTAGAAGGTTTAATTACGTCAGGATTCGATTGGGAGGTTCACTGACGAGGATATTGTGTGTAGTCTTGGACCTTGACTTTTGAAGAAGTCGAGATAGTTCATACTTTATTCTCCTTCCTACTTGTCGTTTTTGTCAGTTAGTATTATTCTGATGGAGAAAGTGAACTGGTCGTCTGACGTGGTTTTCTTTGATGGAAATATGGCAAAAAAGAAACCCCCGTCTTCTTATCTCACTCCATCGTCCCTCTTTTATAGGACTCAACCCTTTCTATGTGTACTATTTGAGTCAAGATAGAAACTTTATAGTCTTTGTCTGACGAGGGTTAGATATTACTACGGTTAACAATGGTCTAATTTGTCCTTTCTGGGTTAGGTTCATCACACCCATCGGTCTATAAGAGGGAAGATTCCTGGAATTCAGAACTTTAAGGTCACTCCCCCTGAGGGTCTTCTGTGTTTTCCTGGATCTATATGACAACGGTCCATTGTGACAATCTTATTAAAGTCTCATTTAGATCGACAGTTGACTAGAATAGGTCTCTCTTAACCTCAGTCTCTTTATCTTGTTTACTGGAGATTTATATGGAAGGTCGAGATAGTAAGTCATGTCGTTAGAGGACTCTCCTCTTTCTTTCTCTTTTCACTTTTGTGGGAATTTTATTCGATGACAATGTCCATCGATCTATTATTACTTCTCAATCATCTGGACACTAGGTATGGTAGAGACAGTGGATGAGTGTCTCGTCGGAGGGGAAGGGGTTCGGATTCTACTATCTTATATCTAATCGACCATGGAAACTCCCAGTGTGTTTCCGAGAGGACGGGGTGATCGGGTAGAGACGGGTCTCTCGATAAGTTCTTTTTCGGATTTCCTTTAGAGGTTCTACCAAAGACGAGATGGTAGATTTGAAAGTGTCTCCCGATTCACTTGACCTCTTGGTTTCTTCACCTTTCTATCTACGTCTTAGGTTTCTCGTCAGAGAGTGTGTTGGAGGTAAGGACTAGGGAACAGGTGGGAACTTCAGATGTCCGTCCCGACTAAGTTCCCAATTTTCTGACTATAAAACGGAAGATAAGTGGTTCATGGTGAAATCACGGTGAGCTCACCGAGTTCGTTACGGTCCTTACCGTCCTCTTATTTGTCAGGTGTACGGGGACAATTTCAAATCGGCTTACGTCTGGGACTTCGGGAGTTTATGAAATTCCTCGACCCAAGAAATGTAGACGAGTGTACCTACCAGGGTAGTTACTGGTAAACTAGTGGAAAGGGAACTGGACAACTCGATCTCGATTTTTGAGTTGTTTGACTTCTCCAAAATGGTTCTTACTAGGACATTAATTCAGTGTCTAAATTTAGAATTGGAGAGATGTCTGAATGACGTAGTAAGATCCAGTCGGGCAGGATAAACACCCAGAGTGAAAACGGCACTCTTGTTATTTGGTTTTTGAGTCCTTGTGGAACTTTTAAGTTTTGTTAGTGAAAAATCCCTTATGTCTCAGGGTTTCTGAAACACTAGATTCTTTTTAAATTTCTCCCATCTCTCCCCTCTTTTGAAAAAAAAAAAAAAAAATTGTTGACAGAATAGTAGTAGTTTCATATCTACCGTCAATTATTCGAGGACATAAGACCGATCAATTTCACCTGAGTCCTTTGACCGTTCATCTCCGTGTCTTATGTTCTCAACCAACCCCCGTCCCTACGTCTTTCCGTACAAAATTGTCTAAATTTCCCTCGATCCACTGATTCTAGGTTGGTCAGGTAAGACTTCCTCTAATCGGGACCCTAAAGAAACCTTCCTTACTACGATTTCGACTTTGAGGTCATGAAACCGGTGGAGTACGCTTCTCAACTGAGTAACCTTTTCTGAGACTACGACCCTCCCTAACCCCCGTCCTCCTCTTCCCCTGCTGTCTCCTACTCTACCGACCTACCGTAGTGACTGAGCTACCTACACTTAGACTCACTTGAGGCCCTCAACCACTACCTGTCCCTCCGGACCACACGACACTAAGTACCCCAGCGTTTCTCAACCTGTACTGACTCACTGACTTAACTTGACTTGACTCCACTGATTCCCTCTTTTACCCGACATTTTCACTCTGGTTCGGACCTGTCTGACATCTGTAACCAAGTATACTTACTTACTTAAGTAAAAAGGTGATAGAAGGAATAGACAGTACGAGGTCTTCATTGGATTTTGTGTGATCACTTCATCCGAAGGGTCTACCGAGTCACTATTTTCTTAGAAGGACGGTTACTCCCTCTGCCTCCTCTACACCCAAACTAGAGACCCAACCCTCATAGGGGATCTCCTCCTTTACCGTTGGATGAGGTCATAAGAACGGACTTTTTAAGGTACCTGTCTCCTCAGACCGTCCGATGTCAGGTCCCCCACGTTTCTCAGTCTGTACTGAATCACTGACTCATACGTGTGTGTGTGTGATCACTTCTTCCTTACCTTTTATTCCTTAAAAGAGGGAAATAATTTCAATGATCGACCATACGTCACTTGATCTTCACACGGGGACCTATGGAGTTGTCACCCTATTCCTTACTCTTTTCATTGTCCTCCGTAGAACACTGTGGACCTTGAGAGTGGTCCTCTGGTGTGTTTATGGTTGTAATCAATGAGACGGGTTTAGTAGGTGAAGGAAAATAGATTCCTGGTCTCTCAGGACTTTTATTTCCAGTTAAACGAAACTCGTTCTCTTCCCCGAGTTGAAGTTATTATGAAGTCATTCACTCTTATCTCCCAGTTACCCTACTCGTAGTTCTTCGTACCTGGGGTTAGAACTAAGACAGTAGTACACGGGAATCCACCATCCAGGAAAGGACAATCCGGATATATAGGAGTAATCAACTCTCTCTCTAGATGATCTATCACACATTTCAGGAAAGTCCAATTCTAAGGTACCAGAATTGTCCGTATTATGTCAACAAAGAGGATTCAATTTGAAAGAAACTTCGTTTTTCGAACCCTTTAAGAGGTTTCGAAGGTCAGATAGTTTTAAATCGGGAGAGGAAGGTCGTACTAAGTCAGTCAGACGTATTTTTATGAAAGTGATGGGATCCGGACTGGAGGTTGTCGAGTATGAGGTCAGAGAGAGGTGTTGTCCTTCTTCTAGTGGTACGACAGAAGAAACAGTGAAAAGTAACTCTATACCACCAAATCTTTTGAAACTTTGGTAAAAATCCGGGTAATTTCAACGTAAATTTATTGTCTATAAAGTCTTGACTCCTACTCTCTATGGTGTACACAACGTCCCGTGTCAGTTAAGGGTCTCTAGGTGTGTGGATAAATCCGTTTCTGTGTGGACTTCTTCTCGGTCCCTCAGTTGGTGTCTCTATTTTGGTTTCTCTCCCAGGACCTTCCTTAAAATATTAGGAGACATTCCGTCTCTGACAAGGGGGTGAGGGAGAAAAAAGTTTTGGTAAGAGAGAGTGAAACACACATACACCCTACCCTCACCCCTCACACACCTTTTCGGGGTACAGTATTTTGGTACTTGTTACTTTTCTACTTCTACCATCCTCATATGTGAACAACTTTTGAACGACAAAGACTTCCTGTCCCAAGACCTTTCCTTTCTTAGTGAACCGTCACTCCGACCTTGTGTCGTTGCACCGTTGGTTTCGAGTCGTGTGTGGGTTTCATGACAGGGGGTCGGTAAAGAAAGTCCCTGGGAGTCAGGAGGGGTGGTGACGATCAGTGATAGAGTCAAGATGTTCCGAGTCCGACAGGAGTCTTCCCAGACCGTCTTGATGTATCGGATTCGGTCACGTTGTTCGACGAACCGGATTCTCTAAGTTCGGTCCCACCAGTGGGTCGGAAGGTCTCGTTCCCTTCCCGGAGCCGTCGGTAAACCGTACTGAACGTGTTTTCGTTCGTCCCGAGTAATAAGTCCGTGTAGGGAGGGGGGAGGGAGGACCCGTAGGCCGGGGGGATCCGGGGTGAGGGTCCTCCGAAGAAGAGAAGAGTTTTGTCACCCCACCTCGGGTCTAGGATCTTCGATGGTGGTGAGATCTTTCCACACCGGGGTGTCTTCTCAGGTGTGGAGTGTCTTGTCAGACCTCATCTGTCCTCCTTTATCGGTCACTCATTACCCTTTCCGTCCCTAAACCGCTCACTTCTCTTCCTTTTTTGGTCAGAAGAAGAGTTTCAGAAGAAGGGAGGAAAGTCTGACCACAGATCACTTCACAATCGCGAGGACCCTTTCTCATTCACCGGAGCTACTCAGACAGGTGTTGAGAGGAGAAGATCACCCTTTGTCGACTTCGAAGGACCCCTCCGACACCCTTTCCACTCACCCCCACGCCCTAGGCGGGACTCGTCGAGGGTGGGAAGATGAACGAAGAGCCAAGGGTACCGGGTAGGACCAGACTCCGTCGGACCGGGGTATTTTCGCGGTTAAGGACCTGACTCCATTGACAAAAGGAGGCCTACTCTTAAGAGATGGGACGCAGGTCCCGGGAAGCCCCCATTTTTCTCTGGAACCCGGGAATTCCTTTAGAAGGAATGATACCGTAAGGTCTGTGTTCCTTGATCTTAGACTCTTTCTCCGGCCGGGGCGGGCCGGGTGTGAAGATGGGGCCCTGGGGAGATGTGAGGTCCTGCGCGGTCTTGACCTGAGGCGGGGATCAGGAGGGACGAGGTCCGGAGCCGGCTCCCGCGCCGTCGCGCTGGGCTGCGCACCGACCGGTTCTGGGGCCGGTAGCCGTTTCGCGATGCTCCCAGTCGTTCTCGGGGGTCCCGGCCGTCGCGGGTGGGGTCTGTGAGTGGCAAAACCCGTACCACCGCTGTTTCCCTCGTCTCAACCGCTTCAAACCGGTCCTCGACAGCCTGCCGCGACTCGTGCGTCATGTGTGCCGACTGAGGCCCCTGACCCCCGAGCCTAACCCAGAGAGAGATCGCAGCCCTGCTGACGAGCCGAAGGACGATTGCCCGGTGCTGAAGTGTTTGGGGTGGGTCCTTTCTCGGCGGGGACAGCATGGCGGGCGAGGAAATACACCGGCCCGAAGGCGCGGCGAGGGGCGGGAGCGCGGGCGGAAGATCGGCCGGCGGTCGGAGCGGGGCGGGTCTGGTCGGGACGGGCCGGTGTGGTCGATGAACCCCCGGACCGACCCGGACCCGCGGAGTCACCCGCTAGGGTCGGGAGTGGGCCCGGACGGACGGAGGAGAGAGTGAGGGAAGTGTCTGGAACCGGGAAGCGTAGGCCCGGTAGGCCGGGGTGGAGGGTTCATCCCGACCCGGGATCCGGCGTGGGACCTTTCTCCGAATGTCGGGACTGATGTTGAAATGTGATTACCCTCAAGTGATGGACAGTTTTCCCGAGACTGAGAGGCTTTCAAGAAGGACGCACATAGACTTGAGAAGACACCAAGGTGGATACCTAGAGTTGACTCCGGTGTGTTTAGATGATGAGACGGTTTGTTGAGTCTCTAGACTTCTAGAGTACAAGCGGACTTTGAAGAGAAGAGAACCGATTGGTCGGAGTCCAAGAGGTTGCGAAGTAGTCAAGAGAAGACGTCTTAAGATATACTGAAAAGGGTAGTATCAAACAGGGGTAGGAACGAGTTAGGAGTAAAAAAAAATAGTTTTTACCTGAGGAAAAAGGATATAGACAGGAGATAAGTGAAAGGAAGGAAGTTTATGGTCAGAGGTTGAAAAACTTTAGGACTAGGACATCAGGGTGACGTTGTATAAATGACTATACACTAAGTGAAAGACCATTAAGACGGTCCAATCTATGTGGGATCAGGTAAGGAAATTCTATGCAGACGGTCTTGGGAAGGACGAAGAACAGTTCCAGTGTCTTAGGGTCGTATCTCCACAAGATTTGTCATCGTCAGTACATCAATTCAGACTCGAAATCAAACTTTCACTACCCGGTATCGATAGGAAAGAGTATAGGTGACTATTGACACACCTCCGTACCAGACTCATAAAAAACACTCCATCCCGTTACATATGGAGTCCCTACTACTCGGTCAAACCCCGTCACTTTTTCTATAAACCCTCCCTACCAGTGCTGTAGACCTAAAATCAGTATCGAAACGGTAATTGACGGAGAGACTGGTGATACATCGGAACCTATTCGGGACAGGGGAGAAACCCGAACTCCAAGGGGAAGACATTGTTCTTTCCCGACTTGAGAACCCGAAGGTTCCAGGAAAGGGTCAGACTGCAATATTTTCCTATTCTTTCCTTCATTTGAAGGATCCTGTTACCTACTCAGATCGTCACAAAGTATTCCTGACCGAAACGTAAAAGAGAGTCCTCAGTCGTCAGGATAAGACATGAGGAGACGAAAGGGTGGAGTTGCCCCAGGTACACAGTTACACGGAGTCGAAGAGGGTGACGACAGTTCTAAGTAACTATTCACAATCCCATTCGTTTCAAGGGACAGGTTTGGTAAAAGACCTCGATTCGTCAACTGGGTTCCTTCTTGTCGCGTGGGGTCTTTCGGAGTCGTCGTACCCATCGTTGCTGTAGTTAGTATAAGGAACTGTAACGTCACCGGGAAAAGGAGGTCCTCAAGTTCCTTGAGTGACTAAGGAAGTAAGTATAAGATCTCGGATGTCCCCGGATCTTGATCCGATGCACGAATTTTCCCCTCCCCTTCAACTAACCTTTGCGGTTGAAAGTAATAGGTAGGACCTTTCACCTTTCAGGGACACACAGTAAGGGGTGTACGGTACGGGGTTTGTGTGTGTGTGTGTGTGTGTGTGTGTGTGTGTGTGTGTGTGTGTGTCTCTCTCTCTCTCTCTCTCTCTCTCTCTCTCTCTCTCTCTCTCTCTCTCTCTCTCTGGACCAATCCCTTACAGTTCGTAGACTTGTGTCATAATTTTCCCTTTTCTCTGAGCCCTCAAGTTCACTCCCCTTCCTTCAGTTTCCCAAGTCTGCAATTCCTCTAACTACCTTTCTCTCCGACTCTCTCCTCCTCCACCAACCGGGGGACCCCTCCTCTTCCCACCCCTTACCCTCCTTTTGTATCCGACAGTCACTCACAAATCAGATCTGGAGTAAGTCCAGTTCCCTTGACTCCTAGGTTTTCTCCTTTCTTGAATAAGTTCTAGACCGTTGGTCACACCACTCTAGGCCGTTGGTCACACCTCTTACCTAAGTCTTCATTATCTCTTCTGTTTCTTGAGCCAATTCGACAAAGGTATTATGTTCGTTCTTAAAAACTTCTGATCTTGGTCTTCTCATCACAGTGGGGATGAAATAGTCTGTCTTCGAACCATACCACTAATGTCCAGTTCGTTGACTTGTAACAAACTTCCAATTTGAACTTTGGAGGACCGATCCTCCCTGGATATAAACTATAGAGGTACAGAGGTTTCGTCTCGTCTCCTTCGACTCCACGAGAGAACAAGAAGTCCTACCGGTAACTTTGTGTGGAAACAAAAATGGAGAAACATTTTATACAGTATGGACATACCGGTCTTGAAGTCTTGGGAGGGTGGATGGGACGTGGGCTGGTACTAGGGTACACTTAACTCAATGAAGTCAGAAGAACCCCGGTTTCGTTAGAGTTGTTAATCTAAGTCTATACTACTCCAAATAAGGTCACAAACATCTCTCTTCTGCATTTTTATTCCCGATTTGTAGGGCAGTATACAACCGACCCATTCCCTTTATTCTCCATACTTCTGTGGACCCATAAATCTTCTTGATTTAAGTTTCAAGTTCCTCCTTGTCCGTTAAAAAAAAGTTCGTCATTTTGATCTACTCTCCGTCATGTCCCTGTAAGAGTTTCACCTCAGGTTACTTCGATCCCACCTCCACAGACTTAGTCCTCATCCTCTATGTTTTCCTCTTTAAACTGGACTCGAGATCCAGGTATGTACCTCAAATCACCTTTCCGAGTCCTAAGGATTCCCCGATCCTGACAAGGTCTCGACGTCGTTGAGACTTACACTCTCAATTCTTTGTCGTTCGTCCTTGACGTATTCCGACTAAATACACTTTCGGATACAGTTCGAGTTCTCTCTTTACTCTAACTTGAACATTAGTGGAGGGTGAGTTCTATATTCGAGTGACGTCATTTGTTCGAGGACGTAAGATTTAACGTAAGGAGAAAGTCTCCTGTGTTATCACGTCCTGTTCGTTATAGTCTCTCATTCATCCATCCCTCATCAGAACTTACGGTCCTCATGAAACTTATTTTTTCGGGAGGGGGAGGAGGTGGGTCAGGTAACCTACCATTTGTCAACTTTCAAAGGGTGGTGAGTCTCCCGACGAAAAGTAAAAGTAGTGACAATCTTTCAGGAAGAAATGTAGATTTAAACTAAAGAAGTCGAATTGAGACGTGTTAACGAGAACCGACTACGAACCAATTCCTTAATTAACTCGGAGACTCAACAAGAAGAGGAAGTAAGTATCTTCTCTATACATAGTCTCTCTACTCCTGTTTGTATTCGAACTCCGATGTGTGAGGTTCAGGAAGAGAGAGAGAATTAAGGGAACCTAGTCGTCGGGTTCGTAACCAGATCGACACGGGAAATGTGTTTATTCTTTTATTGTCTTTTTATATGAGAAGAGAGGGGTTTCCCTTCTTCAGAAGAACGATATTATACCGACTCTCATCTTTGACTCGTCATCTCTTTAGAACGAAAATTGGTAGAAGATGGATGAAGAACCTTTCTTTTTGATCTCAAACCCAACTTATAAATAATAATTAGTATGATTACCTGGTGTCACTCTTCCTTTTTGAAAGAGAGACCGAGACGAAGAATCATCATTCCGACCTTTAAAAAACTGTCGAAGGGGGGGCGGTCGGTTGGTTATAGTTAAGTTAAACTCGGTCACGGTAGAATCCTATACTTTAATCGGGACGTCTCTCCCAAAGGGTCAGGGTCACCTCAGTGATCGAGAGTCGGGACAGGGGTCATCGGTCACAGGTCGTTGGTGTGGATACACCGGCCAGACGGATACCCGGGGTCTCTCTTTTGTCGGGTGACTCGTGTACCGGGAAGGAAGGTACTTGTTGGATGTTAAGTTTGAGCTATGTGAATCTTCCTTTGATAGGTAGACACGTAGAAAGGGTACGGAGGTCGTCACTAGTCCACAGACGATCCACGGACCAAGAGACACTCCGAGACGTTCCCTATGAGTGGGAAAAGAAGGGGTCCTCGAGAGGAAGGGTCACCGAGACATAGACAACCACCAAAAAGACAATCGTGACAGGAAACGCATGTACTACAGTAGTAGAAATTGAAAGGAGACGGACGGGGGATGGTAGACCAGTGGTTCGGGACGACACACAGACAGACAAGAAGTGTCGAAGAGAGAGGGGTAGAGGTGACGATCACCGGAAACACTTAGGAGTGACTGAGGGATCAGAGGGACTGAAGTCCGACGTCATGGTCCGATAGGAGGTGTACCAGTGGGACCCCTAGAAGTCTTTCCGTCGTTAGTGGACACGAGTCTTTGTAGGTTACTGGGGGAGGTGGGTCGTATGTGTGTAGGATTGGAAACGTCCGATGAGAACGAGGGTGTCGAGGAATCGTTTTGAGATGAGGAGCTCGATTCGATCAGAGTGACGTATGTGTGTCGGGACACACCAACGAGAACAGAGACGTGTTTCGGGAGGGAACTAGAAAGGACGGGTGGAACACGAGAGACGGAGGGGGATCGAGAACATCACGAACTCATACGTCACGAATAGACCGGAGGTAGGATGTGGGACGAAAAGAACAGTCGACGACAAAAAAGAGAAAAAAAGGAGGTAAGGTCCGAACAGACATCAACAGGGATCTTTCCCTAGTGTGAAACACAAGGTACTCCTTCCTCGTGTCGTATGAAGGTCATATAGAAACTTCGAGTCCTATCTAACGAGTCGATTTCTCTCTAGACGATAAGATAAAGGTCGGCATGTTCGGATAGTTGAGTCTAAGAGATTTCCGGGTTCAAAGGGGAATGTAACGGAGTTCAAGAGGACAATCCTTTATTTTGGTTACTTGTCTCAGAGGATAAGGATAGAACAATGAGGAAAAGGTGAGTAAGTGTCGAGATACACATACCTCCTCCACACGTACGAAATGATGGTGAGATAGAATCCCTTTGTGATAACAAGTGTTTCTCCGTAGATATTCCTGTAAATGACATTATGAATATTATTAGGTAGTGACACCCTGACTAATATATGTACCATGTAGACATGTTGTTCTACAATAAGTCGTAAATTTTCGTCCTTGATGAGACTTTTCTCCAAAATAATAATAATAAATGAGACTTTAGTGTCTTACTATACTTATCATACTATGATAAATACTTAAATTTATAGACATATAAAGATCTATACAGTGGGACGAATAAATTGAATATACGTCTCATGTAGTACGTTTTACGGTCCGACTTACTTCGTGTTCGACCTTAGTTCTAACGACCCTCTTTATAGTTATTGGAGTATATCCGTCTACTATGGTGGAAATACCGTCTTTCGTTTCTCCTTGATTTCTCGGAGAAATACTTTCACTTTCCCCTCTCACTTTTTCGACTGAATTTTGAGTTTTAAGTTTTTGTGATTCTAGTACCGTGGACCAGGATAGTGAAGTAAAGTTTATCTACCCCTTTGTTACCTTTGTCACTGTCTAACAAAGAACCTTAGGTTTTAGTGACGTCTACCCCTGACGTCAGTACTTTAATTTTTCTGCAGACGAGGAATCTTCTTTTCGATACTGTTTGGATCTATCGTATAATTTTTCGTCTCTGTAATGAGAAGGCTGTTTCCAGGTATATCAGTTTCGATAACAAAAAGGTTATCAGTATATACCTACACTCTCGACCTAGTATTCCTTCCGACTCGTGGCTTTTTAACTACGAAAACTTGACACCACAACCTCTTCTGAGAACTCTCAGGGAACCTGTTGTTCCTCTAGGTTGGTCAGGTAGGATTTCCTTTGGTCAGGACTTATAAGTAACCTTCCTGACTACGACTTCGAGGTTATGAAACTGACGGACTATGTTTCTCGGCTGAGTAACCTTTTCTGTGACTACGACCCTTTCTGACTTCCGTCCTCTTCCCCTACTGTCTTACTCTACCAACCTACTGTAGTGGTTGAGTTACCTGTACTCAAACTAGTTCGAGACCCTCTACCACTTCCTGTCCCTTCGGACCGCACGACGTCAGGTACCCCAGTGTTTCTCAGACTGTGTTGACTCGTTGACTTGTTGTTGTTTATACAAATATAAACATTCAAGGGTCTTTTCCCCTTTCTACATATCGTTTAAATATAACCAACGATGGAGACCTTGTCCCTGACCCTAATCTCACCTCTCATTTACCTCTTAAAAATGAAGAATTACATACATAAAGATATAATCCTTAAGGGAACATCGAGTTGACCATTTCTTAGACGGACGTTACGTCCTCTGGGGTCAAGTTAAGGACCCCGTCCTTCTAGGGGACCTCTTCCCTACCCTATGGGTGATGTCATAAGAACCCGAAAGGACCACCGAGTTTACCATTTCTTAGACGGACGTTACGCCCTTTGTACTTCTCGAACCGTCCGATGTCAGGTACCCCAACGTTTCTCAACCTGCACTGACTCACTGAAAGTGAAAAAGATATAATAAACTAAAAGAGTTACTCGGACTTAATTTACCATCCTTTCTTTCTTTCTACTCATCCTCCTCCTTCTTCCCTTCCTTGTCCTTTTAGACCCTCTTTTAAACCTATCCAACCTATCAGTCCTACGTTTTTCAAATACTGTTCGGACTGACTACCATTTCTAATTTTCCTATTGTCTATATTTCAAACACACACACACACAATCAGTGAGTCAGAACAGGTTGAGATACGTTGGGGTACCTGACGTCGGACGGTCCGAGGAGACAAGTACCCCAAAAGGTCCGTTCTTATGACCTCATACATCGGTAAGGGAAGAGGTCCCCTACAATTGCTGGGTCCCTAACTTGGACCCAGGGAACGTAACGTCCGTCTAAGAAAATGGTAGACTCGGTGGTCCCTTCGGGACATTTTCAACGGTCAAGTCAGAGAGTCAGTACAGGTTGAGAAACGCTGGGTTACCTGACGTCGTGTGGTCCGGAGGGACAGGTAGTGGTTGAGGGTCTCAAATGGGTTTGAGTACAGGTAACTCAGTCAGTACGGTAGGTTGGTAGAGTAGGAGACGGCAGGGGAAGAGAAAGACAGAAGTTAGAAAGGGTCGTAGTCACAGAAAAGTTTACTCAGTCAAGAAGTGTTGACCATCGGTTTCATAACCGCAAAGTCGAAGTCGTAGTCAGGAAGGTTACTTATAAGTCCTGACTAAAGGAAATTCTACCTGACCAACCTAGAGGAATAACAGGTTCCCTGAGAGTTCTCAGAAGAGGTTGTGGTGTCAAGTCTTCGTAGTAAAGAAGCCGTGAGTCGAAAGGAATATCAAGTTGAGAGTGTTGGTATGTACTGATGACCTTTTTGGTTTCAAACTGATCTGCCTGGTAACAACCGGTTCATTAAAGAGACAAAAAATTATTCCACAGATCCAACCAGTATTGAAAAGAAGGTTCCTCGTTCGTAGAAAATTAAAGTACAGACGTTAGTGGTAGACGTCACTAAAACCTCGGGTTTTTCTATTTCAGACTGTGACAAAGGTGACAAAGGGTAAGTAAACGGTACTTCACTACCCTGGTCTACGGTACTAGAAGCAAAAGACTTACAACTCAAAATTCGGTTGAAAAAGTGAGAGGAGAAAGTGAAAGTAGTTCTCAGAGAAATCAAGAAGAAGTAAACGTCTACCACAGTAGACGTATAGACTCCAATAACTATAAAGAGGACCGTTAGTACTAAGGTCGAAGACGAAGTAGGTCGGGTCACAAAGAGTACTACATGAGACGTATATTCAATTTATTCGTCCTACTGTTATATGTCGGAACGACATGAGGAAAGGGTTAAACCTCGGTCAGACGACAAGATACAGGTCAAGATCGACAACGATGAACTGGACGTATATCTAAAGAGTCCTCCGTGTAGTCCACCACACCATAAGGGTAGAGAAAGTCTTAAAAGGTGTCAAACAAGACGAACCCAGGTTTATTAGTTGGAGTACTCCTTTTCTACCATTTCTACACAGAATCGTCGTCACACCGATTTTTCTGAAGACTCCAAAATGATTTTGACTTTTATCTTGACGGAATATCGGGTCGTTAGGGTGACGACCCGTATGTGTGACTCTTTGGTCTTAACTTTCTCTGGGCACATGGGGTTACAAGTAACGTCGTAACAAATATTATCGGTCCTGTACCTTCGTTGGATCTACGGGTAGTCGTCTACTTACCTATTCTTTCGACACCAAGTATATGTGTTACCTAATAATGAGTCGGTAATTTTTCTTATGTAAACTTAGTCAAGATTACTCCACCTACTTTGACCTCGGATAATATGTCCCACTTCATTCGGTCTTTCTTTTTGTGGTTATGTCATATGATTGCGTATATATACCTTAAATCTTTCTACCATTGTTATTGGGACATACGCTCTGTCGTTTTCTCTGTGTCTACATATCTTGTCAGAAAACCTGAGACACCCTCTCCCTCTCCCACCCTACTAAACCTTCTTTCCGTAACTTTGTATATATTATAGTATATTCTTTGATTAACGGTCAGGTCCAAGTTATGTCCTACGAACCCCGACCACGTGACCCTACTGGGTCTCCTTACCGTGCCCCTCCCTCCTCCGTGACATGATTCGAAGTCCCTATATCGGTACTTTCTACCTTCTCCAGGGGTGAGAGTGTCTCGAGTAACGGACCACCCTCTCTGTCTCTTCTTTAGATAATATCTTGATTACACAAGAAAGGTGATCAGGGGTGTAGCATTCACAACTCCATACCCTTAGTTTTAAAAGTAGAGGGGCCCGGATAACTTTAGTGACCGGGTAGTACCTTTCGAAGAAACGAGACTTTTTCCTCGGGTATCTACTTACATTTTCCTTGTCTCCCTTCCTACCGAGTCCCTAAACTTGTCTGAGAAGGGGAGTAATGACTGACTCCGGAGGCGTTGTCACGACGAGTTGTAGAAGACGACCACCGAAATACGTAAATATATACGTAATTCGGTCAACTGTAATAATAAGTAGGTAAGTAAAATAAGTAAGTCTTTTACACTTACATATAGACGTCGTATATCTCTATACGTGTACATGTCGTTGTATCGTCGTACTAAAAAAACATACATATATCTTCTCTCTTTCTTCCACGGTGAACCTTACGTCGTACTCTATCATATTTTCTTGTGACTTAGACTTCAATCTTCTGGACCAAAATCGGACAAAACGGTATATGATCGAACTATTTAAATCCGTTTAATTAACCAATTGGGGTTCGGAGTCAAAGGAGTAGACATTTTTGAATCTATTATCGTTAACTATGGAAGGTCCTAACAACAGTTCTTCTATATATTACAACTTATACTCTTCACAAAAACGTTTGGTATTCCACGAACGTACACCTTTTTCCTAATAGTATCGATACACAGAAACCCCATCTCTACATCCAAGGTCCCAAAAGGACCCGGGTCTATACGGAGACAAACCAGTATATACATAACAGATATACAAGGGTATGAAGGGACAAATATACAGATAAACGTACATAGACACACATAAAGGACTACACATAAAGGTTCAGTCACTGTACATCTAAGTGAAAAAGAATAAGAAATTAGGTATCAGAGTCTGGTCTTTTGTAAGATTGGAAGAAAATAGACTCTTTGCGTTCGGAGTTTATAGGGATTGATATAAAACTCTCACGAAGGGGAAGAAAGGTGAGGAGGGGTGTTCCGTGAAACGAATACAAGTTGGGTCGGTACACATATGTACGTCACTCTCGAGAATACGTCCATAAACAGTCACTTCTTTTACGTCCCGGACGGAAGGTGACCCAACCTGTACGGAGAGTCTTAGTCTGTACAGTATACGAGGACCTGTGGGGGGGGGGGAAGTTCACCGTGGTCTCCTACACGACGACCACCCACATTACGGAGTCCCCTTTTCCTCCTCGATAAGAGGTGAAGGGGAGTGTGTGTATGGTGAGTGGTTTGGAAAGTCGGAGAAGAGAGGTTCCAAAACCCTAGTCCCCGAACTTTCAAGCCGAGATGAAAGGAGTCTAGACGTTTCGGAGTTTACACGACGGTCTACAGGGTTCTGGAGATCAGTTAATAAGACTCAAAGTCTCACGAACCCTCTTTGCTCTCTCGGGACACAAATCGAGTGTCTTTGTGACTTAGAATCTTGACCGAACCAGGAAGTAGTGACGGGTTACGGTGGAGAGAGTGTAGGAACACTTTCCTACTTTCGTTTAGTCTTAGGACTTTATAGTGTGGAAATTGTAGTAGATCCGATGTACAGGTGTAAAATATACACTCTTGTATTTCCGGTTCTCTTCACTTACTTGAACGAATTCCTTTTTAGATCGAGAAGACTGAGGGTCCGGTCACAAGAAAGAAGAGTTAGAGGTTTTAGTTGTCGTTATTCATAGTTTGTTCAGTCATTTTTTCTCTCTTCTAGGATGTCAAGATAACGAAACCCCTGTAGAAGACCTTTATCTTCGACTCACCAAGAACCCCTCCCCTTATTTCCATGTCTTCGTCCGAGTACTCAGAGAGACGTCTCTCATTTGGACTTGTTTCATGGATGATACCGAGTCCCGTCATAGACTTTGGGTCCTTTTTACACCCGACAGAACAGATCGTCGACTAGACCTTTGACTCATCCAGAATAAGGAGGGTCCTATACTTAAGGTCTAGAGGTCGGTTTTGAGGACTTCAGTTTCTAATACTGGACCTAAGAGAGAACCAGAGGGTCTTTGAACGGGTCGAGATCCGTAAGACTAACTATTACGAACGACATCTCTACTCTTGTAGGACCGAAGGGCCCTTTTCCGGAAACAGACCTAGGAAGGAACTCTACGTTCATGTAACCGGGAACCCACGAGGTGTAAGAGTAACAGGGGTGGAAGTTCCCTCAACTTAGTCGTCCCGAGTACCCCACCGGACGACCTGATCCTCCAGACGAAGAGTAAGGACACTGAAAATGGAGTATCTAGTGTACCTCTTACCTCTACCTCCATTACTTTGGGGAAGTGGAGTAACGAAAATAAATTAAATGAAGACACTCCAAGAGACGAGGATGAACTCGAGAGGGTGAGAGATCTTTTCCGACCTGAACCCGATGAAGGTGAATGGTAAGTCACAGAATGAAAAAGGTGAAACCCCAGAAACGTGTGCGACAAGGAAGACAGACCATTTGAGAAGGACCTTATGAGAAGGAGATCGAGTATCGACCGAGGAAGTAAATGAAATCCAGAGTCGAATTTATATTAAAGAAAGAAAACAGGTAATAAAGATTTTATCTTACCGAAGACGGGAGTAGGCGGGGTTTTAGGAAATAAGAGTTAGAGTCGCTAAACAAAGGAGTCGTGACTAATATCAGAAGTTATTATATAAAATAGATATATAAATGAACAATTTACAGATGGAGAGGGACGTCATCCTTGTTATTGTCTTATTACGGGGGGCATTTCTACAGGTGTAGGATTAGTGGACACTTATAAAATACAAAGACGATTCAACGAAGTCAGCACAGACTGAGAAACGATGGGTTACCTGGTATCGGGTGGTCCGAAAAGACAAGTATCCTAAGAGGTCCGTTCTTATGACCTCACCCAACGGTACGAGTGGAGGTCCTCTAGAAGGGTTGGGTCCCTAACTTGAACACAAAGAATGTAGAGGACGTAACCGTCCACCCAAGAAATAGTGATCGTGACGGACCCTTTGGGTACTTATACAATATAAAATACTCTTTCTCCTTAATTCCAACGATTAGTCGACTGTGACTCTACTCCTCTAATGGGACCTAATAAGTTCACTCGGGTTACAGTGGTGTTCCCAGGAACATTTACCTTCTCACCTTCTCTTTCCGTACTCTCCTGTAGTACTTACTAAACTATTCCTAAGTTGGACGGTAACGGCCGAAACTTCTGTCTCCTTCCCTAGTGTTGAGTTCCTTACGTCCGTTGGAGTTCTTTAACCTCTTCTGTTCCTTTACCTAAGACGAGGTCTCAGAGTTCTCCTTACATCAGAACGACTGGGTAAAATAAAATAAAAATAAATAAAAATTATATTCAAATAAATAAAATTAACCTCCAATTAATGAAGTGTTATAACATAACCAAAACATTATGTAGTTGTACTTAGGCGGTGTCAATATGTGCACAAGGGGTAGGACTTGGGGCGAGGGAGGAGGGAGGGACATGGTAAGGACTGGAGGTCTTGACGTTCTCTTATTTGACCACCACAAAATTCATTAATTAAAACATGATTAAACAATATCATCGGTATCTTTTGAGAATGTGAGGGGTAATCTGGTATTAAAACTACTCCTGTCTTTGATCCAAGACAAATGATAGTATCGGGGTCGTACGTCACATCATGGACCGTGTCTCATCCTAGAGTTAATGATAACCAACCAAACCTATTCACTTACCTCGGACTTGTACGGAATACAAGACGTGTGGAAGGGAGAGATTACCGGGAGCCACACCCCACCGTAAGGTAGGTTCCCTGACTTGGCTTTTCTCCGGTTATTGAAGGGTCGGTCACAAACCATCCTCTTTCTTCGATCTTTGGACCCTTGTGAATTTAGAAAATCAAGAGTCTTTTCCTCAGGACATATAGTCGGTGGGCAGATAGGTGTGTGCTTATATGTCTACAAGAAAAAGTATCAAAGTATATATGTCTATAACTAAAAGAAAGTTCTTGGAGAAGACCTCGTGGACGAGACACGGTACAAGTCACAAATCGTTACAACGAGTAACGATAAACACCTATCACCACCACTACCAGACAAAAGGGTGTACAGTTAGAATAATAGAGTAAATGAGGAACAAAACTGTTCTCTAAGAGTCGGGATGACACTTTTCCGAGTCTTCTATACTCGGGACGTGTTTTGGTGTGTTGGTCACTCATACTCGACTTTGATCTTAGGTCGAGTTGTCTGTGATATGTGTCATTATTGAAAAAAATTGATGACGGATAAAGGTGGTAAGGAAATGTACGACGACGTGGTCATACGATATAAGACATGTATATAGGATATACGACGTGGACAGAATAAAGAAGGGAATCTGGTGTAGGACTTGTAAGATGGTAGAGGGATGACTTTACATATGGGACTGTAAATGTTTGGTGAAAGGGGGAGGGGGGTAAAAGGAAGATCACTTTCTTTCGTAATCTAATTCATCTTTCCAGTATCTTAAACCCTATGACCGGATCCACACTCATGAGAGAACCACTGAATACTTCTCACACTAATAATCGTGGAAGAGGGACAGGTATCGTTCCGGGACATGGAACGTAAAGGTTCGAGTAGAGAAGGAAATTTACGTCGACATAAAGATATAGTCCGACCATAAAAGAAACGGATACGGGTACGGGTGGGGTTGGGGGGTGGTGTTCCTGTGACTGTGGGTAGTTATTATTTATACTAGTTAGAATTAACGAATAATTCTGTGGCTGTGGGTAGTTGTTATTTATACTAGTTAGAATTAACGAATAATAAATAGTCTACGGAACGATACACGATCTATACGTAATTATAGAGTAAATTAGTAGTGTTGTTGATGTTTAGTACAAAATAATAGAAACTCAATATCTGTTCCTTTGACTTCTCTAAATTCATTGAACGGGTTACAGTAACCGTGGACTTCTACCGTTCTATGTTTGGGACTACGAGACTGTATCCTGTGTGTGAAAATTGATGACGTGAGTGAACCAATAAGATATAAGTGTGTGTGTGTGTGTGTGTGTGTGTGTAGGACGTGTAAGTGTGGAATCTCTGTAAGAAGATCGGTGAGGAGGGAGGACTTTTCACCCCTACTTCTACTCCTTCATTAATTTCACCATGTAGTCTGTCTTCCTTGTCCTAGATATTTCAGTTCTTTCGTTCTCTCTAGTGTTTTTAAATCTCTAGACTTTCGTCTAACTACTCCGACCTCGTGACCCAGTACACCGTCTCTGAAGTCGAGTGTGTAAGGAGATTATGTAAAGATTTTCCACCTAGGGAAGACTAGAAGGGAGAGTTTAGACAGGAGGAGATCTTTGGACTCAATAAAAATTGTAGAGAAAGAAGAAATGGGGATGGTAAAGTCGGGTAATGGTTGAAGATAGTTACCCGGAGTATTTATCTAGAGTTTAGACGAGTGAAGAGGGGCAGAGGTGACAATGATGGGACCAGGGTGTACTCAGTTTACCTGTTGACGTCGTCCAAGAACTGACTAGAGGGGTGTAGGAAAGACCGAGAGGAGGTTAGATAAGAGGTGTTTCGTCAGTCCTCTTAGAAAAGTCATACGTTTAGACTAGGATAGAAGACATCAAATTTTTGGAAGTCACCGAAGAATGGAATCAAGAATACTACTTCTTGTCGTAGAAACAGTACTGAAAATTTTTGGGAAAACCAGACCGAGTACAGATGGTGATATTGGAGAGTTTGTTGAAAAAGACAACGATAAATACGAGGTCAATGTAATCGGAAGAAAGACAAAGATTTTACATAGTGTGAAGGAGGTTAGGTAGGGGATGTTTCTAGAAACGTATGATAAATAAGACGTCCCCGATGTATGAGGGAAGGTTTGTGTGTGTATGTTAAGTCGATCAATTGTGGTTGTATCAAGAAGAAAATCTAGTTTATGATGAAGAACACTTTCAAAGATTTTAAATCCTGAGGACGGTATATAGGAGTCTCTTGATCGGTGGAAGAAGGTCTCTTAATTGGTGTTAAACATTCGTATGTAAGTAAACTCAGAACTCGACCAACTACAGACAGAGGGGTTTATCTAATATTCAAGATACTCCCGTCCCGGTCATGTATAAAAAAATAATAAAAATTAACCTCTTATTAACGAAATGTTACAACACCACCAAAGACGGTATGTTGTTGTACTTAGTCGGTCTTCATATATATATATATATATATATATATATATATATATATATATATATATAAGGGAAGGAAAACTTTGAGGGAGGGTGGAGGTTCAGGTAGGGTGAGGAGATTCAACAGTGTCTCTAACCTCAACTCGACACAACAAGTCTTTGAAGGGTGATCGTTGGACAAAATGTATACTACTACATACACAAAGTTACGATAACAGAGTTAAGCAGGGTGGGAGAGGGGAGTGACACAGGTGTTCAGATAAGAGATACAGAAACAGAGAAAAGGATGAGACTTTTATCTAAGTAGTCATGGTGACGAATCTAAGGTATATATACACAATTATATGTTAAAAAAAAGACTGAATGAAACGAGACATATTATTCGAGATCCAAGTAGGTGGAGTGATCTCGACTGAGTTTAAACAAGGAAAAATACCGACTCATTATAAGGTAACATATGTACATGGTGTTGAAATAGGTAAGTAGACAACTACCTGTAGATCCAACGAAGGTACAGAACAATAATATATATCGTGACGTTACTTGTAACCCTATGTGCACAGAAAATCTTTACACCAAAATACATATGATAGTATATTCTTTGTTTCGCGGTCAGATACAAGCTATGTCCTATGTCCTACGAACCCTGACCACGTACCCCTACTAGGTCTCTCTACTATACCCCACCCTCCACCCTCCCCCTAAGTCCTAACCCTCGAGCATATGTGGGCACCGCCTAAGTACAGTTACATACCGTTTTGGTTATGTCATAACATTTCATTTTATTTCATTTTTATTTTAAATTTTTTTTTTTTCTTTACACCAAAAGAGTCCTATATACGGGTCATCACCTCAACGAGCCAGAATACCATCAAAACCCGAACGGACCACCGAGTCTGTCATTTCTTAGACGGACGTTACACCCTCTGACCCTAAACTAGGGAATCAACCCTTCTAGGGGATCTCTTTCCTTACCGATGGGTGAGGTCATAAGAAGGGACCTCTTAAGGTACCTGTCTCCTCAGACCACCCGACGTCAGGTCCCCCAACGTTTCTCAGCCTATACTGACTCACTGATTGGTGTGTGTGTGTGTGTGTGTGTGTGTGTGTGTGTGTGTGTGTGTGCTATCAAAATAAAGATCAAAAAAAAATCTTCTTTAGAGGCATGACAAGAACTATCACCGACATAGTCAAATGAAAGAATGGTCGACACGTTCTGTCAAGAGAAAAGAGTGTAGGAAAGGTCGTAAATAACAGACATCTAAAAAACTTCTACCGGTAAGACTGACCACACTCCACTATGGAGTGACATCAAAACTAAACATAAAGAGATTATTATTCGTTACAACTCGTAAAAAAAGGGTACACAAATAACCTATAGAAGAAACCTCTTTACAGAACAATCCAGAAGACGGGTAAAAAACTAACCCAACAAAACGACTATAACTCGATGTACTCGATGAATATATAAAACCTCTAGCTAGGGGACGGTCAACGAAGTAAACGTTAATAACAGAGAGTAAGACTCCCAACAGAAATTAGAACAAATACCAAAAGAAACGACACTTTTCGAAAATCCAAATTAATCCAGGGTAAACGAATAAAAACAAAAATAAAGGTAATGAGATCCTCCACCCAGTATCTCTTAGTGACGTTAAATATAGTGTCTCACAAGACGGATAGAAAAGGTGACTCAGAAAATCCAAAACCAGAATGTAAATCCAGAAATTAGGTAAAACTCAAATATATATCGTAATCCTTCACAAGATTAAACTAATAAAATGTGTATCGACAGGTCCAAAGGGTCGTGGTGAATAAACTTTCTCACAGAAAAGAGGTAACATATAAGAACGGAGGAAACAGTTTTTATTCCACGGGTATCCACGTACCCAAATAGAGACCTGAAAGATAGAACAAGGTAACCAGACATAAAGACAAAAACACGGTCATGGTATACCTTGTCATGTAATAAAAACTAGTGATAAATAACGGTCACGGGTCTTGTCATAAATCGTGTATCATATTGACCATAAGTTATTCATGTTATTTACTCTCCACCATTCAAACGTTTCACCAAACGTTAAGTGTAATTCCCAAAAATTACAATAGGAGTCCCGTTACTCCTTGACGACAACTAAAATTTCGTTCGCCTACAGAACTAGTCCTAAACAAAGGTCTTTCTTATTACAACGTCCCGTCTTCTTCTGTTTGACCTCGACATTGTATATCTTGAGTCAAACCTTCGGTAACATTATCACGTCCACTTTTATTACTCCTAGACCGTATAAAATAGAGGACACCCGGTTAGTAGACAGTTAAGAAGGTCTAGAGTTATAAGGTATTTACTAGACTCCATTGAATGGTGTCTTTTTTACTATTTATTTATTTACGTTAAATTTTTAGTACTACTATCTGTCTTAGTCTTTCTGTTTTAATACCTTAATTGATTGACAACTACCACTCTCTTCCTATTTAATCATTCTTCTCTTCTGTCCATACCTTTGGTGATCCCGACTGTGACAACTCGACTCTTAAACACGAGTAGAGTGTACGATCATTTCATTACGAGTTTTAAGAGGTTCGGTCCGAAGTCGTTATACACTTGACACTTGAAGGACTACAAGTTCGACCAAAATCTTTTCCGCCTCCTTGGTCTCTAGTTTAACGGTTGTAGGGGACCTAGTACCTTTTTCGTTCTCTCAAGGTCTTTTTTGTAGATAAAGACGAAATAACTGATACGGTTTCGGAAACTGACACACCTAGTGTTATTTGACACCTTTTAAGACTTTCTCTACCCTTATGGTCTGGTGGACTGGACGGAGAACTCTTTAGACATACGTCCAGTCCTTCGTTGTCACTCTTGACCTGTACCTTGTTGTCTGACCAAGGTTTATCCTTTTCCTCCTTTTCCTCATACAGTTCCGACGTATAACAGTGGGGTGAATAAATTGAATATACATCTCATGTAGTACTCTTTGCGAACTGACCTTCTTTGTGTATTGAAGTCTATACGTCTACTGTGGTGGGAATACCGTCTTTCACTTCTCCTTGATTTTTCGGAGAACTACTTTCACTTTCTCCTCTCACTTTTTCAACCGAATTTCGAGTTGTAAGTCTTTTGCTTCTAGTACCGTAGACCAGGGTAGTGAAGTACCCTTTATCTACCCCTTTGTCACCTTGTCACAGTCTGAAATAAAAACCCCCGAGGTTCTAGTGACATCTACCACTAACGTCGGTACTTTAATTTTCTGCGAATGAGGAACCTTCTTTTCAATACTGGTTGGATCTATCGTATAAGTTTTCGTCTCTGTAATGAAACGGCTGATTCCAGGTAGATCAGTTCCGATACCAAAAAGGTCATCAGTACATACCTACACTCTCAACCTGACACTTCTTCCGACTCACGGCTTCTTAACTACGAAAACTTGACACCACAACCTCTTCTGAGAACTCTCAGGGAACCTGACGTTCTTCTAGGCTTGTTAGGTAAGACTTCCTCTAGTCGGGACCCCAAAGAAACCTTCCTTACTACGATTTCGACTTTGAGGTCTTGAAACCGGTGGAGTACGATTCTCAACTGAGTGACCTTTTCTGAGACTACGACCCTCCCTAACCCCCGACTTCCTCTTCCCGGGTTGTCTCCTATTCTACAGACCTACCGTAGTGACTGAGCTACCTGCACTCAGACTCACTTGAGGCCCTCAACCGCTACCTGTCTCTCCGGATCACACGACGCTAAGTACCCCAGCGTTTCTCATCCTGTGCTGACTCTCTGACTTGACTTAACTAGGATCGGTCATAGGTTCATCGTATTGATGATACAATATGATCAGGTCCTTCTAGGGAACCTCTTCCTTTACTGTTGGATGAGGTCATAAGAACGGACCTTTTAAAGGGTACCTGTCCCCTCGGACCACCCGATGTCAGGTACCTCAGTGTTTCTTAATCGTTGAATTGTTGATGTTCTTAGAACACCAGGTATAACTTTCTTTCTGTACTAGTCAGTGTATTAAAAGAAAGATCTTTCCCTTTTCAATATAATTAAGAAGTCATGACTTGATCCAGACGAAAACCATACGAAACGGGTAACGGATTTTACGGGAAAGGAACGACTAAAGGGAGTGAGGGATGTGGAAGCAAATGGACTTCTCGACAATGAAAGGAAGATCGGAGTCGAGTAGAATGGACTCTCACAAGGGGACAGAACTTGAGGGTATCAAGGAACTTAAAGGAAAAGAGAAACATGAGTCGTAAACACCACCATACTCTTTGTCTCTCTTCTCCTATTCAATGTCTCTCTAACTTCTCCATCTTAATGATCCTGAGTGACTAATCTTTAAAATCTTCTCCTGGTCAAATACCCCGTTTTCTACTTCTAAAACCTGTGTCACTCAAACTCCATGGGTACTTGGTAGCCCACCTTTCCGGATCCTCCGTCGACTCGTTAGAATAGAGTTGTAAGGAAGGACGTAAGAGACGAGAGAGGTCGTGGTAGTACGTAAAGGAGACACGACCTTGGTGTGGATTAGTAGGGGTCCATTCAAGTTTAGAGATAAGGAAATTCGGATAACGAGGGAGTGAAAATATTAGGAAAAGAGGGACTGGTTGGGGATAGTTGGAAATGTAGAGTTCGGTTTACAGTAAAAAGGGACCTTTCGACGGAGGGGGTGGTGTCTTTAAGGGAAGGAAGGGACACGATGTTGATACGAAACCTGTGGGTTGAGAGGGTGACGAGATATTAATAAAAACAGACGGAAGGAGTAATCTGACAGTCACTTACTTGTACGAAGTCCCTTTGAGGTACCCCCTCTTTCTTTCTCGGAACACGATATCACTTGACTTAACTTCTCCAGTAATGTACTTCGGGTCTTATGTCTATCCCTTGTGAGGTGGTTATGTCTGACTTTGTTAGTCTCGTCTCTAGAACCCACTACATAAATAAAGGTTCCCCTTCTTGACGATCCCCATTTCCCTGTGTTCCGGGGATCAGGGGAACAGGGTCTCGTTGGACCTTTCGTATAAGAGACTCCCTGTCGGATTTCTGGTCGGTCGGACCCGGGTCTCAGATGGACCGAGTCGGATTTGAGTCGGGTCTGTCCCCTCCCACCCCGACTCCCCGACTTGGAGATGCATCCTCGACCCGGAGGAGGGTCGGGCCATAAGGTCCCCACTCATTCCCAATCCACAGTAAGGTAATGAGTCGTTGAACCCGGTCCTTTCACTCACAAAACAAGACTCTAACTCCTATTACGATTGAGAGTGTAACAAAAATAATTAAGGTGAGATAAGTAGGACCTCAATGTTAACCAATTTCTCTCAATTTATGGACTGGCTTCAAATTTTGACTTCTCTCCACAAGACTGTAGATTTCGATTTCAATTCTGGGGAATCGACCCATATATACTGGTCAGAGTAGACAGATCGATGACTAATGGTACGAAAGATCAGTATGGTTGGTGACCTGTTAAAACTAAGGAGACCCGGTAGACAGATCGATGACTAATGGTACGAAAGATCAGTATGGTTGGTGACCTGTTAAAACTAAGGAGACCCGGTAACCCAGACGAAAGGGGTGACGGATTTCACGGGAAAGGGAAGACCGAAGGGAGTGGGAGATGTGGGGACAAATGGACTTATCGATAATGAAAAGAAGATCAGAGTCGAGTAGAATAGACTCTCCCAAGGGGACAGAACTTGAGGGTATCAGGGAACTCGAAGAAAAAGAGAAATATGAGTCACAAACACCCTTTTTAATTTGTGTCACGGGAGTTTTTCCTGTATACCTGAACCCCCCCGCAGGTCCTTCAACAACCCGTTACAGTGTATTGAGACCTTATTTCCCTGACCCGTAGTACCACAAGACTCAAACTTAGGGTCGAGACCGAAACCTACTACTAGAACCTAGTCAGTAAAATGGAGGATCCAGAGAGAGAGAGAGAAGTCGACAAATTGCCACCCTATCCTGACTTTCCACAGACTTCATGAAAGGTGGAGACTATAGGATCTGAAAAAATTTACAACTTCCTTCTCCATTTCTTTGTGTACTCCCTCTTCTTTTCCTATTTACTCTTGGTCGGGTAGTGGTGTTACATGTATTCTCTAAATTGACCGTTCTTAGAAAGCTGGAAATGTTGGACCGTCCATCACGAATAATAAATATTGTAAAGTAGGTCATCACACACCTCACGAATTGTCTAGTAACCCGGGAAAGTGATTGCGATTAAGTAATATGTTGTCGGTCACTCTCTCAGTCATATTCGTAAGTTTCCGATCGGGATAAAGTATCTTTTCTTTTGACTCCCTGTCTTTCATTACCAAAATTCAGACACCAGTTTATTCACTGAATTCCAAATTTATGAAAGTAAGTCGGACACATCCCATTAGTTGAAAAGGTTAAACGACCCCTACAGACTGAAAGTCAAAATTTTGGTTTTTTAAAGGTCCTTTTGGTCTTTCAAACCAGTGGATATGTTCATTGATTGGGTGGACGGAGATTAGTGGGAACTCCGTTCCCCATATCGACCCCTCGTCTCTCGATCATGAAAGGGAAGGGATACCAAAGTATGATGACTCTTGGTCCTCCGTCTAGATTGGGACAAACAAGGGAGGGTGTGATCTAATATAGACTGTCCCGAGAAGAATTGAACCAAGTATCAGGACCGACGAATAATCTGAGTGAACCCTTCTAAACGTTTTTTATTTATACGAACGTGGGTGGTGTCTGGTTAATTCAGTCTTAGAAGACACGAACTCACTTTAGACCCGTAGTCATAAAAATTTTCAAGAGACCCACTAAGATTACACATCGGTCCGGATCGTCAATGACTCAGACCGAGAAGATTCGAAATTGGTGTATCATCTGACCCGGGCACCTCTCTTTTTAAAGGAGAAGTCAGAAGAAGGGGAGAAGACAAAACGAATCGGAGGGTCACATGTTTTGAAGAGATCTGTGAGTCTCCTCCGAGAGATGTCTTACGTCTTCGAGAAGGGGAGAAGGGGAAAAGGACCGTCGAATTCCACTAGGGGAAGGACCTTAATGACCGTAAAAACGTTTCCTTGAAACCTTTCGTAAGTTCTAAGTTTCCTGCTTCGTGATTACCACTTTTGAGTCTGTAACCCCTTCAGAGAATTTTGTTCTCCTAGACGAATCACGGGAACCCAAGTGTGGTGGATCCATTGCCGGATAGATAAGTCGGATTGTTACCTCGGTTAATTTGAGAGACTGGGGTTCCAGAACTACCTGTACACACACTCATTCGAGGTCCTCAAACACTACCTGTCCCTTCGTACCACATGACGTCAGGTACCTCAGCGTTACTCAGTCTGTGCTGAGTCGCTGACTTGACTTGACTTAACTGGGGTTCCTCTCTTATCGACATCATCAAGGTCAGAGGAACACCCTTCGGGACGTTAAGGGTGACCAATCTACGACATTTTTTTTTTCTCCCCGACCACCCCTCCTCTCCGGACCTCTCCATTCCCCTCTAGAGAGGTTCCCAGTCCTCTACCCTTCGGTCCGACTAGTACTAGAAACGAGATTGAGTGACGTTTAGGGTAATCCGAATTAAGAGTCCCTGAGGCTGGGAACGGAAAGGGTAGTCAGAGTCCGTCCATCAAGTCCAGGTGTTATAAACAGTCCAAACTCTCAGAGTCTTTGAGATTCTCTTGACTGAACCTTCGGTAGACTGAGGGATTGGGAGAAGAATGTATGGAGGTCACTACTCTTCGAGTGAGGGGTAGGGATCGATCTGTAGGACGAGTTAGTGTTCTCTTGATCCCGTAAAATTCTCAAAGAAAATAAATTTGGTCTTAGTCAAAAGGACCTTAAAAATAAGAGAGACAAAGGTCGTGGAAGTGGATTAAAGGGACTCAACACAGGGAAGATTGGATGAATACAGGGAGACCTATCTGAGATTAAATAGTAAACAGACACACGGACAATTGTATGGTACGGGCTTCGACCTGGGATCTCCTGAGACGGGTTACATGTCTACTTAAAGAAGATTTTTATTATAAAGAAAATTATATATTTAAACATCACGGATCATGTTACCAGTCTTCCGAGTACACAGACACTGTTTCCTTTATCTTTTTTCAGACAAATCAGTTTCGATACCAAAAAGGTCATCAGTACATACCTACACTCTCAACCTGGTATTTCTTCCGACTTACGACTTCTTAACTACAAAAACTTGACACCACAATGTCTTCTGAAAACTCTCAGAGATCCTGACGTTCCTCTAGGTTGGTCAGTTAGAATTTCCTTTAGCTGGGACTTATACGTAGCCTTCCTGACTACGACTTCGACTTTGAGGTTATGAAACCGGTGGACTACCCTTCTCGACTGAGTAATCTTTTCAGGGACTATGACCCTTTCTAACCTCCGTCCTCCTGTTCCACTGTTGTCTCCTGTGATACCAACCTACCGTAGTGATTGAGTTACCTGTACCTAAACTCGTTTGAGACCCTCTACCACTTCCTGTCTTCGGACCGTACGACGTCTGGTACCCCAGTGTTTCTCAACCTGTACTGACTTGTTATTGTTGGTGTTTCGATCTCTCTTTCTCTCTCCACATGTGTGTGGTTGGTATTAAATGAAAAATATACGATTAAATATTAAACGAAAAAAAGGTGAGTTTTCATAAAGTACCTGTAGAAAAATACAGTTGATTATATTTAGATAAAGTGGTAAAAATTCAACAACGTATCACAAAGAAACATACTACATAGTATCAAATAAACACGTAAGACGATAGTTTCCCGTGAACCCAAAAGTAAAACATAATAGTTTGTTGTAACATTACTTATTGGAGTACGTATATGGAGACGTCAGATCAGGTGTAAATAAGGAGTCATTCAGTTTTCCATTCGTTGAAATTTTAAAAATATGTCCAGTGGTTTATTAGAAGTTTCTAACAAGATCGAAAGTAAAGTACTCGTCACGTACGCTCATGAAAATAGGAGTGTATGAATGGTTCTGACCTATAGTCAGTTAAATTAGAAACGGTTATACGATCTGTTTTTGTAAGGGAAGTAGAAATAAAGGTAAATATATTAATGATCACTCCAATTCGTAGAAATTACAATTCAATCAGTAAATACAAAGAAGAAAATTTTTAACTAAGTAAAGGAAACAAGTTAAAGGGGACTCCACAAGAGAAAAATAATAACTAAATCTTTTAAGGAAATATCAAATTCCTATAGTAGGGGAATATACAGTTTATAGAATGTTTATACAGTCGTCAAAAAGGAAACAGAAAACTGAAATTAAAAAGTGTTACGTTAAAAAAAGATAACAATTGGAATAGTTATAAACAAAATAATAAAGACAAAATAGGACAGTTCCAATATTTTTAAAATTAGATATAAAAGAAGATTATGTAAATTCGGGAGTTAGACTGATGATATAGAAAGAAGACGGAAGGTAGTCTTAAGTCGTATACCGTGGGTGAAAGGAGACAAAGGACGATCCACTGACGATGTAACTTCGAGTATTTAACTCTTCACGACACAAGAGTCCGAAGATCGATACGACAGAAATGTGCAATTATCCCCTAAGAACCTTCGTTTACGATGACGTGTTCTCATGAAAAGATTACCCCATTATTAAAACTCTCGATTCTATCCATCCACTTCCTTTACTAAACTTCCGTCGTCCTAGTCCATCCATCCATCATCTTTATCACCTTTATCATGGTTTCAATTTCAATCGGAAACCCTAGTTTAAACGTAAACCCTAGAGTCGTGATCGACATACAACACCGGTTTAGTATAAGAGAGAGACTCTGGGTCAAAGGAGTAGGTATTTTACTCTCCTGATGGTACACAAGAAATATAAGTAATGGATAAACGGTGGACACAGGAGGACGAGACCAAAGTAAGTGACATGTGAAGGTCGTGGGTCGTGTCACAGACTGTCTTTCATCCATAAGTTATCGGATAAAATTAAAGATAGACATCTTTACACAATTTAAAAACCCCCCTTCTCCACCTACAACCCTCTCCCCTTTCTCTCTTACAGTCCAATCCTCTTATACCTTTCACCGTCCCTCAAACTTGTAAAGTTTCCCTTCGTATTGTTCATTCTCCTATTAAATCTTCCTATTCACCCCCGATTATTTGTCCCAATCCGAATATATAGATCGATTCCTTAAAACCTAAAATAGGTTATCCATGAACCCTCGACCACTTCCAAAATTCGTCCACACTGTGTGAGAACGTTAAGGTGGAGTTGGGGTTTAATACTATTCGAACAGACCGTTTATTCCTCCGATCTAACGAGTCTCTCTCAGATCTTCGTTTTTTGGATCCGATAACGTTGTTAGATACTGTTTCTATCATTCGATCCCGTCTCCACTGTCTTTACCTAGATTCTCTAAAGAAAAAAGAGGGAAGAAAATTCTCTTTATAATTATCACGGTGAAAGTCAGAAGGGGCACATATGTATAACTCCCTCGTTCTGGTCGACTAGAGATCCTATGGAAGTTCTACCTTATGAAACCGTAGAACCCCAAACTCCACGACATAGTGGAGGTAACACGAGGGACCGATAGAGTGGTACTCAACGGTGATGAGGGGAGAGAGAGGTACTGTGGGGTGAGACCCCTTCACTATAATAACAAAAGAGTCCCGATCAGTCTCGAGTCCTTTCTGTCTTCCGTCCGGAGTCAAGAAAATAGTAGTTACTTAGGAGACTGTCGGGTCCGACTAACCTTTCCCATCCTCAGAAGACCCTCTAAAACTTTCGAAGGGTTTCATCGGAGTTCCGGAGTGAGGGTCCCGGTCCTGTGACTGACTTGTAACCTTGAGTGTCAGAAACGGTTCAAGGGTGGGGTCGGAGGTAAGATAATGACTTATTTGGTCAAAAGGGAGGATGAAATCAATAGAGGAACCTCCCGGGTTAGGTGTGAACTCTTCAAGTTTAAATCGGGATTCAGAGGTAGGGATTGAGGAGATCTCTCTTTCGGGTTCTATATCGTTGAATAGGAGAAATTTTGAGGGACACCCGAGACCCTACCCTTTCTTTTGTTCTCTTTCTACCTCTACTACTCTGGTTCTGTGTGTATATGTCTCTAGTTTTTCGTTTCCTTCTTTCTAACCCTATACTCCTTTTATCTCTTTCTGTCGTACTGTTCCTTCCTCTGTCTTTCCTATTTTCTTTTCCTATTTCTCAGACTCTCTGATCCCGTTTCTTCCTCTTTCTGAGTCTCTATACTTATTTATCCCTCCTGTTCTTTTTTCGTTTCTCTTTCTCCCTTTCCCTATATATATCAGTCTTTATCCGTCTCTTTTTTCCTCACTCTCGGTCCCTTTTCTCACTTGGAGTCAGGGGTCTGGACAGGATTTGAGGACGTAGTTCGGTTGGTAAACACAGATCTTCGGACTTGACTCAGGTCCTCTGTCAAGGATGTTTTAGGTCAAGAAGTCCCACCCTTGACTGTCCCGGAGGGTCTCCGGGACTGTCTGTCTTCCTGGTTCCGTTCGAACCGTCAGTCGGGTTTGTCCGGAGTATAAACGTGTGATGATAGCAGTCCTTGAGTATGGATGGTACATCACGTCTACCCGGTTATTTATCAGTGGGAGTTTCGGTCACCTTTTTTTTTAATGGAGATTTTACTCTTGCGAAAAGATAAACTATAAAATTTTGTGAGGTCTATAATTACTTAAGACATGTCACTAAAGTTGTGGAATAACAAAAATAAAACTTAATGTATAACCGTTCCCCTGGTCTTAGATAAGTTGAAAACTCCGGAAATTTCCAAAAGGGGACTACACGGTGGTACCTAGATCCCCGATCACATGTCACTACTTTACTGTACGAAAGGAAGACCTGGACAAACCTACGGAGAGACTGACGAGTAAAAGTTAGTAAAACAGTCTCAGGAACCTGTTCTTCATCTTTGAAAGTTCGGTTTCGGACAGGAAACCCCCAACGTTCCTGGTCATCCCTCTCTTGTTTCTCTAAACTGGTTCTTTCACTTCTTCCCCACAGATTATATGATCATTCCGTAACCTGGTGTATCCGAATTCCGGGTTGAAACGGGATTTTTGTCACACTCGAAGTCATACACTGAAATAGGAAGACTTTAAGTCGTAGGAAAAATTATTTTATCTCGATTATAGGTAGAACCTCTTCCTTTACCGTTGGGTGAGGTCATGAGAACGGACCTCTTAGGGTACCTCCCTCCTCGGACCATCCGATGTCAGGTACCCCAGCGTTTCTCAGCCTGTACTGACTCGCTGAACGGTCTCATGAGTACTGCAACTGTTCTCTTATTTGGTAATCTTTGATGTTCACAAAGATTATGAGCCCACCAAGTCACCAGTTCTGACAACAACAACGAGTCAGCAATTCAAGACAGACTGAGAAACACTGAGGTATCTGAAGTCATGTGGTCCGACGAGACAGGAGGTGACAGAGGGCCTCAAACAAGTTGAAATACAGGTAACTCAACCGTTACGATAGATTTGAATAGAGTAGAAGACAGCCGGGGGAAGAGGAAAACGGAAGTTAGAAAGGGTCGTAGTGTCAGAAAAAGTAACTCAGCCGAGAAGTGTAAACCACCGGCTTCATAACTTCGAAGTCGAAGTCGTTGTCACCAATTCTTAGACGGACGGTTTCGGACTCAAACTAGGGACCAGAATCTTCTAGGGTGTACGACACTCCGTTGATTCGGGTAGATGGTGTTGATGACTTCGGAAGCACGGGATCTCGGGTATGAGATGTTGTATACTTCGGGGGTGTTCCTTTTCGGAACTTTCGTCGGAGACGAGTGTCGTTGATCATTTTCGGACACACGTCGTTACTTCTGGGTCTTGTCAGTTATTCAATTTTTTTATTTAATTTTCTTTTATTTCTTAGATGTTCACACTCTTCTCAAGTTTAATAATGTTTATCAAAACCCCTTACGGTCTGGTAATTTCTTTTGTGTGAAGGACCATGTCTACTCCGTTGTGTCTAAAAGACTTAAAACGATCCCGTCCTTGTCCTCCTCTTTCGTTCTTTAGGACTTTCTTCGGACCCCTTTTTACCCTTTGACCTCCTCCCCCAATTTTTACCTTTGGATATAAATAACAGAATTCTTCTTGACTCTACACTAATTACTACACAAATACCGGTACAAACCCGAAACAAACCACTATCCAACCCCTCCTTAATATTTATACAGATTATACATCCCTCCAAAAACATTCTTTGGTAACTTTTCCCTCGTACCGGTCGGGCAGTCTCTGGGTCTTTGATCGGTCGAGGAACGGTTGTTCTTAGACTCGTTCTTCGGAATCTTCTACTTCCCGTGGCATTTTCAGAGGTTAGACCGGTTTACAGTGAAGACCCCTAAAGCACCGAGGGGTCATGGATACTCTAATTAAGATTTGAGGTAAAACATCATTCAGGGACGAACTAGGGAGTGACGAAAGGGGGTCGGGGTAGATACTGAAAAGAAGTGACGTTACAGTATATAGTATCGGTATAATTTGAAGACTTGTGGTATGAGGTATACATGATAGATAGCCTTTACGTAGGTACGGTGGGGAGGGAAACGAATCGATTTGATTGAACAAGAAGTCTTAAATCGATTTTTAGTGGAAAGGATCCTTTAGAAGGAATTGGTAGAAAATAGGGGTCAGACCTTAGAGTATTAAAGACTAATTACGGTAGAGGTAAATTACAGTAGACCTAACTATAACAAACTGTAATACACAGGGGTACAGAAAAAGAGGGTATTCTATTACTGATAAAACTCCTACCCCTGCTATAGTAATTGTAAAAACACTATTGATATCCACCGTAATGGATAGATACGATATGTGAAATGTGTGTACTTGAGAGTGTACTTGAAGTAACTCCACTTGTGATACTTTTTCGAGTCCAATATATTACTCTATAGTGATATTTGGGTGTTTTTACAGATTTCATTTTTTTACTGTCGTGGTTTACGACTATTACTACTTCTTTGACTTAGTAAGTATGTAACGACCATACTTAAGTTTTACCGTGTTGAGACTTTCAAACCGTGAAAAATTTTTTATTTAAATGAATAAAATTAACCTCCAATTAATGAAATGTTATAACATAACCAAAAAGGTATGTAGTTGTACTTAGACGGTATCCATATGTGTACAAGGAATACGTTAATTTTTACGTTGATGGTACACTAGATTGTTAATGTGAACCCGTAAATAGATCTATTCACTTTTAAAGACAAGTGTGTTTTTGGACACACTTTCAAGTATTACCGAAACAAGTATCATCGGGGTTTAACCTTTGGTTGGTTTACAGGAAGTCACCCACTTACCAACTTGTCCGATACCACATAGGTATTGTGCCTTATGTTGAGTCGTTATTTTTCCCTTACCTGATAATTCTGTGTGTTGTGGTTACATACTTGGAGTTGTTGTCTTCTTAATACGACTCACTTTTTTCAGTCAGAGGTTTCTATGTTAACATTTTAATATAAGTGAATTGTAAGGACTTTACTTTTTTTTAATATATATACCTTTTGTCTATTCTTCGATGTTCTTTAATTCTTACCTCACCTTAATCCTCTCACCACTCACACCGATATTATATTGTCCTTTTGTACTCCCCAGGAACATCATTACTTTTATAATACATGAAATTGACATAGTTACAGTTATAGGACCAACACTATAACTTGATATCAACATCCATTGATCCTTTTATGACGTCTCCTATGGGGACAGAATAAAGAATATTGACGTACACTTAGATAGTGATAGAGTTTTAATTCTCAATTAAGAAAAAATTTTCCTCATCTCATGACTATGTATAATACCGTACCTACTCGGTACATTTTTAATATGATTCACTTTCTTCAGTCATTGTTTTCTGGTGTATTACGTGCCAAGATAAATATACTTTATAAGTCTTTTCTGTTTAGGTATCTCTGTCTTTAACCTGATCAGTAACGGATCTCGACCTCCTCCCTACCTTACCTTTCCCTGACTATTTCAGTGAAAAATACCACTACTTTTACAAACTTTAATTCTATTACTACTACTAACGTTTTGAGACACTATGTGATTTCGGGTGACTTAACATGTAAAATTTTCCATTTCAACTATCATGAACTGATATAGAGTTATTTCGATAACAAATTTTTTAATATCTAGTACATTGTTTTGTTGTCTCATCTGTTAAGGTTCGAGAGTAAAGAGGTGTCTTTGTAGTTTTTTATTCGTCTTTGACAGTCTCGGTTGAAACAGTCTCGAGACTTTTAGTCAGTTTACAAAGACCGTTAGTTCACCTCTGATTTAGTTCTTTTTCTGTTGACGTTTATTCTCTCAAACACCACGTAAACGTACGGAAACGGAATGGGGAAGGACCCATAACACCGTCGATAAAAGAAAGAAACTCGAAACACAAAAAATAAAAAAAGGAAATATACGTTCCTGAAAACGAAAGTTACATTTGTCTTTAAGTTCAGATATTGTCTCAACGTCGAGTTCATTTTATGGTACGTGTTGTAAACTCATGAAGTTTTGTCATTCGTGTGTGTCCCACTTCGCTTACCAGTTTATCCCGAATGACAAGAGTTTTTAATCCATATTGTCGTTTTCGTAATGGTAGGTATCGATTTCAATAAGGAGCTCGGGATCGAACACTCCGTCTATTATTTTCGTAGTTAATGACCATCTACTTCATCCAGAAGAATTTGAATAGTCAAATTAGTTATTTGTTCAAAAAAAAAAATTCAATGAAAAAACGCAGTCAAGGTGCTTCCTTTTAGTAAACTAAACATGAATTTTTAAATAATAAGGTGAATTTCTCATACTTTATACAAATACGTCCTGTAACTACCTGAAGTCTAGTCTGACGTGGAGAAATTTAAGAAGGTTGTACACACACATACACAGTATGTTTTTGCAGAACTAGGTATCGTGTGTTAAAGGGTTTCCTTATAGTTCACCCGTCGACTGTACGGTGGTGAAGTGAAGTCAAGTCAACGAGTCAGCACAGTTTGAGAAACCTGACGTCGTGGGTACCTGACGTCGTGTGGTCCGAAGGGACAGGGAGTGGTTTAAGGCCTCGAATGAGTTCGAGTACAGGTACCTCAGTCACTACGATAGGTTGGTAGAGTAGGAGACAGTAGGGGAAGAGGAGGACGGAGGTTAGTAAGGGTTGTAGTCCCGGAAAAGTTTACTCAGTCAATAAACGTAGTCCACCGGTTTCATAACCTCAAAGTCGAAGTCGTAGTCAGGAAGGTTACTTGTAAGTCCTGACTAAAGGAAATCCTACCTGACCAACCTAGAGGAACGTTAGGTTCCCTGAGGGTTCTCAGAAGAGGTTGTGGTGTCAAGTTTTCGTAGTTAAAAAGTCACGAATCGAAAGAAATATTAGGTTGAGAGTGTAGGTATGTACTGATGACCTTTTTGATTTCGAAACTGATATACTTGGAAACAACCGTTTCATTACAGAGACGAAATTTTATACGACGTTTACAACCAGTATTAAAAAGAAGGTTCTGTGTTTGTAGAAAATAAATAAATAAAAAAAAAATGAAATGTTATAACATAACCAAAACGGTATGAACTTGTACTTAGACGGTGCCCACATGTGCACAAGGGTTAGGACTTGGGGAGAGGGTGGAGGGAGGGGTATGGTAGGGAGACCCAGTAGGGTCACGTGGTCGGGGTTCGTAGGACATAGGACGTAGTTTGCATCTGACCACTAAGTAAAGAATATAATATGTACCAAGTTACGGTATCGACGTCAGTGGTAGACGTCACTAAAACCTCGGGGGGTTTTATCAGTCAGTGACAAAGGCAACAAAGGGGAAGATAAACGGTACTTCACTACCCTAGTCTACAGTATTAAAATCAAAAGACTTACAACTCAAAATTCGGTTGAAAAGGTGAGAGTAGAAAGTGAAAGTAATTCTCCGAGAAATCAAGAAGAAGTGAAAGACGGTATTCCCACCACAGTAGACGTATGGACTCCAATAACTATAAAGAGGATCGTTAGAACTAAGGTCGAACACGAAGAAGGTCCGGTCGTAAAGAGTACTACATGAGACGTATATTCAATTCATTCGTCTCACTGTTATATGTCGGAACTACATGAGGAAAGAACTAAACCTCGGTCAGACAACAAGGTACAGGTCAAGATTGACAACGAAGGACTGGACGTATGTCTAAAGAGTTCTCCGTCCAGTCCACCAGACCATAAGGGTAGAGAACTTCTTAAAAGGAGTCAAACAACAATAGGTATGTCAGTTTTCGAAACCGTATCAGTTATTTCGTCTTTATCTACAAAAAGACCTTGAGAGAGAAAAAGTTACAAGGTTACTTACAACCATTAAACTGGAGACCAAGGAGACGGAAAAGATTTAGGTCCAACTTGTAGACCTTCAATTACCAAGTGTATGAAAACTTCGAACCGAACCTCTTAAAACTCGTAATGAAATGATCGCACACTCTACTCCTGTTAACACGTCGTCAAACTCGGAAGATACTGTAACGAAAAGAAACCCTAACCTTACTTTTAACTGGAAAAGGTCAGGACACCGGTGACGACTCAAAAGGTTTAAACGACCGTATAACTCACGTCGTGAAAGTGTCGTATTAAAAGGTCCTAAACTTTGTCGAGCTGACCTTAAGGTAGTGGAGGTGATCGAAACAAGTATCACTACAAAGGATTCCGGTTGAACTGAAGTGTAAGGTCCTACAGACCGAGATCCACTCACGGGTATGGTAGCACCAATAGACCCAGTATTTCCACAAAAAACATATCAAGAAGACACATAAAAACGGTGAAGAAGAATTATAAAAGACGATGACAATCCGGGTATGATAAAGACAGGAAATAACACGGGTAAAAATGTACTTTACAAGGGAACCATAGAGATTAAAAGAACTTCTCTAGCGATCAGAAAGGGAAACATAACAGAAGGAGATAAAGAAAAGTAACTAGCGTCTTCTTCCGAAAAAATGTTAGAGAGGAACCATAAAAGACCTCGTTTCGATGGTGGAGTCTTATAAAATTTGACCAATGACGTGAACAGTCGTACACCGTGGTCCCTTGTCCCTTTTATCCCATCAACTCCAACAATTTCCTCTTAAGATTTTGTCAAATTCGTTAATATACGGAAATATCAGGTAAACTAATCACTGAAAACCGTAAACGTCTCACTAACTCTGTACCGAACGAAATCTTCGTAGTTTTGTTCCCCCGTACATACAAAACCTCGGAAAAGATCAACAACAAAAACAATGAACCATCGGTAGACCACCACGAAGTGTAACTAACACCCTTTGTACGACGTGAGTTAACTTGAGTTTATATTTAAGAAAACAAACTTCCAACCGACAACCTAGTTTCAACATTCATTGAGGAACACAACGAAGTGTTACTCCGATCCTAAAAATAGTTATAGCAACGGTCTCTTTATGACTAGATACTAAAGTTTACGATTTATATACAGAAGTAAAAATATAACGACATTTTGAAGAGGTTTGGTGACGTAAGAAATAATGAAGTCGATAGTACGAACGAACTAGTGATCGGTAATATCTGGTAGATTTGGTGGACTTTTTGAACTCTTAGAAAATGACTTTCATTCAATCTCTTTCCGCCATAACACGACATGAGTTGAACTATAAAAAACGGTGAATAATAATTCGACGATTAACGGGGGTTTCGAGGGAAAACACAAGGTTTCAGGGGGAATCGTTCGAATATTTATTAGTATCCTAATTAGGTCGTAGATAATGTCGAACTTGAAAAACGACCAACGGACGACATTACAACCTTTCCTTAGTGTGACGAAGGAATAAATAGAAGAGGAAACCTTCACTATTCTATAAACCTTTACACTGTCCTGTAACGTCAACTCTTGTTGGACCCAGACGAGCAACCGTGGACAGGGATACAACGGTTGACGAGACTCACGACGACAAACTTGAAAGTAAAGGACTACCGAGTCTTCCCCGTGTTATTTACGGTGTCGGGAACTTAGTTATCGGTAGACATAGACGAGAAATTGAGGTAGATAGTCTACACTGTCGTGGGTTTGTCATAAGTGTTCTCACAGATACAGGTATACTATATAATTCTGTGTGTTAGGACCGTTTTAGAGGTCTGAGAGAGGTATCCACTATCTCAGCCAGGAATAAAGACGTCTCTGACTTTTATTGGGTATTCTGTAAGGTTTTCTTCCGTTATCTTCTACCGTCTCCTTATCCTACCACTCTGGTTAAAGAGGGGGTGTTTAAGTAATTTTCTTGTAAATTTGTGAATCATTTAAGGTGTTTTGTTGAAGACTTACGGCCGTCTCCTGTAGTCCGTGGGTCTTTTCGTCCATCATTTTTTATATTTTCTGTTTTTTCCTCTGTTTTCTCCATCCCTTCCTCGAGGTAGGGCTCTTCCCTTAGAATTTTTCTCTCTTCAAAGGTTTGTGGTCCTTTGTGAGAGTGACGGCTCAGACACCACTCGGAACCTTCGTGTCTCCCGTTGTATTGTCCCTCCTTTTTATTTATTTATTAATTTTGGGTGTCTAATCCTCGGGTTACCTTTGAGGGGGTCACCTCTTCGTCGTGTCTACGGACGTAGACGGTGATCGTTCACCCCTGACCCGTCCCTCCCCGTCCGACATAACGAATCTCATCCCTGGTCCGGACTTACGGGGCTCCCGTTAGACTTCCTTGATTGAACCCGATCGTTTGGTCTGACACCCTATCGATGGTGCGTTTTTCGGGATTGGATTCTGTGGCGGTCTGGGTGTGTGTCTTGTTTCCTGACTTGTCTTGATCGACCGAAATCTGGTAGGGGGAGACCACTGTCCGTCGGTCTCGGTCTTCTCCCGTTGACGTCGGGGTCTCTCTGTAATAGATGGTTTGACGTTCGTCCGAAGAAACGATTGATTCTGAAGGACCCCAAGAACTGTCAGTTGTAAACGGACTCTTCCACGCGGTCAACATGTGGGTCTTTTTACTTACCGTTCCTGCCCCCTCCACTATTCAGTGTCGCTGGCGCGAGCGGTTTGTGGAGTAGTGGACTCGACGAGCCTGGATCCTTCCCATGTTTTGCGTCCGGGTTGGCTCAGACGTGGAGACTCCTGATGGGTTCACGGACTTGGACTCGTCTAATCTGGACCCTCCACGTACGTCGTGTCCCGGCCGGAGCGTACCAAGGACCGCCTCGTTGGATCTCGGACTCGACACACCCGTCTCTCCCGTGTGCGCGGTACTCGTCCCCGTCCGGGTCACACAGACTCTGTGACACTCGTGTATGGTCACAATAAACAAACGTCACAGGGAGGGAGGGGTGTCACTCTGACTTTTTCACTCGGATTTTTATCACAGGTGGTGACGGGGGGAACACAGTCCCACCTTTAGTCTGTGACCTCTGGTCGTTTGTCTTCGATTTTGTCCCTTGGTGGAATCTTCACTGGCAACGTTATCTACTGTTGGGACATCAATCATGACTGATGTATTCTTCCCCGGATATCTAGAACTCTTTATATTCGGCCTGATTCCTTGATAGGCTTTTACTTGACTGGGGTGTGACGGGTGTTGTTGTGGTCTCTTTAAGGATCTATATAAAAATGTTAAAAATATTAGTAACAAAAAAAAGAAAAAATTTTTTTTGAAATCTAGGAGATAATGAGGAAAGTAAAAGTAAAAATATTGGATGATAATGAATTTTTTTTTTGGGATAAAAAAAATCGTTTGAAGTATATATATATATATAAATTTATTAAAAACACTTAAAAAAAGAAGAAGAAAAGAAATTATAACATTAAAAGTTTTAGGTTGGAGATGAGATCTAAAAATTAGAAATGAAGAACCATATACAATAGTTAAAATATGGAAATTCTTGGGTTAGAAGTCATGTGTAAAAATGAACCTTCACTCTAATGACCGAACTGACGAGAGAGGGGGAAACCTTAGAGGAAAAAGAGGCCGTCTAGCGTAGACAGAGTAGGGAGGGGGAAGAGAAGAGATGGGTTGAGACACTTAGAGAAACACAAGGTCTACCACCTCTTGTGAATCCCTTAACTAATGACTGAGCTAGACAGAGAGAGGAAAACTAAGGGAGGAAAATAGGAGGACCGGTGGAGACAGAGGAAGGAGGGAGAACAGAAGAGACATATTGAGGCACTTGTAGAGAGTCGTCAGGTCTGACACCTCGTGTGTATTCCTTGAGTAATGACCGATTGTACGAGAGAGGAGAAAATTAAGGTGGAGTACAGTAAACCCAGTTGAGATTGAGGGAGGAGGGAGAAGAGAAGAGGTACATTGAGACACTTAGAGAGACCCACAGGGAATGGTACCTCTTTGAAAAGTAGAAGTTTGATCTACAAAATAGTGACCTCGACATATCCTCTTCAGAACTCTGATGAAATTTTTATTCTGACTTTTGGTTTTCGTCCTCCGAATTCAGGTTTAGGACTCTTGTGGTCCCTTAAGGACTGAGGTCCCTTGTAATTAACTATCCTCGAGTAGTTTACGGAGGTGTGGACGTGACTTTGCTTCTTGGTGGGTTCCGGGTTGTTCAAGGTCTCGTTCTGTATGGTATGTTTAAGAGGTCTTTGTGTCCTTGTGTCGGGACTCGAAGTTATATGTCCGACGGGTTTCAATGAGGTTTTGGTAGCTGTAGAGTATTGAGTAATGACCTGTGAAGTAACGTGGGGTCTCTCTTATTTAGGTCGAGGTGAGTGGTCTTGTGACTATGTTCGAAGGGATTGGTTCTTTGGAACTGTTCGGTGGACATGTTGTAGTGTGTGTCGTTCCTTTGAGGTGTTATTTCTCTTGAGGTGTTTGACGGTCTTATGTCTTCCCGGTGGGGTTTGAGTCGTTATAATTGTTCTACTTCTCTGTCTCCATATAGGTCGTCCATTTCCTTGTCCTATTTACGGCTGGTTTGGTTTGTTTTCTCCTTCTCTATCCCTTAGATGGACTATTTCTTAAGACTTATTACTATCACTTTTACTAGGTTTTATAACTTTAGTTTTACCTTAGTGTCTATTTATCGGACCTCTGTTCCTAACTCTTCTACGTTCTTTCCAAATTGTTACTGGATCTTCTTTATTTTTTCTCAGTTATATATTACTTATTACGTTATTTACTCTAGTTTTCGTGAGACCTCCGTTGTTTATCATCTTATTACCTCCGTCTTCTATTCTAGACACTTCATCTTCTATCTTACCATCTTTAATTACTTAGTATTTCCTTTCTTCTTTTTACTTAATTTTCTTTACTCCTGTTAGAGTCTCTGGAGGCCCTGTTATAATTTGGGAGGTTGTAAACTTAGTATCCTCAGGGTCTTCTTCTTCTGTTTTTCTTTCTGGTACTCTTTTATGAACTCCTCTATTATCAACTTTTGAAGGGATTTTACCCCTTCCTTTATTAGTGGGTTCAGGTTCTTTGGGTCTCTCAGGGTTTGTCCTATATAGGTTCCACTTTGTGGGGTTCTGTGTATAATTAGTTTAACTGTTTCTAGATTGTGTTTCTTGTTTATAATTTTCGTCGTTCCCCTTTTGTTGTTTATTGTGTGTTCCCCTAAGGGTATTCCTATTATCGACTAGAATGATATCTTTGTGAAGTCCGGTCCTCCCTTACCGTTTTGTATGACTTTCCCTACTTTCTTTTATTGGATGTCGGGTCTAATGACATGGGTCGTTTCCAGAGTAAGTTTATACTTCCTCTTTAGTTTTCGAAATGTCTGTTCGTTTTCGACTCTCTTTAGTCGTCGTGGCTTGGTCGAAAGGTTGTTTACGATTTCCTAGAAGAGATCTGTCCTTTGTGTTTTTCCCACATATTGGAGTTTACGTTTTGTTATTTCATTTACCGTTTCGTTAGTATGAATAGTTTTTTGGTTATGTTATAATATTTCATTAATTGGAAGTTAATTTTATTTATTTAAATATAAAAATTTTTTATTATTAACGGAATTTATATTTACCTAACTTACGGAGTTGGTTTTCTGTTTCTGACCGACTTACCTATGTTTTTGTTCAGGGGATATATAAAACAGATGTTCTCTGGGTGGAGTCTTGTTTCCTGTGTATGTCTGACTTTCACTTCCCGATCTTTTTCTATAAGGTACGTTTATCTCTGGTTTTCTTTCGTCCTCAACGTTATGAGTATAGTCTATTATATCTGAAATTTTGTTTCCGGCACTTTTCTCCGTTTCTTCCTGTGATGTATTACTAGTTTCCTAGTTAGCTTCTTCTTCTATATTTATATATACGTGGGTTGTATCCTCGTGACGTTGAGTCAAGTCAAGTCAAGTCAAGTCAGTGAATCAGCACAGGCTGAGAAACGCTAGGGTACTTAGTGTCATGCGGCCCGGAGGGACAGGTAGTGGTTGAGGGTCCCAAGTGAGTCTGAGTGCAGGTACCTCAGTCACTACGGTAGGTCGGTAGAGTAGGAAACAGCAGGGGAAGAGGAGGACGGGGGTTAGGGAGGGTTGTAGTCAGAAAAGGTTACTCGGTTGGGAAGCGTACTCCACCGGTTTCATGACCTCAAAGTTGAAGTCATAATAAGGTAAGTTTCTTTAGAGTCCCGACTAGAGAAAGTGTTACCTGACCAACTTAGAGGAACGTCAGGTTCCCTGGGAGTTCTCAGAAAAGGTTGTGGTGTCAAGTTTTCGTAGTTAAGAAGCCACGAGTCGAAAGAAGTGTCAGGTTGAGAGTGTAGGTATGTACTGATGACCTTTTTGGTATCGGAACTGATCTGTGTAGAACAACCGTTTCATTACAGAGACGAAAACTTATACGATAGATCCAACCAGTATTGAAAAGAAGGTTCCTCATTCGCAGAAAATTAAAGTACCGACGTTAGTGGTAGACGTCACTAAACCCTCGGGGGGGTTTTATTTCAGACTGTGACAAAGGTGACAAAGGGGTAGATAAAGGGTACTTCACTACCCTGGTCTACGGTACTAGAATCAAAAGACTTACAACTCGAAATTTAGTTGAAAAGATGAGAGGAGAAAGTGAAAGTAGTTCTCTGAAAAATCAAGGAGAAATGAAAGACGGTATACCCACCACAGTAGACGTATAGACTCCAATAACTATAAAGATGGTCGTTAGAACTAAGGTCGAACACAAAGAAGGTAAGGTCACAAAGAGTACTACATGAGACGTATCTTCAATTTATTCGTCCCACTGTTATATGTCGGAACTAAAAGGATAAACCTTGGTCAGACAACAAGGTACAAGTCAAGAGTGACAACGAAGGACTGGACGTATGTCTAAAGAATTCTCCGTCCAGTCCACCAGACTATAAGGGTAGAGAAAGTCTTAAAAGGTGTCAAATAACACAAGGTGTGTCAGTTTTCGAAACCGTATCAGTTATTTCGTCTTTATCTACAAAAGGAACTTGAGAGAACGAAAAAGGTACTAGATCGTCTGCAACCGTTAAACTAGAGACCAAGCAGACGGAAAAAATTTTGGTCGAACTTGTTGACCTTCAAGTGCCAAGTGTATAACGACTTCGGACCGAACCTCTTAAAACTCGTAATGAAATGATCGTACACTCTTTTCACGTTAACACGTCATCAAACTCGTAAGAAACCGTAACGGAAAGAAACACTGACCTTACTTTTGACTGGAAAAGGTCAGGACTCCCGTCACGACTCAAAAGGTTTAAACGACTATATGACTCACGTCGTGAAAGTGTCGTAGTAGAAAGTCCTAAACTTTATCGAGGTGACCTTAAGGTAGTGGAAGTGATCGAAGCAAGTATCACTACGAAAGATTCCGGGTGAACTGAAGTGTAAGGTCCTACAGACTGAGATCCACTCACTAGTGTGGTAACACTAATAGAACCAGTACTTCTAGAAAAAACATTTTAAGAAGACACAAAAGAACGGTGGAGAAACATTATAGAAGACGAAGAAAATCCCGGTATGGTAAAGACAGGAAATGTCTCGGGTAGGAACGTACTTTACAAGGGAACCATCGAGATTAAAAAAACTTCTCTAGAGATCAGAAAGGGTAAGATAACAAAAGGACATAAAAAAACGTAACTAGCGACTTCTTCCGAAAGAATAGAGAAGAACGATAAGAAACCTTGAGACGTAAGTCTACGAACATAGACAGGAAAAGAGGAAACGAAAAGTGAAGAGAAGAAAAACGTCGCTAAATATTCCGGAGGGGTCTGTCGGTAAAACGAAAAAACGTAAAGAAAAGGTACCCCTACCAGAACTAGGGACAGAGGACATATTACAATACTTGGAGTAAGGTATCTAGAAGTACGTGAGATAGTCTAGATCCGGGAATTTAGATAAAGAGTGAAGGTGACATATTAGTATTCCCTAAACTAAATCCAGTACGGACTTACCAGATCGCCAAAAGGGATGGAAGAAGTTAAGTTCAGACTTAAACCGTTATTCCTCAAGTATCAGACTCGGCGTCAGTCGAGGACCAGAACAAAATCAACTGACATATATCGAAGAGGTAGAAACCGACGTTTCTTATATTAGTCAGACTAAAGCCACAACTGGTAGAACACTACAGTTATACATCTCAGAAAAGAACACAACAACCTTCTCCTACAAACGGTACTAGTCACGTAAAAGAACCGTTTTGAGATAGTCAGAAACGGGACGAAGTAAGGTGTAAGATTCCGGTTTAAACGGACAACGAGGTCCACAAAGAACTGAAGGATGAAAACGTAAGGACAGGGGATATTACTTTTCCTGTAGAAAAACCCCACAGACAAGATATTGTAGACCATCCAGAAGTATCTTGACAAGTTGAAGTCGAAGAAGTCGTAATGACCAACCCCGTATCTGAGCCTAATGACACTATAACTTACCAAACGGAACCTTTGCTTGTCTCTAGTAAGATAGTAAAAACTCTAACGTAGGTTCATGACGTAAAGTCTGAGAAAACAACTGGTACTACCGATGAAGTAAAGAAGACTCCCTAAGGACGGGCGTCATCATCTATATTACCAGTAGAATCAATTTAAGTGGTTAAGGTCAGGTAAAATCAAGTGACTAAGGATCTTACAGCTGCGAGTCAGAACGGTAGAGGACAAACTGGTGAAGGTTAAACGGAACTAAGTACCTGGACTGTAAGGTCCAAGGATACGTTATAACGAGAAATGTCGTAACCTGGAACGAAGATAGTGGTCAGTATAGGTGTCGACCCATAACAAAAACGAAACCGTGGTAGGGAAGTAAGAAAGACCTCAATAAAGAGGTGACTAGAGGTCATCGTATAACCCGTGGATAACTGGACCCCTCAAGGAGAAAGTCATAGGGTAGTAAAACGGAAAAGTATGACAAGTACCCCAAGATTTCCGTTCTTACGACTTCACCAAACGGTGAGGGAAGAGGTCACCTGGTGTAACACAGTCTGGAGAGGTGGTCCGAGCGGACAGAACCCACCGGGATGTCTCGTACCGAATTAAAGTAACTCAATCTGTTCCGACACCAGGATCACACTAATCTAACTGATCAAAAGACACTAATACCAAAGTTACACAGACGGGAAAACGTTGTGGATGGCAGAATGAACCCAAAGAGAATGGAACCTGCATCCTCTAGAGAAATGCCGACGAGGTTGTTTCGTGTCGGTGACGAGGGATGGAACCTGTACGCTATAGAGGAGTGACGACTGGGAGGGCTGGAACTTGCACCTTATCGAAGAGATCCGGGAGGCCGCGGACGCGTCGGTGACGAGGAACCTGCACCCCAGTGAGGAGGACCGACGACGGGGACCGGAACCGGTCCCCATCGAGGAGAGTCGACGATGACGTGAAAGTGTCGGACCGTGAGAGACGGTCACAGGGATTGAACCTGTGTCACATTAAGGAGAGCCGACGGTGGGGACTGGAGCCTGTGCCCCATCGAGGAGATCCGTGACGTTATACATTCTGTTTACGATTGTTCATACTTTCCCCTTTAATTATTATTGTGTTATTATCACCCTCTGAAATTATGGGGTGAGTGTGGATACCTATCTAGTTGATTTGTCTTTTGATTGTTTCTTTGTGTTTGAAATTTACTACGTTATCTGGTCAATCTGGATTAACTATAGATATCCTGTAAAGTGGTCTTTTATTACTTAAAGTGGAAAAAGAGTTCACGAGTGCCTTGGGAGAGGTTCTATCTAGTGTAGGACTTGGTATTTAGATCGGAACCATTTAAGTTTTTTGAACTTTATTAAGGTTCTTAGAAAAGACTGGTGTGACGTCATTCCAATCTAGAGTTAATGTTCTCTTTTTGATAATTCCTAAGGTTTTATACCTTCGACTTATAGTACCACGACTTATTGGTTGTTTAGTGACTTCTTTAGTTTTTTCTTTATTCTTATACGTATCTTTGATTACTTTTACTTTTGTGTTGTTTGGTTTTGGACACCCTGTAACATTTTCGTCACGATTCCCCTTTCAAGTATCGTTATGTCCGTATGGAGTTCTTTGTTCTTTTTTCAGTTTGTTAGATTACGATGTGGATTTCGTTGCTCTTTTCCTTCTTTACCTCTTGGGGTCCCAATCATCTTACTTTCTTTAGAATTTTTAATCCCGTCTTTATTTACGTTTTCTTTGTTTTCTCTGGTATCGTTTTTAGTTGTTTCGGTTTTCGACCAAGAAACTTTCCTATTTATTTTAACTGTTTGGTAATCGGTCTGAGTAGTTCTTTGTTTCTCTCTTTTTAGTTTAGTTATTTTAATCTTTACTTTTACCTCTCTAGTGTTGTCTGTTGTGTCTTTATGTTTCCTAGTATTCTCTGATGATAGTCGTTAATATACGGTTATTTTACCTGTTGTATCTTCTTTACCTGTTTAAGTATCTTTTGTTGAAAAGTTTTGACCTGGTCCTTCTTTATCTTTTACAATTGTCTGGGTAGTGCTCGTACCTTTAACTTCGACATTAGTCTTGAGAAGGTCGTTTGTTTCGGGTCCAAGTCTGCCGAAGTGTCGACTTAAGATGGTTTTTAAATCTCTGTTCGATTGTGGATAGGATGAGTTTGAGAAGGTCTTTTAACGTCTCCTTCCATTTGAAGGTTTGAGTAAGATACTCCGGTGGTAGTGGGATTATGGATTTGGACTGTTTCTACGGTGTTGTTTTCTTTTGATGTCCGGTTATAGTGACTACTTGTATCTACGTTTTCAGGAATTGTTTTAGGATCGTTAGTCTTAGGTTTTTGTGTTATTTTTCTAGTATGTGGTACTGGTTCACCCGAAATAGGTTCCCTACGTTCCTAAGAAGTTATAGTCGTTTAGTTAGTTACATTATGTGGTGTATTTGTTTAACTTGTTATTTTCGGTATACTAATAGAGTTATCTACGTCTCTTTCGGAAACTGTTTTAAGTTGTAGGTAAATACTGTTTTTGAGGTCTTTCGTCCTTATCTTCCTTGTATGGAGTTGTATCATTTTCGATACATACTGTTTGGATGTCGTTTGTAATAGGAGTTACCACTTTTTAACTTTGGTAAAGGGGATTTCAGTCCTTGTTCTGTTCCCACGGGTGACAGTGGTGATGATAAGTTGTATCAAAACCTTAAAAACCGGTGTCGTTAGTCTCGTCTTTTTCTTTCTTTTCCTTAGGTTTAACCTTTTCTTCTTCATTTTGAGAGTGACAAACGTCTACTGTACTAGGAGATGTACCTTTTGGGATTTCTGAGGTGGTCTTTTAATGATCTCGATTAGTTACTTATATCATTACAACGTCGTATATTTTAGTTGTGTATCTTTAGGGAACGTAAGGATATGTGATTATTATTCATTTTCTTTCTCTTTAATTCCTTTGTTACGGTAAGTGGTAACGTTACTTTTCTTATTTTATGAATCCTTATATAGATGGATTTCTTTGATATCTGGATATATATATTTTGATATTTTGTGACCACTTTCTTTAGTTTCTCCTGTGATTATCTACCTTTTAACATGGTACAATTACCTAGAGTTTTTAGTTATATCACTTTTACTCATATGATGGGTTACGTTAGATGTCTAAGTTACGTTAGGGATAGTTCGATGGTTGCCATAAAAAGTGTCTCGATCTTGTTTATTAAAGTGTTACACATACCTTTATGTTTTTTTTTTTTTTTTTATGTTGGAGCTTATCGGTTTCGTTAGAACTCTTTCTTCTTACCTTGACCTCCTTAGTTGGACGGACTGAAGTTCGAGATGATGTTTCGGTGTCAGTAGTTTTTTCAGTCCATGACCGTGTTTCTGTCTTTATATCTAGTTACCTTGTTTTATCTTTCGGGTCTCTATTTGGGTACGTGGATATCTGTGGAATAGAAACTGTTTCCTCCGTTTTTCTATGTTACCTAATTTCTGTTAGAGAAATTGTTCACCACGACCCTTTTGACCAGTTGGTGAACATTTTCTTACTTTGATCTTGTGAAAGATTATGGTATGTGTTTTTATTTGAGTTTTATTTAATTTCTAGAATTGCATTCTGGTCTTTGATATTTAGAGGATCTCCTCTTGTATCCGTTTTGAGAGAGGCTGTATTTAGTGTCGTCCTAGGAGATACTGGGTGGAGGGTCTTATAACCTTTATTTTCGTTTTTATTTGTTTACCCTGGATTAATTTTAATTTTCAAAGACGTGTTGTTTCCTTTGATATTCGTTCCACTTTTCTGTCAGAAGTCTTACTCTCTTTTATTATCGTTTACTTCGTTGACTGTTTGTTGATGAGACTTTTATATGTTCGTTGGGGACATCGAGTTAAGGTCTTTTTATTTGCTGGGTTAGTTTTTTGCCTTGTTTTTGGTTTTATTTGTAAAGAGGTTTCTTCCGTATGTCTGACGATTGTTTGTGTACTTTTCTACGAGTTATAGAGAGTAATAGTCTCTTTACCTTTAGTTTTGGTGTTACTCCACGGTAAAGTACGGTCAGTCTTACGGACACTAGGTTTACACATGTTCGTTATTTACGACCTCTCCTACACCTCTTTTCCCTTTGGAGAATGTGACAACCACCCTTACGTTTGATCATGTCGGTGATACCTCTTGTCATACCTCTAAGGAATTGTTTGACCTTTACCTTGACGGAATACTGGGTCGTTAGGGTGACGACCCGTATTTGTGGTTCTTTTGGTCTTAATTTTCTCTGTGTACATGGGGTTACAAGTGACACCGTGACAAACATATTTACCTATTCTTTCGACACCATGTATATGTGTTACCTCTTAATGAGTCGGTAATTTTTCTTATGTAAACTTAATCAAGATTACTCCACCTACTTTGACCTCGGCTAATATGTCTCACTTCATTCGGTCTTTCTTTTTGTAGTTATGTCATATGATTACGTATATATACCTTAAATCTTTCTACCATTAGTCAAGTCAAGTCAAGTCAAGTCAACCAGTCAGCACAGGTTGAGAAACGCTGGGGTACATAGTGTCGTGCAGTCCGGAGGGACAGGTAGTGGTTGAGGGCCTCAAGTGAGTCTGAGTGCAGGTAGCTCAGGTACTACGGTAGGTCGGTAGAGTAGAGACAACAGGGGAAGAGGAGGACGGGGGTTAGGGAGGGTCGTAGTCTTAGAAAGGGTTACTCAGTTGAGAAGCGTACTCCACCGGTTTCATGACCTCAAAGTCGAAATCGTAGTCAGGAAGTTTTCTTTAAGGTCCGAACTAGAGGAAGTCTTACCTGACCAACCTAGAGGAACGTCAGGTTCCCTGAGAGTTCTCAGAAGAGGTTGTGGTGTCAAGTTTTCGTAGTTAAGAAGCCGCGAGTCGGAAGAAGTGTCAGGTTGAGAGTGTAGGTATGTACTGGTGTCCTTTTTGGTATCGGAACTGATCTACCTGGAATCAGCCGTTTCATTACAGAGACGAAAACTTATATGATAGATCCAACCAGTATTGAAAAGAAGGTTCCTCATTCGCAGAAAATTAAAGTACCGACGTTAGTGGTAGACGTCACTAAAACCTCGGGGGGTTTTATTTCAGACTGTGACAAAGGTTGCAAAGGAGTAGATAAAGGGTAATTCACTACCCTGGTCTACGGTACTAGAAGCAAAAGACTTACAACTCGAATAACTATAAAGAAGGTCGTTAGAACTAAGGTCGAACACAAAGAAGGTCAGGGCGCAAAGAGTACTACATGAGACGTATCTTCAATTTATTCGTCCCACTGTTATATGTCGGAACTGTATGAGGAAAAAGATAAACCTTGGTCAGACAACAAGGTACAGGTCAAGAGTGACAACGAAGGAGTGGACGTATGTCTAAAGAGTTCTCCGTCCAGTCGACCAGACCATAAGGGTAGAGAAAGTCATAAAAGGTGTCAAATAACACTAGGTGTGTCAGTTTCCGAAACCGTATCAGTTATTTCGTCTTTATCTACTAAAAGACCTTGAGAAAACGAAAAAGGTACTAGGTCGCCTACAACCGTTAAACTAGAGACCAAGGAGACAGAAAAGATTTTGTTCGAACTTGTAGTCCCTCAAGTGGCAAGTACATAACGACTTCGGACCGAACCTCTTAAAACTCGTAATGAAATCATCGTACACTCTACTCACGTTAACACGTCATCAAACTCGTAGAAACCGTAACAGAAAGAAACCTTAACTTTACTTTTGACTGGAAAAGGTCAGGACACCGGTGACGACTCAAAAGGTTTAAACGACCGTATAACTGACATCGTGAAAGTGTCGTAGTAGAAAGTGCTAAACTTTGTCGAGTTGACCTTAAGGTAGTGGAGGTGATCGAAACAAGAATCACTACGAAAGATTCCGGGTGAACTGAAGTGTAAGGGTCTACAGACCGAGATCTACTCACTAGTGTAGTAGTACTAATAGACCCAGCACTTCTAGAAAAAAACATGTCAAGAAGGCACATGAAGCATGTCAAGAAGGCTTATAACGGTGGAGAAGTTACCATTGGGACTTACGCTCTCTCGTTTTCTCTGTGTCTACATATCTTGTCAAAACCTGAGACACCCTCTCCCTCTCCGACTCTACTAAAGCCTCTTTCCGTAACTTTGTAAATATTATAGTATATTCTTTGGTTAGAGGTCAGGTCCAAACTACTTCCTATGTCCTACGAACCCCGACCACGTGACCCTACTGGGTCTCTCTACTATACCACTTCCTCCACATTCCTCCCAAGTCCTAACCCTTGTGCACATGTGAGCACCATCTAAGTACAACTACATACCGTTTTGGTTATGTTATAACATTTCATTAATCGGAGGTTAATTTTATTTATTTAAATTTAATTTTTTTTATTTTTGTTTTGGGGTAGGACCGTCTCGAATTGACACACGAGTAGTGCTCGTAGTCTGGGGTCTGATTTTATTTGTTTGTTTGTTTTTTCTTTTGTCTTCTTCCGTTATTCTTACCTCCCTGACTACTTCCTGTCTCGTAAAACTGTTGAGAGTCACTTGTACTGTATTAGAGATGGGACTCCTAGTAGTGGATGTTATAAAGGGTTTCGGGTATGACGAACGAGTGTTTGTGAAACTACACCGACTTTCTTCAGAATCTTTTTCTCCATGTCGTAATTTGAAATACTATCAAACTCAGACACGTCTTCAAGGACTACGATATAATCAATTGTAAATATGTCGAAGTCTGACATTACTTCCTTATAATAGGGAAAGATCTGTGAAGTGATCTTAACATTGTAGGTTCCAAAATAATCCAGTAGTGGACAACCTAAAGACAGTGGCCTATTTTCAAAAGAACGTTGGACATATCGTGAGTTGACCCGGTGACTCATAAATAGTAAACACCGTAAGACGTAATACCGAAGATCATAATATGACACACGAAATTTTAGTCGTAGTTGTAGACTTAGAAGATTTAAAAGAAGAACCCCTTGTAAAGCAAAAAAGTCATTAACAAGTAGAGAAAACAAGAAAACGTCAACTTGTCAGTAAAGTAAAGACATAGAAGTGTAACAGGTGTAGTACCGGGAATAAGAATTTCGAGAACTACGCCACCAAGAGGTTCGACCCCAAGAGTTGATACCGACAAACGACCGAGGTAGACGTCGACACAGTGTCGTCATCACCTCCGTCACTCAGAGTCATTCCCTTCCCCTTCACCTCCCGCTCTCCCCTTCTCTCCCTTTCCCCCTCTCCTCACGTATAATGAGATACGACGTTTCGTGACCGTCGTCAGAAACTCACCATTTTCGAGTACGAGGGTGACACCCTAGGACCAGGGACCAAGATCTCCCTCGTCTCTTCTGGAATAAACTTTTCATAATATATACAGACAAGATTCAAAAGACTCCAGATGAACTTCCTGATTACGTTCCTTGAACAGAGATAAAACGGATTGAATCTTAAGTCCAGTGTGATTCAAAGTGGTGTCCGAATCGTATTTGGACTGATTCACAATATAACGGGGTCGTGTTTTCGTTAGACATTCCTGACGCTCTCCACAAATCCCAAAACAAAACAAAACTTTCTCCGACAAAAATAAAAAAGAAGAAGAAAAATTTTTATAAATAAATCGACGTAATCCAGAATCAACGTCGTGTGTCCTAGAAGGTACACAGTACACCCTTGAAAACCACACCGTATACCTGAGACTTCAACACGGTACGTGTCCGAGTCATAAACACCGTACGTTCGAATCAAAGAAACACCGTACACCTTAAAATCAAGGACTGGTCACTAACTTGGGCACAGAGGACGTAACATTCCGTCTAATAAATAACCGACACGACCGAGAAACAACAACGAGCACCCGAAAGAAATCAACGCCGTTCGTACCCGTAGAGTAACACCACTGTAACTCGTGACGTCTCGTGTCCGAGATCCGTGTATCCGAAGTTATCAACACCGTGTGTCCGAATCAAATGGTTCCGTACACCCTAGAGGAACCTGATCCCAAACTTGGTCATAGAGGACGTAACGTTCTACCTAAGAATTGGTGACCTGGTGGTCCTCTTAGGACTCCCACGAAAAGAAAATAATAACCGTAAATTAAAACAAAAATCGAGGATCGTAAGTTCCTTTAGAGACAGTTTTGTGTTCAGTTTGTTCTCGATTTCCTTATCTATGGAGTCTCTGGTAAGTACTTTTCCTTATGTTAGAAAAGTTTTTATCGAAACTCATGAGTGACTTATATACCTAATGAGGTCGAAAGGTTGTTTCCGACGTTGTTGTGTCGTTTGGGACTCTTTCTAACGGTCTCAATGGTATAATGTTGTTAGTTTACAAGTCAAAAATTGTTGTTGTTTTAGTGTCCTATATGTTCCGTTACCCTTTCATACCGGATAAGTTTCTTATTTTAACTACTTGTCTTTACTTTAATTCTATACTTTGAATGATCTGTTTCTGAAGTTGTGTTGATATAATTTATACTAGTTTTACGATTTCCTTTTGTACCTCTTTTTTTGATTTCTATTAGTCCTTCTTTTACATTAGTTTTACAAAACCTGTATTTATTTTTTCTTTAATAATTTTTCTTGATTTATTTTTAAGACCTCAATTTTTCGTCTCTTAGACTTTTTGTTAAATTGACTCCCTAAGTTATCGTATAAATTAGTCCCTCTTTATTCTCAGTCACTTAATTTCCATCCGGTTAACTTTAAGTATTTCACTCTTTAAATATTTCACCTTTCTTTTTTACTATTACTTTTCACTCGTCTTGGTTTTCCTGGACTTCATTTAGTTCACTGGTTGTGTTTGTAATACCCTCAGAATCTCCCTCTTTACTCTTTGTTTCCTCTTCTTATGACCTTCTTTATCACAAGTTTTTGAAGGGTTTAGATCACTTTCTGTATTCAAATGTTTAGTTCTTGGAACTGTTTAAGGTTGATGTCATTTAAGTTTCTATATGTGTCAAAAGAAAGTGTGACTCCGATGAATAAAATCCCGTGTTTCCTTTCCGAAGTTTTCCCCCTTAAATGGGTCGACTCTTACCCCTTAGAAGGGGGTCGTGTACGTGTACTGTGTGGGTAACGTGACGTCGGACGTTTTTGTGTCCAAACTAGGGACCAGGTTCTTCTAGGTTGGACGGTACTTCGTTGATTCGGACACGTGGTGTTGACAACTCGGACATGAGATCTTGAACCCTTGGTGTTGATGACTTCGGACGTGTGACCTCTCAAGTAAGAGGTGTTGTTCTTTTCGGTGGTTTTCCTCTTCGGGTGTGTGAAGTTCCTCTCATGGGAGGTGAACGTTGATGTCTTTTCGGGTACGTCGTTTTTCCTGGGTCGTGTCAGTTTTTTTTTTTTTTTTTTGTCCTGTTATGACGTATATGTCTGACGTAGTGTACCTGAGAAGGAAAAAATAAGGTAAGTTGGTCGAATCTTCCCAAAGTTATTGTCATAAATATTTAAAGGTCTCTAGTTCGGGACTCGAAAACCTCACCCTCGTGACTGAGGTTCTGGAATCTGATGGTCTCTTGATTGGAATTCCTCATAGTTTATCACTCTTTAGTGTGTTTCCTTTAGTGAACTTGTTCTGGACTGTAGTGGACTGGTGGTCATCGTTTGACACGTGATACGGAGTAGGTTTGTTGTTTCTTTTGTTTTTTATGTTTGGGTTAGTAGTCGTCTGTCCTAACGGTGGAGTGAGTCGGAACGAGTAGTCTCCTTTTTGTGTGTTTGTTTGTTTCTTTTTGAGCCGTGTTTATAGTGGGATACTTTTCGAATATGTTTTGTAACCTGGTATGAATCCTCCTGTCTTTGGTTTTCCTTTTTCTTAAGTTGGAACTTCGGACCCTTTTTCTCTATAGTTTGTGTTGTTCAATTTTTTTTTTTTTTTGGGACTTTTACGTCTATTTATGATTTGTTTACTTCCTTGTTTGATCTTTGTATCTTCAGGTTTATTTACTTCTCCTTTATCCGTTTAATGGACCTTTTATTAATTCTTATTACTATCGTTTCTACTAGTTTTTGGTACTTTTGTTTTACCTTTTTTACGTTCTTAGTTAATTCTGGATCTTGTTGATTTCTTGTCTGTATGTCTCTATTTGTTGTGTTAATGACTTTGACTTTTGTGAGATCTTCCTTAGTTATCGTCTGATAGACTTCGTCTTCTTGTTTAGTCACTCGACGATCTGTTTTACGACCTTTACTGAAGACTTCTCTTCTTATTTCATTTTTCTTACTTTTCTTGACTACTACCAGAGTCTCTGAAGACCCTGTTATAGTTTGTGTTGTTGTAAGTTTAATGTCTCCAGAGAATCTTCTTCTCTTTTTCTTTCCCGTACTCTTATAAAAACTTCTCTGATATAAACTTTTAAAGGGGTTGTATTTTTCCTTTATCAGTTAGTTCAGGTTCTCCGTGTTTCTCAGGGTATGTCCTATTTGAGTTCCTCTTTGTACGGTTCTGTGTATGATTAGTTTGATTGTTTCTGATTTGTGTTTATTTATTATAATTTTCGTCGTTCCCTTTTCATTGTTCTTTGTCTGTTCCCTTTGGGGTATTCGAATTGTCGACTAGAAAGTTGTCTTTGAGACGTCCGGTCTCCCCTTACCGTCCTGGGAATACCGTCTTTCACTTCTCCTCGATTTTTCGGAGAACTACTTTCACTTTCTCCACTAACTTTTTCAACCGAATTTCGAGTTATAAGTCTTTTGCTTCTAGTACCGTAGACCAGGGTAGTGAAGTACCCTTAATCTACCCCTTTGTCACCTTTGTCACAGTCTGAAATAAAAAACCCCCCGAGCTTTTTAGTGACGTCTACTACTGACGACGGTACTTTAATTTTCTGCGAATGAGGAACCTTCTTTTCAATACTGGTTGGAACTATCATATAAGTTTTCGTCTCCGTAATGAAACGGCTGATTCCGGGCGGATCAGTTCCGATACCAAAAAGGACACCAGTACATACCTACACTCTCAACTTGACACTTCTTCCGACTCACGGTTTCTTAACTACGCAAACTTGACGCCACAACCTCTTCTCAGAACTCTTAGGGAACCTGACGTTCCTCTAGGTTGGTCAGGTAAGACTTCCTCTAGTTGGGACCCTAAAGAAACCTTCCTTACTGTGATTTCGACTTTGAGGTCATGAAACCGGTGGAGTACGCTTCTCAACTGAGTAACCTCTTCTGAGACTACGACCCTCTCTAACCCCCGTCCTCCTCTTCCCCAGCTGGGTCCTACTCTACCGACCTACCGTAGTACCTGAGCTACCTGTACTCAGACTCATTTGAGGCCCTCTACCACTACCTGTACCTCCGGACCGCACGACGCTAAGCACGTCAGCGTTTCTCAGCCTGTACTGACTCGTTGACTTGACTTGACTTGACTAAATGTCGTCACTTTTCCTTTTTAGATGTTGGTTCTAATGAAATGGACCGTTCCTAGAATAAGTTTTAACTATCTCTTTATTTTTCGAAAAGTCTGTTCGTTTTCATTTCTCTTAAGTCATGGTGGTTTAGTCGAAATGTTGTTTACAATTTCCCTGAATATATCAGTTCTTTATGTTCTCTTCTTTTTTCTAGGTGTTTTAGTTGGGGTTTGTTCATTCTTTTACCGTTATCCTTGTATATATAGTTATTAATGAAATTTAGAAACTTATATTTACGTAATTTACGAGGTTGGTTTTCTGTGTCTGTCCGACTTACCTATATTTTTGTTCTGGGTATATATACGAGAGATGTTCTTTAGGTGAAGTCTGGAGTTCTGTGTATATCTGACTTTCCCTCTCCTACCTTTTTATATAAGGTACGTTTACTCTTCATTTTCTTTCAACCTAATCGTTAGGAGTATAGTCTATTTTATCTGGAATTTTATTTTTTCAAATGTTCTCTATTCCTTCTTGTGATGTATTATTAGTTCCCTAGTTAGGTTCTGTTTCTGTACTGTTAACATTTATAGATACGTGGGTTATATCCTCGTGGAGTTATGTATTCTGTTTGTCATTGTCTGTATTTTCCCCTTTAACTGTCATTGTGTTAGTATCATCCTCTGAAATTGTGGGGTGAATGTGATTACTTGTTTAGTAGTTTTGTCTTTTGATTATTCCTTTGTGTTCAGTATTTACTATGTAATCTACTCTACCTAGAGTAACTATAGAAGTCCTGTAAGGTAGGTTTACGTCTTGTGATGTGAAAGGAAAGTTCACGTGTACCTCGTAAGAGATTCTATCTGGTGTAGAACCAAGTGTTTAGTCAAGTCAAGTCATCGAGTCAGTACAGGCTGAGAAACGTTGGGGTACTTGACGTCGTACGGTCCGGAGGGACAACGAGTGGTTGTGGGCCTCAGGTTGGTTTGGGTCCAGGTAACTCAGCCACTACGGTATGTTGGTAGAGTAGGAGACAGTAGGGGAAGAGGAGGACGGGAGTTAGAAAGGGTCGTAGTCCCAGAAAAGTTTACTCAATCGGGAAGTGTAGTCCATCGGTTTCATAACCTCAAAGTCGAAGTTATAGTCTGGAAAATTACTTGTGGGTCCTGACTAGGGGAAATCCTACCTGACCAACCTAGAGGAACTTCAGGTTCCCTGAGAGTTCTCAGGAGAGGTTGTGGTCAAATTGTCGTAGTTAAGAAGTCGTGAATCGAATGAAATATCAGGTTGAGAGTATAGGTATATACTGGTAACCTTTTTGGTATCGGAACTGATCTGCCTGGAAACAGACTGGAAGTCCAGTGTTTATTTTGGAGTCATTTAAATTCTTTTAACTTTAGTATGGCTCGTAGAAGAGACTGATGTTTCGATACTCTGATCTATAGTTAATGTTGGTTTTTTTAACATTCTTTGTGTTTGTGTACCTCTAATTTGTTGTACAAAGATTTATTTGTTGTCTAATAACTACTTTAGTTTCCCTTTATTTTGTTTTTAAGAACATTGTTTACCGTTACCTTTGTGCTGTTGAGTTTTGTATACCCTTCGTGGTTTTCGTCAAAATTCTCCCTTTAAATATCGTTATGTTAGGATGGAGTTCTTTGTTCTTTTTGTAGCTTCTCTGTTGGATTGAAATGTGGATTTTGTTGACCTTTTTCTTCTTGTTTTTTGGGAGTTTTAATCATCTTCCTTTCTTTAGAATTTTAATATCGTCTTTATTTACTTTTTTTTCTCTCTTTGTTATCATTTCTAATTATTTTGACTTTCGACCAAGAAACTCTTCTATTTGTTTTAACTGTTTGGAAATCGGTCTGAAGAATTCTTTTTTTTTTTTTTTCTCTTCTTAGTTTAGTTGTTTTAATCTTTACTTTTTCCTCTCCAATGTTGTCTGTTACGTCTTTGTGTTTCCTAATATTCTCTGATAATACTTGTTGATACACAATTATTTTACCTATTGGATCTTCTTTACCTGTTCAAGAATCATTTCAAGTTAGAAGGTTATAACTTGACTCTTCTTTACATTTAATACTTTTTGGATTAATGTTTATGACTTTAACTTCGACACTAGGTTTTAGAGGGGTTTTTTGTTTTCGAGTCCTGGTCTCCCTCAGTGTCTTCTTAAGGTAGTTTGTAAATCTCTTCTCGATTACTGATAGAAAGATTTTGAGAAAGTTTTTTAATGTTTCCTTTCTTGTGAAACTTTGAATAAGATACTCCGGTGGTAGTGGGACTATGGTTTTGGTCACTTTCTGTTGTGTTTTTCTCTTTTGATGTCCGGTTATAGTAACTACTTGTATCGCCGTTTTTAGGAGTTGTTTTAAAATCGTTTGTCTTAAGTCGTTGTGTAGTTTTTCGAGTATGTGGTACTAGTTAAACCCAAATAAGGTCCCTACGTTCATAAGAAGTAACATACGTTTAGTTAGTTACACTATGTGGTACAATTGTTTAACTTTCTATTTTTTGTATACTAGTAGAGTTTTCTACGTCTTTTTCGGAAACTGTTTTAAGTCGTGGGTAAATAATAATTTTGAGAAGTTTTTTACCCGTATCTTTCTTGGATGGAGTTGTATCATTTCCGGTGTATACTGTTCGGATAAGGTTTGTAATAAGTGTTACCACTTTTTGACTTTCGTAGGAGGGATTCTAGTCCTTATTCTGTTCACACAGGTGAGAGTGGTGATAATAAGTTGTATCAAGACCTTCAGGATCGATGTCGTTAGTCTCTTCTTTTTCTTTATTTTCCGTAGGTTTAGTCGTTTTCTCTTCATTTCGAGAGTGACAAACGTCTACTGTAATGTGACATGTATCTTTTGGGATTTCTATCATAGTCTTTTAATGATCTCGATTAGTCACTTAAATCGTTTCAGTATCCTATGTTTTATTTATGTGTCTCTAGTGAACGTAAAGATATATGATTATTACTTTTTAGTCTTTATGTATAATTCCTTAGTCAGTGTAAGTGACGTTTTTTTTTTTTTTTTTCTTACTTTATAGATCCTTATTCGAATGGATTCATTTGTTTTCTTGACAAATACCTTTTAATATTCTGTGACCACTTTCTTTAGTATCTACCGTATTTGTCTACCTCTCTATAAGGTACATCCTTCTTAGTTATAACACTTTTACTGCTATGATGGTTTGTGTTAGATGTCTAAGTTACACTAGGGATATTTTAATGGTGACTGTAAAAAGTGTCTTGATCTTGTTTTTTAAAGTGTTAAGTATACCTTTGTGTTCTCTGGGACTCATCGGGTTCGTCAGAACTCTTTCTTCTTACCCCGACCTCCTTAGTTCGAAGGACAGAAGTTCAATATGATGTTTCGATGTCAGTAGTTCTGTCATCGATCTTGTACCTTCGTTGGATCTGCAGGTAGTTGTCTACTTACCTATTTCTTCAACTCCATGTATATTTCTTACCTTATAATGAGTCGGAATTTTTCCTCGTGGAAACTCAGTCAGGATTACTCCACCTACTTGGATCTCAGATAATATGTCTTACCTCATTCAGTCTTACTCTTTCTATTTATAGCATAAGATTACGTATATATGTCTTAGATCTTTTTACCATTTTATTAAATAAATGTCCCTTTGTTACCTCTTCCTCTGTATAATTTATCTGAATACCTGTACCCCTCTCCCCTCCTCTCCCACTCTCTTTACCATTCTTATTGTAACTTCGAATGTAATGGTATACATTTTATCTATCGGTTGGCCCTTAAACGACATACCGACTCCTTTGAGTTTGTCCCCGAGACATAGTTAGATATCCCCACCCTACCCCCCCCCCCTCTACCCTCCCTCAAAGTTTGTCCTCCCCTATATATATAAGGATTCCGACTAAGTACAACTTCAAACTGTCTTTTGTTGTTTTAACACGTTTCGTTAATAGGAAGTTATTTTTTTAATTAACCAATTTTTTCTATAGGTGTATTTCTGTGTGCTAACTTGACAACTTCCGTTTCTTAGAATTTTCGTTATCTTCTCTTTTCACTAAGTAGTATATGTACCATAAGACTTCTAATTGTCGACTAAACAGTAGTGTTTGGTGTACCCCTGTCTTGTATAACTCTACTATATAAATCTCACGACTTTCATTTTCTGTTGTTGTTGTTTTTTTGGGGGGTTTTTTGGAGAGTCGGTTCTTAAGACATAGACATAGACATTTCGAGAATTAAGTTTTTGTTCCTACTTTAACTCCGTAAAGATATATTTGTTATCGACTCCGTTAAACAATTGTGATCCAGACGGGATGTTCTTTACGATTTCACACAGAAAAACCAACTTTACTTCCCTGTGATCTGTCATTGATCTTTGGCATACTTCTTTATGTCTAGAGACTATTTCCAGGTGTCTATTCATTCGTACTTTCGGTTATGATAACGTAAAAATCAAAAGTTAAAAATAAAGGACGTAATAAATCTTCTGTATACTCATTTTTGTTAATATTTTACAATAACCCGTGTGTTGTATATTTCAATATTAAACACTTTGTTATTGTATTTTTCCTGACCCGACATGTCATCATCTCAAAAACATACGATCACTTCAATTCAAAAATTATTAAGTTTGATCTGACAAAATTTGTATTATACGATAATTGTATATGTATACAATTTGTATTAGGGATACTATTGGTATTTTTTAGATCTATTATATGTGTATTCCTTTTATATTCTCTGAGTTTTTGAAAGGGAACCTTTTTTTTTATTTGTGTTCTCATCCGTCATTACTTCTTGTACTCCCTGTTTTTCTTATGTTTTATTTTTATCGTTTTCCCATTTCATTCAGAAATGAACAGTCACTATAAAATTTTACGTTTACCTAATTTAACTAATTAGTTTTCAGTCTCTGACTACTTCACTAATTTTTTGTACTGGATTGATGTATGACAGATGTTCTTTGAGTGAAACATAGGTTTTTTACGTTTATCTAACTTTTTACTTTCTTACATTTTTCTAATGGGTACCTTTGTCATTGGTTTTCATCGACCCACCGATATATGTATAGTCTATCTTATTTTAAATTCAGTTTTACAATATTTTGTGTTTTTCCTTTAATATATGACTATTTCACAGTTACGTTGGTCTTATATATTAGTAATCTTTATATATACGTGGTTTGTTCACTCATGGGGGTTTTACTACATTCATAACTGTTTTAACTTCCTCTTTATCTATTAACATTTTTTATCACCGTTTAAGTTATAGGGTGAAAGGTATTATTTATTTTATAGATATGTCTTCTATTTATTCTTTCAAGTCAAGTCAGCGGGTCAGTACAGACTGAGAAACGCTGGGGTACTTAGCGTCGTGTGGTCCGGAGGGACAGGTAGTGGTTGAGGACCTCAAGTGAGTCTAAGTGTAGGTAGCTCAGTCACTACGGTAGGTCGGTCGAGTAGGAGACAGCAGGGGAAGAGGAGGACAGGGGTTAGGAAGGGTCTAGTTTCAGAAAAGGTTACTCAGTTGAGAAACGTACTCCACCGGTTTCATGACCTCAAAGTCGAAATCGTAGTAAGAAAGGTTTCTTTAGGGTCCCAATTAGAGGAAGTCTTACCTGACCAACCTAGAGGAACGTCAGGTTCCCTGAGAGTTCTCAGAAGAGGTTGTGGTGTCAAGTTTTCGTAGTTGAGAAGCCACGAATCGGAAGGATATGTGCCGGTTACCTTTTTGGTATCGGAACTGATCTGCCTGGAATCAGTCGTTTCAATACAGAGATAAAAACTTATATGATAGATCCAACCAGTATTGAAAAGAAGGTTCCTCATTCGTAGAAAATTAAAGTACCGACGTTAGTGGTAGACGTCACTAAAACCTCGGGGGGTTTTATTTCAGACTGTGACAAAGGTGACAAAGGGGTAAATAAAGGGTACTTCACTACCCTGACCTACGGTACTAGAAGCAAAAGACTTACAACTCGAAATTCGCTTGTAAAAGCGAGAGGAGAAAGTGAAAGTAGTTCTCCGAAAAATCAAGGAGAAGTGAAAGACGGTATTACCACCACAGTAGACGTATAGACTCTAATAACTATAAAGAGGACCGTTAGAACTAAGGTCGAACACAAAGAAGGTCAGGTCGCAAAGAGTACTACATGAAACGTATCTTCAATTTATTCGTCACACTGTTATATGTCGGAACTGTATGAGGAAAAAGATAAACCTTGGTCAGACAACAAGGCACAGGTCAAGATTGACAACGAAGGACTAGACGTATGTCTAAAAAGTTCTCCATCCAATCCACCAGACCATAAGGGTAGAGAAAGTCTTAAAAGGTGTCAAAAAGTGAGAGGAGAAAGTGAGAGTAGTTCTCCGAAGAATCAAGGAGAAGTGAAAGACGGTATTTCCACCACAGTAGACGTATAGACACCAATAACTATAAAGAGGGCCGTCAGGCCGCAAATAGTACTACATGAGACGTATATTCAATTTATTCGTCCCACTGTTATATGTCGGAAAAACATGAGGAAAAGGATAAACCTTGGTCAGACAACAAGGTACAGGACAAGATTGACAACGAAGGACTGGACGTGTGTCTAAAAAGTTCTCCGTTCAGTCCACCAGACCATAAGGGTAGAGTCTTAAAAGGTGTCAAATAACACTAGGTGTGTCAGTTTCCGAAACCGTATCAGTTATTACGTCTTTATCTACAAAAAGACCTTGAGAGAACGAAAAAGGTACTAGGTCACCTACAACCGTTAAACTAGAGACAAAGGAGACGGAAAAGATTCTTTCATCTTTTGAATTTTTCCTGACATTTGGTCGATCTGGATTGTCTATGTACATCTTGTGAGATGGGTTGTCGAATTACGTAAGAAGAGTTCACGTACACCACGTAAGAGGTCCTGTCTAGTATACAGTTCAGTGTTTTGTTTAGGGTTATTAAGTTAAAAAATTTTTTGTCTTTAATATGTTTTATAGAAGAAGTTGGTGTCACCTTACTTGTATCTTTAGTGATTGTTTTTCTTTTACTTTTACTACGTTTATACACCTTTAATTTGTACTATCAGAATTTTCTGGTTACCTAGTTTTTTATTTAGTGTCCCTTTTAATTCTGTACGAATTTATATTTAATTTTATTTTTACGTTGTACGGTTTCAAAAACTCTACTCCACTTGTGTCAATAGTCGTCCTTTAAATATCGACAGTTATGGACGTAAATTTTTCTTCTCTTTAGAGATTGGTCATGGGATTTAAATATTTAACCCCTTGATATTTTTCTACTTGTCTACTTGTGTGATTTGGGTTTCCACCGTCTTATTTTCTTCTTCTTTTTAATCTGATTTTTGTTCTTTTCGTCTCTTTTCTTTTGGTTTTCCCTTTTAACGACTTTGGTCTTCAACTAAGAAACTTTTCTAGTTAGTTTGACTATTTAGAAATCGATCTTACTGTTTCTTTTTCTCTCTTTTCGGTGTACTTTGATTTCTATCTTTACTGTCGTCCCTGTAATGATGGTTGAAATGTCTTTATCTTTCCTAATATTCTCTTATAACACTTTTTAATATGTGGTTGTTTAATCTATTGAATCTACTTTACCTTTTAAGGATCTTTGTTCGTTTAACACACTCAGTTCTTCTTTATTTTTAGGAATTGTCTTAATATTATTCATTTCTCTAATTTAGTCATTAGGTTTTGGAGGGTTGTTTTCTTTTAGATCTGGTCCATCTAAGTGACTACTTAAGCTGATCAATTACTTCTTAACGGAATAACCGAAATACTCTATACTGTGGTTTTCGTTTCTTTCTCTTTGGACCTATTACACCTGAAGTACTTTTAAAATTTTTTTGTTTTTGTTTTTTTTTGTTGAAGACACATAGTTTTCTGTAATAGTTGTTTGATTTTTCTACTAAATGTGTTACTCTCTTTTGTAAACTTCTAATATATATATATATATATATATATATATTTCCAAAATTATAGATCTACTACAATTTTTTTACGTATGTGCAGTTGTTGTTTTTACGTCTTTTAGGTTAAAAAATTTACTCTTTTATTAAACTTATCTCTGTTTCCTTTAACTGTAGTACGAGTTCCTTAGTTATGTTCTTCTATATTATTAACACATATACATACGTGGGTCGTACGACGACGACGATTCAGTGAAGTCAGGACAGACTGAGACACGCTGGGGTATCTGCCGTCGGGTGGTCCTAGATGGTATGGACCCTAAGAGGTCCGTTCTTGTTACCTCACCCAACAGTAAAGGAAGAGGTTACACACTTTCACTTCAGCGAGTCAGTACAGACTGAGAAGAGCTAGGGTACCTGACGTCGGATGGTCCGAGGAGGTAGGTACCCTAAAACGTCCGTTCTTATGACCTCACCCCAGGGTAGTGAAAGAGGCGTGGGTTATATCCCGGTGAATTTATATATTTGGTGTATATATATATATATATATATATATATATATATATATATATATATAGTCAAAGTCAAGTCAGCGAGTCAACACAGGTTGAGAAACGCTAGGGTAATTAGCGTCGTATGGTCCGGAGGGACAGGTAGTGGTTGAGGGCCTCAAATGCTTTTGGGTACAGGTAACTTAACCACTACGGTAGGTCGGTAGAGTAGGAGACAGCGGGGGAAGATGAGGACGGGGGTTAGGCAGGGTCGTAGTCCCAGAAAGGGTTACTCAGTTGAGAAACGTACTCTACCGGTTTCATAACCTCAAAGTCGGAGTCGTAATCAGGAAGGTTACTTGTGGGTCCTGACCAGAGGAAATCTTTCCTGACCTGCCTAGAGGTTCCCTGAGTGTCCTCAGAAGATGTCGTGGTGTCAAGTTTTCGAATTTAAGAAATCACGAATCGAAAGAAGTGTCAGGTTGAGAGTGTAAGTATGTACTGGTGTCCTTTTTGGCGTCGGAACTGATCTACCTGGAAACAACCGTTTCATTACAGAGACGAAAACTTATATGATAGATCCAACCAGTATTGAAAGGAAGGTTCCTCATACACAGAAATGTGACAAAGGGGTAGATAAACGGTACTTCAGTACCCTGGTCTACGGTACTAGAAGTAAAAGACTTACGACTCGAAATTCGGTTGAAAAAGTTAGCTGAGAAAGTGAAAGTAGTTCTCCGAAAAATCAAGGAGAAGTGAAAGACGGTATTTCCACCACAGTAGACGTATAAACTCCAATAACTATAAAGAGGGTCGTTAGAAATAAGGTCGAACACGAAGAAGGTCAGGTTGTAAAGAGTACTACATGAGAAACATATTCAATTTATTCGTCCCACTTTTGTATGTCGGAAAAACATGATGAAAAGGATAAACCTTGGTCAGACAACAAGGTACAGGTCAAGATTGACAACGAAGGACCGGACGTATGTCCAAAGAGTTCTCCGTCCGGTCCACCAGACCATAAGGGTAGAGAAACAATAAGGGTAGAGAAAGTCTTACAAGGTGTCAAATAATACTAGACGTGTCAGCTTCCGAAACCGGATCAGTTATTTCGTCTTTATGTACAAAAAGACCTTGAGAAGGAAAAAAACTACCAGGTCGTCTACAACCGTTAAACTAGAGACCAAGGAGACTGAAAGGATTTTGGTCGAATTTGTGGACTTTCAAGTGTTAAGTGCATAACGACTTCGAACCGAACCTCTTAAAACTCCTAATGAAATGATCGTACACTCTATTCACGTTAACACGTCATCAAACTCGTAAGAAACCGTAACGGAAAGAAACCCTAACCTTACTTATACCTGGAAAAGGTGAGGACATCGGTGACGACTCAAAAGGTTTAAACGACCGTATAACTCACGTCGTGAAAGTGTCGTAGTAGAAAGTCCTAACTTTATCGAGTTGACCTTAAGGTGGTGGAGGTGATCGAAACAAGCATCACTACGAAAGATTCCGGGTGAACTGAAGTGTAAGGTTCTACAGACCGAGGTCCACTCACTAGTGTGGCAGCACTAATAGACCCAGTACTTTTAGAAAATACATGTAAAGAAGACACATAGGAACTGTGGAGAAGAATTATAGAAGACGAAGACAATCCAGGTATGGTAAAGACAGGAAATAGCTCGGATAGAAACTTAATTTATAAGGGAACTATAGAGATTAAAAGAACTTCTCTAGAGATCCGAAAGGATAAAAAAACAAAAGGAGATAAAGAAAAGTAACTAGTGACTCCTTCTGAAAGAATGAAGAGGAACGATAAGAAACCTTGAGACGTAAGTTTGTCCTTATAGAAAGAAAAAGAGGAAACGAAAAGGGAAGAGAAGAAAAGTGTCGATAAACATTCCGGAGGAGTCTGTCGATAAAAAGAAAAAACGTCAAGAAAAGGTACTTCTACCAGAACTAGGGACAGAGGACATGTCACAGTGCTTAGAGGTAGGTATCAAGTGGTCCGTGAGATAATCTAGATCAGGGAATTTAGATAAAGAGTGAAGGTGACATATTAGTATTTCCTAAAATAAATCCAGTATGGTCTTACCAGATCACAAAAAGGAATGAAAGAAGTCAAATTCAGAGTTAAACCGTTATTCCTCAAATAATATACTCGGTGTCAGTCTCGGGTCAGAACAAAACCAACTGACATATCTCCAAAAGGTAGAAACCGACGTTTCTTATATTAGTTAGACTAAAGCCACAACTGGTAGACCACTACATGTACACATCTCCGAAGAGAACACAACAAGCTTCTCCCACAAACGATACTCGTGACACGAGAGAACTGTTTTGAGATAATCGGAAAAGGGACGAAGTAAGGCATAAGGTTCCAGTTTAAACGGACAATGAAGTCCACAAAGAACTGAAGGATGAAAACGTAAGGTCAGGGAATATTACTTTTCCTGTAGAAAAAACCCATAATCAAGATTTTCTAGAACATCCAGAAGTATCTTGGTAAGTTGAAGTCGAAGAAGTCGTAATGACCAACCCCGTATCCGAACCTAGTGACACTATAACTTACCAAACGAAACCTTTACTTGTCTCTAGTAAGACAACAAAAACTCTAACGTAGGTTCATGACGTAAAGTCTGACAAAACAACTGGTACTACCGATGAGGTGAAGAAGATTCCCTAAGGACGGGTGTCATCACCTATATTAACAGTAGACTAAACTTAAGTGGGTAAGGTCAGGTAAAGTCAAACGACTAAGGATCTTACAACTGCAAGTGAAAACGGTAGAGGACAAACTGGTGAAGGTTAAACGGAACTAAGTACCTGGATTGTAAGGTCCAAGGATACGTTATAACGAGAAATGTCGTAACTTGTAACGAAGTTAGTGGTCAGAGTAGGTTTTGACTCACGATAAAAACGTGTATATATATATATATATATATATATATGTATGTGTATATATACATATATTGTAAGGTAGTTTTTCGTTATCTTATGTGTAAGAAATGTTCGTACCTTGTAAGAGGTCCTATGTAATGTACAATCCGGTGTTTTTTCGGAACCGTTTAATTCTTTTAACTTACGTCAGTTCGTAGAAAAGACTGATGTTGTGATACTCTGATCTTTAGTTGATGTTCCTTTTTTTACCTTTGTTGTTGTTGTTTGTGTACCTATGATTTGTTCCATGGTGATTCGTTGGTTACATAGTGATGTCATTTGTTTAATCTTTATTTTTTTTTTGAACCTTTGTTTACTTTTTCTTTTGTGTTACTAGTTTTTAGATACCTTACTTCCTTTTTGTCAAGATGCCCCCTTCTAATTCACTATGTTTGAAGGGAGTCCTTTATTCTTATAGAGTTTATTTGTTAGATTGGAATATAGATTTCCTTGATCTGTTTGTGTGTTTTGGATTTCAATCATCTTCCTTTCGTCAGTATTTCTAGTCTCCTCTCTATTTGCTTTATCTCCTATAATTTTGTAAATTTTTTAGTGACTTTACGTTTTAATTAACTTCTGAATTCACATTCTGGTCTTTAGTATTTTGAGGATCTGCTTTTGTACGTGTCTTGTAAGAAACTGTTTTAACATCGTTATAATAAACTTAGATAAAGAATACCGTTTCTTTAGTTTGTGTTTGTATTTGTTTACCTTTGCTTAATTTGAATTTTCGAAAAGTTATCGTTTCCTTTGGTAACTGTTTCACTTTTCTGTCGAGTAACTTACCCTCTTTTATATACGTTTATTATACTGGTTGTTCCCTGACTATATGTTTTATTTAAACATCGATTATGTTGAACTACAGTTTTTTTTTTTTTTTTTTTGAGTCACCGGTGTCCTTACCTTTTCCAGTCAAAAGTAAGGTTAAGGTTTTTTCCGTTCCGTTTTCTTACGAGTTTGATGGCGTGTTAACGGGAGTAGAGTGTACGATTATTTCATTACGAGTTTTAAGAGGTTTGGTCTGAAGTCGTTATGCAATTGGCACTTAAGGGACTACAAGTTCGACCACAATCTTTTCCGTCTCCTTGATCTCTAGTTTAACGGTTGTAGGCGACCTAGTACCTTTTTCGTTTTTTCAAGGTCTTTTAGCAGATAAAGACGAAATAACTGATACGGTTTCGGAAACTGACACACCTAGTGTTATTTGACACCTTTTAAGACTTTCTCTACCCTTATGGTCTGGTGGACTGGACGGAGAACTCTTTAGACATACGTCCAGTCCTTCGTTGTCAATCTTGACCTGTAACTTGTTGTCTGACCAAGGTCGATCCTTTTCCTCATGCAGTTCCGACATATAACAGTGGGACGAATAAATTGAAGATACGTTTCATGTAGTACTCTTTGCGACCTGACCTTCTTTGTGTTCGACCTTAGTTCTAACGACCTTCTTTATAGTTATTGGAGTCTATACGTCTACTGTGGTGGGAATACCGTCTTTCACTTCTCCTTGATTTTTCGGATAACTACTTTCACTTTCTCCTCTCACTTTTTCAACCGAATTTCGAGTTGTAAGTCTTTTGATTCTAGTACCGTAGACCAGGGTAGTTAATTACCCTTAATCTACCCCTTTGTCATCTTTGTCACAGTCTGAAATAAAAAACACCGAGGTTTTAGTAACGTCTACCACTGACGTCGGTACTTTAATTTTCTGCGAATGAGGAACCTTCTTTTCAATACTGGTTGCATCTATCATATAAGTTTTCGTCTCTGTAATGAAACGGCTGATTCCAGGCAGTTCAGTTCCGATACCAAAAAGGACACCAGTACATACCTATACTCTCAATCTGACACTTCTTCCGACTCGTGGCTTCTTAACTACGAAAACTTGACACCACAACCTCTTCTGAGAACTCTCAGGGAACCTGACGTTCCTCTAGGTTGGTCAGGTAAGACTTCCTCTAGTTGGGACCCTAAAGAAACCTTCCTTACTGCGATTTCGACTTCGAGGTCATGAAACCGGTGGAGTACGCTTCTCAACTGAGTAACCTTTTCTGAGACTACGACCCTCCCTAACCCCCGTCCTCCTTTTCCCCTGCTGTCTCCTACTCTACCGACCTACCGTAGTACCTGAGCTACCTGCACTCAGACTCACTTGAGACCCTCTACCACTACCTGTCCCTCCGGACCGTACGACGTTAAGTACCCCAGAGTCTCAGTCTGTGCTGACTCGCTGACTTGGTTTGGCTTGACTTTGTCCTTTGTAATCTTGTTTACGACGACCCAATTATTTAACTTAGTAAGTAAATTTTTTTTTACTCTCTTTCTTTCTTTCTTTACCCGTATTCTGGTCTTATCTGTAAAAGAAGAGAATTAGAAATAATTTTATATCAACTAAATATTACATAATCAAGGACCACATGACGTTTCAATGAGTTTGTATATATATACATACACACACACACACATTTTATAAGGAAGAATGTAAGAGAAGAGACCGTCGAATAAAATTCTATAACTCACATAAAGGGACACGATATGTTATCCAGGAATAACCAATAGATAAAATATATATCATGATACATATAAAATTGGAGTTTGAGCGTTACATAGGGAGGGTACTAGGGAAAACCATTGGTATAAAGAAAAGATACAAACACTCAGATAAAGATAAAACATATATTCAAGCAAAAATGTTAAAAATTTTCTACAGTGTATATTCGTTATGGCATTACTACAAACAAAAAGAGCTAGAACAAGTCAAAGTCAAGTCAAGTCAGCGAGTCAGCACAGACTGAGAAACGTTGGGGTACTTAGCGTCATGCGGTCCGGAGGGACAAGAAGTGGTAGAGGGTCTCAAGTGAGTCTGAGTACAGGAAGTTCAGGCACTACGGTAGGTCGGTGGAGTAGAAGTCAGCAGGGGAAGAGGAGGACGGGGGTTAGGGAGGGTCGTAGTCTCAGAAAAGGTTACTCAGTTGTGAAACGTACTCCACCGGTTTCATGACCTCGAAGTCGAAATCGCAGTAAGGAAGGTTTCTTTAGGGTCCCAACTAGAGGAAGTCTTACCTGACCAACCTAGAGGAACGTCAGGTTCCCTGAGAGTTCTCAGAAGAGGTTGTGGTGTCAAGTTTTCGTAGTTAAGAAGCCGCGAGTCGGAAGAAGTGTCAAGTTGAGAGTGTAGGTATGTACTGGTGTCCTTTTTGGTATCTGAACTGATCTGTCTGGAATCAACCGTTTCATTACAGAGACGAAACTTATATGATAGATCCAACCAGTATTGAAAAGAAGGTTCCTCATTCGCAGAAAATTAAAGTACCGACGTTAGTGATAGACGTCACTAAAACCTCGGGGGGTTTTTATTTCAGACTGTGACAAAGGTGACAAAGGGGTAGATAAAGGGTACTTCACTACCCTGGTCTACGGTACTAGAATCAAAAGACTTACAACTCGAAATTCGGTTGAAAAAACGAACGAAGAAAGTGAAAGTAGTTCTCCGAAAAATCGAGGAGAAGTGAAAGACGGTATTCCCACCACAGTAGACGTATGGACTCCAATAACTATAAAGAAGGTCGTTAGAACTAAGGTCGAACACAAAGAAGGTCAGGTCGCAAAGAGTACTACATGAGACGTATCTTCAATTTATTCGTCCCACTGTTATATGTCGGAACTGCATGAGGAAAAGGATCGACCTTGGTCAGACAACAAGTTACAGGTCAAGATTGACAACGAAGGACTGGACGTATGTCTAAAGAGTTCTCCGTCCAGTCCACCAGACCATAAGGGTAGTGAAAGTCTTAAAAGGTGTCAAATAAAACTAGGTGTGTCAGTTAAGTAACATTTACCGTAATAAAGGAAGAAAAAATACCGACTCATTATAAAGTAATATATATGTATATGTACATGGTGTAGAACAAATAGGTAAGGAGACAACCACCTGTGTATCCAACAAAGGTACAAATTCGATGACGTACGTTTATCACCACGATATTTGTAACCTCTCGTACATAGAAAAGTTTCATACCAAAAGAGGTCTATATACGAATCCCCACCCTAACGTCCTAGTAGACAATCGAGATAAAAATCAAAAAATTCCTTGGAAGTATGACAGAAGGTATCACCGACATGGTTAAATGTAACGTGGTTCTCACATCTTCCTAAAAAGGAGGTGTAGAAGAGGTCGTAAATAAAAAACATCTGAAAAAATATAACTAGTGACACCGACGACCCTCCACTATGGAGAAACATCAAAAGTGAACCTAAAGTGATTATCAATCACTATAACTCGTAGAAAAGTACACGAAAAATCGGTAGACATACAGTAGAAACCTCTTTACAGATAAATATAGAAGATGGGTAAAAAACTGACCTAACAAACAAAGAACACTATAACGAGACATACTGGACAAGCACATAAAACGTATTATTAGAGAATACTCAGTAAAACAAACGTTTATAAAAGAGGGTGTCTGTCTAACAATAGGTCACTGATAAGAAGTCAGTTATTCAGTACAGGTTGAGAAATACTTAAATACCTGAGATCGTGTAGTCTGAAGGGACAGAAAGTGATAGAGGACTTCAAACGAGTTTGAATTCAGGTTGTAAAGTTTACCCTCTTTTATAAAGGTTTACTTCGTTAGTTGTTCTCTTTAGAGGTTTTATATTTTTGTCGAGGACGTAGAGTTATATTTTTTTTAGTTTGTTGTGTTAAATTTTTCACCCACCTTCTAGATTTATCTGTAAAGAGGTTTCTCTTGTATATCTACCGATTTTTCGTTTACTTCTATAGAGTTGTCGAAAGTAATAACCTCCTTACATTTAGTTTAGATACTACTCCATAGTAGAGTATGAACAGTTTTACCGGTAGTAGATTTTTTAGATGTTTGATATTTACGACCTCTTCCACACCTCTCTTCTCGTGAAAAGACGTGACAACCACCCTTACATAAAACCATGTCGGTAATACCTCCGAGAAAATTTTTGATTTTTATCTTGACTGTATACTAGAACGTTAGGACAAGGATCCGTATATAGATTTCTTTTGGTATTAAACTTTTCTATAACGTTGAGATAAATGTTATTGGTCCTATACCTTCGTTGTTGGTTTTACAGGTAGTTGTCTATTTACCTATTTCTTCTACACCACATATGTATTATATGTTATATACATATGTATGTATATATAATATTACTTATTATATACGTAATATATATATTATCTTGTAATGAGAAGGTATTTTTCTTCCTTTATTACGGTAAATATCACTGTGTTACCTGGATCTATAAGAGTATAACTCACTTTATACAGTCTGTTTCTGTTTATAGTATACTATAGTGAATATATACCTTAGATCTTTTCCCATGTTTACTTGAATAGATGTCTTGTCTTTATCTCACTGTCTACATCTTTCGTTTGTACCAATGGTCCCTCGTTCGTCCACTCCCTATTTAACCCTCCGACCCCAACTGTATACGTGTGACGATATATATTTTACCTATTGATTAGTCTTGGATGAAATATCATGTTCCTTGTGATGAGTTATGAGACGTCACCAGATATGTTTTTTTCTTAGATTTTTACTCACATATATACACACACACACATATATATATATATATATTGTGTAAGAAACGACATGTGAACTTTGATTATGTAACTTTTAGTTACGAATATGGTTATTTTTAAAAATTTTTAATTTTATTTCATGGATACCATTTTTATTTGTTTATTTTTATTTTGATCACTTACGTTGGGTTTTCTTCATCTGAATGTTTATATCTCACGTTTGATGACCAATGGTCACCCCTCTACCATTCCCCTTCCTCGTTCTATTTTCATTTCTAAATTCTCCATGTTTAATGATACGTATTTTATTTGATGCCCCTATATAACATTTCATGTTTCTTATGTCGGATACAAAATTTATGATATTTACCTCAGATTATATATTTTTTAAAACTTAGTGATACGGGAAGTGGTCTTTGATTATATTATAATATCAAGTTGATATAGAGTTAAATCTTTTATTTTATTCATTTGATATCTGTTTGTAAATTTTTACGTATTACACGTGTGTCATCTTATAATAAGTCGAAATATTTTTCTTCCTTTAAGACTATATACGATATTGTACCTACTTTGAACTCTTGTGATGTGATTTACTTTATTTGGTCAGTGTTTTTCTCTTTATCACGTACTAAGGTATATATACTCCATAGATCTTATTAGTTTAAGTGACTCTGTCTTTCTTCTTACCACTAAAGGTCCCTGACCTCCTTCCACTTTTATTCTTTAATAACAATTACCTATAGCTCAAAGTCAAAACGTTCTACTTCTCAAGCCATCTAACAGACGTGTTGTTACACTTACGTAAATTGTGATGACTTGTGACTTTTAAAAGATTCTGACATTTGTAACGAAATACATAAAGTGGTATTAAATTTCATTTATTTATTTATGGTTTTCGAATTTTTTTTTCTTACCTTTAATTTCCAACCGTTTAACACCTCTTTAAACCTGGGAGGATATAACGACACCCTTACAATTTATCACGTCGGTGACGTCTTTTGTTAAACAATCAAGGAGATTTTCGATTTGTAACTTAATGTATACTGGTTCGTTAAGAAAAGTATGACAAGTACCCCAAAAGTTCCGTTCTTACAACTTCACCAAGCGATAAAGGAAGAGGTCACCTGGTGTAAAACAGTCTTGAGAGGTGACACTAGGTGGATAGAACCCGTCGGGATGTACCCTACCGAGTATCTAAGTAATTCAATGTGTTTTGACACTAAGTAAACTAGTAAAACCAATCTAAAGACACTAACACCTTCTTACTACGACCCTTTCTAACTCCCGTCCTCCTCTTCCCACACTTTCTCTTACTCTATGAACCTACCGTAGTAGTTGAGTTACCTGTACTCAGACTCGTTTGAGACCATCTATCACTTCCTGTTCCTTCGGACCGCATCTCGTCAGGTACCCTAACGTTTTATAGTCTGTACTGATTGTGTGACTTATTGTTGTCATCGTTAAGATGAGGATACATATATGGGTTTTCTTAACTTTTGTCTGAATTTATCTGTAAACATACGATTATAATTAACAACATAATAGGTGTTATCGGTTTCCACCTTTGTTGGGTTCATTAGTACTTACTTACTTATCTATTTCACCCATGTGCGTATGTTATCTTAGAATAAGTCAGTAATTTTCCATACTTTAAACTATGTTCGGTTACTATGTACCTACTTGGAACTTTTGTACGACTCACTTTGCTTAGTCTTTGATTTCCTGTTCATAACTAACGTACGAAGGTGTATGTACTTTATAGGTCTTATCCTTTTAAGTTTTTGTCTTTCATCTAACACCCGATGGTTCGCGATCTCCACCCTCCTCTCATTTCTTAATAATTAATTACCAATGTCAAAGATAAACCCTATCACCTTTTCAAAGTCTTTATAGTTATCTATCCACAATTACTACCTTCTTCGTGTTCGACCTTAGTTCTAACGGTCCTCTTTATAGTTATTGTAGTCTATACGTCTACCGTAGTGGGAATACCGTCTTTCACTTCTCCTTGATTTTTCGGAGAACTACTTTCCCTTTCACCTCTCACTTTTTCAACCGAATTTCGAGTTGTAAGTCTTTTACTTCTAGTACTCTAGACCAGGGTAGTGAAGTACCCTTTATCTACCCCTTTGTGACCTTTGTCACAGTCTGAAATAAAAACCCCCGAGGTTTTAGTGACGTCGACCACTAACGTCGGTACTTTAATTTTCTGCGAATGAGGAACCTTCCTTTCAATACTGGTTGGATCCATCGTATAAGTTTTCGTCTCTGTAATGAAACGGGTGTTTCCAGGTAGATCAGTTCCGATACCAAAAAGGTCACCAGTACATACCTACACTCAACCTGATACTTCTTTCGACTCGTGACTTCTTAACTACGAAAACTTAACACCACAACCTCTTCTGAGAACTCTCAGGGAACCTGACGTTCCTCTTTGTTGGTCAGGTAAGATTTCCTTTAGTCACGACCCACAAGTAACCTTCCTGACTGCGACTCCGACTTTGAGGTTATGAAACCGGTGGAGTGCTCTTCTCAACTGAACCTTTTCTGAGACTACGACCCTCCCTAACCTCCGTCCTCCTCTTTCCCTGCTGTCTCCTACTCTACCGAGCTACCGTACCCAAACTCACTTGAGGTCCTCAACCACTACCTGTCCCTCCGGACCGTACGATACTAAGTACCCCAGCGTTCCTCAGTCTGTGCTGACTCACTGACTTGACTTGACTTGACTTGACTTACCAACATGTTGTGACTTATATTATTACAGTGTCAAGTTTTACCAATTTAACCGTTCACAATATAATATGTGTAAAATAGTATCATTTTATACAGGTTTTTTCTCCCTCTTCACTTTTTATTGTGGATGTTCATGATGAGAATGAAGATACTAGATCGTATTGGTAAACAAAATGGAATCCAGGGCCCCTTTGTCACACTTCTTGTCACTCTTTTTTTTTTTTTTCTACCATATATTTGTTTATTCCTCAGTCCTTTGGATTAAATATCGGGTTGTGACAATACTGAGACCGTGATACACCAAAGACAAAAGGTACTGGTCAAGTACTTGAGGACGGAACCCGGTCTGATATCTCTGGATCCAACATCTTGATACGAACCGTATACAAGTTCAAGTACCGTTACTCATCGATGAGACGTTCGTCAAAACGGGGAGACGAAATATCCATCGGTTAAAATGGAACATGACCTTCCTTGACTGGGAGTTTGTGTTCTCGACGGAACCTTATTGTCTTGAGTACGGTCTGCACCTCTTAAATCTAAAAAGAATGAGAAGTGTTATAAGGGAACTGAGAACTGTGGAGTGACGGAAGTGGAGAGAAACTTAGTTAAGGAATTCACGGACCCTTCGAGGACCGTGACAGAAAAAGGGATAAAACAACAGTTCCGAACCGACTAACTGAAGTCAGTAGTGGATTGAAGAAGTAGAGTGTGTAGTACCTGAAACTTTTAGGTCCCGAGGTCGAGGTCCCGAGACTTGTATCTGTTTTATTATCAGGTTAAGTTCTGTGTTAAATCAATAGTTGACTCACGAACCACAGTTTGTTCGTTTTGGTTTGCTTTCAGTGAGTAAGGAATTAAACTGTTTATAAATTTCTCGGGGACGAGACTGGGTCTACAATCGGTGAAGTGAAACGTTGGTCTTATTACCGTTATTCGTAAAAAACTCGTACATAATACACGACCTGTACAGGGTACCTAATTGAGTGACTGAAAAGTATGTTGGGACACGTTCCCACACCCAATAGGTGTAAAAAGTCAGCTCTTCGACTCCAAGTTTTTCTGGACCGATTCCAGTGACTCCCCGGACTACGTGGATTTGGTAAGGTGTTAAGTACATAATAAGTGTGTCAGTCACGTGGTACGTGAGAGGTTGTGGAACGAAAAGTTACATGGAGATGTTAGGTGTCGTGTGTGACGAGTGAAGTGGGTACAAAGAGAACGTAAAAAAAAGTCAACGATTCAGTACAGGTTGAGAAACACTGGAGTACCTGACTTCATGCGGGTCCGAAGGGACAGGAAGTGATAGAGGGCGTCGAACGAGTTTGTGTATAGGTAACTCAGCTACTAAGGTAGGTTGATAAAGTATGAGACAACGGGGAAAGAGGAACAATCTATTTAATTTATCTGTTATTGGAGTCTATACGTCTACTGTGGTGGGAATACCGTCTTTCACTTCTTCTTGATTTTTTCAGAGAACTACTTTCACTTTCTCCTCTCACTTTTTTAACCGAATTTCGAGTTGTAAGTCTTTTGCTTCTAGTACCGTAGACCAGGGTAGTGAAGTACCCTTTATTTACCCCTTTGTCACCTTTGTCACAGTCTGAAATAAAGCCCCCCGAGTTTTTATTGACGTCTACCACTGACGTCGGTACTTTAATTCTCTGTGAATGAGGAACCTTCTTTACAATACTGGTTGGATCTATCGTATAAGCTTTCATCTCTGTAATGAAACGGCTGATTCCAGGCAGATCAGTTCCGATACCAAAAAGGTCATCAGTACATACCTACACTCTCACCCTGACACTTCTTTCGACTCGTGGCTTCACAACTACGAAAACTTGACACCACAACCTCTTCTGAGAACTCTCAGGGAACCTGACGTTCCTCTAGGTTGGTCAGGTAAGACTTCCTCTAGTTGGGACCCTAAAGAAACCTTCCTTACTACGATTTCGACTTTGAGGTCATGAAACCGGTGGAGTACGCTTCTCAACTGAGTAACCTTTTCTGAGACTACGACCCTCCCTAACCCCCGTCCTCCTCTTCCCCTGCTGGGTCCTACTCTACCGACCTACCGTAGTACCTGAGTTACCTGCACTTAGACTCACTTGAGACCCTCAACCACCACCTGTCCCTCCGGACCGCACGACGCTAAGTACCCCAGTCTTTCTCAGCCTGTGCTGACTCGTTGACTTGACTTGACTTGACTAAATCCGAATCCTTTGTTTCGTCTCGTCCAGAGACTAGAATGAAGATTGGACGGACCTGTGCCAGGACTGACAATCACGGGCTTGACGGACGACACTCACGTTCTGAACCTTATGGTATCTATTCTATCCTCTGTTTAGAACTCTAACAACTCGAGAAGTCTCCCCAGACCATATGGTACGGGACCCGAATTGTTGTAAGGTTCAAAATGTTCTGTTTTGTTTGTTGTAATTGCACTTAGGTCTCGACGTTGAACGAGTGCCTGACTACTGTATAGTTAAATACAGGACCCTAATATTAATATTCTCCTTGTGTTTGACGTTAAAAACTTCAGAGTGGGTGTCTCGTCTACGGGACGGACCCCGAAAAAGGGTTAACCTTGAGGTCTACACGACACAGTTCCCTGAAGGGTCGTGACAAATTCAGACCTATAATCAGTTTTGGGTAAAACCACTCCATCGGAAACGATAAAGATAAAGAGAAAAGAAAATTACAATCATATAACTTTCATTTTGATCTATTAAGGGATTATAACCGTAATAAATCAACGTATATTACTCACCGAATGAAACAATTATTTAGAAAGTAGGACTCCCCGAAAGGACAATCGAGTCGACCATTTCTTAGACGGAAGTTACACCCTCTGGACCCAAGCTAAGGACCCAGTCCTTCTAGACGACCTCTTCCCTATCCGATGGGTGAGGTCATAAGACCGGACCTCTTAAGGTAGTTAACATATCAGGTACCTCAGCGTTTCTCAGCCTGTACTGACTAACTGAAAGTGAAGTGATGTTGGACTCTGTTTTAACTTTTGAAAGACATTTTGTGAGTAGGACAAGAGTTAGAAAGGGTCGAAATCCCTGGAAGGTCACTTATAAGTACCAACTAAAGGAAATCCTAACTGACCAAACTAGGAGAACGTCGGGTCCCCTGAGAGTTCTCAGAAGAGGTCGTAGTGTTAACTTTTCGTAGTTAAGAAGTCACGAGTCCGAAGAAATACCAGGTTGAGAGTGTAGGTATGTACTAATGACCTTTTCGGTATCGATACCTGGAAACAGTCGTTTCACTATAGAGACGAAAAATTATGTGACAGATCCAAACAGTATCAAAAAGAAGGTTCCTCGTTCACAGAAAATTAAAGTACCGACGTCAGTGACAGACGTCACTAAAACCTTAGGTTCTTTTATCAGACAGTAACAAAGGTAAAGAAGGGAAAGATAAACGGTACTTCGCTACCCTGGTCTACGGTACTAGAATCATAAAACTTACAACTCAAAATTCGGTCGAAGAAAATGAGAGGAGAAAGTGCAAGTAGTTCTCTGAGAAATCAAGGAGAAACGAAAAACGGCAATCTCACCATAGTAAACATATATACTCCAACAACTATAAGGAGGACCGTTAGAACTATAGTCGAAGACTAAGTATGTCGGATTGTCAAAAGTACTACATGAGACGTATATTATTCGTCCCACTTTTATATGTCGGTACTGTATCAGTAAAGGGTTAAAACTTGGTCAGGTAAAAAGGCACAGACCAAGATTGACAACGAAGAACTAGACGTATGTCCAAAGAGTCCTCTATCCATTCCACTTGACCATATGGATAGAGAAATTCTTAACAATGTCAAACAACACTAGGAATGTTTCAGAAATCGTATCAGTTACTTTATCTTCATCTACAGAAAGACCTAAAGGGAACGAAAGAGAGAGTCTGTATGACAGATATGGATTACAAACGACTTATGGTGTGTATTTGGATGTACGTTAGGTATGTCTGTCTGAAATGTTTATGTGACCATGTTGAGGAGAAGGGGACCGTGAAATGTGTATGTGTATACGAACGTATCCGGTACTTTTACTATTCAGGACGGAGGAAGGTTGGGTGGGTTCATACTTGTACAGAGAGTCTTTATCTGTTAGTGAGACAAGACCGTTATTTTGATCTGTCTCTAAGAAGTGAATGAGACGGTGTGGTGGGAGACTTAGAGGAGGGAAGGGTCTGGACAAGATAGAGGTACGGTTCAACAGAAGTAAAATGGGTGTTTGTCTGCGGTGAGTGTCCGAACATAACTATCCGGGACGGGTCCAATGTGGGTCCCCGACGGTTGAGGAGGGGATAAAGGAAACAAACAGAGGGTCTGTGACACCTAACCCTTAGTGAATCGTCTTCCACCCATACGTCTGTTTCGAGACAGGGTCTGGAGTCCCTTCTGGATAGACCATCCCAATACGGGGGAAAATGGATAAGAACGTAGAATGGGGGTGAAAGTCACAACCTCAGAAAAGGAACGTAGACGGAACTATCATCATCTTCTACTTGGTGACTTGGTAAAGGAGACCGAGAATAGAAGGTCTATAACCGGGTTCCATTCCTCCTTAACCTCTAGTCACGAGTATGTTTCCGTACCTTCCCTCCAGAAGGGATCCTCAACTCCAAAATTTCACTGTTATTCAGTAACAAGACATTGATGATGACGGAAGAGGAAAGGACCTCAATCGGGAGTCACAGGATAAGATACCCGGAATTTATTTTCTTATGGTCTCAGAAAGAAGAGTCAGTTATACGGAAACCCACTGAGAAAGGGACTGAGAGAGAGACAAAGGGGGTAGACGGGTTATCTTTGGTTAACACTCCAGGTGGGGTAGTGAGACTCTCCACCTCTTACGTTTTTCTCGGTATAGTTCGAACCAGATCTGACCTTCATAAGGACACACGGATATAAAAGAGTTCCAGAAGACCCAGTCGTTGAGACCCCCAAGAACGTATAGTAAAATCCGGGTCTTGACTGTACAGTTTTCATCGGACGATGTAACACCGTTAATTCGATCGTCCGAAACACCGGTTTAACGGACGTGAACTGAGGAATGATCAATAAACTGGATACTACACAACGATTTAGTAAGACTGAAGACAATAACACAAGATCTTTACCCTAAGTACTACTATAGAGAAAGTATCCTCACAAAACTCCTAATTTACTTTCCTACGTTTTCAGGGACAAGTCTTCTATAAACAACTTATTTCCTTATTTGATTCACTATATCAAAGATAAGACCGAGTCCTAGTGTCTAGGTTATTTGTGGTTTATATTATGGACGGTGAGTGACACACAGGGAGACATTATGTTCGAAGTACTCCCGTCTTCGAAATACAGACAAAACAAGGGGTTGGAAGATCTCGTCCCGAACTCTTTATTATTCCCGAACTATTTATATAGAGTACTTACTTACTTACTGTTTTACTTACTTATGATATAAGGTTCATGATATAATCCGTACACCCTGTCTCAAGATTCTGTCTGTCATGGACAGGAATGTCTCAAACGTTAGATTAGTAATTTAACTATACACGAATCAGTGAGTCAGTGTAGTTTGAGAAACGTTGGTGTATCTGACATCGGACGATCCGAGGAGACAGGTACTCCTAAGAGGTCCGTCCTTATGACCTCACCTAACGGCACAGGAGGAGATCCCCTAGAAAGGTCGGGTCCCTAGCTTGGGTCCAGAGAGCGTAACGTCCGTCTAAGAAATGGTGGACTCGGTGGTTCCTTAGTGTTGTTATTAACTTAGACCCTATTTATGACACTTTCTTATTCCCTCCTAAGACACTATCACTATGTGTTTTCCTTAAAGGATCAGACCTTCCAATCTCCCTCAGAAGGTCCCGGTCGTGGTAGACTTGGACTTCTTCCTCACTTAGTCTACTGTACATTTCTCCTCTTACACCATTACTCGAACCTAGTGAGTTTCTAGTCTTTTACCAGTCGTACCGACCTAACACCATTCTTTCCCTTACTCGTTGTCCTTCATCCTAACCTTTCGGACCTTCTCCGGTCTAATACATCCCCAAACACCTGGTACCATTTTTTAAACAGAACACCAGGAGTACACCATCCTTTTATGACCTCCGAAAACTCGTCCCATTTCCGTATTAGATACAAAATGTTTGTAAGAAAACCCAAGGAACACCTCTTACTCAACATCCCCCGTTCCTACCTTTGTTCCTCTGGACAATCCAAAGATCCCGTCGACAGGTCCACTCTCCACTAACCCTGATTCCAGGCTGTCAACCTTCATTTACTCCTCTCTCTATCTATATAATCCCTATATAAGACTGATATTGTTCTGAACGACTATCTGACCTATTACTCCCCACTATCTCTTTCTCCTCCGGTTTTATTGAATTCAAAGACTAAACAGTGTACCCATATATCACTACGGTAGAAAAAACTATCCTTGCCCGAAACTCCACCTTCCTTCGTCAAGACCAAGTCAACAGAATTCAAATGCTCGTTCTGTAGGTTTACCTCTATAATTTGTACTCGGACCTCGGGTTCTCTCTCCGACCTGTAGAAAAAAGAAAAAAATTAATTAAATAGATAAAATTAACCTCCTATTAATGAAATGTTATGACACTATTAAAGACGGTATGTAGTTGTACTTAGTCGGTATCCATATGTACACAGGGGGTAGGAGGACTTGGGGGAGGGTATAGGGAAAGGTGGTATAGGGAGATCCAACAAGGTCTCGTGACCGAAACTTACGGGACGAAGTACGTAGCTTGAACGTGACCAGTAGATAAAATGTATACCATTACGTAAACAAAGTTACGATGAGAGAGTTTAGGAGGGTGGGGGTGGAAGAGGGTGACTCAGGTTTTCAGATAAGAAATTTAGACACAGAGGAAACGACGGGAAGTGCATCCTAGTAGCCATAGTAGAAAGATTCAAGGTATATATATATATATACACACAATTATATGTCATAAACAGAAAGAGAAAGACTGAATGAAGTGAGACATATTATCCGAACTCCAAGTAGGTAGAGTAATCTTGATTAAGTTTACGTAAGGAGAAATATCAACTCATTGTAAGGTAACACATATACATGATATTGAAGAAATAGGTAAGTAGACAGTAACCTGTAGATCCAACGAAGGTACAAGATCGATAACATTTATCACGAAGTTACTTGTAACCCTATGTATCCAGAGAAAGTGAAGACCAAAGGAACTCCATATACGGGTCGTCACCCAAACGACAAAGTATACCACAAGATAAGGGTCAAAAAAAATTCCTTAGAGGTGTGACAAGAGGTATTACCGACATGGTCAAATGTAAGGGCGTGGGGGGGGGGTTCGTCACGTGGGGAGGTCGTAAATAACAAACATCTGAAAACAAATTGAGTTGTCACTGTTAAATAAAAGACTTCCAATAGTGAAAATGTTTTGTTTTGTTTTTCGTCCATAGTTTTTCTCGTCTGTAAAGACAATGTATCTCTTAGTGACGTAGTCAAAAGTGTGTCCAGTCAGAATACTTTGACCGTAACTTACATTTATACTCTATATCAAACTAAAGGATGAACCAGTATTCGTAGGTCACCAAACAAAGTCTCGATGACTTATTATTGAAAAGTATTCGTGACCAGTAAAAAAAAAAAAAAACTCCTCGGTAAACCAAACAGGTTGTTTCATTTGTGAAAAACTACACACCGTAAAAGAAATTTTTTGTTTGTTTGTTTATTTGTTTTGCGACTGGATTTTATGTCTTATACATACATAAACCTACACCTGGTTTATAAAACTCCAGGGTAAATGGGACTTCTTGTGACTTTCGTAAATAGTCAAGTCAAGTCAAACCAGTGAGTCAGTACAGGCTGAGAAACACTGGGGTACTTGGTGTCGTGTCGTCCGAAGGGACAGGTAATGGTTGAGGACCTCGAGTGGTTTGGGTACAGATAACTCAACCCCTACGGTAGGTTGGTAGAGTAGGAGACAGCAGGGGAAAAGGAGGACAGGAGTTAGAAAGGGTCGTAGTCCTAGAAAAGTTTACTCAGTCGAGAAGTGTCGTCCACCGGTTTCATAACCTCAAAGCCGAAGTTATAGTCAGGATGTTTACTTGTGGGTCCTGACTAGAGGAAATCCTACCCGACCAACCTAGAGGAACGTCAGGTTCCCTGAGAGTTCTCAGAAGAGGTTGTGGTGTAAAGTTTTCGTATTTAAGGAGCCGTAAGTCAAAAGTAAGAAAATAAATTTATACCATCAGTGTAAAAATTTTAAAAAATTATATTTACATAAGTAAAATTAACCTCCGATTGATGAAATGTTATAAAACAACCAAAAGGTATCTAGTTATACTTAGGTGGTACCCACATGTGCACAAAGGGTAGGACTTGGGGGGAGGGTGGAAGAAGGGGTATGGTAGGAAGACCTAGTAGGGTCACGAGGTCGGGACTCGTAGGACATAGTACGTAGTTTGGACCTGACCGTTAAGTAAAGTGTATACTATTATATGTACAAAGTTACGGTAAGAGGGTTTAGTAGGGTGAAAGTGGGAGAGGGTGTCTCAGGTTTTCTGACAAGATATATAGACACAGAGAAAACAACAGAACGTATGTCCCAATAGTAATGGTAGAAAGATTTAATGTATATATACCTAATCATATGACATAGCCACAAAAAGGAAGACCGAATGAAGTGAGACATATTAGCCGAGGTCTAAGTAGGTGGAGTAATCTTGACTTAGTTTCCATAAGAAAAATTACCAACTCATTATGAGGTAACACATATACATGGTGACGAAAAAATAGGTAAGCAGACGACTACCTGTAGATCCAACGAAGGTACAGGACCGATAACATTTGTCACGACGTTACTTGTAACCTCATGTGCACAGAGAAAGTTGAGACCAAAGGAGTTACACATACGGGTCTTCACCCTAACGACCCAACATACCGTCAGGATAAAGGTCAAAAAATTCCTTAGAGGTGTGACAAGAGGTATCACCGACATGATCAAACGTAAGGGTGGTTGTCACATTCTCCCAAGGGAAAAGAGGTGTGGGAGAGGTCGTAAATAACGAACATCTAAAAACCTATCGTCGGCAAGACTGACCGTACTTTACCATGGAGTAACACCAAGACTAAACGTAAAGAGCCTATTACTCACTACAACTCGTAGAAAAGTACACAAACAATCGGTAGACATGCAGAAGAAACTTCTTTACAGAGAAATCAAGAAACCAGGTAAAAAACTAACTCAGTAAATAAAAAGACTTTAACTCGACGTCCTCAACGAACATATAAAAACTCTAATTAAGGAACAGTCAACGAAACAAACGATAACAAAAGAGGGTAAGACTTCTGACAGAAAAGTAGAACGAATCTTAAACAAAACAACACGTCTTCGAAAATTAAAATTTATCCAGGATAAACTAATAAAAACAAAAATAAAGGTTATAAGACCCTCCACCTAGTATTTCCTAGGACGACACTAAATACAGCCTCTCTCAAAACGGATACAAGAGGAGATCCTCTAAATATCAAAGACCAGAATGCAAATCTAGAAATTAAATAAAACTCAAATAAAAACACATACCACAATCTTTCACAAGATCAAAGTAAGAAAATGTTCACCAACTGGTCAAAAGGGTCGTGATGAACAATTTCTCTAACAGAAAAGAAGTAAAATATATAAGAACGGAGGAAATAGTTTCTATTCAACAGGTATCCAAACACCTAAATAGAGACCCGAAAATAAAACAAGGTAACCAGATATAAAAGACAGAAACACCGTGAATCAAATAAACACCAGGTTGAGAGTGTAGGTATGTACCGGTTACCTTTTTGGTATCGGAACTGATCTGTCTGGAAACAACTGTTTCATTACAGAGACGAAAACGTATACGACAGATCCAACCAGTATTGAAAGGAATGTTCTTCGTTCACAGAAAATTAAAGTACCGACGTTAGTGGTAGACGTCACTAAAACCTCGGGTCTTTTTATTTCAGACTGTGACAGGTGACAAAGGGGTAGATAAACGGTACTTCACTACCCTGACCTACGGTACTAGAATCAAAAGACTTCCAACTCGAAATTCGGTTGAAAAAGTGAGAAGACAAAGCGAAAGTAGTTCTCCGAGAAATCAAGAAGAAGTGAAACACGGTATTCCCACCACAGTAGACGTATAGACTCCAATAACTATAAAGAGGACCGTTAGAACTAAGGTCGAACACGAAATAGGTCGGGTCGTCAAGAGTACTAAAATTTGTATATTTAATTTATTCGTCCCACTGTTATATGTCGGAACTACATGAGGAAAAGGATAAACCTTGGTCAGACAACAAGGTACAGGTCAAGATTGACAACGAAGGACTGGACGTATATCCAAAGAGTTCTCCGTCCAGTCCACCAGACCATAGGGGTAGAGAAAGTCTTAAAAGGTGTCAAATAACACTAGGTGTGTCAGTTTCCGAAACCGTATCAGTTATTTCGTCTTTATATACAAAAAGACCTTGAGAAAACGAAAAAGGTACTAGGTCGTCTACAACCGTTAAACTAGAGACCAAGGAGACGGAAAAGATTTTGGTCGAACTTGTAGACCCTCAAGTACCAAGTGTATAACGACTTTGGACAGAACCTCTAAAAATTCGTAATGAAATGATCACACACTCTACTCACGTTAACACACCATCAAACTCGTAAGAAACCGTAACGGAAAGAACCCTAACCTTACTTTTGACTGCCAAAAAGTCAGGACACCGGTGACGACTCCAAAGGTTTAAACGACCGTATAACTAACGTCGTGAAAGTGTCGTAGTAGAAACTCCTAAATTTCATCGAGTTGACCTTAAGGTAGTGAAGTTGATCGAAACAAGTATCACTACGAAGGATTCCGGGTGAACTGAAGTGTAAAGTCCTACAGACCGATATCCTCTCACTAGTGTGGTAGCACTATAAGACGTAGTACTTCTAGAAAAAACAAGTCAAGAAGACACATAAGAACGGTGGAGAAGAATTATAGAAGACGAAGACAATCTAGGGATGGTAAAGACAGGAAACAGTTCGAGATATGTAAGTCTTTTTTATTCTAGTCCTCGACTGACACCGAGTCTATTACTTGAGGAATAACGGTTTAACTCTGACTTTAACTTCTTTCACCTCTCTTGGAGATCTGGTAAGTCCATACTGGATTTAGTTTATGGAAAACTGATATGTCACCTTCACTCTTTATCTAAATTCCCTGATCTAGACTATCTGTCTCACGGACTACTTGATACCTACCTCCAAGCACTGTAACATGTCCTCTGCTCCTAGTTCTGGTAGGAGTTCTTTTTCATTACCTTTTTTCGTTTCACCGACGGACTCCACCGGAATGTTATCGACACTTTTCTTCCCTTCAACTTGCGTTCTCTCTTTTCCTTTCTATATGGGTAAACTTACGTCTCAAGGTTTCTTATCGTTCCTCTCTATTCTATCGGAAGGAGTCACTAGTTACGTTTCGTTATCTCCTTTTGTCATCTTACCCTTTCTGATCTCTAGAGAGGTTCTTTTAGTCTCTATGGTTCCCTTTTAAAGTACGTTTCTACCCGAACTATTTCTTCCGTAAATATCCTATATGATTTATGTTCAATATATGGAGTACTTCAGTTTCCGTCGATGACGTTAAGACTTCTTTTATAAAGAAGTAAGTATCCGACAGGTCTCAAACTTGATGTAGTATCAAAGATGTATAAAGGACTAAACCTCATCAAAGGGTTTTATCCAGTATAATAAGCTTTTGTTTAAATAGGAATACGTTTTGTCCAAGATCGTAAAATATCTATGTAAACACATGTCGTTCTTAGGAACGAGACATGGGATCCACTGGTGTCTCTTTAATTCTTCGGTACTAATGACAACAACTCTCCTTCTTCGTATGAATTTTGAGTGTATTAGACCTCCGTTCGTCTTTGTCTCTACCTGAACCAACACCAAAAGTCGGTGGTAAACAAGGTCTTTGTGTAAAGTAAATTTATTCCTTTCAAACCAGGTCAAAACGTTACAATTATCGACGGTCAGAGAGTTTGAAAAAAAAAAAAAAAAAAACTATTTCTAGAAAAGGACCGATCGTTACTCAATTCTTCAACGGGAGGTTAAGACTAGATTAAAGAGTGGTAATCAGTTTTTGTTTGTTTGTTTGTTTTGAGGGGGTTTGTTTGTTGTTTGTTTTTTGGGGGTGTGGCCGGTTATCTTCAATCGTTAACGTGTTAATTTCAACTTACGTTTAATACGATAAATGTCTGACCATATGGGTAGTGACTTTAGTAAGACTCTAACACTAAGTAAAAACAACTTTGTAAAGGAGATAAAATATGGTTAAAAGTAATTTCCTTTTGATTATACATTAAAAGAAGAAATATCTATACTTTTCCTTCGTCCTTCCGTTTCTACTCTCTTTGCCTACGATGAGCTTATCGTCGCCACGGTAAACGAACAAAACCAGAAAGATGGTCGTTGAGGGTGTGGTACCCCCTTTAGGTCAAGGGCGGGCTGATGTACCAAAGGAACGTCAGTTCTGAGTGTGTTACATAGGGTGAGGAAAAGTACGGTCACGTTATTGTGTCTGACGATAACAGTCCCCCCCGAAAGTTTCGGATATATTTATATAAAGTAATCCGCTAGGTATGGTAAGAATAGGTTCCTAACCTGACGGAAAAGTTATAGTAATCGAGATTTACTCTCCTCGTGGAAGTTCTGTTACAACGGACGACCTAGGAAGTGACGGACTGCGAACCACAACTACACACACNACCCACCCAAAGTCTTGACGGACACCCCGGTGACAGTAAAAAGAAACGACGTCCTTCCTTAGATGGAGCAGGACTAACCCGAACCGGACGGGTAATAGGGACAGAAGGAGTAGACCCTTGAAGAAGAGTAGCATGAGTAGGTACAGGTGGAAGGCCTTCGTCCGACTTCTGTGACAAGAAACTGTAGGGGGTAGACCTGGTTATCACTTCCGGAGGAGAGCTAAGACGGAGATGGAATCGTTCGGGTCGGGTCGACCTTAGGCGTCTAAACACGGACGGACAAACATCTGTAAAACTACTACAGGTAAGACTGTCCGTACTCTACTAAGAAATGACACCAAAACTAAACGTAAAGAGATGATTACTCACTATAACTCGTAGAAAGGTACACAAATAATCGGTAGACATATAGAAGAAACCTCTTTTCAGACAAATCCAGAAAACCGGTAAAAAACTAACCCAACAAACAAAAAGATCATAGTTTGAAGTACCCGACGACATATAAAACCTCTAATTAGGAAACAGTCAGCAAAGTAAACGATCATAAAAGAGGGTAAGACTCCTAACGGAAAAAGTGGAAGGAATCTCAAAGGAAGTGACACGATTTCGAAAATTCAAATTAATCTATGATAAACAATTAAAAACAAAAATAAAGGTAATGAGACCCTCTACCCAGTATCTCCTAGAACGACACTAAATACAGTCTCTCACAAGACGAATACAAAAGGAGGTTATCAAAATATCAAAGACCAGAATGTAAATTCAGAAATTAGGTAAAACTCAAATAAAAACACATACCACAATCTTTCACAAGATTAAAGTAAGAAAATGTACATCGACCGGTCAAAAAGGTCGTGGTGAACAACTTCCCTGATAGAAAATAGGTAACATATAAAGACGGAGGAAACAGTTTCTACTCCACAGGTATCCACACACCTAAATAGAGACCTGAAAGATAAAACAACCCAACTAGATATAAAGACGGAAACACGGTCATGGTATGACGGAACAATTAATATCGAAACATCACATCAGACTTGAGTCCGTCCAACTAAGGAGGTCAAGGTAAGAAGAAAGAGTTCCAACGAAACCGATAAATCCCAGAAGACACACGACCCGTTGAAATTGTCTTAATATTTAGGACCCACACTCCCCCTCGGTACCCCGTCAACATTCGTCTCGTCGTTATACTTGATTGAAAACAAAATTGTACTAGTAAGACCTAGGAACCAACTCTTGACTAACATTCCCGACTGACATTCTTGGTTGATATTCATTCTGGTTCTTCCTCCGATAAAATCAGAATACCCTTCTTTTCATTACCATCGAATCTGTTCCCTTTACCTCTACTCCCGTTCACCAGTTCAAGTCTTATATAAAACCTTTTTCTCGGTTGTCTGGAACTATTATCTAACCTATACTATCCACTCCCTCTACCTTTTCAGTTTCTACTGGGGGTCCAAAAACTAAACGTACTAAACGTTTTTCAACACAAGTACTACCTCGGTATCAGACTCGATCTCTGGTGACCAATTCGTATCCAAAACCCCTTTCTGTAAGTACGACCCCCTTGGGTCTCTTCTAAACGGAGTGTCCCCTTTTACAATTCAAAGAACAAAGAAATAAAAAAAGAACAGATAGACGTTGTTCGAAGTTTTCAAGTATGTAAGATGTAGTTTAAGGTGACAGTCCCTTAGAGAGGAAGTACAACTACGTAACATAAAAGACCGGAAACAATTATCATGTTTAATATGGACCCTTTAGTGTAGATGAGGAGATTGAAGTTAATGATAAAAATAAGACTTCTGAAAGTTACAAGATAGATATCGAGACGTGTGAAGAGACTCGAGGTCTGGGTGTACCAGTTGGTAGATGACCAATAGAAGGGGACCTGTAGAATATACGTAGTGTTGGGACAATACTTGGTTTGGTTTCAGAAGTATAACGTGGGACATGTAAACAAGGAGACGGGGTCACAAGGGATCCACGTACACAGGATGACCTATGGGTCTCAAGGGACTGGGGGGTTTTTTTTACATTCAGTAGAAACTAACTCTACTCAGGAGTGTAGAGTGGGTTGTGACTCAGGTGTCTTTGATAGTAGAAGACGTGTTATATCTCACCACCGATTCTAGCCCAAGATTGTGACCGAAAAGAATCGAATATAGGACCGAGACATTGAATGATCAATGAATTTAAAAGACAAGAAGTCACGGAAGTGGACTTTTTACTACTACTATTGTCATGAATATAGATGAAATAGTCCAACACTTAATTAGGTGTATCTCGTGAATCTTGTCAAGGAAGAGTGTATCCTTCATAAATTAAGGACAACCGATAGATACTATTACCGATAATGTTACTAAAGAGTTTATAGGGAGGACTGATACTGACGGTGTCATATCTGGAGGAAGAACGGGCTTATTGTTCTAGGAGGATTGAAGCGACTTAAACTTGAATTATATACACGGTACTGGGTTCAAATAATTTATACTAAGGATAAGAAGATCTCAGACCTCTTCGATGGTACAAGAGACAGGTTGTACCATCGGTGATCAAAGTTCACCGATAATTTAAAATTGAAATCTAAATAATTATATTTCAATTATTTATAATTTTATTTACATGAAATTATATTGTAGTTTTTAAATTAAGGAAGACGAGTTACCATACACCGTCGGACTTACCCTCCCCCCAAACCCCCTCTTACCTATATACATATACGTACCGACTCAGGGAAACGGTAAGTGAGTTTCGATAATGTTGCAAAAAATAACCGATACACACAATCTACTAGTCTACATAGACTGAGAAACACTGAGGTATCTGACATGAGGCAATCCGAGAAGACAGGTACCTTAAGAGGTCCGTTCTTATAAAGTCACTCAACGGTAAGGGAAGAGGTCCCCCAGAAGGACCGGGTCCCCAACTTGGACCCAGAGGACGTAACGTCCGTCTGAGAAATGGAGGGCTTGGTGGTCTCTTTGGACGATATGTGGTTATGTTTTATTTTCTTTTTAATTTTTTAATTTAAGGAATCATTCTCATTGGTGTAAATTCACGAGTAGTTGAACTTCAGTGCATTATCCGATGATAAATGTAGGGTCTGGACAGTAAAGATCGTGACATTGGAACCCGTTTAATATGTTGGGTAGTCTCGGATAGAAAAGTAGATAATTTACCCAGATTATTATAATCATGGATGGAGTTTCCCAACAACATTCCTACTTTACTCAACTATGAATATTTCACAAGTATTATTACGAACTATTTTAATAATAACATCAAATCGTCATCACTATGATGTGTTTGTGTGTGTGTGATTATGTGTGTAGTAGAGTCTCATTTGTTCATAATGTCAACTAATTAGAATTCCCCATTCCCAAATCAGATCGTCAACCACAACATATTTAAGTCGTTCCACGTGACCTTGGTAACAATTCGATCCTAAGACCTCTTAGGTTTAAAATCAAGATCATCACCAAAATCGGTACTAACATCTTAAACAAAAGATATATTGGAACCCGTGTAACAAAGGGGGAGTGACCGGAGTCACCTCACTAACCTGTCGAGATCCACTATAAAGACGAGATGTTCAACTTTGTCCGAATTTCTCTTTCCTAGGAGAAAGTCTACCGTATTTCTTCGATCTATCTAATTTTCTTTTTAACCATATAGACAGGTAGTCGTCTACTAACCTATTCCTTGAGCACCATGTATACACGTTACCTTATAATGAGTCGATAATTTTAGTTGTGTAAACTCAGTCAAGATTACTCCACTTACTTTGACCTTGTATAACATGTCTCACTTCATTCAGTCTTTCTCTTTGTGGTTATGTCATATAATTGTGTATAAATACCTTAAATCTTTCTGTCATTGTTACTAGGATATACGTTCCGTCGTTTTCTCTATATCTACATTTTTTGTCAGAAAACCTGAGACACCCTCTTCCACTCCCACCCTACTAAACTCTCTTATTGTAACTTTGTACATATAATGGTACACATTTTATCTACTGGTCACGTTCAAGTCACGTACTTCGACCTGTGAGTTTCGGTCACGAGACCCTGTTGGGTCTCCCTATCCCATCCCTTACTCAACCCTCTCCCCAAGTCCCATCCCCCGTGTACACGTGACCACCGATTAAGCACAACTACATACCGTTTTTGGTGGTGTTATAACATTTCATTAATAAGAGGCTAATTTTATTTAAAATTTTTGAACCATATAGACTCTTTATCATTAATTTTAGTGGTAAATAGTTCACAATTGAGACGCGACCTGTGGTATATTCGGTATGTAATGAAGTAAATTAAGAGTCTTGTAGGGACACGTAATCAAAAATAGGAGTAAGTCGATTACTTCTTTGATTCCGATCTCTTCTTTCCTAAACCTTTTCATTTCGGTGACAAGTGAAAGTTTGTCGGTCACCACTCACTATTCCATCTGTAAGTTTGAGTCCAGACGGACCGTGGTTCTGGTGTCTTACCAGGATCGATAACGTTTGTCACGACGTTTACTTGTAATCCCATGTGCACAGAGAAAGTTAAGACCAAAGGAACCCCACATACGAGTCATCACCCTAACGACCAGGATACCGTCAAGATAAAGGTCAAAAAATTCCTTAGAGGTGTGACAAGAGGTATCACCGACATGATCTGTCTTTCTTGGTGAGACAGTATGACGGATCCTCGAACTTCTTACACTCCCCCCGATCTCTTCACCCTGTCTCAGTGAAATCATATTCCGTACCCTCCCCTTTTCTTCCCTTTATCTCTGGTCAATTTTCTGACAACGTAATGACTAACTGAGAAGAAATAAAGAAGAGAGACACACACAATCAGCGAGTCAGTACAGACTGAGAAACACTGGGGTACCTGACATATCTGAAATAGGACGGTCCTAAGAGACAGGTACCTTAAGAGGTCCGTTCTTATGACCTCACCCGACGGTAAAGGAAGAGGTCCCCTAGAAGGACTGGGTCCCTAGTTTGGGTCCAGAGGACGTAAGATCCGTCTAAGAAATGGCAGACTTGGTGGTCCCTTAAAGAAGATACAGGAACAATTTGTAAAGAACGTAAAAGAGTTAGGAACAGAGATCAGATAAATAGACACTAAGATAAAACAAAAGTTCTAAAACCTAGTAAAAATGATAGTAATAAGACTTAAGAAAAAGTCCATCTGAGGGACAGAGGAGACCTCTCTCACACCTCTTTCCCCTTGTGAGAATGTGACAACCACCCTTACGTTTGATCATGTCGGTGATACCTCTTGTCACACCTCTAAGGAATTTTTTGACCTTTATCTTGACGGTATCCTGGTCGTTAGGGTGATGACTCGTATGTGGGGTTCCTTTGGTCTTAACTTTCTCTGCGCACATGGGATTACAAGTAAACGTCGTGACAAACGTTATCGATCCTGTACCTTCGTTGGATCTACAGGTAGTCGTCTGTTTACCTATTCCTTCAGCACCATGTATATGTGTTACCTTATAACGAGTCAATAAATTTTTTTTTATGTAATATCAGTCAAAACTACTCCACCTACTTTGACCTCACTTCATTGACTTCATACAGGTGAGGTATATGTCTCACTTCATTCAGTCTTTCTCTTTGTGGTTATGTCATATAATTACGTATATATACCTTAAATTTTTCTGTAATTACTGCTGGGATATGTGTTCTGTCGTTTTCTCTGTGTCTACATTCTTTGTCTGAAAACCTGAGACACCCTCTTCCGTTCCCACCCTACTAAACTCTCTTATCGTAACTTTGTACATATAATGGTATACATTTTATCTACTGGTCACGTTCTATCTACATACTTCGTTCCGTGAGTTTCGGTCACGAGACCCTGTTGGTCTCCTTACCCCACCCCTACCTTCACCCTCCCCCAAGTCTTACCCCCCTGTGTACATGTGGACACCAACTAACTACAGGTACATACCGTTTTGGGTGGTATTATAACATTTCATTAATCGGAGGTTAATAGATTAATTTTATTTATTTAACTAATTTTTTATGATGACGTACTTCCACCTTTCACTATCCCAGGGACTTGACCACCTTTTTGGACTCCCTACTTTCTTGTTTTATCTACCTCCTTTAGGGTGACGGTGATATAGTGAGATAGTAGTCAACAACTCCCATTCTTGACAGAAAAGGTAGTAATATAGGGTATATCTGTGTGTGTGTCGTGTCGTGTCGTGAATCGTGTGTTTAAGTGACAACTAATTTACCTAAGTTAAGTCAACTTAAGTATTCTGAACCACTAACTAAACTAGATTCTTCTGGTTCTACCGAAGGTTCAAATATTGAATTCAGGATCCTTCTTAAGACTTCAACAAGAGACACCTCAACGTCTCGTGAGTCTCGTATATAAGATTGACGGAACGAAGGAGAGGATTCCAGACACGAACCGTCCCGGGGTCGATCTCATTAAGAACGGAAGAGAGGGTTAGTAGATCGGGAGACCAGACCCTTCCTCCGACAAAGAAGACTCCAGGAGGGAAGGCGAAAAAGACCGGACCAGTCACTCAGGAAGAAGTATCATAAACTTAGTCTCCTTTGTCTATCTGACTCCTTCACTTCTTTTTTGTCCGACGGACCCGAGATGTTCGGTTACATTTGTGAGTCACCAAAGGACAACAACGTCGGGTTTCGCAGGATACTGTAGTAAGGACAGGAAAGGTCTTGTGTGACCGAACCGGGTCAGACGGTTAGACGGGTCTCGACTCACCATCAACGGGGGGAGTGGGTGGTCCTAATATAGGAGGCCTTGACCTATTGAAGAGACCCGGTTAGTAAGGGGTGGACGGGTCGGTCAGTAAATGCAGAAAGATCGGGATATTCCAAAACCTCCGATGTCTCCGGGTCACTGAAAACCCAGTCTCATTCTAAAGGATTTGACCTTTTCAATAAAGTGAAGAAAATTATCTCTGAACCTCAGTCCTCTTCCCCCTTCCCGTATTGTGTCTCTATGTCCGGGATTAACGAAGGAGGGAAGAGATGAAGTGGTTTCTCGTATGTTCAAAGACAAGAGTCACAACCAGTGTCTAAGGATTCTTGTCTTAACATTTCCGGGTAAATTCTGGAGTAGCAGATTAGAAAGGTACCATTTCTACTCTCGTGATTCCGGGTCTCTTCCTTTTCCTTGGCCAGGGTCAGTGTAGTAACCAGTCACGTCGTATTCGGTAAGTGAGATCTCCAGACTTGGACTCGATAGGATTAGGACTCGTCGTATTATACCAATGTTCTCGAGAATTGTCCTTTAAGTCTTTGGTCCCAAACTCAAGAGTAAGGAAATACTCTCGAATCTATTTAAAGAAAAAAAAAAAAAAAGAAACTCGGAACCGAATAAAGTTGAGTTCCGTTGTGTTTGGATAACTGTTGAATGAGCCGAACCACCTTGACTACTGAGGACCCCTACTCTTGTTTCGTACTACTCTTCTGAGGGGTAAAGTGTCCAACTTTATTTTTCTCTTACTTCACCTACTAGATTTGAGATTCACTGGATTTCGGACACCTGAGGTACGAAGACAGAACTCCGTATTACTTTGGTATTAGTCCCTAGACCTCAGGAAGTCCCGACGTCGGGGGAGGAGTGAAGTAAGTTCCGTAGTCTCACGAGAGTAGCTCGACCTCAAGGTAAACGTTTTTTTTTAGAGGGTCTATACCAGAGTAAATCGACCTATGTAAACGTATCTACTCACCATTCCGGGACTTAAGAACAGACCTTTAATTCGGTTTGTGTAATACCATCAAGGATGTCGGTCGTCATTAAACTAAAGTTCAACATCGATACGGTACTTCGAGTCCGTTGAACTTTATCGACAAAATTAGTTAGTTCAGGTAATCTCAGATATAACTGTTCATCTTATGTCTTCGTGTATATCCCTTTTCCTACTGATAAGGATGTGGGGTTTAACGTATTCTGTAACAATTCAGTAAGACAATCAGTTGTTAAATTGGTGTCGTACCTAATCTGTTTTGTGTGTCTTTTATATCTGAGTGAATCTACTGACCTCTGTGTGTAGGTATGTGTCTACGTCCTTTGACGTATCCGTATAACCCTTTGTGTTTCATTGTGTGTATGTGTGTGAGAGTCTCATTATCTGTGTGTGTTTTCTGTGTGTATATATACACGTACACGTTCGAACGTGAGGTCACCCTTCGATACTTTTTTCTATAGACAGACCTTCAAGACCCCCCGATGAAGGACTTAGAGATGAGTAGATAGAGGAAGGGGAGTTGTTGTTAACAGGATTAAGTTTAGGATATTCTCATAAAAAAAGGTTTCTTCGGAATTTTCGGTAACAGAGTAATGGTGTAGGTATCGGTGAACGTAAGATGACGTAGTCTGAGAGTAATGAGCAGATAGTAACCTGTTGTCGTTTCTAAAAAACGGTCCCAAGGGACTCCGGTCATAGAAAGGTGATTATGTAGAAGAGGCTCTAACGAACGGTCTCCCTTAGAATGATATCGAGTCGGGAAAAGAATAGAGACGAGTTTTTAGGAAGGAAAAGAGGCGTGACAGTCGTGTTCGGTTGGGTCCGTGGACTGTAAGTACCTCACTTGTTTTGGACCTCGAAGAAAAGAGACAAGTACGGGAGACGGGAAGTCTTTCGTCTACCGTGGAACGGGTCGAGGAATGGGTACGGGTGTCATTCGACAGGACGGGAAACACAATAAGTGAACTTGATCTTGGTGAGAGAGACGTGAATAATTTTAGAATGAGTATAATCTAAAAGGACCCAACAAACTTAAAAAGTTTTCCTACTGAGGTTAAAACGGTACTGTAAAAAAATTTACAAAAGTAGGAAATTCCAGGTTGGTAGTTCATTGGAAAAAGTACTTCAGAGGGAGGTTTTAGTGGGTTTTCGTGACACATTCTCTTGAATGGGATAAACCGAAAGTGTCCATACATACAAAATCAGGAGTCTCCTTTCGACTACCCCCTTTTTCTGTTTTAAGGGAATACGAACACGGAGGAGACACCGTTTACTACACGACCGTGAGAAGAACACAACGACGTAACGGGTATCAGGTCGTTTCTGTCTGACTGTTTCGGGTCCGGAGACCTCATAGTAAAGTCAGAGAAAAACTTATCGAAATTGAGTTTTTCTGAGTACCCAAACGAAGAACTGTGACGGTAATCGAATGACACACTGATACACGGAACCCGAATCAGTGAGTCAACACAGGCTGAGAAACGCTGGGGGGTACCTGACATCGGGTGTTCCGAGGAGACAGGTACCTCTAAGAGGTCCGTTCGTATGACCCCACCCAACGGTATGGGAGGAGGTCCCCTAGAAGGGTTGGGTCACTAGTTTGGATCCAGAGGACGTAACGTCCGTCTAAGAAATGACAGACTCGACGGTCCCTTCGGGTACTTATGACCTCACCCATCGGATGGGAAGAGGTGCCCTTGAAGAGTTGGGTCCTTAGCTTGGACCCAGAGGACGTAACGTCCGTCTAAGAAATGGGCGACTCGATGGTTCCTTCGGGTCAGCGTTCGGGAGAGGTCAGAGTAAATGAAGTTCCTATGAAGGTCAAAACCTGAGGTAATAACGTTCTACGTCCTAAAATAGGTCGATGAGAGTACTTCTACAGTCCCTGATTCATACATGACATAGTAATAGTAAGAGAGAAAGAGACGTTGGAGGGAGATAGGGGTAACGATGGACAGAGAGAGAGGAGAGACAAGGGGCAAAGGGAAAGAGGAAAGACAAGGAGAGAGAAGAGAAAAACAGAGAAAGAGAAACCGAAAGAGAGAGGAAGGGAAAGGGAGAGAGAGGGGAAGTTAGAAACAGAGAAAAATAAGAACAGAAGAGAGGGGGGGTGGCAGGAAGAAAGAGGAGGGAGAAACAAAGAGAAGAAGAGGGAAAGGTGGGGAGAAAGAAGACAGAGAGACAAAGACTAAGAGAGAGATAGAGACAGTGTGGCGACTAGGGTCTCTCACTTAGACCGACTTATCGAAGATTGAGTTTTGTCGAGACTATGAAGAACTCACAACGACCACTCATGTCCATCTTTACTCTAGGGAGGTTCCCGAGTCCTATGAGTATAGGGAGTGGAGAGGGGAGTCTTTCAAGAGTGTCTCGATTCCTCCCGTCGTCATACTTCCCAGAGTAACGTTTTAGTGGACTGAGGATGGGAGGTTGAAAAGTGGGTTTGTCTCCCGTAACGGGCACCTGGTGTTTCCTAGGGGTAGAGGATCTGTTAGACTTGGTCTCCAAGAAGTGTGGGTTTAAGAGGTATAAGGGTAAGGGGTCGGGATAGTGAAAATTTTTAAACAAATAAAAAATTAACTTCCTATTAACGAAATGTCTTAAAACAACCAAAGATGGTTTGTCGTTGTACTTAGTCGGTGTCCATATGTATACAGGAGAGGGAAATCTTGGAAGGAGGGTAGAGGGAGAGGTAGGGTAGGGAGATCCAACAATGTCTCGGGGACAACCTCAAGGGACTCAGTATGTCGTTTAATAATAACCTTTTTATGACCTCACCCAACAGTACGGAAGGAGGTTCCCTAGAAGGTCTGGGTCCCTAACTTTGACGTAGAGAATACAGAGGACGAAACCGTCCACCCAAGAAATGGTGATCACGGTGGACCCTTCGGGGATAGTAAAATGTCTACACTTTTACTTCCGGGTGTCTTTTGTCCCTTTCTTACCGGGTCGTGAGGTGTCATTTCATTACTTTACTGACTGTAATCTTACGACCAGAGGACTGAGGATTAGTTCACGGGACTTTTTTAATATTTTAACTAAGTTGTGGTAGTCAATTTTCTGTGAAAAGTCTCGTAAAACGATCCTTTTCTCTTCCGACTCCTATTACTACCCACCTGAACTCTGAACTATCTATAAGTCTAACACTGATAAGTTTCTGTCCCAGGTCTTGAAGAAGTAGAGGTTACTTTCAAGTTATGTCACAGACTATGACTACTTATTCACTCCTTCCATTGACGGTAGTCCCTTCAACCCCCGACGAAGAAGACCCCAAGACCCATAAATACACCTTTTGAGGTCTTTGAACTTTAGTTTCTTGGTTTCCTAAATCAGAGTCAGATAAGATTTGTACAAGTTAGTTCTCAAGGGGGGAGTGGTTAGGAGTATTTAGTCAAAGAGAAACATTTTCCTCATTACTATAGACGGAGTAGACCGAGGGACCCCGAACCTCGTCAATGTCATTTTCTTTTTTCTACCTATTCTTGGAACTGTTTTTGTTCTGTCGTGGGATGTTTACACTACCGAACCACGATACCACTATAGGATCGATCGTTAATACAAGATTCACCCCCGTTGACACCCACGGTTTACTTAGTAGGAGAGTGAGAATTTCGGTCTCCCGAACTTTCCCCTCTTTACTTCACTCGGAAAGTAATTCCAGGGGGGGGGGTTCTTCTCCTCGACCTTGTTTCTACCTGTCTCGGGTGTGGGGAGGTTGTGTGTTTATATGACACGGGGTCTAAGGTCGGAAGATCCTTGATTTACAGGTCGACTTCGTCCATAGACGATATATTAAGTCTCTATGGTTCAGGGGTTCGGTGACCCCGAAGACTCTCTGATGTTCAGTCTTAGGAGTTTAAGAGAAGTTAGAGATAGGATGTCGATCGGAACCTGAGATCAAGACTAACATTAATTAAATAAAACACTGTAATCCTTCTAACGTAAGGGAAAGACTCGGGAAAAGTAGATATTGTATGTCTTATTAGATCTACGAATTGTAAAAAGTTCCCAGGGCTTAATCTTAAATCTTATAGACGAAACATCAGGAGTGAGACAGTGTTGTTGACATACTGAAATCTGTTCAAGAAAGGACCTGGAGTCAAAGACGTTGATGTTTTACTCCGCAAACCAAATTTCCGAGTCAAAACATAAAGTTCTCAAGACCTTTCTCTAAGTCTTTTAGACTCAAGATTGAGATTAACGGTCTGACCTAGTAACAGACTCAAATTTGAACAGAGTAGGGAAGTGACTTTGACTTAAAAGGGATAGATATAGTATTTTACTAAGTTTATATTCAATAGATTTGTGTGAGACACAAAAAAAAAAAAAAAAATAGAATCAAGGAGGTGGTCCCTACTTTGGGAACGGGGGACGTCACCATTGTGGTTCAGAATTGGTGACTTGATGGTCTCTTCAGAGTATGTGAGACTAATATTATTGGATTGTCACCAAAATCTTAAAATGTTTACGATTTTTACTTAACTTCCCTCCTCCTCTTCTGGTGCGGGACTTATTAAAGAGTATTTAATGATCACCGACGGGAGATGTCCAGTCTGAACTTTCGTGTCCGGGTCGGTAAAGAACTGGACGATACCGATTGACGGTTTCTCAACTCCGTCCTCACCCTGTGTTTTCTTTTGGTCTGCGAAGTGATTGTTTTCGGTCTGTGTATTTGATCCCAACCGGTCGTCTGAAAGATCGGAGTGGGATTACTCTCCCTAGGTCTGTCTTCACACACGACCCTCTGACATGGAAGGAACTATCGACATGTCTCCGGCACCGGTCACCCTAGAGACGGTACCTATTTCTAAACTCTCTTACACCGAGTACACAAACCCCCATCTAACACTGACACGTCATTCCTACTCATATTCAATTAAGACACTGACTCAGTCGTTTCTTGAGAAGAATTGTATGCTATCCTCGACGACTTTAATTTTACAAATCGTAGGTGTAGATGAAGAAAGAGAGGAGTCTCATCTTCGTAAAGTACGGAAACTTCTTTTGGGTCATACTGGAATCATGTATTCACTCTGAGATTTATTATTCTTCCTCTTTTTTATGACCTTTTAAGAGTCATGACTCCCCTTCCGGGATTCCAAGTTTCTTAAATACCAGAATCAAAATCTCAAAGCGATGTAAACCCTGTTAGACACCTGAGCAAGAACGTCCCGTAATACATGATCTCCGAATCCTATTTAAGTCTATACTAAGACAATGTCTTTATCCGTGTACGATTTAGAAAATAACGACAGTAAGATACAAGGTAATATCTTCATGATCCGTTCAGTGTTTTGGAATATGAGAAAAGGGGGATAGAACCAATTTTTAAGACTGGTAGGTTACATTTACGTTCTCACTTTTGCTTCGGCCACAGGTACTTTCTCCACCAACGTCGAGATCAAGACGAAAACTGAGTACTATATTCAGTCCAGTTCAAGGTGAGGGAGAGAGACCCAGAGTCGAATAGGTAGACTTCGTCCTCCTCCAACCTGAACTACTCGGGATTAGAAGAGGGTCGGGACTGTAAAATAAACGAGAAAAATATTACAAGACACTGTAAAGGAATCGGTTTATCTTAGGTCGCTCAGGGATTCTAGAAGGTTTCAAGAAATATTGTAAAATCTTTCAACAATTGGGGTGGAGCTAGGGAAGTAGGGTAAAGATGGTGACAACGACGGATACTGCCCTATATCAGAAGAGATGAAAATCAACCTTTAAGATTAGTAGGTGAGGACTACGACCACTCAATTGCTTCTAACTATGACATAAGGAGATTTCACTGTCTTGAGAGTCGAGACGGTGATGAAGACGTACGGAAACCCTTTTAGGGGAGGGAAACGACGTGGAGTAAAAAGGGTAAGAATTGAATTCCCGTCACCTGATCTTACCAGAGACTTTCGTCAATTGACCAGATTTTTAGAAAGTGAAGATCCATCACTCTTCTACCTCTAACAGAAACTAACAAAGCAGTATGAGAACTAGGAAAAAAAATTACGAGTAAAATTTTTAATTAAATAAATAAACTTAACCTTCGATTAATGAAATGTTATAACATCGCCAAAAACGGTTTGTAGCTGTACAATTTATCTTTGGAGAGGGGGCAGTTGAAGTATAGATGCCATTGTCAAAGGTGGTGGTACGGGATTTGTCCTTTCAGTCTCAAGGTAACAATACAACACACACGCACGAGTCAGTACAGGCTGATAAACGTTGGGGTACCTGACGTCGTGTTATCCGAAGGGACAGGTAGTTGTTAAGGGTCTCGAACGAGTTTGAGTACAGGCTCAGTCACTAAGGTAGGTGGTAGAATAAAAGACAGCAGGGGAAGAGGAGAGTGGAAGTTAGAAAGGGTCGTAGTCCCAGAAAAGTTTACTCAGTCAAGAAACGTAGTCCACCGGTTTCCTAACCTCAAAGTCGAAGTCGTAGTCAGGAAGGTTACTTATCAGTCATGACTAAAGGAAATCCCACCTGACCAACCTAGCGGAACGTCAGGTTCCCTGAGAGTTCTCAGAAGAGGTTGTGGTCTCAAGTTTTCGTAGTTAAGAAACCGCAAGTCAAAAGAAATATCAGGTTGAGAGTGTAGGTATGTGCTGATAACCTTTTTGGTATCGAAACTGATCTGTCTGGAAACAACCGTTTCATTAAAGAGACGAAAAGTTATACGACGGATCCAACAAGTATGGAAAAGAAGGTTCCTCGTTCGCTGAAAATTAAAGTACCGACGTCAGTGGTAGATGTCACTAAAACCTCAGGTTTTTTTATATCAAAAGGTGACAAAGGTAACAAAGGGTAGGTAAACGGAACTTCACTACCCTGGTCTACGGTACTAGAATCAAAAGACTTACAACTCAAATTTCAGTGTAAAAGTGAGAGGAGAAAGTGAAAGTAGTTCTCCCAGAAATCAAGAAGAAAAGAAAGACGGTATTCCCACCACAGAAGACGTATAGACTCCAATAACTATAAAGAGGACCGTTAGAACTAAGGTCGAACACGAAGTAGGTCAGGTCATAAAGAGTACTACATGAGAAGTATATTCATTTTATTCGTCGGAAGGTAATGTGATTGAGTTAAGGACCTGGACAGAGGAAGGGAAGGGTCGGGACAAGGGTGGTGTTTGTTTTTCAAGAAAGGATCAGTTCCACAGACATTCACTATTATGAAATAACACACCTTGTGACGTTACTTCTATGTTTTAATTAAAAATAGAATGGTTTGCTAAACGGGTGTGTAGAACAGTTAATCAAATCATGTGGTGGGGATAGGGACAGCTATGGGTATTATATGACAGTCTTTTTGTCGTCTACCTGGGACCTTACCCCTGAAGTTTCCTATAAAATAAATTTTCGAAACATATTTGTCTTAATACGAGTGTCGAAGGCGTTGACACTTTTAAGTTAAGTTGAAGGGTCGAATCGGATCAACGGACCCCATGAAGGAATCTGTGGAGACGCCGAAGTGAACTTTAGTCTGGATTCCTACAGGGAAGAGAGGAAGGACCTTCTGACAAGATTGTTTTCACACATGAACACCCGTAGTGTCTTTTTCGATCCTCCCTTCTCGTACATTATCATCTTCTTCCTCCCTCCTTACTCTTCCTCTTCTTCTTTTCTATCCTTCCACCCTTATAAGTCATCGTCGTTCCTAACTTCAGTCTGGGTAACAGTCATGACTTTTCACAAACCTTCTTTATTTTTTGTTTTTCTTAACATTCACTCATTTTTAGGTTTTTATACATTTTTGATAACTTCACCTTTAGTGAACGGATAGGAATATTTGAGGAAGTATCTAGTGTCATACGGTACTACTTCCCCAACGTATTGAGTCGTTTCTATACCCGGTACGACACGTCCCGGTGGTTTCTGTCTACCCGGTGTCATTTCTCAAGACTGTTTTATACCAGGTGACCTCTTCATTTACCGTCTTGGGGTGTCTATCATAGTTTTACCTTTTTCTATACCACGGTCTTATACTCGGGAGGTCCAGTCTTCCATAGGTTGTACGACGACCCCTTCTCACCTCCCGTTAATAATTATCGAGGTCCTTCTTACTTCGTTAACCCGGTTTCATCTTTACTGTGAGTCGACACCTACACAGACCACCACTTACTTGGTAAACGGCTCCGTCTCCCCTCAGGGTCTTTTTATTTCAATACGATTACTTCTGTCACCTGATCGTTCTAGTACATGTCTGTCATTCCACACCAAAATCAAGAGTTACAACTGTCTGATTCATACCCTTATTTTCCAAAACCAAGAGTCCATAAACACCACATACGAATACTGGGGAAATATACTGTCACTACTGGTCGTAAAAAGTTTTGTACTCTGATTTATTTGATGTCAACTTAACATAGATCATTCCTACTCTTAACGAAACGTCTTTAAAACATAGTCAATATGTACACATACACACTTTACTCAGTACTTTACTTTACACAGAGAATGTTATCCAGACCCAGGTCTTTATAATCTTTCGATGATAGAATCTCTTTAGGGACTTTCCCCACTAGGGAAGACAGTCGGTCAAACGTAACGAGGGTAAATTGAAAAGTACGATTATTATTTTCTCGTAGATAAAAATGATCCCTCTTTATGTAGTAGATTTTTAACCTAGTCTCCGGGACAGGTCCGTCTAATTTTAGACTCACCCTTTAGACTTAGATATTCCGACAGGTGGTAAAACCGTCTCTCGAATTTCTTCGGTTCAACGATGACGTCATGTTTCTACCTCCGATCTATGTTTATTGTCGAAGGATACTCTTAACAACGAAGGGTCCACCGCTGTCACTATTTCTTGAGAGGACGGTTACGTCCTCTATTTTCTCTACACCCAAGTTAGGAACCCAATCCTTCTAGGGGACCTCCTCCCGTATGTTGGGTAAGGTCATAAGAACGGATCTCTTAGGGTTGTCTATCTCCTCGGACCACCCGATGTCAGGTATCCCAACGTTTCTCAGCCGGTACTGACTTCACTAAATCGTAACACTCTTAACAATCCCAAATTTTGGTTAGGAATTTGTCCATATCCGAGGGTAAACTGACTCTATGTTAGATATATTAGTCTACTGACCTATTCTAATTGATACCCCCAAGGGAAGTCACCTTTCTATAATACTAAGATCTCTCTCAGAACGTTATCTTCGTCCGTCAATTGGACTCTACAAAAGAGACCAATGAAGGGTCGTGGACTAAGACTCATAATAACCTATGTTGTTATTTACATTGTGTCAATCAGTTACTTCCCGACGGTAAGAGTTCACTCAATAGATGAAGAGACTCCTTTATGATGATGAAATACCAAAATCTTCTGACCTTTAAAACCTTCCCTGTAATCGGGGGGAAGTATGGGACGGGACTTTAAGTAGTCTTCAAAGGTCAGGTAACCTATTCCGTGATAATAAAGGTAAATTTTCCGTATAAAAGAAACGCAGTCTTCAAATTGGAAAGTTAAACAAACAGGTTGAATAGTTTTTTTCCGAACCCAATTTTTGTTGTAAACTCTTTTTGATGTTATGGAATCATCGTCAACTACACCAAATAAGTCCTTAAGTAAGTTGTTTGTTCCTAATCCGACTAACTTCATGACCTAAAGGGGTGAAGACTTCGAAAGCACCAGACTTCGTCTAGGTATTTATCCATTTAATATCGGGTACAGGCTAAAATACCCTTCGGACCCGAAGTCTCGGTATATATGGACCCTTCCTTAACGTAAGGGATGAAAGAAAAAATAAAAAAAAAATTTAATCTCTTATTAATGAAATGTCTAAAACAACACAAGAAGGTTTATAGTTGTGCTTAGTCGTTGTCCATATGTGTACGCGGGAGGGAGAACTTGGAGGGAGGGTAGAGGGGTGGGGGTAGGGTGAGGAGATCCAACAATTTCTCAGGGACAAACCCAAGGGACTCACTATATCGTTTAAGGGTAACCGATAGATAAAATGTATACCACTACATTCGTATACTTACGTCTTAAGGTTTCTTATCGTTCTTGTCTATTCTTTCTGAAGGAGTCACTAGTTACGTTTCTTTAACTCCTTTTGTTGTCTTACCTTTTCTGATCTCTAGAGAAGTTCTTTTAATCTCTATGGTTCCCTTATAAAGTACTTTTCTACCCGAACTATTTCCTGTCTTTACCATACCTGGATTGTCTTCGTCTTCTATAATTCTTCTCCACCGTTCTTATGTGTCTTCTTTACATGTTTTTTTCTAGAAGTACTGGGTCTATTAGTGCTACCATACTAGTGAGTGGATCTCGGTCTGTAGGACCTCACGTTTCAGTTCACTCGGAATCTTTCGTAGTGATACTTGTTTCGATCACCTCCACTACCTTAAGGTCAACTGGAGAAAGTTTAGGACTTTCTACTACGACACTTTCACGACGTGAGTTATACTGTGGTTTAAACCTTTTGAGTCGTCACCGGTGTCCTGACCTTTTCAGTCAAAAGTAAGGTTAGGGTTTCTTTCAGTTACGGTTTCTTACGAATTGATGTCGTGTTAACGTGAGTAGAGTGTGCGATCATTTCATTACGAGTTTTAAGAGGTTCGGTCCGAAGACGTTATACACTTGGGACTTGAAGGTCTCCGAGTTCTACCCAAATCTTTTCCGTCTCCTTGGTCTCTAGTTTGACGGTTGTAGGCGACCTAGTACCTTTTTCGTTCTCTCAAGGTTTTTGTGCAGATAAAGACGAAATAACTGATACGGTTTCGGAAACTGACACATCTAGTGTTATTTACCACCTTTTAAGACTTTCTCTACCCTTATGGTCTGGTGGACTGGACGGAGAACTCTTTAGACATACGTCTAGTCCTTCATTGTCAATCTTGATCTATACCTTGTTGTCTGACCAAGGTTTATCCTTTTCCTCATACAGTTCCGACATATAACAGTGGGACGAAAAAATTGAATATACGTCACATGTAGTACTCTTTGCAACCCGACCTTCTTCGTGTTCGACCGTAGTTCTAACGGTCCCCTTTATAGTTATTGTAGTCTATACGTCTACTGTGGTGGGAATACCATCTTTCACTTCTCCTTGATTTTTCGGAGAACTACTCTCACTTTCTCCTCTCACTTTTTCAACCGAATTTCGAGTTGTAAGTCTTTTGCTTCTAGTACCGTAGACCGGGGTAGTGAAGTACCCTTTATCTACCCCTTTGTCACCTTTGTCACCGTCTGAAATAGAAAACCCCGAGGTTTTAGTGACTTCTACCACTGACGTCGGTACTTTAATTTTCTGTGAATGAGGAACCTTCTTTACAATACTGGTTGAATCTATCGTATAACTTTTCGTCTCTGTAAAGAAACGTTTGTTTCCAGACAGATCAGTTCCGATACCAAAAAGGCCACCAGTACATACCTATACTCTCAACCTGACACTTCTTTCGACTCGCGGTTTCTTAACTACGAAAACTTGACTCCACAATCTCTTCTGAGAACTCTCAGGGAACCTGACGTTCCTCTAGGTTGGTCAGGTAAGACTTCCTCTAGCCGGGACCCTAAAGGAACCTTCCTTACTACGATTTCGACTTTGAGGTCATGAAACCGGTGGAGAACGTTTCCCAATTGAGAAACCTTTTCTGAGACTACGACCCTCCCTAACCCCCGCTGTCTCCTACTCTACCGACCTACCGTAGTGGATAAGCTACCTGCACTTAGACTCACTTGAGACCCTCTACCACTACCTGTCCCTCCGGACCGCACGACGTTAAGTACCCCAGTGTTTCTCAGACTGTACTGACTCACTGATTAGACTTAACTTGACTTGACTACATTCAAAGGTACAACGAGAGAAATATGCAGAGTGGAAGAGGAAGGAGGGGGAGAGGGTGGGACCAAGGTATCGGATGTAAGGAGAAATTTTTATAAATAAATAAAAAATTAACTTCCTATTAACGAAATGTCTTAAAACAACAAACGACAGTTCGGAGTCATACTTAGTAGGTATCCATATGTATAGGCGAGGGAAAACTTGGAGAGAGGGTAGAGGAAGGGGGAGATCCAACTATGTCTCGGGGAGAAACTCAAAGGACTCTGTAGGTCGTTTAAGGGTAACCCGTAGATAAAATGTATACCATTACGTTCAAAGGTACAATGAAAGAGGTATATAGAGTGGGAGAGGAAGGAGGGAAGGGGGTAGGGTACAGGTATTGGACGAAAGAATTACCATGGTGGAATTCGATACGTCGACTCAAAACCAAAAGAATAGACGTTTGACTAATCTTATTTTGGTTGAAGTATCTTAACACTCCTGATACACTTTCTATTTTTCTTTTCCCGTTAATTCCCCTACTAAAATAAGTCCGATATATCTGTATTCTACTTCCGAATTTCTTTTCTTTAATTTAAATCTCAAAATATCTCCGTTCATTTGTTTCTAGTGGTGTTCAGACTCTGGTACTCCTTCATACTTCTCCCGGACTAGAGTCTTATACGGTCCAGTAATACAATGAAATGTTAATAGTATAAAATAATCTTGTTCTTTATCGTTCTCAAAGAGTGGACATCGACGAAAGAACCTCGAGTCCCTAGTCTATTTCAAATTACAATAGTTCGTGAACCGTATCCCGGACCGGGTACCATTCGTAGGTCGTTCACAAAGAAACGAAAAGAAGGAGGTGATCTTCTTACATGTTTCATCACACCACCAAGCCTCTACCCGGACTACCTAAATTAGACGAAGTGTCTTGATCTAAACTGTTTCCTAAAACTTAGAATATCCTATTTATCACCAAACGATTTTTCTACCTTCTTTCTTGTAAGATATATCACATGACGATTACATTATCTGTTTCCGTATCTCCGAATGTCTTAAACGGATAAATCTCTGGTCGATAAAAAAGTTACACCATATCCCTCATTGACCTATAATCTATCCACTCTTAGTTTAACATTTTTGGGAAGTTTTCAGTAAATTACGGGTGACAAAGTCCTTTTATCATGTCTTTAAATATTAATATTGTTCTAATTCAAGGTCAAATACTCTTGGGGAAGGGACGACATATTCCCTACCTCCGTCCCTTTGGTCAATACTTCCATCATGAACTAGGTCTCTCCTAGTTCCGGACTTGATCTCGTTACTGGTTCTCCTACAGATCCTCTCCTGACTTAAATTTTTTATCATCCCTGCTAAGGAACTTCGTCCCGTACGTTGGGAGAGGTCATAAGAATGGACCACCCTATGTCAGGTACCGTAACGGTTCTTAGTCTCCGTTGACTTCGTTAAATCGTGCGTACGTACGTTCATTTTAAATGACTTGTCTAATACATTAACACCCCTACCAGTCGTACCTCTAACTCCTACACTGTATCACCTCCTACTATGACAATTTTCGTCATATTCGATTTTACAGTTCACGAATGTTACACGACTCGTGTCAAGATTCCCGAAATGTGAATAGAGAATTAGGTGTATTCGTAGGATACTTCATTCACAAGAAAAGTGGAGGTAAAAATTTACTTCTTTTACACCGTATATCTTCAATTTATTGAACGAGTTCAAAAATGTCTCTCATCCACCACTTCGTTCCGGCTCTAAATTCAAACCTACCGATACACTTATGACAGTGGTAAATCCTAACTTCTTATAACCTACCCCTTTCTGTATACCCCTATTATAAAATCAAAACCTCACCAACTATAACTGACTTTATTAATTTACCCAGACCTCGAGGTCTGTTTCTATTCCTGGTCTCGACCTTTGAATTTCCCGTAGTCGGATATCCATCCACGAGTCTTCCCCTGAATCCTGAAGGAAGACACTCACCCTATGTGTTTTCACTTCCATCCATCTTCTTTCCTTTACCACTTTGTATATTCCCCTTCGTCATCGAACTTCTGTTTAACATAGGTGAAATTCTAAAAATGTTAATGAATCTGAACCTGTCACGAGTAAATTAATTTCAGGTGACCATGTCAATCGTCTTCGTGCCGGTTCTCCTCGATGACGTGCAGGCTCCAGTCCCACCACCGACTCTCCTCGATGGGGTACGGGCTCCAGTCCCGTCCGCCGGCTCTCCCCGTTGGGGTGCAGGTTCCTCACCGTCGACGCGCCCACTCCTCCCGGTTCCCCTCGATGAAGACAAGTTCCAGTCCTCCCCACCGACACTCCTCTGTAGGACGCAGGTTCCATTCTTCACCGACGCGAAACGACCGTGTCGTCACTTCTCTATGAGGTGTAGGTTCCATTGTCTTTGGGTTCATTCTACTATTCACAACTCTCTCCCGTAGTCTCCCGTCTGTGTGACTTTGGTATTAGTGTCTTTTGATCGGTTAGACTAGTTTACCTGGTGTCGGAATAGATTGAGTACTTTGGTTCGGTATGGTATACCCCGGTGGTTTCTGTCTACCCAGTACCACCTCTCCAGACTGTCTTACACCGGGTGACCTCTTTCCTTACCGTTTGGTGAAGTCATAAGATCGGAACTCTTGGGGTACTTGTCATACTTTCCGTTTTACTATTCTTTGACTTTCCACTTGAGGTACCCAGTCATCCACGGGTTATACGATGACCTCTAGTCACCTCTTTATTGAGATCTTTCTTACTTCCCTACCTCGGTTTCGTTTTGGTTATGGGTCGACAACTATACTGACCACTATCTACGTTCCACGCTACGACATTTCTCGTTATAACGTATCCTTTGACCTTACAGTCCGGGTACTTAGTTCTGTTTAACCTTCACCAGTTTGTTCTCTCCCGTTCTCACTTGCAGCTGTAAGATCCTTAGTCGCTTGATTTTACCTGACCTTACCCACTTAAATTGAGTCTACAGGTAATATAGATGATGACACCCGTCCTTAGGGAGTCTTCTTTACCTAATCGGTAGTACCAGTTGTTTTCTCAGACTTTACGTCATGAACCTACGTTAGAGTTTTTACCGTCTTACTAGAGACAAGTAAAGGTTCCGTTTGGTAAGTTATAGTACCATTACGTTCAAATGTGGGGTTGGTCATTCCGACTTCTTCGACTTAAACTTGCCAAGATACTTCTGGATGTTCTGGAAAATCTTGATTACGGGGGTTTTCTACAGGAAAAGTAATATCCCCTGACCTTACGTTTCATGATTCATTTCTTTATGGACCTCATTGTCCGTTTAAACCGGAACCTTACACCTTACTTCGTCCCGTTTCTGATTATCTCAAAACGGTTCTTTTACGTGACCAGTATCGTTTGTGGGAGAAGGTTGTTGTGTTCTCTTCTGAGATGTGTACCTGTAGTGGTCTACCAGTTGTGACTTTAGTCTAACTAATATAAGAAACGTCGGTTTCTACCTCTTCGATATATGTCAGTTGTTTTTGTTCTAACCTTCCACTGACGTCGAGTCTAGTACTTGTGGAATAACCGTTTAAGTCTGAATTTAACTTCTTTCATCCCTTTTGGCGATCTGGTAAGTCCATATTGGATTTAGTTTAGGGAATACTACTATGTCACCTTCACTCTTTATCTAAATTCCCGGATCTAGACTATCTATCTCACGGACTACTTGATACCTTACTCCAAGCACTGTAACATGTCTTCTGTCCCTAGTTCTGGTAGAGGTACCTTTTCTTTACGTTTTTTCGTTTTACCGACAGGATCCTCCGGAATGTTTATCGACACTTTTCTTTTCTCCGTTTTTCGTATCCTCTTTTCCTTTCTATATTCGTAGACTTACGTCTCAAGGTTTCCTATCGTTCTTCTGTATTCTTTCGGAAGGAGTCGCTAGTTACGTTTCTTTATTTCCTTTTATCGTCTTACCCTTTCTGAGCTCTAGAGAAATTCTTTAAATCTCTATGGTTCCCTTGTAAAGTACGTTTCTACCCGAGTTATTTCCTGTCTTTACCATACCTGGATTGTCTTCGTATTCCATAATTCATCTCCACCGTTCTTATGTGTCTTCTTGACATGCTTTTTCTAGAAGTGCTGGGACCATTAGTACTACCACACTAGTGAGTAGATCTCGGTCTGTAGGACCTTACACTTCAGTTCACCAGGAATCTTTCGTAGTGATGCTTGTTTCGATCACCTCCACTACCGTAAGGTCAACTCGAGAAAGTTTAGGACTTTCTACTACGACACTTTCACGACGTGAGTTATACGGTCGTTTGAAACTTTTGAGTCGTCACCGGTGTCCTGACCTTTTCCAGTTAAAAGTAAGGATAGGGTTTCTTTCCGTTACGGTTTCTTACGAGTTTGATGGTGTGTTAACGTGAGTAGAGTGTGCGATCATTTCATTGCGAGTTTTAAGAGGTTCGGTCCGAAGTCGTTATGCACTTAGTACTTGAAGGACTACAAGTTCGACCAAAATCTTTTCCGTCTCCCTGGTCCCTAGTTTGACGGTTGTAGGCAACCTAGTACCTTTTTCTTTCTCTCAAAGTCTTTGTGTAGATAAAGACGAAATAACTGATACGGTTTCGGAAACTGACACACCTAATGTTATTTGACACCTTTTAAGACTCTCTCTACCCTTATGGTCTGGTGGACTGGACGGGGAACTCTTTAGACATACGTCTAGTCCTTCGTTGTCAATCTTGACCTGTACCCTGTTGTCTGACCAAGGTTTATCCTGTTTCTCATGCAGTTCCGACATATAACAGTGGGATGAATAAATTGCATATACGTCTCATGTAGTACTCTTTGCGACCTGACCTTCTTTGTGTTCGACCTTAGTTCTAACTTCCCTCTTTATAGTTATTGTAGTCTATACGTCTACTGTGGTGGGAATACCATCTTTCACTTCTCCTTGATTTTTCGGAGAACTACTCTCACTTTCTCCTCTCACTTTTTCAACCGAATTTCGAGTTGTAAGTCTTTTGGTTCTAGTACCGTAGGCCAGGGTAGTGAAGTACCCTTTATCTACCCCTTTGTCACAGTCTGAAATAAAAAACCCCGAGGTTTTAGTGACGTCTACCACTGACGTCGGTACTTTAATTTTCTACGAATGAGGAAGCTTCTTTTCAATACTGGTTGGATCTATCGTATAATTTTCGTCTCTGTAATGAAACGGCTGATTCCAGGCAGATCAGTTCCGATACCAAAAAGGACACCAGTACATACNACACCACAACCTCTTCTGAGAACTCTCAGGGAACCTGACGTTCCTCTAGGTTGGTCAGGTAAGACTTCCTCTAGTCGGGACCCTAAAGAAACCTTCCTTACTACGATTTCGACTTTGAGGTCATGAAACCGGTGCAGTACGTTTCTCAACTGAGTAACCTTTTCTGAGACTACGACCCTCCCTAACCCTCGTCCTCCTCTTCCCCCGCTGTCTCTTACTCGACCGACCTACCGTAGTGACTGAGCTACCTGCACTTAGACTCACTTGAGGCCCTTAACCACTACCTGTCCCACCGGACCGCACGAGACTAAGTACCCCAGCGTTTCTCATCCTGTGCTGACTCACTGACTTGACTTGACTTCCTTACGTCACCTTTTTTTCAAACAGGAAAAGAGGGGGAACTCTTAAGGTGTGGAGGTTAGAGATGAAGCTCTCGGGGTCTCGGGAAAAAGGAGGAACCCCTGGGACTTAAAGAATAGTTAGACAAATCCTTAACTAAGAGAGTAAGGGAGAAAAGAAAATCCTCTTAATACAATGGATCCCTTTTCCCCCAGTAAGAGAAAGGTATTGACGAAGACTCGATTATTCCCCACAACAGGGATTTAACCACTCCGTTGTATAAGAGGATTAGGAGTTTAACTCCCAAAGACTAGGTCCCCGAGGTTCATTATCAACCTCCTCAGACACCAAGAGGATCCTCGAACCTGTTGGTAGACATTGAATTTTTGAAGTACACTGATCTTTGTTTAGGTCAATGTGTCAATGTCTACATCACTCGTTTGTTGTTTTTCTTTTGTTAGTCTTAATAACATTAATTCTATCAAAAAAAGTGGTACCCCTTGATCAATTACAGAGGGTTTCACTCAGTTAACTCCGAAGTCCTCATAGGTATCGGAGTTAGTAGAACAAGTATACAAATCATTTTACTCATTATAATCACGAGTATAGTCCACATATATGTACATGTCGTAACCCATACTTATTACCGGGTTCAAGGAGGAACACGTCGATAGTCTAATAGATTTCGGTCAGACAAAAAATTCTGACGGAAAAATTAAACACAAACAAACCGTAATTCTCGACTTTAGCGAAAAACTCTTAGAACATTACGGACAACTCATTTTAATCAGTTTCGTAGGTGAACATCGTATTGTAGACATCAACGGTCTCTCCCTTGTTTGTGACGTCGTTTTATTAGAATGGTCACTTTGTGTCTGGAACGGGTGGTTCAAAATTCCACCCCATATAATCGTCCGAAAAAACCTTCGAGACTTTTATATTTCGACACTCATTTTCGATCTGGATCCCACGTAGAGGGATACATTGGTCCCCCCTTGTTACAGGTATCCATTTTCGGTGTATAGGTTATCCAGGGTAAACCTCATTCGGTCGTACTGACTCTATAGGTCAGGGTTAGTCACAGACCGGTCCGTTTCCCTCCTGAACTTAACCCCAACCTTTTGAACCCCTACTAATGTAACGTATATAGGACTCCGTTTTTCGGGTTAACAAAGGTTAGTAATATTAACAATCGATTGAAGACCCCTACCGAGATAAACAAGGGTCGTATATCTCCGTCATCTATAATCTGCAGGAAAAAGTTCTCAATCGGTATATTGGAGTAAGGCATAAATTATTTGCAGTCCATTTTTTGGTAATCTAGATCTGGGTAAATGGAATACACATCGTTTTATCAGTAATTTGACTCTGTTACATATTAGTTTTAATTTTCAGTACAATATAAGTATCAATTTCATGTTTCACAACGAGGTCAGACAGAATCCCAATAATCTACAGTAGTCAAATTCTTTCAGTAGTGTATGTTAACAATAACTTCAATAAGCATCTGAACCTCTTTCAGAAAAGGGATTTCACCTCTACAGGTGGTGCCCTTCGGAAGGAGACTACTTCTCACCTCACGAGGCGTCTGGGTCGTCAATCTGACTAACACCTTAACTCGTCAATCTGAGTAACATCCTCACTCAGGCCCTGTCCTTCCGTAACATAACTCCTAGTTTACCGTCTGAGTCCTAAAAACCTCAGTCATCTTCATCCGAGTGTATCTAATAGTCCGGGTAGACTTTTCATGTTTCAGTCTCGTATCCTTCCTTTCTGTATTTTACTGTGGTGAATCAAGACCAGTCCCACGGAGGAGAATTAGGCTCACACTACATGGGTGCTTAGTTGAGGACCGTGAAGTTGTCGACACCCTCTTCTTTCGTATTAGACCATTCCCGGAAGGGTCTCCCCGAGTTCCCTAACCGGGGGTATAAGGTTACAAAAATACTCCTGGAGTCAAGGACCGAGTTTATCTCCGAACGAACTGAGTCTCCGATCCAGTCAACAGAGGACCTCGAGTCAATTACGGACAACTTTTCGACTCTCGACTCAAAGTATTAATCAATTGAGATTCCGAAGTCCCAGATATTGTTACAGACACGTATTCTTTCCGGAAGGTATTTATGTAAGTTTCCCCCTGTCAGGGAGGAAAACCCTACGTCAGACTCGGGAGTAATTTCGATACCCATCTTGAAATTAGGTTAACAAAACATAGAGAATTCAATCTAACGTCTCTACAGAAAACTATTACAGTAATCGGAAAAGTTGGAAAGGACTCCTAATCCCAAAGGTCCTTGTGACATGTACTATAAGATAAGGATCTCGAAATCTATCGGGGACTCAATATTGTCGAAATTTCTTTGTCGGTAACAGTGAGACTTCCGAGGTACCGTCGGTTTTGGACCCCTACTAAAGTACCTAATTTTAGAAATATTGGAGGAATCGGACAAGTGGTACTGTCCCTTTTCGGAGTTAGGTACATCATTTTCATAGGTGGGTTTGAACATTCGTTCTTATAGGTAATCGAAAACCGTATACTCATTTTGGTTAAAAGGTCAGGAGAGGTCCTATGAAAGGTGAAGTAACATTAGGTCTAAAACAATCGAAAAGTCAGAAACCCAATAAAAAGACTGTTTAGAGTGTAGAAAAATATTATAAAAAATTTCAAAAATAATGTAAAAATGGAAGTTTGTTTGTTCTTCGGTAGACCATTTATGAAAGATGTGGATTTACTTTTGAGACCACATTTGGGAATTCTTAAAAGGTAACTTTTAAAAGTCCTTAATAATGATCAGGTAGGAACCTGACATTGGTAGGAAATAGTCATTAGAAACGAGGAGAAAAGAGTATAGATAGATTAAGAAGGAGTCATATAACACCAAAAAGGACAAGGTGTCCTGGACAGGTCTAGTTTCCGCAGACATAACTTCCCCAAAACATTTCACGGGGAAAAGACCGAACTGTCAGTCGGTCGACTAATGGAAGCCGATGAAATGAGGGTAGGGACAACACGGGAAACGTTACGTATTGTCGATGAAGAGATCCTGTTATATATCGTTGTTTCCAGACAGATCAGTTCCGATACCAAAAAGGTCATCAGCACATACCTACACTCTCAACTTGACACTTCTTCCGACTCGCGACTTCTTAACTACGTAAACTTGACACCACAACCTCTTCTGAGAACTCTCAAGGAACCTGACGTTCCTCTAGGTTGGTCAGGTAAGACTTCCTCTAGTCGGGACCCTAAAGAAACCTTCCTTACTACGATTTCGACTTTGAGGTCATGAAACCGGTGGAGTACGCTTCTCAACTGAGTAACCTTTTCTGAGATTACGACCCTCCCTAACCCCCGTCCTCCTCTTCCCCTACTGTCTCTTACTCGACCGACCTACCGTAGTGACTGAGCTACCTGCACTCAGACTCACTTGAGGCCCTCAACCACTACCTGTCCCTCCGGACCGCACGACGCTAAGTACCCCAGCGTTTCTCAATCTGTGCTGACTCGTTGCCTTGACTTGACTTGACTTGGCTATCGGTAATTTTCAGAGAATTAGAGAGACTTTACGAATTGTCCAAGATGACAACGACAAAATTTGACAGAAAGAAAAGCATAACGTCGTACTCGTACATTTCAGTTTATTCGTATGAATCTTAGACACATCTCTAAATGAGCGACGGGAAACGAATTGAGATCTCGAGTTCAGTCTCGGTGTTCGAGACGATTGACTCGTGACCAAGGGATCCCCTCTCTAAAACGAAGATTTTGGACAAGTCGTAAGTGGTGCCGTATTGGGCGAAATGCAAAAGGTAGGACTTGTTTTCTTGACGGTAGACATTTATAAAGGTCCAGTCCTAATAGATGACCCCATAGGTAATCTAGAAGGACTTGACGTATGAAATTTCAATCTTTAACCCTTGTTAGCACTAGTACACAAAGTAAAAGGAAGAGTCCTTCCTTTTTACCGTCCTAAATGTAAAGGTGTTTGAAATTCGAATCAATGACCAGGAAGATTTTCGGTACTGACTATAAATTCTTCGGATGACAGACAGTAGGTTCATAATTGACATCTGAAATTCTAAAGTGAGTGTAGTACTTTTCAGTTATGTCATTCTCAAGTAGACAATTAATAGAAATTTAGAAGTCCACAATTATTTCGGTAACGGGGTTAATGACAATCTGTCGCCCCGGTGGGTGCACTTTAATGTAGATTAAGAGACAAATCTATTCGTTATCCAACGACCACTTAGAGAGCCCCAACACAGTTTTGAGGGTTCCGGTATGGGAAAGAAAGTCACTGTTTGTTTAATTTAAGACTGGGACACCCGTTCGAGTTTCGCCCTCGAATGTCCTCTCGTCAGACTTCTTGGAATTTTCGAAAAACTCATAGACTCTGGTCTGATCAAACAACCAAACCCGGACGACTCGGAGTCGATGTTCAAATATATTTCCGGCCCGTTTAAGGGGTATTGGGTCTTAGGTTTACACTGTCATCGGACACTAAGGGGGTTTAAGAGAGTTAACAGAATTTCATTATCAATCCCCTATTAAATCATATCCAAATTAAAAACCCCCCGGATACCGGGATCAAGGAAGACGATACCAATCCGGGTCTATAGCTTGTCTAACAACTGTTTCGACTCGGAAAAGAGACTACGGAACATGGACGTCCGACGGTCTTTCAAATTCTTTAGAAGACTCCGAACACTTGTTCGAAGGAGACAGAGTCGTGTCTCGTCTTATAGTAGATGTATAACATCATAGTGACGAAGTCTCGATAATTTCAAAACATCTAGGACACTGTTTGAAACAGGTTTATTCACTCCCGACAGTATTTTAGAGACCCCGTTTTGACAGGTCCAATTGACTCTTCGATCGACGTATCCCAGAAGTTTCCGTTTATCTTTAACTGAAAGGAGGCGGTTTCCGTAACTTATCTTCCGTAGTAAAATAAGTTAATGACTCTTTATAAACCGAGTAAGTCCTTAAAGTCTGTTATCTTATATTCCTAATCCGTTACCCCACATTTCCTTGATATCGGAGTAAATAATAAATATTTAGAACTTGATCAGAGGTAAATGGTAAACTAAAGAAATATGTGTTTTATCCTCACAACATACCTGACAATATCCCTTAATTATCGAGGACTAGGAAATTTAAGATCTACTACGCAAAATTGGGAAGGAATTGGAGTCCAAAGTCACCTATGACGAAGAATACACCTTTATTCACACCCGGAAACTCGAATTGTTGATGTCCTTATCGTAAAACACAAACTGGGTGTCTAAAAGGTAATCGGGTATCAGACCCTAAATGTAAAACAAGTTAATTTTCCTCTCTTTCCCTTCCGAGGTATAAGTACTTTTGTCTCCGTACCTGGAACGAGTCATATAGGGAGGGGTTTTGTCCACTCCCTCTGAGACCGTGCTAGTCTTTCAGCACACTTTTATCGTGTCCTAGAGCCAATGTTGAATTTCTTGTTGACTTTATTATGGAAAACCGAGTAAGTCTGTCAGGGTAATGTCTTCACCTAGCCCTTTTTTCACCCAGTCCCCGAAGTCATTCGTGTCTCTTTCAGTGGTGTCACAGATTTTCCTTTAGTTACATAACCGGGGGGTGTCAATGATTATGGGCCACAAGAAGTCCACATTAAACCTACCCTCGAACATATCCCTGGGGGCCCGTGGAAGTCAGGACTAACAGAAGACTCAGACTGGGGACTTTGGATGCGGAGGCCTCCGTCAGAGAGGAGGTCACACCAGGGAACGTATGTCCTGAACCTAGACCCCCACCGGATCTCCGGACTCCCGTTAGGGTGAACTCCACGGGGAGGAAAGGTATCATTATCGTTCGGGTAGGGAAAAGTAGACCCAGGGAGACCCGTAAAAAGAGTCCGACAAAGTCTTACCAAGAATGTCGGTAATACTCCCGAAGACGGACAAGGAAACACCAAAAAACGGAAAGAAAGAAAAAAAGTATAAGAGATGGTATTATCTGACAGACTCGGACAACATTGTTTAATAGATTTCTGACTAAACCAGGTATGTGGGTAAAATTGTCGGATGCCGCCTATAGACCTCGGTTGACTCACCCTTTAGATAGAAAATTCTAGTGAGAAAGGAGAAGTGAAAGTTCTAGTTAGAGTCACTTAGACGTTTCCCGAAGAGAGTCAGATAGATCCTTAAATGGTCCTCGAAGGAAGAGGAGGACAAGATACAAACGGTTAAACCGTATCAAATTTCCGAATCGTGTGCAAACGGACTCATGAAGTTCTTATGTAGACTGTTTTACTGAGTAGGGTAGAAGGAAATCGGCACAATATCAGGGTCAGACCAAAAGACAGGAGATAGAGTAGGACATAAAGTGGGAATCAAACACGACAGACTCGAAGAGAATGAAGATACCAGACTCAAAGATAACTTTGGTCTCATCAGACTCCAGTATGACTCTGTCGTCAACAAACCTGGAGATGAGCCCGTCAAACTTAGGGTCAAACCCAAAAGTGACTCTGGTTCCGTTGGGAAGAACTCCCCCAAGAGACTGAAAGTCAAACGAGTCAAACCTCGGGACCCACACCCCCGTTTCATCCTCCTGACCCCCCTCGACTTCCAAAGTGTGGGTTTAGATATGGGAATCCTATATTCAGACCGTATAAAGAGTCTCTCTTTTTCCCATTGTGTATACGATGAAGATGGGCAAAGGGAACAAAAGATGTCTTGACCAGATTAACATTGTGTCATAATATTAATTCTCTGGGAGGTTGGCAGGTGGTAAACGGTAGAAGGTTACCCATGGTACCGGTACATCATAGTGTATCGTTCTGGTCCACACAGAAGATATTCGGGAACCCCAGTTTACATAGGGTCAAAAAGTCCTATGTCAAATTTCCTCACTCCGACCTTAACAATCGAGTGTAGACATTCTCCTTTTTTTCGCTAGTCACGGTAGAAAGATGACCTCCGCAGGGAGGGACGAGATCTACCCCCACCTCTGTCTGAAATGTGGTTTCAAAAGGAAAGGACCAACCTGAATCAGACAGGGAATGACTGTGTCTACGGAATGAGTAGGGAGGACCAAGATGGTGACTCTGCCCCACCTCTACGTGATCCGCATATGGACTACCGTAGGGTCTGACTACAGGTCGAGGAGTAGTGATTTTGGAACGAACGAAGACTACGGTGGACCCCACGTTAGTCTCATTGGAAGACCTTACGAAGGGTTCGATTCTGGCGACCCCCTTTGTAAGTAATGGACTCACTTACCCGTGTTGGGACTCATATAAGGACTGGTGTTATTCTGGTGATGTTTGTATTTTGACTCTACAAGGAAGGTTCACAGTGGTGTGGTCATATTCGTTATCGTTTTCTCTACCACTTCCCGAGCGGTCATTCCTTTTTAACTATCCCGGTCAGGAAGGTCAAGTAAGGGTGTCTAAGGTTTCTTTCTGATAGATTCCTCAAACTCTGGTTTCGGTAACCTTTTGGAGGACACCAGGTGATTCTCGATCACAATCGTTTCTGGTTTTTTTTTTTTTTTTAACGTTAAGGTTAGACTCATTGGAAATTGGAGTCTCTACGAGAACCTCGATCTCGAGGTAAATTGAAGACTTGAAAGCTAAGGATCACTCCGATCTACGAAACACTGATGGTTAGGTTCAAACCCTGGATTCATTGTTATGTGTCATTGTCGTATCTAGTGTTCAGGGAATTTTCAGATACTAGACTGTCTAATCACAACCTCTAATGCTCACTTTACTGTGTCTTGTTCTGTGTGTGCTCTGTCTGCTGTGCGTGTAAGACCGGCCTCCTTGTCTTGACCCGTTTTTTGATTAACGGCAAATAATATTTTCGTGGGATCCGTCTTAAGGTCTGACGTACTTATTCGGAAAAGTCGTATCGTGTCCACGTATGTACAATAGCATATCGTTTCCCCTCATTTTAGGATCAGATGACGTCTCAGACATGTTTCGGGAGATAAGGAAGAAATAGTGTTCTTCCCTTACGAGGGAGTAAACGTTCCCTGGTAATTTGAGTTCCGACACAGGTCTGAGAAACCGTCTTACGGAACAAACGTTCCTGCAGGTCGGGATCGTCTCTCCGGGCAAACGTCCGTGTAGAGACGATGGGATAATTGGGAAGTCTAATCCAATCATCATTAAGAGTTCTTCAATACTTTACCAGTTTCTCTGGTCTTTCAAACTGATTCTTTCCTCTCAAACCAGGTGTACGAAACGGGTAAAAGACCATCCAGGGACTTCCTCTATAACCCACAGAGAACCGTAACCGTCCAGTCATATTTGGGGACTGTCCAAAGACGGTATTCGACATACTCCAGTGACACCTTAGGGTCTCGTCCCGAGGAGTGAACGAAGCACGTCCCACACAGTAAGTAAGTGTGTTCACGTGGTATCTCAATCATTTCATGTCGTCTTTTGTACAAGTGATCCTCTTGTTTCTTGATCTCGAGGTTCGTAGGAATGGAACAGGACTTCTTAGGTCCTGCCCGGGGGTTCTACTTTCCAACAACGACTGGGTACTTTTCTGTGGCCCTAAGAACCGGAGACCTTCTCTTCTTAAGTTAGACCCCGGTCTCTACTCCGAACTAGCGAGTCTCGAAAACACGTTATCTCAAAATAATTTCATATTTTCCCTATCTCTTTCGAAGACTGTATCTGTAGTCTTCCCCCGTCTTTGTCGTGGAGGAACGATCATAACCGTTATCTCAATATATGGAAAATTAATCGATAATGTTACTTAGTTTTCTTACAGAGTTCAAACACTTTTAAAATGGTCTGGATGAGGGTGTTAAATGTAAAATCCTATTGTTCTAATCTTAAATTGTTCTCTTTCTAGGAGGTCTGGGGGAGGGTATTATATGTAAGATTTTATAGTCCTAATCAGTCTTCCAAAAGTCCTTCCTCTTTGACAGGAGGTAGACCTATGTAACAACAACATATTAGGGATCATATCTCAACACATTAACTGATTCTGATTCCTTACGTCTCCTTTTTTTTTTAACAGGAAAAGAGGAGGAACTCTTAAGGTCTGGAGGTTAGAGGTGAAGCTCTCGGGGTTTCGGGAAAGAGGAGGAACCGCCGGGACTTGAAGAATAGTTAGACGGATCCATAACTGAGAGAGTGATCCTGTACCTTCGTTGGATCTACAGGTAGTCGTCTACTTACCTATGCTTTCAACACCCTGTATATGTGTTACCTTATAATGAGTCGATATTTTTCTTGTGTAAGCTCAGTCGAGATTACTCCACTTACTTGGATCTAAGAATATTAATAACTCGGTCCTATCTCAGGTATCCCGAACACCATCCGACTTAGGGGAGGGGATGGGTTTCTGTAGGTGTAGGATTAGGGTCTATGGACACTTATAATGAAATGTACCAGTTTATTTACTTTATTACGATAAAATCTATCATTTTATTTTGAATTTTAATTTAAATTAACATCTATATTAATTTCTAGAATTTTACCCCTCTAATGGGATCTAATAGGTCTACCCGGGATTTAAATTAGTCTACGTTGTCTCCCTTCATCTCTCTCTATAATGTGTGTAACTCTTTTCCACTTCACTTCTGCTTCGTCTCTCTGTAAACTTCTACAAAGAGAACTTCTGACTTCACTACACCGATACTCGGGTCCTTACGGTCATCAGAGGTCTTCGACCTTTTGTGTTCCTTACCTAAAAGGGTATCTCGTCGGTCTCCCTAATATCAGGAGGGTCGTAGAACTAAAGTCGGTTTATTATAGTTGAAGACTGAAGGTCTTGACACTCTATTAAAGACAACAAAATTCAGTGATTCAAACACCTTTGAACAATATCGTCAGTGTCCCTTGATTATACCACGGAGAAGTTTCGATAGTGATGAATTGTCTGAACTAGGTCATTAAAGATTAAGAATTATCCAAAGTCCGGAGTAAAAGGTATATGATCTTTACCATGAGAAGAATTCACGAAACCAATTCAAAAGAACTTTGTGTAGTAAGAAACCCAAGTACCTCTCCCTTACCTCTTCCTATCCCGGGAAATGGACTTTTCATGATATCTTATGGGGGTACTTGATATGTCATTTATCTTAAGAGGTCCGGTCTTATGATCTCACCCATCGGAAAGGGAAGAGGTCCCCTAAAAGGGTTGGGTCCCTCTAGGGATCCAGAGGGTGTAACATCCGTCTGAGAAATGGTCGAGTCGGTGGTCCCTTCGGGATGGACTTTTTATGATAGGTTTTTATTGGAGATTTGGTGGTTTTACTTACTCAAGACGTCTGGACCGTCGAGAAGACTGACCTAACTTAGAATTCCTCAGTGTATTCGGTAGATGGGTAGAAACGGACGTGTGTCGATTCTAGGACTTGTACCGTTCCCATAGACCAAAGACCTTCTACGAACCCGACGAGTCTTGTCTCATTGATAGTAAGTTCTTGATACCCGTCTGTTCTAGAATCCTCTTCGACCGACCTCTTTTTTCGTGTATCTTTTACCTAACCTTAAATAACGATATTTTACTTTTTCTTAATGAGGGTCGTTACGACGACCACACAATCGTTGTCAAGAGAGAGTACACTATCTAATCCTTTATTCAAGACGCTTTTTTCTAATTTTGTCTCAGAACTTGTGTAAAATTGGTCGGACGTTTTAAGTTGGGACTTATAAGTAACTTTCCTGACAACGACTTCGAGATTATGAAACCGGTGGATTACCCTTCTTGGTTAAGTAACCTTTTGTGAGACTACGACCTTTCTATCTTCCGGTTTCCTTTTCTCCCGTCGTATCCTACTCTATCAAGTAACCTGACGTATTAGCCTGAGTTACTTGTACTTAAACTCGTTTGAGACCCTCTATCACCTCTTGTCTCTTCTGACCATACGGTGTCAGGTACCCCAATGTCTCAACCTGTGCTGAGTCACTGACTTGTTGTTGTTGTTGTAATCTTCCCGAAGTATTATAACGAAAGGGGAGATCTTTCGGCCTTAGGGTTCCTTAACACGTCTTTTTGATTCATATGGAAACACCTACCCCATTGGTTGTATCGTCACCTTACGACCGTCTCATTTTAGGATATTAAAAGTCGATATCTTTTCTTGGATCTTTAATGGGTTAGATTTGAAGAGTTACATGTCTACACTTTTGGGTCTAAAAAAATTTGGGTTAAAATCTATAAATCTATGATCTACTATAAACGACACGTCAGAACGAAATGACAGGTGTCACAAAATGACCCAGTCTACGACTAAGTGCCGTTATTTTTGTCTTCGCGTAAAGGTCATGTGACTTGCCGGTACTAGGGCGGCGGCGGGCGATTCCTCGAGTTTGATTTTAAGGAGGACGGCAGGTCTGTGCAGGGCGGAGGCGGGCGGTTCCTCGAGTTTGATTTTAAGGAGAACGTCAGGTTTGTGCAGGGCGGCCCATACCCTGTCTTCGGACAATCGTTGGTCCTTTAATCGCCTTGCAACTCCTACTTGCAAACGTCGATCCTGCTAACGAAACTGCTTTCTTGTGAAGGCCAATCGCTCCGGAAAGGGAATCGAACACCAAACCCGTCGGAAATCGAGAGCGCAAAGCTAAACGATGCGATTGCGACCCTCCGCCCGAACGCAGCCCCAGTGCGAGAGGGTAACCGACGACTACGCCCGCCTCCAAACCTCACTCCTATCGTGCAACTCTACCTCCGACTAGTACTCTACCTCCGACTAGAAGTCACGCCGCCGTGTTCCGGACTCGAGCTACAACTCGGGCAACTCGGGCTACAACTCGGGCTACAGGCCAGCCTTAGGCTCTAACTCGGTCCAGACCCAGGGGCCCCTTACCTAGAACACACCTCACGCACCACGCCCTTCACGCAGTTTCTCTTTCCCAGCAGCGGTGAGACCCGGGTCGCGTAGCACCAGCGGACCGAGTCGTCCCGGCTCACCCTAGTCCACTACCACATAGACAAGTCACTGCTGATATTTAACGTCGCCATGCGCGACTTGGCGTAGTGCCACACCTCCTCGTCCATTCCGCCAACCGAATCGGGAGGACGGACGCACGACCACCGTGAAGTGAAGAAAAGAATTCCGGAATGATAGATCAGAAGAGGATTTACGAATTACCAAGAGGGTGCGCACCAAACCCGTAACGAACAGAGTCACACGGACCCCCTTTCAGCGTCGTTTCGAGAACGTGATTAGGATAAACGCCTTTCTTTGCCCACACGGAGTTGTCGCAAAAACAGTTTAGACACTCGAAATTGGGAATGGAAGAGAGTAGAACCCCACCCATGACTTCCTTGACGACACCGACTCGGTCCGTCCCGAATTCCTCATCGTGAGATCCCACCTAAAGATAACCTTAATCTTTCCCACCACCCTCGAACGGACTTTTTAGGTACAAACTTACCCCGCGAAGTCAGATCAACCATTCTAACTCAACCCTCGTCTGTTCTCTCATCACAGAGGTTCTTATTCGAAAAAAAAATCGACTTACTCAACTCCCACTTTCCCCACACAGGTGTGAAATGACAACCAACCAACACATCGTCAATCCGTAGGACATATGACAAGCTAGGGTCCCTGTAATGGATGGGTGGGGGGTGGGGGTAGAAGGGTCGAAGAACTAAACACAGGCAATTGTGTGAGAAATCGGTCATATATTAACCTTATTGGATGTCTTTCGATCTAATACTCCACCTCCCACCCGGTCACATTTCCTGGAAATACTACCACGACCTGACACCGGGAAATCCAATCCGTTGCTTGAGGGGGACCGTCACCGAAGATGACGACTGGACCATGCGACATTCGAGTACCTACATTGACCACCGAACCCGTGACTACTTGAATCTGACGAGATACCGTACCGTAACCAGTCCATTCTGGATGTACCCATCCCCACACACCCCCCACCAAACTCCCACCCCCCGTACCCCGAACGTGCTATTCGGCTCAAACCGAAACCCACGAGGGACTTCGTTTTACGGAACACACAGGAACACATACCCAGTGGGACACTAACGAATTGAACTGTCGACAGCCATTGGGGGACAATTGTGTGTAAGGAGAAAAAAGGACTCTCGGAAGAGAGGTAAAAAGAAGGGGAGAGAAACCTTATATCTCACTCCCACTAAATCTGGTTTACCAGAGAAACCCAGAGAGGGTCGGAAATGTCAAGATAAATAAAAGAGGGAAAATAAGAAAATGGATCTCCTTGGAAAGACTTACGAAGCTACAAGAACTGGTACTAAATTACACCAAAAAGATTAGGATGGGAACAGATGTGGAAATAGGCTAAGAGAAGTGCTTGTGACTTTCCAACGACTCAACACCTTTGGCTCTACACCCGGTCCTCAAGGACTGAATGTCTCACCGAGTCTCACCCAGAACGACAGAGTACATGTAGTTCTTTTTCCAACGGAGACTCAAAAGGTAGACAGTTTCAAAAACGAATCGAGTATGACAAAGGGAACAAACGGAATTCCAGGAGGAATCGAGAAGAATGGAATAGGTAACAAATTGACACGAGGGGTATAGTAAACTACATCAGTAAACAAGATCGTAAATATTGTATAATACAGGATCGTATTATACAATATAATACAGTACCAATAAATAGGATCTGACTTGAGAACTTCCGGTCTCGTAGACATACCGACGTCATATCCCGTCTGAGAGTCATTACAACCTGACCTGCCTTGGTAAGGACGAGACCGACTGTGGTTGGTATTCTTGTCCTGTCTTGTCAGTAACCTTTCCAACACCTTTACGTTCCACAGTCATTGAGTCGTTCCACAAAACTTCGGGGTGACCAAACTTATTTCGTCAATGAACCCGAGACGGTGAATAAAGAGGGGGTTTGAGTCCAAACACTTGGAATAGAGCCTCTCCTTCTGTTTCAAACGGTTCGAGGGAGAGTTTAAGGACCGAGTCCTCCACACATACTATTTCACCGGAACGAGTTAAGAGAGAGGAGTCTTCCCGAGTGATTTACCCCGTAAATCACCCATGTCAGTCTGATCGAATAGGGTGGTGACAGTCGGTTCGGGCCGTTCTTGGGGTCTCGGAGTCGAAAATCGAACTTTCTTCGTCTGAACGAAGGAACGAATACCGACGACAGAAGTCACCCGGACCGGAGGGGTGGAACGACCCTTACCGGGTCCACTTCGACTCCGTGGGGTCACGTGGTGACCCACCCCTATCCTTTCTCCACCGTCAATTTCACAGACGGGACACCGACAACTGTCAGACTCCCTCCTCTGTTTAGGTCGGTTCGTCGTACTTTTACATTCTGTAAAGACGAAACTCACTCATATACTCCACACATCTCTGTGTCTACCGTCTGTCCAAGAGTCGGTAGTTCTCTTCGAAGGACCTCCTTCAGACCCTCCCTTCCTCCTTCTTTCCCTCTTTCTCTTCCCATCTCCCATAGGACCCTCTTCTTGACCACGTCCGTCCCATTTTCCTCCGACTCCTTCCACTAATAATTACGAGTAAGTGTCCTCAGAAGAAGTAACCTCCTCCCATCAACCACCAACCCCCTCCGTTCATAGAAGAATAAAGGTCCTAGTGGAGGTGTCTCGGATTTCTCTTAGTCCTCTGGACCAAAGATTAAAACCGAAACGGTGATTCTGGTCTTGGAGGAGAATCCTGGAGGTAAAGAGATAGACATTTTACCCCTCTTCGGTCCGATTAAGTAGAGACACCGGGAAAGACGAAATTATAAAAGATTAAAGACGCGCGTGTGGGAGGAGGTGTTAGTCCACTTGTAAGGCCTAACCTAACAACTTGAAGCGGTACTCAATTGGGTGTTCTTTTACGGGGTATATTTACTGACGGCATCCCCACTCAGGGGTCCCTCATATGTATAGTGTCAATTCGGGTCTTCGAACCCGACCCACCGTGACACCCCTCTCTCTCTCCCTCCTCCCAGAAGTGGACCCCAGTCTCGACTCTGATCCCACTCCGTTCACTTCGTAAGTGGAACCTGTGTTTGAAATTCCCCTATAGTTTTCGAGTTATTAGTTCTATTTACTGTAAAATTATGTCTTTTTGAATGCCACTAGTTTTATAGTTTGTAAAACTTATTTCTATCCTACTTATTATGACTAAAGCGGAAAACGAAATCCGAGGTTATATCACACCGTCCCGTGAGAAGACTAGGACAAAACAACAGAGTTAATGACTCAAAAAACCGTAGGGGAATTTAAAACACGGACTCCTCCCCTCACCCCTCACCCAACTCTTCGCACTCGGTAGTTTATAGTACTCAGGTCCTCAAGAAACCTGTGGGGTAAGGTTGATTCTTGGGGACTAAGTCGGATTGGGGAAGTACAACCCCTTTGTCTAGATCTTTTCCCTTCTCTGGACTAACCGATTCCGATACATTGATCGATCACCCCGACTCAGAGATAAGAAGGTGAACGATCGGGGTAAGGCAAAAACCGTAGGGTAGAAGTTCAGACCATAATCAAAAAAAGATCCTTTACACGACCACTCACCCTCCTTCGTTTGTTGTCCCCTATTGGGTCTCGTTCTCCCCGACAAAGACCTATACACTCTAAACACAGAAGAACCTCGGTTCGGAGAAAGGGACCCCGAAAGGGTATTACAAACGTTCTACTCTGCCCCCGGATGACTCCTCGACGAACGGACACTGACAATGATACCGTGACGAAAGGAAGGAGGGGAGAAAATCCGACAATAAAACAGGACCTAACCGAGGTCTTGTGGATAACCACGGCGGTTTACCTCTTGTCGGACTCTCTCTGGACCCTCAACCTCCTTCTCTCCCTTCTCTGTCTACTTCGTCTGGTTCTCCTTCTATTCTTTTAACAACAACTACTGTAGTGTCTTGTCTTAGGTCTCGGATTCCTACTCCTCTTTCCACATCTCGACTTACAGTTCCGACTACCTCTGGTGCTTCCGTTGTTTCTGTCGTTTCTCCAACTAGGCGAAAATGTTTTCCGAGACTCTGTATTTGTCAACATACCATCCACAGACAACGTCTTTCCCCGAGCACTCTTCTGAGTCCGAATACTAACTGAGACCAATAAAGTGACCGAACCATAAAGGAAACCCCAACACCACTCCGAATCGAATTCTTTTAATGACAGTTTTTCGTAGAAGCAACTCGGGACACTTCGTTCTCTCGGTTCTTAAGATCAAGGGTAAAATGTTGAGTCCTTTACTCCACTCCCCCCAGTTTTAAGGTAGTCCTCATCCTGTGTCCCAACCGACGAGATAGACAAGGGGATAAGATAAAAGTCTTTCTCGGGCTCTTGACGACCATAGGATACTTCTCCTCGTCAAATTCCATTCTTACACGGGAACTGAACCGGACAAAAGTGGACGGATCGGTAAAGAAGGGAGAACGGTCGATTGTCTCTTTAGGACTCTTCCTTTAACTTTCTTTTCACCGTTTCGAACTCCCTTGAAGAATCTTTACCCCTCCTCCCCTTATCTTCGGTCTGTCCTCCTCGTCTCAGACCAACCGACTAGAAGGTGTAGTTACCTTCCCTCGTCTACTACCTTCAAACACCTATTAACCGGGGTGACCCACCATCCCTTGTTGACTTACATTCACCAACGTGTCTGGATGACATAACGTCGACTAGTTGTTTACCGTAGGTCCTCGGAAGGATCTAGTCCACTCGAATGCCCCACGATAAAATCGTCTTTCCCTCCATCGAATGTTTGGTAAGTCGAGTTGGGAAGTAAAAGTGTCTACTTCTTTAACTTCGGTGCCTACTCACTTCCCTGACCGGGTTCCAACGTATACGTCAATCACTATTTTGGTCCTGTTCTTGGACCCAGAGGACTAAGTGGAAGAAGGTATTGAGTAACGAAGGAGAGTGGGGAATCAGGTTCCCAGAGACGGGTTGAGGTTGGTTTACGGGGGTAACCTATAGATACATAACCTAATAGACCGATAACCCTCGACGTCCCTTAAACCCCCCACCCCTCCCTCCTTCTCCTTTTTCTGTTTTAGACCTCGAACTCCCAGTTCTATAAAAATCAACGTCTCGGTTATCCCTGTAAAACTCGAGTGGAGACGTATGGGACGGTATAGGGGACTTCCCTTCACGGCTCTCCAGGATACTCTTCCTTAGGACCTCCCTACCCCCTCCCAATGGACCGACTTGATCGGAAGACTACCCTGGGAGAAACGACCGTCCACGACCTCTTTATATCCGTAAATGGAGTCCGGTAATTTCGCACCTTATTGGACAGGGGTGGACATCTCACGTAGGACCGTCTCGAGTTCCCGTAATGTAAGCTCTTGTCCACACATTGATCCATTAGTCCCCGACGATGAGAAGATCCCATCTCACATTGTCGGAGGGACTTTAACCAAAAGTATAGGGTCGAACGGTCGGAGACGACATCCTTTAAGGTCCCTATTAGGACTAGGGGGTACCCACTGGAACATAAAGCGTACTAGGTGAAAACGTTCGGGACGTTCGATGGTCCACACCAAACGGATGAGACTCAGTGACTTTACCGATGTCCTTCATTACAAATGACAGTACGTAGGGGACCGGTCGAAACAAAGAGACACAGGTGACCATATACTTTGAGAACCGTTGATCCTTCTCGGGACTTAGAAAACGAAAAAGTGACGGACAGAGAATAGACTCAAACTCTATTTTCTATATAACATCCATGACGACCAGAGAATTTGACGACAACTCTCCCATAGTCGTAGGGGACCTATCAATACCAACTCCCCTGTCTCCTCCCCGGAAGGGTTCCGAACCTAGGAACTTTCTGATTCAAGGGTGACTGGGTGGGTAATACCGGTACTCGGAATAAAGGGGGCGGGGGTTTCATCATGAGTCAAGTTGGTCTCGTCACAGATAGGTAAGGAGAGGAGGGACCGAGAAACCCCGAACGATGGACTTAAGTCAACCTTTCCCGAAACCCTTCTCCAACCTTTCTTAGACACTACTTTGACTGTCATATCCTTTCACCACATCCACTGTCTCACCCGGACCCATCGTCCGTCATGGAAGTCGCGTCTAATCCTACTAGATTACAATCTAAATCTATATTACAATCTAATCCTACAAGGACTACAGAAATAAGGATCCTGTAATTATCAAGTCTACCACAAAAATAGTCACAGACGGGTCGGATCCGAAGAATCGACATGGGTAGTCCTTTCTCCACTCACCACTGATGGAGTCATAGACCCTTTTGATAGTAACACGATATGTCATCACAGACGGACTAGTACGACTCGTCCGTTGACCAACTGACAAAATTCACGATAAGGACCTATAACTGGACTCCTCTGCCCTCTGCCTATCCTGTTGAGAAAGGAGGAACTCGGACTCGTACTGTTGGGAGGTCTGCAACTCTGCGGTACTCTCGAGAACAAGACGGAGTCGGGTCAGTCGATCTTCTCTGAGGGAATCCCTTGAATATCGAAGTCTCCTCTGTCGACTGTGACTAAAACGAAACTCGATCTACCCTTATTCTCTAATGGGGACAACGAATCCGAAGTTGGAGACATAGAATCAAGACCCAAGAACGTCAGGTATCCTTACTCTTATTTTAAACTTACTTCCGTTTGTCCCTCTTTCCCTTCCCATTCTCTGACCTGTTGACAGTTCTCTTTTCTGACTCGTCCTGGAACTGGGATACTGGTGTCCGTAAATTGAGGAAACACCCGGACCCTGAAAGGAAGTAGACACGAAAACCCGAACAAGTCGATGACGACGGAAACAATACCCGGAATCTAATCATACACGAACCATCTACGAACAAGTTTTGGGTGACTAGGGTCAAAAACCGATTCAGGAACTGGATCCTCCGTCCCCGGACTTTCGGTTGACAGTCGACGGAAGGAAAAAAGGGTACGACCGAACCGGAAACTCAGTCTCCGTAACCGTCGGAACCCTCACCCATCCCCTCATCTTCCCCCAGAAGACGGACGAAGTCAAATGAATTAAGTCACAGGAGAACGAGGTCCCTCCGACACGATCTACGAAAAGACCTACTGCCGAAAGAGTAGGGATGCAAACTTGTCAACCGTCGAAACGTCTATCTCATACTTCCATCCCAGGACCTCTGAGTGATGTCGGAATCCCATGCCCATAGGACTTGTTCTTGTGGTCCCCACCCGACCCACCGGGACCTGTCCCCTATTCCCGACAAAGTACGGTAAGACATCGATGACCTTCGGGGAGGACCACCTCGTCTTACATCGGGGTGACTTTTCATCAACAACCAAACCCGATAAGAATCCACCGGACCTTAACCCACCCACTCTACCTCACCTAACCCTAACCCCACCCCCAGAATTACGGTAATAAAACGGTATAATTAACACTAAATCGGTGAACAATCTCTCGATCTTGTTGTCTTGACCTTCCCGGAACATTCCAGTACATCACGTTGTAGGAGTACAATGTCTACCCGTCTGACTCCAGGTCTCTCCCCTTCCATGACTGGGTTTCAGTGTGTCACTCAATAACTGTTTCGACTTCGATCTTGGTCTCGAGAGAAAGAAAACATGAGACAAAACTCAGTCAACAAACGGTCTATGATTGACCAAAGAGAGGGACGACAAGACGAGAGTACAAAGAAAAACAAGACGCCACCGTTGAGACAATAATAACCACCCCGGGGGAGAAGAAGAAGGAGAGAGATGAGCTAAAGAAGAGAAGGAAGAGAGAGAAGGAGAAGAGAGGAGGAGGAAGAAGGGAGGGAAGAAGGGAAAGGGAGGGACGGAGGGGAAAAGGACAGTTACCTACAAAGAGTGTTTGGTCTTTTGCACCTGAACCTACTGTAGGACCACGGTTTCGGCAAGAGAGTTAAGACCGTCGGGGACGAATCCCCGGACGTGAGGGTCTGGAAGTGCGTCCGGGACAACCTTTCCTACGAGAGACTCGACGGTCGGAACCCCTTGTGACCCTAGGCCGGGTGGATGTAGGAGTCTACCTGGTGACTTGACTAACACCGATTGTGGTTCTGACCACTCCTTCTGATCAGGATCGGGGTCCCGAATTACGTCGGGTCCGTTCTCGTAGACGATGACAGGAGTATGACTTATCGTGGTCCGTCTATCTAGGACACAATTTCCGATTTGGAAATTCCAACCGGGTCCTCCCGGGACGTCGTCGTCACCTGTTTAGAGGGAAGTGGAAAAAGACGAGTCTCGGTTCATTTGACCCGACCCCGGTTCCCAAGACTTACGAAACTCGTTACCCCTCCAAATCTTACTCCTCCACTTCAGACGCCCCTGTCCCTCCCTGTCGATTTGAAAAATGTACGTTCTAACCCACCCACCGAAAGAGAAAGGAAGAAGAGTCCGGGACAGAAGAAAGAGTCCTGCCTTACGGGCGGCCAAAAGACGGTCGGTCACCCTTCGCTCTTTCTTGACCTCCGAGAAGTTGACGAGACGGAGGGAACTGACCGGGGTCCACCAACTCAGGACAAACCCGAGTGGAACGACCCGGTCGGGGGTTGAGGAAGTCGACATTCAGAAAACTTATGGTATGTTATTCTCCCACTCTACGACGTCCGGAGTCCCAGTGTCCGGATCTTACCGTCTCAACTAACTCGGGAACGTTTCTCGAGGGGAGGAACGTTTCTAGAGGGGAGATCTACTCTCTTAATAAGACTCAGGGTCTCTCCCTTCCCAATCCTATATAAGAACGGATTCTAGTGTCTCTAATTCTTCACCGACTTGACTCAGGTCATACTTTTACCTATTCTGTGGGGGTATGTCACGAATCGTGTCACCGGACATCTCTCAGTCACGTGTTATTTACCATCGACGACAACTAATAACTTGGGTAAAGCGACTGAGATACGGGTCACTACAGAGATAATAGAAGGGTTTTACATGGAGAGTATCCACGAATTGTTGGAAGTCACCGAGGAATAACGAAAGGATTACTTCTGATCCGACGAATCGAACTGTAAGTTTCCAGAGAGACGAAGACGGGGTTGGATAACACTATTAGTATGGAGGAACTGAGGGGAAACGGGTCAGGTGAGACTCGCGATACCAGTTTTACTTATAACGTGACCAAGACATCTATGGACACCAACAGAGAGAAAGGAAAAAAGACAGTAAAGGACTGGGGGTGGGGTGAGGGGAGTATGAGTACCTTCGGAAATCCTGGGTTAAGAGAAGGACGAAAAACCTCGTCACAAACAAAGTAAACTCACTAGGTAGACTGTGACGTCAAGGAGTTGAAGTCACTGGAAGTAGGAGGTGATGTGACTGGTTGAGTAAAGGTAATGAGTTTCGACAAGGTGGAGACTTTCGAATATAGGGTCGTAGGGTGAAACACTGAGGGTGGAGAACAGGATGGTAAAGAATGGGAACGTAGGGTATCGTAGATAAGAAACGGACGTAGGTCTGGAGGTGGGGAGGTAAAGAATGGACGGAGTCAGAACGAAGAGGAGTCAGGACAGAAACCAACTAGTGAAGTCAGTGGGTAGTAGTCGTGGGAGGTGAGACGGGTAGGAAACCGTATAGACTAAATGTTTGGCGGTTCGACCTTAACTAGGAAGGGTCAGACGAAGGTGAGGAGTCGGGTCCATCGACTCGAGACGACCTCTTTTGGTGTATCGGGACGTCTAACGACGGTGACGTCTCCATACTAAAAACTAGAGTTCGGTCCAGAGTTAAACCGAACAGACTCGAAGATGAACAAAAGACGGGTGAAAGAGAGGACAAAGAATTGACAAGATTTGGGAATGATCAGTGGAGTTTGGGGAGGGGGTAAAATGGGACCGAAGGAGCTCGTGTACCTCCGGAGACCGTCCCGGGGATACTGGACTCTAGGTCTGGAGTACTCGACTCGAGACCGATACGAGTCGTGACAGCGGTCAGAGTTCTACTCTACCGGAATGGGTCGGAGTTTCGGACGAGGAGGTGGACAAGAAACCTCGATGGAGATGGTCGTAGGGACCCAGGAGTAGGGTCGGAGAGGGAACGAGACGACCGAGAACAAGAAGTTGGACACTTGTCACAGACTTAAAAAGAATAGAATTTTGTTGTTAGTGTTGTTGTGTTCGGTTTAGAGGAAACTGGGACGTAGGGAGATAACCCAATAGTCGTTGAATTAGTGAGGAAAGAGAGGGTAGCTTTGTAGGGTCTTTTCACCAGATGTAAGTCGTCAGAATTAAAGGAGTGATGAAAGAATGAGGAGTTGGACGACGTTAGACTGTAAGTGGGGATCTCGACGAAACTGAATTGATGGTTTAGGTCACCCGGGAACAGGTAACGGACAGACGACGCAACTATGACAAACGATGAGGAAGGAACTTTATGGACACGAACAAAATTTTTTTTAAAAAAAAGGACATTTCATGGTTCCGTGTTTAGAGAAATAGATTGAGTCCGGAAAGGGGTCTTTAAGTTGGAGGACATAAACTGACGTACGGTCTATAAAGGGGAACCTACCGGAGATCCGTGGAATGACACTAACTTTCTCGTAATCAACAGAATGAGGGGTGAGGTCGGGGTTTTACTAGAAGGAGGAGACGAAGGACAGAGTGAACCATCGTCGTGATAGATGTGACAGTAAAACTAAGAGAGTTCGTGAAGAGTTTAGACTCTAAAAGAACAGTATAGATAAAAAGGATCACAGAGGAAGGGAGATAGTCTGATTCGAAAAGTTCCCGTTCCCGAGACGTAATCGGTAGACACGGGGTCGTGTGTACGTTCAGGTCCGAGGTTTGTTTGGAGTCGTTTATAACAACTTGATTTAATATGAGACGCCAGTAACGGTCGTCACAAGAGAAACCACCCTCAACTCTTTATTTGCTTCACCCTCAGACCTACGAATCCGACAAAATCGGGGGGAATAAGAGAGGAGTACCTCAGTTATTCAGAAAGAACTTAGGATTACTGTAAACCCAGTGTCAACATAGAATATTCATTGAATTTTCTCTTTTTTCATCGGAACAACTGTTTCAGTAGCTCACGTTCTGGAGGTCCTCTACCCTGACTTGGTTTGTCGATTTAGAGGTCTAAAAAGACGATATCTGACTTTTACTATGTTTACCCACCCTCTGACCCTCCTCTTGGTCTTTCAGGATCTCCGTAAACTCGTTAAGTTCGTTCTCTTTTTTATTTCCTTTAAAGTTTCAAGACTTCCTTATACCGTATACATACATTACCCCCTCCCTTACTTTTCTTGTCGTACCTCTCCAAACCTATCCATCGGAAATTTCATGAAAGGTCAGGATTCACGGACGTCTCACCTTCGACGACCAGAACCTCTTCAGACCTGGCGTCTCTAGAAGAGGTTTGGGTTCGTATGGTCTCCCTACGTTGTGTACGGTCGTCATTATCGTCGAGTGAACCCATACTAAAGAGTATGTGTCTACGACGGAAAGAATCTATTAGTCACTCAGTCCAGGATTAGTGTGGTAATGTATCCAACACTTTACCCTAAAGGAGTTCATAATACGACGTTCAGTCATCAATTCAGAAGTCCAGTCTCAACCCTGGTCTTAGGTCTATATGACAGGAAGGAGGACACAAGAAATATGTCACAAGATAATCTAACGTATATATCTTGTACTGAAAGCAAAAGGGGTCTCCTTTTTATTTTATATGGTAACCGTCAATTCACAGTCTGTTCATACGACACAAACATCCTCTAAAAAGTAAACTGTGTCGTTAGAAAACCTCAGTCTCTATAATGTCTGTGACTTAAATTATCTATTCTTTCTGTGACTCCGAGACTTATCTCACTTCACTGAATAGATTTTTAGTATGTTAAACAATTACCACCCAGTCCCTAAACCCGGGTCCCGAATACTCAGGTCTCAAGTAGAATAAAGGTGGTCACACTAGACACTGGAAGAGTCAGGGATCTACACTGGTCCGTTTGGACTCCTTCCTCTACCTAAAATTCTAAGAATAGTGGGGATATGGAGTCACCAGTCTAATCTGTCGAATTCTCCCATTATGATTTGTCATCAATATACCACAGAACGGTTCTAGTTCACGGATTCTTATAACTAATAATTAACATGATTACCTGACGTTACTTTCCCTTCTCTTAAAGAGGGACCGAAACGAAGAATGATTCCGACCTTCCAAAAGACTCTCGAAAAAAGGGGGTTGGTCGGTTATAGTTAAGTCAAACTCGGTCACAGTAGAATCTTATACTTTAGTCAGGACGTCTCTCCCAGAGGGTCAGAGGGTCACCTCAGTTATCGAAGGTCGGGACAGGATTCGTCGGTCACTGGTCGTTGGTGTGGATACACCGGCCAGACGGATACCCGGGGTCTCTCTTTTGTCAGGTGACTCGTGTACCGGGAAGGAAGGTACGACGACGACGATTCAGTGAAGTCAGTACAGGCTGAGACACACTGGGGTATCTACCGTCGGGTGGTTCGAGGGGTCAGGGACCCTAAGAGGTCCGTTCTTGCGACCTCACTCAACGGTAAAGGAAGAGGTTACGTACGTTCACTTTTCACTTTCACTTCAGCGAGTCAGCTCAGTCTGTACTGACTCGCTGAAGGAAGGTACTTGTTGGATGTTAAGTTTGAGCTATGTGAATCTTCCTTTGATAGGTAGACACGTAGGAAGGGCACGGAGGTCGTCACTAGTCCACAGACGATCCACGGACCAAGAGACACTCCGAGACGTTCCCTATGAGTGGGAGAAGAGGGGGTTACCTCCTTCGAGAGGAAGGGTCACCGAAACATAGACTACCATCAAATCAACAATCGTGACAGGAAACACACGTGCTACATTAGTGGAAATTGAAAGGAGACGGACGGGGGATGGTAGACTAGTGGTTCGGGACGACAGACAGACAGACAAGAAGTGTCGAAGAGAGAGGGGTAGAGGTGACGGTCACAGGAAACACTCAGGAGTGACTGAGGGACCAGAGGGACTGAAGTCCGACGTCATGGTCCGATAGGAGGTGTACCAGTGGGACCCCTAGAAGTCTTTCCGTCACTAGTGGACACGAGTCTTTGTAGACTACTTGGGGAGGTGGGTTGTATGTGTGTGGGATTGGAAATGTCCGAAGAGAACGAGGGTGTCGAGGAATCGTTTCGAGATGAGGAGCTCGATTCGATCAGAGTGACGTATGTGTGTCGGGACACACGAACGAGAACAGAGACGTGTTTCGGGAGGGAACTTGAAAGGACGGATGGAACACGAGAGACGGAGGGGGGTCGAGAACATCATGGGTTCAGATGTCACGAGTAAATCGGAGGAAGGGTGTGGGACGAAACAGAAAAATCGACGACGAAAAGGAGGTAAGGTCCGAACCGACATCAACAAGGGTCTTTCCCTAGTGTGAAACACAAGGTACTCCTTCCTCATGGTGTATGAAGGTCATATAGAAACCTCGAGTCGTATCTAACGGATCGATTTCTTTCCCTAGACAGTAAAAGTACAGGTCGAGACGTCCGTACAACCGATCAAAGATATAAATATATCGTAAAGTCATGTTAATTATCGATAGTAAATAACGAACGAGTGATACACGGTCCGTGAGATACACTTGATAAATCAAGTAAGTTGTTGGGAAATTCAATCCATGGTAATAACAGGAGTAAAATGACTCTTACCTTCACTTGGCGTCTCTACTTAATATCTCGAACAAGTCCCAGGTACCAGGACACAAGACAGACGAGACTTGACGGAAAGTCCCGTCCAGACCTTCGAGTCTCTGGTTTAAGTTTGACTTTAAACCCATACTTCACTGAACTCTAAAACTTAGAAAGAATGAGGTAAGGAGGGAAACGAATCGTAGAAGTTTCGGTACCCCGTCAAGGACGGTCTTCTCCTCGTCCTTTTCGACGATGCGTAGACAAGGTAAATATGGGTCTCACCTCTTTTAGACCACGTCCTCCCAAGTCTCCGAAGGGGGTAACCCTTCAGAGGTATGTGTCACCTGTTGGACATAAACTAGGAGTTTGGTCGTCCGAGTTCGAGACCCGGACTTCCTCTTTGGGTCGTTGTCCTCCTCGTCCCGTTGGACTTACTACAGTTCCTTCTACTCTTCCTCTTGTTTCTTCGGTACCTTCTGGTCCATCTTCTCTTACTTCTTCTCCTTCTCCTTTTACTAGTGGTCTTCACCCTTCTTCTCCTCCTTCTACTACCACTACTACTGTTGCTACTGCTACTACTTCTACTCCTTCTGTCCTACCTCCATCCTGGAAAGAGATGTCTCCTTCTCAGGGGGTGACGACTCTTACGGTCCGAGGATCGGGTCTTTTCTCCTCGAAACGTCCTGAGACGTACCGTTCAATCGAGTCCATTCTTCGGACAATTGATAAAGAGGGGTGTAGACAGAAGGGAGAGACAGACCGAGAACTTCGAAGGAAAGTTGGGAGTTCTTTCCTACCGTTCATCGTCCTTCATCGGTCGTACTCCGTCATACACATATTGTCGACCAAAGGGAGGGGGAATCCTACCTTGTACACTCGTAGCCTCTGGGATCGTGACGGTCGATGGGGTACGTCTATAACGTAAGTCTCCTCAACCACACCTATATCCGTGACCCTTCGTTTTGTCTTTCACTCTTCGACCCCCACCTATATACACACTAAGACGTACACACAAAACGTACGTCACAAATCCACGTCCCTCGACTTCATATCACGATAGACACATATTCACTTACATATACCCGTACACCTCCGACTCACCACTATCCTGTCCTAAAACGAGACACATATTCTTCCTTGGGTCTCCATAAGGCAATCTCCTTCACCTTTACTCTAGTCTTCCCCCTCTTATTCCTTGTCCTGTTAAAAAAACCACTCACATGTTCAATCACTCTGTTTCGGTCATCCTTCGTCCCCTGAGCCTACTATCCACTCCCCTTGTACTTAGACAAGGACTCCCACCACTTACAGGAGCAAACCCAACCCTTCGTCCCTGGAATTCCATCCCCCTACGGTTTCCTTACTTTTCAGACTCTACAACGTGTATCCGTACACATGTGTGAACTCCGTCCCCATCTACAACCCGTATCGGATACACTACCTCGGACCCCCTCCCTACCTTCCTTTTGTCGACCCTGACCCACACCATACCCCATCTGTACCATCTAATATCTCCCTCTCCGTCTCCGTCACTCCTCGAATCCCATTTTTACTTCAGAAACGAAAATGTACCTACCTTCCCGACCCTGGGACTCACGATCCCTGGTTCCTTGTACAAGTACAAACGCACATACGTGTACCCATACACGGACGTACACGACCTGTGTGGTTCCGTGTCACTGTCTCTTGACAGAATCCTATCCCTCCTGAAGATACGAACTTTTATAGATTTCCCTCCCCGTCACTGACTCCTCTTCACACACACACACACACACACACACACACACACACACACACTCTCTCTCTCACTCTCTCACTTCACCTTCCTCCCTCTCTCTCATTCACAACATTTTTCTCTTCCACACTTCACCCGACATCCACGTAGACACGTATGTACCAGTATATACAAAAACCTTTTCCTTTGTCCCAACGGTTCTGGGTACCCCTGGTCCTCCGTATACATACACCCTCTCTTTACCTTCGTTATTCCGCCCCTCACTATACCTTTCCGGACTCTTGTCCGTCACTCTGTCGGTAGGTATCTACCGGACACACCAGACACGATAGTGACTCCCCTGTACATGTTCCCATATTCCGATATCTCCCCGTCCCCGTTACTACATCTGTATTAACCCTTGTAATCACTACCCCTCCCTCCCTCTTACCAGTCCAGTCACCGTCTGTACCTCCCTTACCAAGGACACATGTCTCCATAGAGACATACGTATCCCGTCACGTCAGTGTTTAAGGAAGAACATTCTCTTGGTCCCCAATCCCCTACCCGTCCGTCTCCATGTAGGGAAGGACTCCCTCGAGAAACTCATTGTATTTTCAAACATCAGGACCCAACTATGAAAGGTCTTATGGTCCCATCTCAAGAAACCCACGGTCCCTCTACATTCTCCGGTCTTTGACCTAGACAAACCTTCTTGAGTGGTCACTTCCGAAACGAACGTTTGTGACTTACATGATCATATTCCTACCCCTTCCCTTAAAAAACCCCCCCTAAATCATATTATGACACACCTTCCATGAATTTACTATCCTGTATTATCTACCCCTCACGGACTGTAGTAGGTAAGGATTCACCTCACGCCCCCCGACCCGGTTCCCCACCACCACCATAACACTTACCCCTTTCCGATCCCGTAACTTTAGAAAGGGAGAGGGGGAGTGACAACGAAGGAGACATACACATATATGTATACACCCCTACGTCCCTGTAATTCTAAAGATATACTCTTTCTAAACACATACTCTCCGTCTCTCATTTTGACCTTTGTAACTCACCTCCTAATCCAGACACACGAATACATACATATAAATCCACAGACATCCCACACCCTATACGTTACTTTGTCGGGAAGGAATCTCTTCCCTACAAAAAACACATACGTAGACCCCCGTCATCCTGGAACGTCACCCCTCCTTCTCGTACTATGGAGACTCTCTTATAAGTGGGACTCCATCATACACCCGGACATATACATAGAGTATACATAGAGAGTTCCGTTCCGGTGATTCTTTACCACACCGAGAGTCTGTATGACCCCCCTGTATACATACATCCTATGGGTCCAATAAGTCTATATGTCTCCATAGACCAAAACTCCTCCTCTACGTTACCCTTAAGACAAACACATCCCTGTACAAACCCCTTTACCTTCTTCTCGTCTCTCCTTGTTTTTACAGATATCAACACATGTACCATACGTCCCCCACCCGCCACCACCCCCACGACGAACATTTGTGTGTCTTGTCTGTACTTCTCATATACCCCATGATACCTTCTCTATCCCTCGTGGTTCCAGCTCTTTTCGAGTACTCTTTACTACGTATGTCCTCACCCCAACCTCAATGTGTCTCTTGGACACGATTCACCCCTTCATTTCACCCATCCACCTGTCCTATCCACCCGAACACGTGGGTAGTCTCTTGATCGAGTAGTGGGGAGAGAACGGAGGAGGAAAACAAGGTGTCTTCTACACGCTACCCTGTGAAAGGGGAATCCAGCTTACGGTCCAGTCTGACTCCTGGGTCGTCTCGAATACGACCTCTTAATGCTGTGGTACATAGAAAACCTGGTCGGACACAATCTCGTCGCCGATCTTGGGGGTCGTACGTTCTAACCCACTCACGGGTACCGTCGTCCTAAAGAGTGGGGAAAGAAACGGAGGACGTCCTCCCTCCTTCCCTCCCTCCCTTCTTGTATCTTACCCCACCTACCCCCTCCATTGACAGGGGTCAGTCCCAGATTTACTTACTTTATATTCGGGATCAGGGACCGACCCGGGAACGGTTCTGAGGGTCGGGGATCACACCTCCCGGTCACTCCGTCGGGGTGTGTTTTGACCGAACCGTAGGGAGAGTCTTCACAGACCAAACACACACCTATGCACACACACACACACACATACATACACACACAGACATAAAACCCTTCCCAGGTATCGAAAGTTGTCTAAGAGATTTCCCTAGGTGACGAGGATTTTTCAGTTCTTGTGGGCTCACGAGATTAAGTCGAGAAGTACAAGGACTCCACTTTTGACTCCGAGTCTTTTCCCATCCCTAAACTCGTTTCCACGTGTCTCATTAGTTATCCGGAGGGACGTGACAGGTCCGTAGAACCATCGTTCCGGATACGTCCCGAGGTACGACAGGGAACTTTGAGTGGAGATCTAGTGTTCACATCCTCGGGAACCCAGTAGTCCATCGGTCCTTGGTTCGTTGGGAACGACTCCCCAAGACGACCATTGTGTTTCCTCGGGTAGGTCTCCCGGACATGTAAGACCTTACGCCCCGAAAACACTGGTCCTGTTAGGACACTCATGTTCTGTCTCTGGAGACACCCGGGGACTTTATTAGACAGGGACACGGTGGACGGGTGAAGTATCCTCTATTCGGGGAGAAGGGGATATGTAAGTCTCTTACCCGATACCTTGTTTCCCTGGGGTCGTCGTACGGTCCGGGTTCCGTCACGACACCTGAGACAACATCCAGCCCCGTCGTCCGGAGAACCTCTCCTCTCCTTCGTCGACCCCTTCGGTCCACGAAACATCAACCTTCACCCAGGGTATACAGAACGCTCTCTCGAGAGGAAAGAAAACCCATTCCGATAGAACTACTTGTAGTTCAATAGTTCCCACTTCACACCCGTCCATCTCGATAATTTAGGTCTTCCTCCGGGTCAGGATGTAGGGAACATCATCCCTCTTAAGAAATAGACCCCGACCGTACGGATGAGGACGAGGAACAGAGTCGAGATGAGACTGAACAGACACACTGGAACTCGTTCAGGGAAGAGTAGAGACTCGGAGTCAAGGGAACAGACACTCTACCACTTACTACCCTCCCCTACTCCGATCTAGTAGAGAGTCCCAAAAAGTCGATGCAATCACATTGGTACCTAGACTGACTCTCCTTCCTACTACCAAAACGAGAATTGAAAGTGGGAATAGATGGACCTTACTGAACTGGACGTCCTTCTTCCCCTTCGTTTCTCATAAGATTCGTCCCGGTCCCTTCCCCTTCCGTCTGAAGAGGGATCCCATTAAAACGTTAGGATCCTACCCTCGACCCGGTTCGGGACGTCGGATATTGACCAGGACCCGGTGAATTAGTCGATAACCTCACCCTCCCTAGGTCGGGTGACAGGAGACACGGGGGTTCTAGATCGTGGAATCTTCTTTCGGAAAATTCCGTCAGTGAAAGTTATGGATGGGTCCTCACCCCACCACACCAGAGGGAAAGGATGAAGTTGGGTTTATCGAGACGAAATTAGACTAAATACATGACCCTAAGATCTATTTCAAAGTAAACTTTTCAAGTCAAGGAAACGGAGAAGGAAGTTGACTGCCCTTCCGTCTCGATGGGGGCCCCGGGTAGAACTTCACCAAAGAGTCTATATAAGGTCAGAGAAACATTTCGGTCCGTTCTCCCCTCCAGGAAGGGTCTCTGTGTGTGTAGTTCGTGGGAATTGGGGAGGTCTCGGATTTTGACGGAGAAAGGGACTGACTGGTGAGAAGAGGCGAGAGAGACATCGTGGGATCCGGACTCGACGTCGTCACCGTCGTTACTGTCACCGTTGAACCTGGTTGAAGAGACCTCGGTCCTGCTCGAAGTATACGAGTTTTGACCGCATGTCGAGAAGACTACTGACGGGACCATATCCACAAGTAATTCACAATCACCCGGTTATCGGATGGGAGGAAACGAGGGGGTCACATGGGTGGATTACGAGGTCTTTTGTTGGACCCTCTATCGGACGTAGTCGGTATAGTCGAGTCGAAAGGTAGTATCATCTTAAAACTTATATACAACAAAAGAAAATAAAACTTTTTGTTATTTGTCCGGTGTCAACAAAACACTCTAGACCCCAACACACGAAGAGGGAAATAAGACCCCCGAGGACTCTTCCACCCTAGTATTGTCGTCTTCATCCAGATGACGGGGAAAATTCGGAAAAAGGAGTGAGTTTGGTAAAAATGAGGGAAGTGAGTTTACATTACACCCCGTTCAAGTGAATCTTCGTAGTCTGGAGCCTTCTCTGTAACCAGTATTTCGGGTCGGTCGTAGTCCCCTTAGTCGAGTCTTGGAGGGACTGTCGACCTTCTAGGTCCAGAAGGACAACGATGGGTCGTACGAAGACTGGGTAAAGGGACGGAAGGGAGTGACCCTTGGTTTGTTGTCAACTTTCGGTTTCTCTTTAGAAGGAAACAATGAACAGATGAGGAAAACGGAACTTTTCTATTTTACCTGGAGGGACACCACCCGTGACCTCGTCTCTTTACAGGATCCCTGACTGGGTCTCGAAAAGACACCAGTGTGTTAAGGAATTCTGGGAGTCACGGATGGGACAGTCAGGACTCGACAGTTCTCTGTCCCTACTTATTTAATACAAGAGTGGGGAGTCTCGGGAGACGGGTCACTTTTTCTTGTTTTAAGTGGTTAATACTATTGGACTACGGAAACAATTCACAGAATTCTTTCGGGACCACATGTACTCAAGAAACAAAAAGAGTCCACTATAAAGGTCCCACCACCAACCGACTTCCATTCTAACTGATATTATAGGGGGTGAGGTTGAATCCTCTCACTATCGACCGACTTTCTCACCCGTGGACGCTCCGGTCAAACCCGGACGTGTTTCGTTTTGTTCCCTGTCTTGGTCCGGTATAAGGTCGGTTCTACGAACAAGGCATTTACTGATTCTATTCGTTACTACTTCTCCTCTTCCGTATACGATATTTTACGATTCATCCTTAACTTACCTTCACAGGACGGTCTCTGATCAGTTCCAAAATTTGAACTCAATCCTGTGATCCCTCAAGTGAATCTCCTATAGGACTTATAGAAGCACCCATACACATACAATAGTAAAAAGATCTCGATCAAGTGTCTAAATTAGTCTAATAACTTCCCTGGGTACTCGGGTTGTCGGGGTTTCCAATTCTAAAGGACACGACACACCTGGGTTGGTAGTCCGTACCCGTCTCGTCAGACGTGTCCAATTACGTGCCCATTCAAAGGGAGATTACGAAGGGAGAGGACACTTTACGACAGAATCACCGGTTTTTACAGTCTTCTCTCGGGAGTTCCTCGTAGATCCGGTGTAGAAAAGTTCCCTAAATGTTTATATATATGACCCCGTGTCGGAGTCGTAGATGAGACACCCTTCTACCGACGACGTTTGGGAACCAAGAAGAAGTCGCGAAGAGATTTCGTGGGACCTAAAAATAACACATACATAACCATAGTATATATTTTAAAGATAAAAAATTTTTACCCGAAATTACGAGTTTTTTACAAACCTTTAGATCAGGGGATTAAATCATATAACTCTGTAATTAAGTCTCTTTTTCCCATCCCCAAACGGGTTCCTGTGTCCAATTGTCAAACCACATCTAGACTCAAAGACCATTATAGTCATGGTGGACCCATTAACAACAAATCAATGATTCAACGCAGACTGAGACGCTGGGGTACCTGACGACGTGTGGTCCGAAGGTATAGAGGGTCTCAAACGAGTTTGAGTACGGGTAACCCAACCATTACGATAGGTTGGTAGAGTAGGAGACAACCGGGGAAGACAGAAGTTAGAAAGGGTTATAGTTCCAGAAAAGGTCACTCAACCGAGAAACGTAGTCCACCGGTTTCATAACCTCGAAGTCGAAGTCGTAGTCAGGAAGGTTACTTATAAGTCCAAACTAAAGGAATTACTAACTGACCAAACTAGAGGAACGACAGGTCCCTGAGAGTTCTTAGAAAGGTTATGGTGTCAAGTTTTAGTGGTTAAGAAACCACGAGTCGGAAGATATACCAGGTTGAGTATAGGTTTATATTACCGGTCTTTTCAGTATCGAAACTGATATATCTGGAAATAGTCGTCCAACTACAGAGACGAAAAAATTTTAAGACAAATACAAACAGTATCTAAAAGAAGGTTCCTCGTTCACAGAATTGAATTACCGACGTAAGTAACAGGGGGTACTAAAAACCTCGGGTTCTTTCATTTCAGACAGTAACAAAGGTATCAAACGGGTAAATACATGGTACTTCATTACCCTGGTCTACGGTACTAGAAACAAAAAACTTACAACTCAAAATTCGTCCAAAATAGCGAGAGGAGAAAGTGTAAGTAGTTCTCCGAGAAATGAAGGAGAAGTGAAAGACGGTAATTCCGCCATAAACGTATAGACTCCAACAACTATAAGGAGGACCGTCAGTACTTAGGTCGAACACTAACTAAGTAGGTCGGACCATAAACCGTACTACATGAGACGTATCTTCAATTTATTCGTCCCACTGTTATCTATCGGCACTACATGAAGAAAGGGTTAAACCTTGTTAAGACAACAAGGTACAGATCAAGATTGACAACGAAGAACTGGACGTATATCCAAAGAGTCCTCTGTCCAATCCACCAGACCATAAGGGTAGAGAAATTCTTAACAGGTGTCAAACAACAGTAGGTGTGTCAGTTTCCGAAATCATATCAGTTACTTCGTCTACAAAAAGACTTTAAGAGAACGAAAAAGATACTAGGTTGTCTACAACCGTTAAACTAGAGATCAACGAGATGTAAAAGATTTACGTCGAACATATAGACCTTCAAGAGTTAAGTACATTACAACTTGGGATCGAACTTCCTAAAACTCGTAATGGAACGATCGTAAACTTTACTCGAGTCAACATGTCATCAAACCTGTAAGAAACCGTAACGGGAAGAAACTCTAACCTTACTTTCGACTGGAAAATGTCAGGACACCGGTGATGACTCAAAAGGTGTAAACGACTGTATGACTCATGTCGTGAAATTGTCGTAGTAGAAAATGCCAAACTTTATCGAGTAGACCTTAAGGTAGTGGAGGTGATCGAAACAAACATCATTACGAAGGATGCCGGGTGAACTGAAGTGTGAGGTCCTACAGATCGAGAACCACTCACTGGTGTGGTAGTTCCAATAGGTCCAGTAATTCTAGAAAAAAACATGTCAAGAAGACACATAAGAACGGTGGAGAAGAATTACAGAAGACGAAAACAATCTAGGAACGGTAAAGACAGGAAATCACGCGGTAGAAACGTACTTTACAAAGAAACCACAGAGGTCCAAAGAATTTCTTCAGAGATTAGAAAGGGTAAAATAACAAAAGGAGATAAAGAAACGTAACAAGTAAATTCTTCCGGAAGAATAGAGAGGAACGATAAGAAACCTTGAGATGTAAGTCAACCTAATAGAAAGGGAAAGAGGAAACGGAAAACTCAGAGAAGAAAAGAGTCAATAAACATTCCGGAGGAGTCTGTTGGTAAAACGGAAGAACGTAAAGAGAAAGAAACTCTACCAAGACCAGTGATGGAGGGTATGTTACAATGTTTGGAGGTAGGTATCAAGAAGTTCGTGGGATAGTCTAGATTAGGGAACTTAGAGAAACAGTGAAGGTGACATATTAACATTCCCTAAACTAAATCTAGTATGGACTTACCAGATAACCAAAGACATGAAAGAAGTTAAATACAGACTTAAAACGTTATTCTTCAAGTATTAGACTCGGTATCAACTGAGGTGTAGAGTAAAAAAAGACTGACATATCTCGAAGAAGTAGAAGTCTTTATTAGTTAGACTAAAGTCATAACTGGTAGACCACTACAGGTACACATATCAGTAGAGAACACAACAACCTTCTTCAACAAACGATACTGGTCACACAAGAAAACTGTTTTGAGACAATCGGAAACGGGACAAAGTAAAACACGACGTTCCGGTTTGAAAGGACAATGAGGTCCATAGAAAACAGAAGGATGAAACATAAGTTTAGGGGACACTACTTTTCATGTAGTAAAAACCACAATCATGAACAATCTGTATGTTTAATGACTTGGAGTGAGGTCTACATGAAGTCTTACCGACTGTCACCGGTCGTTAGACCAAATTGTTCGGGAAGTCTATTAAGAGTTCGTGTTATTTCAGACTCAACGAGACCACATCTCCTTCTTCGATGGGTTTTTATATCCAAGGTCCGGAACCTTCTTTTCTCGACACTACTTGGATCTGTCGTTTAATTTTTCGCATCTGTAGTGAAACGACTGTTTCCGGGTATATCAGTTTCAATACCAAAAAGTTCATTAGTACATACTTACACTCTCAACCTGGTATTTCTTCCAACTCGTGACTTCTTAACGACGGTTGGGAATTATAAGAAACCTTCCTGACTACGACTTCGAGGTTATGAAACCGGTAGACAACACTTCTCGGTTGAGTAACCTTTTTTGGGACTACGATCCTTACTAACTCCCGACCTACTCTTCCACAACTGTCTCCTACTCTACCAACCTACCGTAGTGGTTGAACTACCTGTACTTAAACTCGTTTGAGACCCTCTATGACTTCATGTCCCTTTGGTCCACACGACGTCAGGTACCCCAACGTCTCAACCTGTACTGACTCGCTGACTTGTTGTTGTGTGAGATGGTGAATTACTCTTGTTGGAACCCGTTTAGTACGGTGTCAAAGAAGTAAACAGTTTCCTCCTATAAATGGAGTACCCGAACATTTCTAGTTTTCTAGTATCTATACTTCAAAGAGAATTTCGAAAGATACACACTAAAGACACCTAAGTACGGTCCCAACCATCGGAACTTGAGTCCTGAGTTCAGAAGTATATTGGGTCCTTTTTCACGAGAAGACATCGGGAGTTTCTGACTGGATTTCTATTCTTCATCCGATAACTTCGGGTAAAGATTCAGGTACCTCTCATTCGGGTAAAGATTCAGGTACCTCTCATTCTTGGTTCCCAGTAGTGACCAACATCAGGAGGACTTTGGACTCTAAAGACTTCGGTCCAAGTACCTTCTCGTCTGTGGTGACACTATTTCCCGAGTGACCGAACTCTCGTTACTCCGAACCCCAAGATGAGAACCGGGACAAGTCGGAGTTAGTTTAGAGAAGTCAAGAATCACGGAGTCAAGAGTATGGATATGGAACTACCTCAGGTACGTCGACTCGCGAGGGGTGTCAGGGGTGTACTGAAGAGATACTTGATATCCCAAGAGATCCGACGAAAATCGAGACTATAAGACCGATTCCGAGTCGTCTACTACAGAAACACCTGGACTCCGATAAGGCACCCCTTTGCCACTCAGCAAATCTCTTTATTCAGACTGGGGAATAGGGAGGTGATTCAAGATTGGGTGGTCAACCTCCGGACCAGGTCGGGTCGGGACAACCTTTTCGGTTGACTAAACGTGAAAATCGACACAATCATATTTTTTTAATCTCTCGTATATAAATGACACTCCCGAAGGGGCCACCTAGTCACCATTTCTTAGACGAACGTTTATGTCCTCTGCGTCCAAGTGAGGGACTCAGCCCTTCTAGGGGACCTCTTCCTTTAACGTGGCGTGAGGTCATAACAACGGACCTCTTAGGATACCTGTCTCCTCGGACCGTCCGATGCCAGGTACCCCAGTGTTTTCTTAGCCTATACTGAATCACTGATTTATTTTTACAAATGACACTATTTTAAGTCTACTTGAGTGAACCCCTCTAGGGAGGAGAATAACAAATAGAGTTCTACGTTTAGGTTCCTGTCTTTAGATTTAGAAATCCTCCACTCACACATAAACATGCACACCATACCGAAAACAATCACTATAAACATTTCTCTGTCTCGGTAATCACCAATCATTTGTTTTTCAAATACGTCATTAATTTACATCAATGTCAAGTAACAACAGTTCCTATGTCGTAAAAGGTAGTACTAATATTCACTTTGTTTTGGAGTACTTCATCAGTCGTGTAAGTACGATCACTCTTGTATAACGTTTTGTAACGTGTACGTAAAGTCCACGTCTGTTTTGACCCTTGTCCTATACAAAAGAGAGTGGAGACCAATCGAAACACGTGAAGCAGTAATTCTGAATGTAAATACAAACCCAGTTTGTTTCTTGGGTTTCTATAAAATATTTTCGAATGTCGGTAATATGTCATAGTAAATTAGGGTGTTTACCTATTTCGTTTGAAGATATCGAGTTTCTATACGTTTGGTCCTGATTTTAATCAGTTAGACGGATACATATATCGATCGACGTCATACTATCTATACCTTATACGACTCAGAAAACCGTAGTAGATAAATCTGTTCGTTCAAGGGTTTTATATGACCAAACTAAAGGTTACTCTTGATTCACATCACGGTAAAATCAACGTCTAATACGTGTGGAGTCACAGTTCGGACTCCTTTTTGGTTGATCCCCTTCCATCTCTTCCCAACCTTCCTGTGGACTCGTCCCGAGAAACCTGTTGAACTGTAATGAAAGGGACACGTCGAGGTCTGGACCAAGGGTCTCAATTTGTTTCACATAACTTTAACAACCGGGAGTTTTTCCCACAAATATGTTTCAGGGTATGAATTTCGTATGTATTTTGTCATTGACTCACGGAGAGTTTTACTCGAGAAGATATATTCTTCTTTTGGGTCACGGTTCTCAATTACCTACATTCACAAACTTAATGACATATTTCTATTAAATAAGATTTTATCTTTTTTACCTAAATCTTCATAAGAGGACCTTTGATCCTCTCTCTCACACATATATATATATAGGTGTAAAGTAATGAATCTTCTTTTCTAAACATATGGTAAAGGTATTCCGTACACAGTAGGGGGGAAGGTAAAGAACGTGGAATTCTCTCGTACGTTACCGACATACAATGGAAACTTTTCCGAGGAAAAGGAAACTCGGTAGAATGTCTTTACCACGAGACCTAACTGATACGGTGAGGTCTCAGTGTGAAGAAGTCCAACTTTATTTTTATTGTTATTTTGTTTGTTGTTTTAGTGTTTTTATTTTTTTTTTTAGTGTTTTAGATATTTTAGATTCCGGACTTGTCCGTGTCTGAACGATACTCAAGTCTTTCAGTCACTTCCTTAATTTTAATGTTTCGTGGAGAACGTTTTATATGAAGAACTTTTGGTGTGTTTTGTGACACGTCATTGGGGATGAATCATGAACCTCCATTCATAGGACTTCTTGTGTGTGAATCGGGGTCCTACCTTCGAACTAAACTAATAGTTCCTATGGTTTCCCCAAAGTTACAAAGAAACATAAACGATAAAATATTAACGTCTGTTTTACCTTGTCAGTTCACACGTCTGGAGTTATATTTGTTCGAGTTAAATACGTAAGAATAAACATGTCGAGGTAAATATCTAAGAATGTCCACTTGTTGATTGTTAAAACATGTGTTTTAGAGAAAACGTTCCTGTATAATTTAAATTATCCGATTTCTCTTTGAATACGGTATATCACGAACTTTGATACGTGTTATAGATAACGTGTATCATTAGTTCTCCGGAACTTTTTAAGAAATAGATATTTGATGACGGGAAACATTTATTTTCGAGGGAGTACTAGGACCCGATGAGGGAACACTGTGTGTCACGGTGTTTGTATTACTTTTCAGTCATGGTTTGGATCAAATTCTACTCAAAACATGTAAACAAAGATATGTCAGTCCTCTTTTTCTCTATGTTAAACATAGTTGTCTTCCAGTAAAGACCAATAAACTCCGTAACGAGGATCGACGAAACTAAGTATGTGTAAAATACTCTTCTTACTGTTAACAAAAATCCTTTATTTATGTATACGACGGAATTCTTTATAAAGGACATAACCCTCCTCGAATGTAAAAAAAAACTAACGAATTGTATTTGTACAAGGTCTACTTGACATAGGCTCTTCTAATTAGAACACGAAGAGATGTCACACGTCGATCACCTATGACACCATGGTAACTACTAAAAACATCCTTCCACTTGATAGACCGTGCTTCCGTCATCTCAGTAGATTCTAACAGTGTATGGGACTGAATCTGTACCCTGTCTAAATCTTCCAGGTTTTTCAACTTCCATACTTTACCACAAACACACTTTGTCGTTCGTGAAGCGAGAGATCACTGGACGACGATTCAGTGAAGTCAGCACAAGCTGAGACACGTTGGGGTATCTGCCGTCGGGTGGTCCGAGGGGACAGGGACCCTAAGAGGTCCGTTCTTGTGACCTCACCCAACGGTAAAGGAAGAGGTTAAGCACTTTCACTTCAGTGAGTCAGGACAGGCTGAGAAGTGTTCGGGTGCCTGACACCGGATGGTCCGAGGAGGCAGGTACCCTAAGAGGTCCGTTCTCATGACCTCACCCAACGGTAACGGAAGAGGTGAGATACCTGGATGGACCGTCTTTTATGAAAATGAGGAGTTATGTGACCCTCTATCTTTCTAGTTTCCCATCCTCTACTTACACTTGACACCATTTGACTTTTCTTTGTGGCTCTCCTTCAAAACTAATTGGTCCTGTCTCTGTCTTTCGGTCTTTCGTCGTACGTTCGGCAATAGTTTGGTGGTCTTTATTGGGACTGATGTCAGAGTGTAAGCCTCACAAAGTGTCATTCTTTGTAAATATCCGTCACAGTGTGGAAGAGTACTTCTTTGTTTTCCGGTTCTGGTCCGGAAGAGTTGAAAGTACTTTTTTTTGATGGTATCTTTAATCGTTCAAGGTCGAGTTCTTTATCACTCGACCAGTACCAAGTTTTACAACGTTATATGTTACCTAAGTTTTTCCCCAAATAAATCACGTCGACAAATTTTTTTGTTTTGGTTATTTGCGGAGAAGATCTCCGTAAATCGATGTTTCCAAGGGTGGGACTCGTTCTATGTTCAACGGGTATATCACGACAGTTGAGTTTCAGGACGGAAGGAATCATTAGGTAAATTCTTAATGGATTCCAGTTCACGTGGGAGACGTACGTAAACTTCATACATTGACTCGGTCGATAATCGTTTCTACATCATAGGGGAAAACCTTCGAAAAAGGTGGATCTTTTAGGGGACTAAAACAAAGGATTTCTTCAAGACGAGGTGGTTACTATCTGGAATAACGGGTTTCCAATCTACCGTCCTCTTTCACCTAATGTACTACCACGTGACAGGAAGTTACGGAAAGTAGGACACAACAAATTATGACGTATCCAGTCTTCAGGTTTCTCGTAGGTAACCGGGGGGGGGGGGGGAACTTACGTCGAAAAACACAAACAGTAAATTAGAGAGGACCCTAATTCCCTTCGTTTAAGACCATCATTTAGGGAACTAGGACCAGGTTGAGAAGACACGAACAGATCGTGTGCGTTGATGATACGAAGCTTGAACTCTCATAGTTGAACCTTGATAGGTAGTGGAGAAGACGTCTTCCGTAGTTAGACTAGGGATTAAATGATTCCACTTCTCTGAATTTTCACTTCTTGAGAGTTATTTACAACTGTTCATTTTTCACGTTTCCTTTATCTCGGTCAAACGAGACCCACGGATTCTTTCGTTCTAAGTTTATAACTCTACATCAAAGTGAAAGTTTTGATCAACTTTGATACTTTATACTACATTTTAGTAGTTCAGTCTAAACACTACATATGTCGATATCTGATTTCTGACACGTTTCAGACAGAAAAATAGTGGTGACAAGTTTTCCAATATATCTCTATGTGTATGTGTGTGTGGAGTTTGATTTATGTATGTCAGTATGTACGTTATATTAACGATTGTTATCCAAACTTTATATCGAGATCTTTGAAGTTACACTGGGATATAGACTCAATTATTTCCATAACTTACCAGTCTATAGGTACGTTATTTCATACAGAAATGAAAATTTATCTAAATTTATAAGAATAATTTTTCGGATTTACCTAACTAGGACTATGAGAACGAGAGATTTAATCTATACGGTAACTATGAAGTATTATATCTTACACACTGATTCTTTTGTCAACCATTACCTTAGGGAACCTCGGAGAACGTAAATCCGGAAAGGGGACCCAAAACAGGAGGTAATGGACGTACCACGTCACGTTTTCCCATATCCTGAACCTCAGTCTCCTGAACCCACACTCAGAACTGAACCAGTGAACGATCGTCACACTGAAGTCGTTCAATGAAAATTTGAGTGACTCGAAGTCAAAGGAACAGATCTTTTGTTCTGTAATCATTCTGAAAGGAGTGTCCCAACAATACGTGAAGTTACTGTTTGTCAAACATTGAACATTTCACATTGTGTTTTGATAATCAATGATAATAGTATCATAATCACGTAATAACCATAAGTATAAATATATTTCTTTATTCAGGATATAGTACAGTTGCACGTCGGGATTCGAATCTTTGTTAGTTCCGACGATCAACGACCCGTAGACGACACACCCCTAAGAAGAGGTAGTGACTTTCTTGTTACAAACTTCCCTTTTATAACGTCTCCAAGAACATCCAGACTATGACCACGAGACCCTAGTAAACGAGGGACCTTAGTAACGTGTAAGGTTAGGTTCCTAAGTAGGTTTCGACGAGGTAGAAAAGTCCGTGTGAGGCATGGTACTGACCGAGTATCGTACCAACGTACTCCGACAATGAGTTCCCTATCCTCACCATCGGTATCCTCAGTCAACGTGTCCCGTCACCCAGGGTCGACCGTACGACAAGGGCTGTGTCTCCTCCTGCGGAAACGGAGTACCCTAACAAGAGTATATCCGCTCTTAGTCTTTACGACAGGTAGGCTCAGTAGTGGTCCCGTGCAGGACCGACCCCCCAACGGGGTCCTACCTATAACCCTCCGTACCCTATCAGAGGTCCTGTCGACCTCGCACGAGGTCAACAACCCACGACCCGTACGTCTTGATTCACCCTCTGACTAACGAACACCCCCCGAACGAATCTCAGAAGACCCGGTATCGAGACGTGAGCGCAATTCCGAAGTACCATTGGTACTCCTTTTCCGACTTCTACCAAGACTCTACGACTCGCTACGTCGAAGTTTGACGGAAGTCCTACTCATAGTCGATGTCGGTTCATGTCCAACAACATTCTCCTTATCAACAGCAAGGACCATACCGAGTATGCTAACAGTCCTGTCTCCAACCCTAAGGCCCGTATGTTGGGGGCCAGACGAAGTCGGTACATCATGAGAGCTAATACGTACGACAACTACAAGTCAAACCTCTTCAGCGGATTGTGACTTATCATCGACACCAGGGGATTCCCGAGTTTGAAACCCATAACGAGTCGTATCGATTATCCCCAGGGCACCGATAACCATTGGTCCTACCCACCCATGACGTACGACCAGTACACGAGGTTTCTCCTGAAGACCACCCTCTTTACTCTCCTAGGACCATGACCCGACGACCGACTTGCCCACAACTCCCGTGGGTGACGTACCGAAAACCCCCCACCCTAACACCCCTGTGAATTTCGTCAGTGTTCACTCCCCTGTCTCGACCGGAGTCCGAATGCCCGTTACCTGTCGGTAAGGAGTCCGAGGTGTCGGTGCCTGGCCTACGACCCTAGGCTAACTGCGAACCCCCAGTGCGCAAACTGAAGACTCCAATATAGTGGAAACCGTGATCTGTCGGGACACGGTGTGAACCGGTCCCACGGAAGTGAGTACCAAAAATAACACCTGTCAAACCGTGACTACGCCTCGAGTAGTCGGTGGCTTGCGACGCCAACCAACCGGGCGAGGCCTACCATCATAAACGTGAACACCGGCATCCACGTAAAAAACGGACTTTTTATTACGGGACCCCATTCTGAGAGAGAGTGTCACCACGTTGAGAGACACGGTCTCCGACAAAATTGTTAGACCAGTGAGTCCAATCTCAAAATGAAATAATTGACAAGAATTTCTGTCCTCTGTCTGTTGTGGTACCACCGTAGTGTGTGACACTCACCTCTCCTTTCTTCACCTTTGGATCCCTCCTTTGACGTCACACTTTCCATTGTCACCAGTAACTTGTCAGAAGTAAAAGGACTTTAAGTGTTGAAACAGATCCGTATTGGACGTACGACTCCGTATCTCGTCATCGTCCGTCCCACCAAGTCACGTTTCTCGTAACCGGACCTCCGACCAGTCTAGACTCGAAATTAAGGTCGATACAGTGAATAATCGGTACACTTGAACCATTCACTAAAAATTAAAGACACGGAGTAAAAGGATAAGACATTTGTTCCAAGTATTATTACAGAAATAATATTCCAGTAACACTCCTAATTTACTTCTATCACTTGTACTTTATAAGATACTATACTTATTTACTATCCACTCTTGTTTGTGGATCTACAGAATATTTATTTACTAATAAGTTTTTGTCACTTGTAAGTTTAAACGGAGTCTGGCGTCGTGTATAGAATGACAATCCGAGTGTTTGAAACACAGTGTCCCTGAACGTATTCTAGTACTTTCGTGAGATCTTTCGATATAAATAAATAAATGAAATAAAATAAAACTTAATTAATTAAATTAAATTAACCTCCGATTAATGAAATGTTATAACATCACCAAAAACGGTATGTAACTGTACTTAGTCGGTACCCACATCTTTTGATATAAACTTTATCCTTCACTTCTATTTCAAACCTTCGTTTGACCTTTTACGTCTAACCTTCTTTTCCCATTATAACTTTCTCCCGCGTCAGTGGACGGACTTTCTGTGTAGGAAGAACCCCGGTTTACGTCAAACAGTAACGGGAAAGAAGAAGGTGTCTAGTTCATTCAAAGACGTGAAGGGACGGGGGTTGTTGTGATGAGTCCTGTCTCTGTCAATCTTCTCTTTTTAGTAAAATTGATCACTGTTAATAAGAAAGGAAGTTAAGATCAATGGACAAAGAGTCCTTTAAAGATCCTACCAAGAAATTTACGGATTAACTTTTATATACTTTTGTGTCTGAAATTGAGTGTCTTACCTGTTCGGTCCTAAAAGGGAAACTTTCCCTTTGGAACTCCTCTTCTCATAAGTGTCTGAAGAAGTCAAAACGTATATCCATGAGTGGTATTCCTGTACCAACGAAGAACACAAGTCCTTGTTGCCCAGAGAAAGAATTCTTCAAAAGTTCCGAACCCGGTACTGCAGGATTTCCTAGTAGACCTCCGTATTTGGACTTTCGTTCGTTCGTTCTCCATTTGATAGGGAATAGTCCTCAAGTCCGGAAGTAATGTACAACGAATATGATAACAGTATCGGAATATTATCGGGAAACACGGAGTTCAAATAGAAGACGATTCAGTCGTCAAGAAGGGAGACAAAGGTGAACTTCTGTTCTTTCCTTACTAAAAAGGGTATGTAGTAAGAAGACACCTAATATTCAAGGTTGGTGTGACTGTACAGACGGCCAAGGGGGTTGCACGTTGGGTAAAAGTGTAGAAATATCGAAATAAGTACTACAAGAGAAATGGATATTACGGGTCTTCGGGAGAAAGGAGACAGACATTTGAGGTAGAGTTTACAATAAAGGAGACACTCTGAAAAAGTATAGTAAAGTGTATCTGTTTCGTTAAATTTTTTAAGATTGGTATCTCAAATAGGGTTATGAAACACCCTTAGAGTAGAGATTCATGTGAAACTCGAAGAATTCCCACTCAGAACAATAAATAAGTCGGAAAATAAGGGTACCGTTGGTCGTATTTCGTGTTATATGTCATTCACAAGTCATTACAAATAACTTTACTTTAATTTAGACAGGAATCACCATTAAACGTAAATCCGATAAGTCTTGGATATCCTTTCTTTGCATGAACAGTAAGTGTTTTCTTATGTAGTCGTTCGCGAGGAGATATTTGAAGAAGGTAAGACCGAAAAGCTGAACTTCCAGAGCCATCAATAGTAACCTATGTTACTACGGTAGTCTTAGTTTTCGGTCAAACTGATACTTGGCCAGTAGTATCGTTTGTTGAGAAGACGGGACCTGGGAAGCCCTACCACACTTCTGTTCTTAGAAAAGGAAAAGGTCAAATGCATCCTATAGAACTAGACAACTTTATACCTAATATACGGTGTCTTATATTTAGTATAAACCTTTAGTTGTCGTAATATGGGTATAATTTTTTATATTTTCAACTATGATCGAATTATATAATAAACGAGAATCTCTTTTACGTCGGTGATAAGGACCGATACCGTGGTAAAACCTGACACTAAAATCGGTTCAACGAAAGGGGAAAGGTGAGGTCAAAAGAAAGTCTCTTTTGTTTCCTTTATCTAATTTAATGTAGATTCAAAAAACTTTGATCGTACTTGTCATTCTTTATTGTAACTATAGGATTGTAAAAACTCCGAATAAAACGGGAAACCGACGTCGTGGTCCAAAACCAACGACTTCTTCGGTCCCTTCATACTACTCTTACACAGACTGTCCTCCTTTTGTTACATAGAAAGAATCCCTGTTTGTAAAAACGGAAGACGGACTTCCTTTCGGTGGTGATTCCTTTTTATAATTCACCATCGTATACTCATGACTGGGGGAAATGAAAATCGGAGAAATTATTACTTCTTTCTTCAAACTCATCCCGGTCCTATGTGAGAACCTCTTCCGTTACCGTTGGGTGACGTCATGAGAACGGACCTTTCAGGGTACCTGCCTCCTCGGACCACCCGCCGTCAGGTACCCCAGTAACTCTCAGCCTGTACTGACTCGCTGAAGTGAAAGTGAAAAGTGAAAGTACGTAACCTCTTCCTTTACCGTTGGGTGAGGTCACAAGAACGGACCTCTTAGGGTCCCTGTCGCCTCGGACCACCCGACGGCAGATACCCCAACGTGTCTCAACCTGTGCTGACTTAACTGAATCGACGTCGAATCGTCGTTCTAGGTGAGTCTGACTCCGACCCTCGGACAAGTCGTCAACCGTCTGTTGGGGTACTGTGACTTGGAAGAGTAAAACATTTATTCCGTTCTGGACTATGAGTCTCTTAACCCCATAACTACGAGAGTTTACGACAATTCTCGATCGAAATATATGATAATATTCACTTACATCACTAGGAGGACGGTTATCCCGGTGTAGTATTGAAAACACCTGAAATCCGTGAAAACGGAAGTACCCAGAAAAGAAGGTATTTCTTTACAATCCAAATATGAAATGTTGATACAACCATATTTGTGTTTATTAGGTCAATCCATGTAATAATATATAAATAACGATATAAGTTAAAAGGGGAGACTACAATTTTTCGATTATTTTAATTTGGTAAATGTGTCCTAGGATATTCATATATAATGCTTGGGATCCGTGAACCGGATGACACGAAGTACCTATTTAATCGAAACTTACGACACCATGAAAAGAGAAAAAGACAAGATTGGGGATTAAACGTTTAGGGTGTTATTGAATTGACGATGTCCTACTCTAGGTAACAGATACCACCAAAGAACTCATAAAACCTTTTGAGTTCAGTACAAGTATTAGTTTAAGTAGGGGGAAAAACAGACTTCGAATACCAGTTTATCTTTGTGAGAAAAAAAGTTGATACACGAAATAAAAAACGAACTTTAAGTTCAGATAAATTGACGAGACACGGTATCGTGTTGTCTAATAAACCTAGTCCTCTTTAGACGAAATTTTATGTGTTAATTTTTTTTTTTTTTGTAAAATTCACATGAGTTATCTAAATCTTTTCGTGAATAGATTAAATCCTCGTAACCCGAGAGTGGTTTGATAGAACGGTCGAAACGAAGACCTACTCTTCTTTACAGAATTAACTTAATCATGGACATTAACCACGTAGTCCCGCCCTAACGAGGAAAGAGGTACGTCCGTGTTTATGTCATTATAGAAATACCGGAAATAGATCCTTGGTTAGGTGTCGTTCAACATAAGGAGACGTCCTCTTGAGAAGAAATAAGGGTACCGAAGTCCTTCTATCCCTTACTCTCATCTCTCCTAACTATTGTTCATTGTTTCTTTATGAGGTTTATCCGAAAAAGAATCACACTTCTGTAATTGTTGTCTATATAATGAAAAACTCCTACGGTTTTTACATAAAAATTCTCTTATTTATTTTAAGAAAATTTTTAAGGTAATAATGTTTATAACGGTAAAAGTAATGTGTAAGTAAGTTCCGGTGTCTATCAATTATTGTTGAAGGTTTAATATCGTCGGGATCACCGATAAAGGATAGTAATAAAGATAAAAGAGAGTAGAGAAAGACAAAGATAATGGTAAAGAAAAAGTTTCTAAGGATATAAATAGTCTACTTTTTTCTTCACAGTGGTCTCCAAACCTATTTCAAATATCTCTTAATCAACCTTTACTTAAAATTCATGTAATTCATTCGAATTTTTCATTGTGACTATCGTTTTTTTCTATGTGACTTTACGACTGACTTTTATCAATAGTGTTAATTAATTTATACTAAACGGTTGTTTTTAATGTCAGAACTTTTAAAATTCTACACCCTTTACGAGTGTTATATTACGATTTTCTCTTTTCCTTCCGAAACCTGATGTATATTACATTAGGTTTAAAATATCTCCTTTCAGATACATGTCATAGAGGAAATAAACCAAAGTACTATGTGTAAAAGTAAATTACTAACAAGTTTCTGTAATTTACCTTTTAAGGTCTTTATTCGTTAAGTACAAAATCTGATACGTGGTAAGACTCATCTCAATACTTTAGACCACGGTAGGGTAAGGTAGGACGGACTCCACTTAGTAGAGAAACAGGTCGTATGGGGTGGGTATTCAGTGAATCATCCTAGAGAACAATAGTCCAACTGACAAAGTCATAGTGTCCCGAACTCAAGTTCATTGAGTAAAATGAATTATTACCAAGGTTTCGTGTTTTTATCACCACGACCGTTAAACTTATACGACTTTTCTGCCATTTCACTTTTCCACTTTCAAGAATTGAATTAATTTCTTTCTTTTTTTCGAGTATACGACTCCAACGATTCTAGGTAAGTTCCGTCCTCTTCCTCCGTTGTCTAATCTATCAATCTACCGTAGTAGTTAAGTTACTTGTACTTAAACTAGTTTGAGGTCCTCTATCACTTCCCATCCCTTCGGACTTCACGACGTCAGGTAACCCAGTATTTCTCAACCTGTACTGACTCCCTGACCCGTTGTCGTTACCGTTGTTGTTTTTGTTGTTTATTAACGAACTTCGATATTAGTCTTGATTTTTTCCGACGATCATGACTGAGACGGAGAGGAAGACGAGAAGGGTATATAGGAGAAGATAAACTTAACGGACCTAGTCTGTCAAAAAGAGAAGATTGAGAAGAGGGAGGACGATGAAAGGAAAAGGGTCCTTTCCCTCTATTTTTTTTAGTCTTTACTAATATCGAGGGAATTCCTCTTTATATAATGTCCCTCTTTACTTAACAAGAGCAACAAAAGGATATGTAGGTCCTACGTTTGTATTGAATCTCGGAACCGATTCTTTAAAGGGTCAGGTTGAGTCTTACGTAACCCTAAACGATTTTTGAAACTTAATTGGTAGACCTGAATTCTCGGGTCCAAAGTCTAGGTATAGTTGATTATGTCGACAATCAAAGACTTTCGTTTCGTTCCCTTACTTATCTCTTCCGTCCTACCTTTATTGGGAATCACCTTAAAACCAGTGTATCAGGTCTCCGAACATGACTTCCTTAATTGAATCTTTAATGAGTCTGGACAGGGTCTCGAAAGAGGTTTTTTAGTATTTTACCTGTTTCCAAGTTGTTACGATCACTTCTATCTTACTTAGTTAGATCTGATAATACCCTCTGACTCTTTCTTTGAAAATTCGTTATAAACCCGAACTGTGGACTTAGTAAGAGATTGGTGGTTTTACTAGGAAACGAATTGAGACAGAAAGTCCTTCCGGATCTACTCTTAAACAGATGAGATCAGTTTTTCTGTCAGGTCCAACCAGACTCAACGTGTGTTTTGTGGGAACAATATAACCGATTGGTTGAAAAGTTTTGGTAATTTTCCTTTCTTTTCCTTCATAGATACTTTTAATACTTGGAAGTAAACGTGGTTGAATTCATGCATTACGGTCAAATTCCAATTGGTCGGGGGTTGGTCAAATTAAGGGTTTGTCATCTCTTTCAAAGTTCTTTTTCTTTAGAGAAATCTTAAGAACGGGTCTCCCTTATTAAGGATGATTCTCTTTATCTAAAAGGGAGGGATATGGAGATCTGGTCTCGAGAGACCTGTTGAATAGATCTAGTAGAGATGAAGGATTTTGACTCATCCCCTTTTTCCCTTACTTCGGAAAATTTAAAAAGAATAAGGTTAAACATAAATGTTAATCACTCAAAATATAATACTATAGACTATGTACTGATACAAATTTTTTACTTCGATCTAGAGTGTAACACAGACAGACCTATACACATACAGAGTCGTACACAGAAACAGAAACCGATTATAACGACTCCAATTAAACGCTTACTTAGGATTAGATTAACCGGATTTCTTTTCATTGACGAATGTTTAGTTTGTTGAGATTTATGTTATTTTTAATTGGGTTTACATAGAGTCCAAGTGTACTTGACCCTTTATAAGTCATACTTTATGAATCATAATTATAAACAAACAAGTAGATTAATTACATCTGTATAGACTCAGTAATTATAGTTTGTGTCGTAAAAGTAACACGGATCCAAATTATATTCAATATAGACTATGTTCAAACAGTCGTTCCTTTAATTGAACTCTCTCCTTTGAAAATTCTTTTCTTTTATATTTACTCTATCCTCAAAAATCTATTTAAGATAATTCTTATTTTATATGAAATCCTTACAGACAGATTTTATCAGAAAGGTCTAAACCCATTGAGATTAAAGATCCAAACACGATTTGATTCACTACCCTCAAATAACTTATCGATCCAGTAAGGGTTTATTTTATTCTAAGGTTTTGTAATCAATGACTTGTGATTGAAGGAGAATGTCTCTTTGATTTCTCTAAAACCTTATAATTACTTATTACAAACCACGGTAGAACTCTATAAGAGAAATTCTTTCATTTACTAAAATCTTTAATAGTAACCATAAATGTAAGTGGTTAGATGGCTTACGATTATGTTTCCTCTCAAGTACTAACGAATTCCTTTCATCCTACACACAAAAGTCATTTCTTCCGCACTCCTTACTTTAACGTAAAACAATTCCCTTTTCCGTAGTCTCCCCTCTGTATGTTTGGTATTAGTGTCTTTTGATCAGTTAGATTAGTGTGCCTGGTGTCGGAACAGATTGAGTTACTTTGATTCGGTACGACACACCCCGATGGGTTCTGCCCGTCCAGTACGGCCTCTCCAGACTGTGTTACACCAGGTGACCTCTTCCCTTACCGTTTGGTGAAGTCATAAGAACGGAACTCTTGGGGTACCTGTCATACTTTTCCGTTTTACTATCCTATGACTTTCTCTTTGAGGGGTCCAGCCATCCACGGGTTATACGATGACCTCTAGTCACCTCTTCATTGAGGTCTTTCTTACTTCCCTACCTCGGTTTCGTATTTGTTATGGGTCAACATCTACACTGATCACTATCATCGTCCCAGACTACGACATTTCTCGTTATAACGTATTCTTGGACCTTACAGTCCAGGTACTTAGTTCCGTTTAACCTTCACCAGTTTGTCCTCTACCGTTCTCACTTACAACTATAAGATCCTTAGTCACTTGATTTTACCTGACCTTACCCGCTTAAATTGAGTCTACTGGTAATGTAGATGATGATACCCGTCCTAAGGGAATCTTCTTTACTTCATTAGTAGTACCAGTTGTTTTCTCAGGTTTTACGTTATGAACCTACGTTAAAGTTTTTGCTGTCTTACTAGAGACAAGCAAAGGTTCCGTTTGGTAGGTTGTAGTGTCATTAGGTTCAGATACGGGGTTGGTCATTGTGAATTCTTCGACTTCAACTTACCAAGATACTTCTGGATGTTGGAAAATTTTGATTGTGGGTTTTTTATACAGGAAAAGTAATATCCCCTAACCTTACGTTTTCATCCTGTAGTTCTTTTTGGACCTCATTGTCCGTTTAAACCGGAACCTTACGTCTTACTTCGTCCCGTTTCCGATTATCTCAAAACGGTTCTCTTGTGTGACCAGTTTCGTTTGTGGGAGAGGATTGTTGTGTTTTCTTCTGAGATGTGTACCTGTAGTGGTTTACCACTTGTGACTTTAGTCTGACTAATAAAAGAAACGTCGGTTTCTACCTCTTCGAGATATGTCAGTCGTTTTTGTTCTGACCCTCGACTGACACCGAGTCTAGTACTTGAGGAATAACGGTTTAAGTCTGAATTTAACTTCTTTCATCCCTTTTGGTGATCTGGTAAGTTCATACTGGATTTAGTTTAAGGAATATTAATATGTCACCTTCAATCTTTATCTAAATTCCCTGATCTAGACTATCTATCTCATGTACTACTTGATACCTTGCTCCAAGTACTGTAACATGTCCTCTGTCACTAGTTCTGGTAGGGGTTCTTTTATTTTTGTACGTTTTTTCTATTTACCGACAGACCCCTCCGGAATGTTTATCGACACTTTTCTTCTCTCCGCTTTTCGTTTCCTCCTTTTCTTTCTATATTCGTAGACTTCCGTCTCAAGGTTTCTTATCGTTCCTCTCTATTCTTTCGGAAGGAGTCGCTAGTTACGTTTCTTTATCTCCTATTGTTGTCTTACCCTTTCTGACCTCTAGCGAAATTCTTTTAATCTTTATGGTTTCCTTGTAAAGTACGTTTCTACCCGTGTTATTTCCTGTCTTTACCGTGCCTGGATTGTCTTCGTCTTCTATAATTCTTCTCCACCGTTCTTATGTATCTTCTTGACATGTTTTTTCTAGAAGTACTGGTTCTATTAGTGTTACGACACTAGTGAGTGGATCTGGATCTGGAGGACCTTACACTTCAGTTCACCCGGAATCTTTCGTAGTGATGTTTGTTTCGACAACCTCCACGACCTTAAGGTCAACTCGACAAAGTTTAGGACCTTCTACTACGACACTTTCACGACGTGAGTTATACGGTCGTTTGAAACTTTTGAGTAGTCACCGGTGTCCCGACCTTTTCCAGTCAAAAGTAAGGTTAGGATTTCTTTTCGTTACGGTTTCTGACGAGTTTGATGACGTGTTAAAGTGAGTAGCGTGTGAGATCATTTCATTACGAGTTTTAAGAGATTCGGTCCGAAGTCGTTATGCACTTGGAGCTTGAACGTCTACAAGTTCGACCAAAATCTTTTCCGTCTCCTTGGTCTCTAGTTTAACGGTTGTAGACGACCTAGAGTTTTTTCGTTCTCTCAAGGTCTTTTTGTATATGAAGACGAAATAACTGATACGGTTTCGGAAACTGACACACCTAGCGTTATTTGACACCTTTTAAGACTTTCTCTACCCTTATGGTCTGGTGGACTGGATGGAAAACTCTTTAGACATACGTCCAGTCCTTCGTTGTCAATCTTGACCTGTACCTTATTGTCTGACCAAGGTTTATCCTTTTCCTCATGCAGTTCCGACATATGACAGTGGGACGAATAAATTGAAGATACGTCTCATGTAGTACTCTTTACAACCTGACCTTCTTTGTGTTCGACCTTAGTTCTAACGGCCCTCTTTATAGTTATTGGAGTCTATACGTCTACTGTGATGGCAATACCGTCTTTCACTTCTCCACGATTTTTCGGAGAACTACTTTTAATTTCTCCTCTCACTCTTTCAACCGAATTTCGAGTTGTAAGTCTTTTAATTCTAGTACCGTAGACCAGGGTAGTGAAGTACCCTTTATCTACCCCTTTGTCACCTTTGTCACAGTCTGAAATAAAAACCCCGAACTTTTAGTAACATCTACCACTAACGTCGGTACTTTAATTTTCTACTAAGGAGGAACCTTCCTTTCAATACTGGTTGAATCTATCATATAAGTTTTCGTCTCCGTAAAGAAACGGTTGTTTCCAGGAAGATCAGTTCCGATACCAAAAAGGTCACCAGTATATACCTACACCCTCAACCTGACACTTCCTTCGACTCGCGGTTTCTTAACTACGAAAACATAACACCACAACCTCTTCTGAGAACTCACAGGGAACCTGACGTTCCTCTAGGTTAGTCAGGTAAGATTTCTAGTCAGGACCCACAAGAAACCTTCCTGACTACGATTTCCGCTTTGAGGTTATGAGACCGGTGGAGTACGCTTCTCAACTGAGTAACCATTTGTGGGACTACGACCCTCCCTAACCCCCGTCCTCCTCTTCCCCTGCTGTCTCCTACTCTACCGACCGACCGTAGTGGTTGAGCTACGTGTACTCAAACCCACTTGAGGTCCTCAACCACTACCTGTCCCTCCGGACCGCACGACACTAAGTACCCCAGCGTTTCTCAACCTGTGCTGACTCACTGACTTGACTTGACTTCCCTTTTCCTTAATCCAGACTGAATGTCCACAATAAGACTTACCCTTTTATTTTAATACTTATGTCTTTCACATTGTTCCAAACACCTTTCACCTGGTACTCTTTTCTCAAAACACGCACCAGTTCTGACTGAGTCAAATTTTAGTTAAATTAATTCATTTGTTTAAATTTTCATTCAAAGACATTTTGAACTTAAACCGAAAAGACAACTAATTCTCCTATTCGAAAGAAGTCTTTAACTTCACGTAAACCCTTTTCTAACAATTGAAAGAAATGGAGTATTTACTAGACAAGACATAAACGGAAATTTTAGAAAAATGAAACCGGTTAGCTTATTGATAACAAAGTATCACTGGATATTAGGATAAACTCATAAAATTTGGGAAAACTATAAATACCTCTTTCGAAGGATTTATTTTAAGCTTACTTCGTTAAAACTGGAGATCGATTGAAACCATATGAAGTTGCTGGGGACTTTGTAGGGTTCCTCTCTATAAGTCGATTAATCCAGGTAACCTATACAACTTAATGTACCCTGTCTAACAGTCTACTCATTATTTAGAGGAGTCCAATACAACACACCATTTATAATGATTATAACTATAGGATCTTTAATGTACCTCAAGGATTTTAAGACTATACAGGACCCTTTTATAATAGTCGGTATTAAGATCTATGGTAGAATTTCACAACAGTATCGTCATTGGTTTAAAGAAACAATTACGTAACATTATTCTAAAATTTGTAAAGAAGAATTCAGAAAACAGTAATATCTGTCAATACCAAAATAAAACGACGAAAACGTTTTTACAAAGGAGAAGTTCTTCTAAATATCTTTTCTGAAAACCCAAAGACAGAAAGTCTGGTATTAAGACATAACCCTTTCTTTAATTTTCTAATATGACCCTTCGGACTAACGAAGAAACTTCTAATTGTTTTCCTGAGTTAATTACCCACTTATACGAATATTGAGAATACTAAAGATCGACTTTTTAATGACTAAACTTAGACAGAAAAGGTTCACATTCCTTAGGGAAGGGGAGATCAATACTAAATCTCATTAAATCACTTTAATATGAAAACATTCGTTTTAATTTTGTGAGTGGAAAAGATAATCTGGGGAGGTCTTTAACCTTTGAGAATCCGAAGGTCATCGAAATAGTCTATTCGGTCCTTCCGACAGAGTTAATGTCCATATCTTTAGAGTTCCTTAAAACCTCTTGAACTCTTCCCTCTTTAAGTGGGTCTAGACGATCCGCTTTAGACACTACACGGAAACCACACTCAAAGGATTGGAACTCTACAAAAAATTTTCAAGTCAAACTCTGAGAAATATTTTCAAAGTCGGTTTGTTTATTTCAGATCCTAGTTAATACAAATACATTCAGTAGTTCGGTTTAAATAACTTTGGTCTGAATAAAAAGTTTGTTTGATCAAATCAAGCCAATATAAACTATTTTGACTCCCATTAAAACCCCTCTTTTTCTACAAATTTACTTACAATTTACGAAAACCATTACCTCCCGACATAGATGATTGTGAGTGAAGGACCTATCAAGAAACGACAATACGATGTATTTACATTTTAAATTAACTTAACAATTTCCTGTGAGATTCAAAAAAAAAAAAAAAAAGACTTCGAATCGAGTCAATAGAAACCTACTTCTAGTCTACACGGTACTAGACTTTGTTCCTTTAACACATAATATATGATCTTTCCTGTATTAAATTTCCCGACAGAGGTTGGATCTACCTTCCTGTAAAAATAGTTCATGAGAATTGATCGAGTTCGAGTCCCTTTAACTTCCCTTTAACTGAGAACCTAATTAAAGGTTAAAGTTTCCGAGGATGTGACTCTCCTGACGACTAAAGTTTGAGTGAAATGTTACTGTGAGTTTATCTTCTCCTCGATGTGAGTGTGGTCCTGTTCTTCTTCTGTAGTCTTCATCTGTCGTACGGTTCCTACGACCCAGATTCAGTATACTAATAAATATTGTAAAAGAAGTGAAGAACCTGAAAACGTATATTTAGTTCACAAAAGATAGTACCTGTGTTAGAATACGATTAAAATTTTCTAGTCAGGTTAACAACCCAAACAACGGTTAATAGATACAGATTATGAAGATTTAATAGAATTACATAAAGAGGTGGAGTTCCGAGATTAACATACTGGGAATCCTTCAAATAAAATCTTCCTATTAAGTCAGGACAAGACGAATGAGTACTATGACGATCTACCTAGACCGGTTAATTATTATGGAAGAGACTGGGACCGGTATCTAAATTTAAAAGAAAATTCCAGTGAGTTCGAGTTAGTCTTACTATTCGATTCAGAGTTAGTTTTTGACATTGGAGAGTAGATAATTTTCCTTTCGAGGGTGGTAATGCCCTACTTAGATATACCAATTGTGGTCCGATATCAGTAAATTCAAATTTTCAAGGAAATAAACCCCTTGTTAATTTAGTATGATTCCTACTAGTTTGATCATTGTAATCCTTCGATCCGACCTATGGAATACTTGTTACGGACGTATAATAATGGGAATCTCTATTACTAATCGTACCTTGACTGACCTAGTCTGGTCTCTAAGTGACCCAACATGGATTACCTTGAGTCACCCAAACATCATGATTAAACACCGGAACCGAAGGTGGATCTACCTATTCTTCCGTATAGGACCCTAAGGGTACCTGAGTTCCAGTATATACATTGTTTAATCTCCACTGAGGTCGGTTAGATGTTAACCACACTCGGGTTACCCAGTTCTCTAGAGATAAGGTGAACATACTGATAACTGTCGATAAAAACACAAAAGTTATTCTAACCTCCTATATTAACCGGTATAGTTACAGAACTGTGGAAAGTGAGTTGTTTGATTTACTAGCATTGGTCCGATAATTGGATAACTTAAGACTCCAGAGATACTACCTTTTTCGTCACGATGTTTTGACGTACTGTAGGAATATCGTAGAGTTCCTCCACGGACACGGTATTAAGTTCGACTTACGACACAAAAGTATGGATTACTAAGGAAATTATATTGTATAAACTCTTTGATATATTTTTTAGTCTAAAGACGAAATTCACTGGGTAAGGGATCAGAACTGTTACAAAAGTTTTTGACCAAAAATCACCCTTCGAGAACGGACTTTATAAATGAATTTTGAGGTAATTACAATGTTAAACATAAAACAGACAAAATATCCTAACAAAAAGGAACATTAACGGTTGATACCTTGACTGGGAGGTTGTTTTTATTACTGATCCACCGAACGTCATCAACTAGTTTATATATCAAGACATACAATAGTTACTAATATTCTCACATTGAGATCTATAGTCTTCTACGTTATTCTCCCTTGTAAAAAGACCTGGTATTTATCTTCTGTCTACAGGTCTCTAGAAGTTGTTAACTCTGGATCAGGTCATTATGGTGTAACTCACCGGATAATCGTTTTAGAAGAGGTCTTGATCCTTACTCGGAAGAATCGTGACACCCTACTTGACCAGTACTTTACGGAGGGTTTCGTACCAACTTAAATATTGGTACTCGTCTCGGACAGTTGATGTTTAACCGTGAACGGTTCCCGTAAACGTTAGACGGAGATGTCTTTAACTTAGGACACGACGACATCGATAACTGGAAACTGTGGGGTTTTCCTCAAATCCCACCTCTTACTCAGTGAAACACCAGGTCCCTCTGAACACCTTGTTCAGAAATCTATCAATCTATAAAAATCCTTAACTAAAGTACTAGGGTTAGGAAGTTAGAGAAGTATAGATCTTTTCGTGATTTAGGGAAGTACCAATGTAGTCGAGGAGTATTAATCTTCTTTTTTAAAACATTTTAGTCACGAACTAACGTGACTTGAAGTGGTTTTAGTATATATAACTGGTGGTTTTAGTATATATAACTTGAAGGGGGTGATGAAGAAACCTCGTTGAAGAGTCTCGATAGACTCCACGGCAGAGGGGTGGACTTCAGGGGTAAAACGGCGTTTATTTTGAATTGAGTGCTGAGAGTGTAACACGTAGTAACAAAACAAAAAAAAAAATCAACTGTCCTTTTACATAAATTGACGGTTTGTTGATACTTCTTCGGAATCTTTGTCGATGGTGACTAAAGAAGATTTTTTAACTCGCTCATTTAACCCCTTCGGGTTCCGAGGATTTCCCAATAATAACCTACTTAGGGTATATTTTGTCTGTACATCCCTTCTATGAGTCGACACTAAAAAGGGTGACGATATCACGACTATTCATATTGTACTTGAGTCCTTTTAGTAGTATTAACGGTAATGTCCCCTCTAAACCTCCTTCCCTTACCCTAAAGTAAAGTGAACTGAGACGTTACAATGTTCATCAGATTCTGGTCTTTATTTACGTTCTTATTGTTATCGACAACCTATGGGTTATCGATAATATAAAATAGGATAGTTTAGGGAACAAATTTACTAGGAAAGTAATGATATTTTCATTATGTATGAATATTTTACATCTTTTATGTATTTTATATTTCCTTTCCTTTCTTTCTTTCTTGGGAACGTTTTAGGTTGGTAAAAAGATGGTGGTTCTCTGTTTGTGACAATTATAAAATTTCGTAGATATTATGATAAAAAATTTTTTAATAAGTATGAAATTAATTTTCCAGCAACTAAATGTCTTAAAACAACAAAAGACAGTTTCGAGTTTACTTAGTCGGTATCTACATGTATATAGGGGAGGGAAAACTTGGAGGGAGTGTAGAGGGAGAGGTAGGGTGAGGGGATCCAACCATGTCTCGGGGACAAACTCAAAGGACTCTGTATGTCGTTTAAGGGTGACCGATAGATAAAATGTATACCATTATATTCAAAGGTACAATGAGAGATATATGTAAAGTGGGAGAGGAGGGGAGAGGGACACAGGTACAGACAAGAGATACAGACAAAGAGGTGACGACGGGACGTTTATTTAAAAAGCCATGGGAGAAAAATCTAAGGTATATATACACAAACATACGTTATAACTAGAAAGAGAAAGACTGAATGAAGTGAGATATATTATCCTAGATCCAATTAAGTGGAGTAATCTTGAATGAGTTTACACAAGGAAATATACCGACTCATTATAAGGTAACACATATACATGGTATTGAAGAAATAGGTAAGTAGACAACTACCTGTTGATCCAACGAAGGTACAAGATCGATAACATTTATCACGACGTCACTTCTAACCCCATGTACACAGAAAAAGTCAAAACTAAAGGAGTCCAATAAACGGATCTCCACCTTATCGACCCATTATATCACTAAACTAAGGATCAAAAAGTTCCTTAGAGGTATGGTAGAAGGTATTACCGAGATAGTTAAATGTAAGGGTGGTTATCACGTTCTCCCAAGGAAAGATGTGTAGGAGAGGTCGTAAATAACGAACATCTAAAAAACTACTACCGGTAAGACTGGTCACACTCTACTATAGAGTAACATCAAAACTAAATGTAAAGAGACTATTACTCACTACAACTCGTAGAAAAGTACACAAACAATCGGTAGACATACAGAATAAACCTCTTTACAGACGAATCCAGAAAGGGGGTGCAAAACTGACCCAACAAATAAAAAGACCATAACTCGACATACTCGACGAACATATAAAACCTTTAATTAGGAAACAGTCAACAAAGTGAACGATAATAAAAGAGGGTAAGACTCCCAACAGAAAAGTGGAACTAATATCAAAGGAAACGACACGTTTTCGAAAATTCAAATTAATCTAGGGTGAACAAATGAAAAAATTTTCAAAGTAATGAGATCTTCCACCCAGTATCTCCTAGAACGAAACTAAATACGGTAACTTACGAGACGGTTACAAAAGGAGGTTATCAAAATATCAAAGACCTGAATGTAAATCCAGAAATTACGTAAAACTCAAATAGAAACACATACCACAGTCCTCCACAAGATTAAAGTAAGAAAATGTACATCGACAGGTCAAAAGGGTCGTGGTAAATAACTTCTCCGACAGAAACGGGGTAACATATAAGAACGGAGGAAACAGTTTTTATTCGACGGGTATGTACGTACTCGAATAAAGACCCGAAAGATAGAACGAGGTAAACAGATATAAATACAAAAACACGGTCATAGTATGACAGAACTACTGACACCGAAACATCATATTAGACTTCAGTCCTTCCAACTAAGGAGGCCGAGGTAAGAAGAAAGAGTTCTGACGAAACCGATAAGCCCCAGAAAACACAAAGGCATACTTAACACTAAAAAAAAAAGAAGATCAAGATACTTTTTACTGTAACCATTAAACTACCCCTAACGTGACTTGGAGATCTAACATAAACCATGATATCAGTAAAAGTGTTGTAACTAAGAAGGATGGGTCATTGCACCTTATAGAAAGGTAGACAAAAACAGTAAACCAAAGAAAGTAATCGCAGTATTAAAAGACAAATGTCAAGAAAACAGATGAATCCATCCAAATAAGGATCTATAAACAAAGAAAAAAAAAAAGAAACGTTACCACTTACGCAAACTAAGGAATTAAGGAAAAGACTAAAACGTAACAATCATATATCCTTACCTTCACTAAAGACACATAACTAAAACATAGGACACTGAAACGATTTAAGTGACTAATCGAGATCAAGAAGACTATAATAGAAATCTCAAAAGTCACATATCATAGTACACTAGACGTTTGTCACTCTCGAAATGAAAAGACTAGGTCTAAGGAAAATAAAGAAAAAGAAGAGACTTACGACATAGAGTCTGAAGGTTTTGATAAAACTTATTATCGTCACTCTCAACTGTGGAAACAAAACAAGGACTAGAATCCCCCTTACGAAAGTCAAAAAGTGGTAACTCTTATTACAAACGACACCAGAATAGTATATACAGGAATTGATACGACTTCATCAAAGGAAAATACTGGTAAAAACCTTCTCAAAATTAGTATTTACCCACGAATTAAAACAGTTTCCGTAAAAGACGCAGCGGTGTTCCAGCGCACTGTGGGGGTTACCAAAGGATGCGCGCCAAGGATGCAGGTGGGGGACCAGCACCTGGCCCGCTCAGGCTCACTCACAGCTGCGCTCTGAGGCTGAATGCGGACTCCCCAGAACACACTTCTGCTTTGCTTCAAGCTTCTTCTCACCCTCTTTGTCCCCTCCCATGTCCAGGACAGAACTTCAGAGAAATTCCTCTCTTTGTCTTTCAGCTTGTTGTTATCTGTGTGCAGGACATGGTTGTCTCTTTTCGTTTCCTGAAGCTTTGATGGCGCCTGGGTATGAAAGGTCAGAGGAGGCAAGGCCAGGGGTGTCTGTGCTACAAGCTCAAACGGCTTCTCCCAAGAGAGTTTTCCAAATGTGTCTTGCTCCAGACCTTCAAAGGATGCGGGATGCGAAGGCTTGTGAGAACTTGTCTAAGCTGGTACTGCATTGCTTTAGACTCTAAAGCAGCTATTGAGAAGGATGATTATAAAGACCATGTAGCAACATGGAAAAAGGCAAGTGTGATATACCATTACACAAAATAGTAGAACTCTAAACTCTGCCTGAGGTACTGTCACGACTATACTACACGTGGATTAGGACCAGGGACAAGGAACAGATGTGATTAACCCAGGTTCGCAAAAGCATTATTCACAATAGGCAAAAGGTGGATACAACCCGTGTCCATCAATGGATAAATGGATAAACAAAATGGGACTTCCCCGTTGGGCCAGTGGTTAAGAATTCACCATGCAAAGTAGGGGATGTGGGTTCTATCCCTGGTCAAGGAACTCAGATCTCACATGCCACATTGGCGTGGCCAGAAAACAAAAATGAATCGGAATTTATACTTGATTAATATATACACCTGGCTCAGTGTTAAAGAACCCCTCAGCTAATGCAGGAGACGTGGGTTCGATCCCTGTGTGGGGAAGATCCCCTGGAGGAGCGCATGGCAACCCACTCCAGTAATCTTGCCTGGAGAATCCCACAGACAGAGGAGCCTGGTGGGCTACAGTTCATGAGGTCAAAAAAGAGTCAGACATGACTTGGTGCCTAAACAACAACAACAACATATAGACACTACTATATATAAAATATGTAACCAACAAAGACGTACTGTATACAGAGAACTATACTCAATATTTTGTAATAACCTATAAGGGGAAAGAATCGGAAAAATCTGAAAAAGACTATATACACATACATACATGAGTCACTTTACTGTACACCTGAGACTAATGTGATATTGTAAATCAACTATACTTCAATAAAAACAAAACAGGGGACTTCCCTGGTGGTCCAGTGGTTAGGACTCCATGCTTTCAAGGCTGAGGGCCTAGGTTCAGTCCTTGGATGGGGAGCTAAGATCTCACAAGCTGTGTGGTGTGGCCAAAACAGACAAACAGAAAAAAAAAAAAAAAACGGACTGTTAATCAACTAAAGTTTCTTACTTTTTCTTAAGACTTGTAGGGCAAGACTGCACAGAGAAAAACCATAGGCAAGAGAAGTTGAGGAATGGGCTAAGACAGTGCTTGTGGCTTTTATGTGTCATGTATGAATATGTTAATGATAAAGAAGATATTCATGTAATAATAATAAAGAATATAAGAAACGAGCACAGTATGTCCTTGCCAATCAATCACATATGTATGTTTAATGTGCAGTGTCCCTGCAGAAGGCCTAGGAGATGAGGCAGTGTCCTTTTGGAGTTTGCACCATTGGACTAACTTGTATGATGCTGGTGATGAGTGCATGAGGTCAGAAAGAGGCTGAAGCACACAGAGAGGCTGCCTGAAGGGAGTGGGGGTACCTCAGCTGGACTCGGAGGGACGGTGGGGCATGCACAGGCCAAGGGGGGAGAGAGGTCCTTCTAGGGTGTGAGGAGATGGTCAGGGGGCACAAACGCCAGTGTCTGTGGTAAAGGGAAGGGAGGGAGAGCAGAGAGGTGTGCCAGGTGAGTTGAAGGAGACATAGTTAAAACACTCCCCTTGAGGGGACTTACCCGGTGGTCCAGTGATGAAGACTCAACGCTCCCAATGCAGGATGCCCAGGTTCGATGCCTGGTCAGGGAACTAGATCCCACATGCCACAACTTAAGATCTCACGTGCCACAATGAAGACTGAAGATCCCACATGATGCAACTAAGACCTGATGCAGTCAAATAAATATTTCAAAAATCGCACCTCTTGAGGGATAAACACTGCAGACAGTGGAGAGCCATGGTTGGCTCCTGAGCAATGGACAGAAGCCATGTTTTCAGATGGTGATTCTGCCAGAATGACAGCAGGCCTTGGATCCTCTTTCCCTTTCATTCAGGGAGCCCAGAGAGGCCAAAACACAGCCAGACCCCCAGCCCTGACATAGATTACAGTAGCAGCAGCAGGGAGCAATTCTGGAAACTCTGTTCTCTCATTGATGGTTTCTAGTTCCTTGTCCCCAAAGGGAACACTTTTAAAGGAAAATGGTGAAAAGTGAAAAAGTGAATGTTAGTCACTCAGTCGTGTCAGACTCTTTTGCAACCCAATGAACTGTAGCCCACCAGGCTCCACTGTCTATGGAATTCTCCAGGCAAGAATACTGGAGTGGATTGTCATTCCCTTCTCCAGGGGATCTTCCCCACCCAAGGATTGAACCTGGGGCTCCCGCATTGCAGGCAGATTCTTTACCGTCTGAGCTGCCAAAAATGGTATGTCTGGTTAATGGGGTTTTCAAAAGGCACCTATGAGTATAAAGAGTGGGAAAGAAGAAAATAACCAAAGAGTTTTCGCAGCTGAAAAGCAGGAGGTTGGTTATTAACTCAGAGCAGGGCTGAGAAAGCGCAATTTCAAACTGGTCATGGGGAAAGTTGTGACCTGAATGGTATGGCAGAACATCCCCCACCTCAAAGACTCACAAGTGCCAATTCCAGGTGCTTCTGGAAGAGGAGGTGAAAGTGGGACTAAGAATAGGACGATCCACTGAAAGTCCATTTAAGAACTTAGATGGTCAGATGCCTTCCCCTGCTCTGTGAACCGAAGTGACTCCCCCTTCGCTTCCTCACTCCCCCATTCAGACAGAAGACTGCACTTTTACTTATTATCTGGAGAGGGTTTCAAAAAGTGTCTTTGCATAGAAAACAAACTTATGGTTACCAAAGGTGAAAGGGTGGGGCAAGGGGATAAATTAGGAGTTTGAGATTAACAGATATACATTATGATATATAAAATAGCCACACAACAAGGACTTACTGTATAGCACAGGGAATCATACTCAATATCTTGAGATAACATATTATGGGAAAGAATCACAATATATATAAAACTGAATTACTTAGCAGTATACATGAAACTAACACAACATTGTAAATCAATTATATTTTTAATAAAAAACTAAAAACGCCTTTGGTAGAGATAGAAAGCATAGTTAAAAGTAGGATGCCCACTTGAAAAGAGGAAGATTTTATATATTTTTTTTAATGAACATTGCATCCCCAGCCAAACTTCCCTGTGCACTCAACTCCCAGAAACTTGACATTCAGGCTTGGACTCTCTAGGAAGGAGACTGAATACTGACGTCACAGATTTGCCAATTAAAAGGCTTACCCAGATCAACATAGAATGGTGGTTCTCAAACGTTAGCCTATATCAGAATCCCCCGGAGGGTTTGTTAGAACACAAACTGCCAGGGTTTCAAATCCAGTAAATCTGGAGTGGGGCCTAAGAATGTACATTTCTTAGAAGCTCCCTAGTGATGCTGCTGCTGAAGGTCCAGGAACCACACTTGGAAGACTGCTACTCTAGAGCAGCAGGATGGGAATATAAAGTTGGGAACATTTCCAGAAAATAAAGATGAGAAATATTAGAAACAGTTTTTAAATGATTACTCCAAGAGTCCAGACAAAAGGAGATTTAGAAAGAATAGGGAGACAGAGGGGAAGAAAACATCAAATAAATAATTCAAGAAAATTTTCCATACCTAAGGGCCACAAGCTTATAGATGGAAGGGATCACAGAAGTATCTAACACAATGGGTGAAAATAAACTCACACAAATACATATCATCACGAATTTCAGGACCTTGGGGACAAAGACCCTTAAAACTTCTAAAGAGAAAATAAATATTATATACAAAGGATTGAGAATCCTTCTGGCTTTGGATTTCTTAATAGCAACTCAGAAATTTGCAAGCAAACAGAAAAATGCCTTTCAAAATTCTAAGGGAAAATAATCCAACTTAGAATTCTGTATCCAGGGACTTCCCTGGTGATCCAGCAGTTAAGAATCCATCTCACAATGTGGGGGATGCGGCTTCCATCACTGACCAAGGAACTAAGATCCCACTTGCTGCAAAGCAACTAAACCCTTGCACCACAACTAGAGAGTCTGAGAGCAGAATCAAAAGATTCTGCAGTGAAGACCCCACACGCTGCAACTAGGACCTGACGCAGCCAAATAAATAAATTTTTTGAAAAGAATTCTATATCCAGCCAAACTATCAGTTTGTGTGAGCACAGGAAAAAACTTCTGTGACATACAAGGTCTCATAAAATTGCTGCCTGTGCATTCTTGCTCAGAAAGCAGCTGGAGAAGATGGGCCACCAAAATGTTGGAAAACATCTAGAAAGGGGAAAACGCAGAATCTAGGAAACTGGAGATGAAACCCGAGATGGAGTCAGAGGGAATTTCTATGATGATGACGGCAACCTCAGGGTGACGGCTGAGCCCCAAGCATAAGGAGCAACCAGCCTACACAGAAGCTGCTCAGAAGCCAAGAAGAGGGACTTGAGGTGTTTGGATACGGTGAGAAATCTAGTAAGTTGAGAAAGAGTTTGGGTTGCAGTAGCCTTCTTAGAGCCAGAGAAGGCAATGGCACCCCACTCCAGTACTCTTGCCTGGAAAATCCTATGGACGGAGGACCCTAGTGGGCTGCAGTCCATGGGGTTGCTAAGAGTTGGACACAACTGAGCGACTTCACTTTCACTTTTCACTTTCATGCATTGGAGAAGGGAATGGCAACCCACTCCAGTGTTCTTGCCTGGAGAATCCCAGGGATGGGGGAGCCTGGTGGGCTGCCGTCTATGGGGTTGCACAGAGTCGGACACGACTGAAGTGACTTAGCAGCAGCCTTCTTAGAGCAGAGGCAGCCAGGAGGTGATAATAAGGCTCAAGGAGTACAGCTTGACTGAATTCCAATTTTCCACACAATGATGAAAAGTCCCTTCCTCCACTGACAGCCATATCCCCATGCATATTTGGGAAGGCAGAAATAACTAGGCTGATTTTATCATACTAAAGAGGGGAAAGAACCATCAAAGTTCAACCTCGCCATCATCAGACGACCTCAGAGTCTCCTCAGTATGAAATTCCGAATGTCTGGGTCCAGACATGCTCATGCATAGAAGGGAAACTGGTGATTGGAAACGTGCATTGTTTTTATTGAACAAGAACTTGCTTGCTGGGGTATAATTACATGACACAGGTTCCTTTTTCATTTTTTTATAGGGAAGCATTTTGCCGTTAGCTTGGAGTACGGCATGATATGTTTTATGGCCAGGGATTTTTTTCACTGTGTAATATTCCTCTCAGTGGTTTCTTTAAAGTCAAAATGACACCAAAATGGACAGCAGTTTGTCTTCTCACCCTGGGCCCGCCCCAGAGCTGTAGTGCCTGTGCCTGAACAAACAGCTCTTTGAGCAACAGAATACAAAAATAAAAAAGACTATAAAGGACTAAAAATAACTGCATGCATGCCCAGTTGGTGCAAATTAGGAACAAGATACAAAAAGAGCAAAAACCCCCTGCACACAGCATCACCAAGGGGGTGGGCAGACCACCCAAGCCGCCCCTCCAGCAGACCCTTGGACCTGTCCCTACCTTCACCCCATTTGAGGGACCAGTTCACCCCTGCCTCAAGGAGCCAGCAAGGACACTTGTTACTTGCTTTTGCTCCTTCATGTGGCAGCATGAGTCCCAATAATTCAGCCTCACCTGAATTCCTCATTTGGCCTCTTCTCAATTTCTATTGATTTAAAGAGTCCGAGAACCTAGGTCAGTCACGACCTTACACATTTCACTTCAGTGGAATGGGTCACCTTTAGTGATTCGAGTTAGGTATCACAGTCCCATTACTACAACTTTCACAGCATAAAATGTAGGACTAATCAGGATGGGAAAATACCTCAACAGGTTGAAATTAATAACAAGTCCTCTACCTATGACCTCGGAGCAGGCACTGGCGACCCACTCCGGTACTCTTGCCTGGAAACTCCCATGGATGGAGGAGCCTGGTAGGCTGCAGTCCATGGGATCACTAAGAGTCAGACACGACTGAGGGACTTCACTTTCACTTTTCACTTTCATGCATTGGAGAAGGCAATGGCAACCCACTCCAGTGTTCTTGCCTGGAGAATCCCAGAGACGGGGGATCCTGGTGGGCTGCCGTGTGGGGGGTCACACAGAGTCAGACACGACTGACATCACTTAGCAGCAGCAGCAGCTACCTATGACGTAAGGAAAGGCACCAAAACATCCTGTCCCATCATTCCATGATACAACCAAGAGTACTCCAAAGGAGACAGGACCCTGCGGACTAGGCTTTGGCCCTGCCCTGCTGCATGTCACTCACCCACGCATCCACCTACCATGATGAACAACTGCCCCAACACCCACTGTGAGCTCCTTTTGGGAGTCTCGCAGACCCTCTCCTACTTCCCCACTCCACCACCCCCACGTCTCCTCTATCCAGACCAGGGGTCCCTTGCAGACTTGAGTCCATCACAAGCCAGCAACACCCCTACCTGGCCCCAGTGCCCCCTACCCGCTACCCACTTACGCAGGTACCTTTCTCCCAGTATCCCAGGACTGGCCACTGCCCACCTCCCCTGACATTGCGGCCAAGTGAGGGTGAAAAATATAGATTATTCATCTTTGACTCTGAGCACCTAGCACAAGGTAGCATGAAACCATGCTTAATAAATGCTTGTTGAACAAACGGGTGAATATGACTTAAGGGGCTTTGGTAAATGCCACATGAGCACTTCCCTGGTGATCCAGTGGCGAAGACTCTGAGCTTCCAATTTAAGGGGGGGCCCAGGTTCAATCCCTGCTCAGAGAATTAGATCCCATGTGCCACACACAACTTCAAGAGTTCACATGCCACAACTAAAAAGATCCCACGTGCCGCAACTAAGACCCAGTGCAGCCAAATAAATTAAAAATACATTTAAAAAAGAAAAAAGATGTAAACGCCACATGAATTTCTTGTGTCATGTGACAGCCCCCAAACTGCTAATACTAAAGGCTTAATGCTGTAGACTTGAGGTCTTTGACACTCTACTGGGGTGCACTGACAGCTCTAATTTCTCTCATTTGTTTAGGATAAAGAAAATCTACAGAAAGTCATAATGTAAATATTAATGGAGATTAACTTCTTTTTATTTGTAGATTCGAACCAATGTGACTAGTCCCTATGTTTACTGTGCAGACCGCCACTTAAGAATGCCTTTACCTGGCGAGCAGGACTGTGAATTGCGGTCACGGGTAGCATATTTTGACACACTGCAGCTTACAGGTGCCTAGCGATGTGGATTTACTGATCATATGACCTAGTTTTAGCTTAACTCCCAAATGAGCCATCAGGCTTAAAAAGATTCCTGCGAAGAAACCATGTGTTAAAAATAATACTCATAATACGAGCACGCTGGAACAAGATGGAGGCTGAGCAGATGTTTCTTCTAGTATGAGCTCTTTGTCAGCCACATCATGTGGCAAAGACAGCCATAATCTAATCAGATCTGAGCTGAAGTCGGCCCTCAAGTTGAAATTATCAAGAGACAATCTGAAACATGAGTTTCCAATCACTGCCGTCTTAATGACAAGCCTGGCCTTGAGTGTCTATGGTCGAGACTATCTGGTGACCGTCAGAAGCCTCCAGAACAGAGGTCTTTAACCATAAATAAATACATCGGATTACAAAGGAAACCAACGAGACTGGAATCATTATCAAATTATTAAAACAAATTTGTGCTATAGACATGTACATATACATACAGGCTTCTTTAGTAAATCATTAAGTAACAAGATCCGTGGCAGATCTAATGACTCTCATCATTTCACAGTGTTGATGAGCATATGTGATATCTTAAGATATCTGTTAATACTACTGAGATTTGTTGCCTACGTATATAATTGAAGGAAATGCTAAACTGCAGTCAGAGGCTAGTAAAAATGGAGATGTCATTTCTTCCCCATCCAATTCACCAACCCTGTGAATTCTATCCTTGAACCTCAGGTCAAGAGCCGCAGTCTAGAGCAAATTAAAGGCTATTGGCCCCATCTCGCACAACCTCGTTACCAGGTGTTCTGTTAACAACCGTTTAAAGAAAAAAATCATAGCCAGCCTCCAACTGAATCAGAAATCACACATCAAAACGTTTATTGCAAGCAGGCACCAAAACCAGTTATGCAATCCGCTCTTGTAACTCAGTGAAGTGCCATGTCTCTGACCTGAAGCACACCAACAAGAACCTTGGTGAAAAGATACGCTGAATAGAGAAATTACAATATGTAAGTGGCAGGATTCAACTAACCCTCGGTTACAACAGGCACACTGTCCTCTTTTAAAGGTGGCAGGCCACAGGAGTAAACGGAGTCTGTGTGGTCTGGGAGGCCACATCCCAGGGTCTTCCGCTCAGGGCCTCTCAGATTCACAGATCCCATTCAGCAGCAGCAGAGGCCCTAGTGCGATATTTCTAGCCGACCCCCATATCTTGCTTTTTCCTTTGAAGTACAGTGTTGATTTACAATGTTGTGTTAGTTTCAGGTATACAGCACAGTGAATATGTATATATATATATATATTTTCTTTTTTCCCTTATTACAAACACTGAGTAGAGTTCCCTGTGCTATACAGTAGGTCCCTGTTGGTTATCTATTTTATTTATAGTAGTGTAGCCAATCCCCCGGAGAAGGCAATGGCTCCCCATTCCAGTACTCTCGCCTGGAGAATCCCACTGATGGAGGAGCCTGGTAGGCTGCAGTCCATGGCGTCGTGAAGAGTCGGACACGGCTGAACGACTTCACTTTGACTTTTCACTTTCCTGCATTGGAGAAGGAAATGGCAACCCACTCCAGGGTTCTTGCCTGGAGAATCCCAGGGACGGGGGAGCCTGATGGGCTGTCATCTATGGGGTCGCACTGAGTTAGACACGACTGAAGCAACTTAGCAGCAGCAGCCAATCCCCAAGTCTTGAAAACCACTTATTTTGTCAATAAAAATTTACTTCTAATATTTAAAAACGCTCATTGGTGGACCCTCTGATATAGATCTAGATAGCCAATGTGCTTGTAATGGGTATCATTGGAGTGTGGATTTCTGATGCAGGTTTTTCAAATGCTAAGTAGCCATCCCTGATAGTAGCCCTCATTAGTGTCTTTCAGATGTAAAGCCACCTCTTCTACAGTACAGATTAAAAACAAGCTATCTATACTGAAGTACTGTGTTCTGGACTAAACTGTGTCCCCCCTCCCCAAATTTGTAGGTTGAAACACCCAATGTGACTGTATTTAGAGATAAGGCCTTGAGGGAGATAATCAAAGTTAGAGGTTGTAAGGGTGGGACCTTAATCCTATAGGACTGGTGTCCTCATGAGGAAAGGAAAGTTTGGACACACACACAGAGAAAGGGGAATACATGTGAAGACACAGGGAGAATGCCATGTGAAGACAATTTCTGACTATTTATTACATCTCTTGATTCCTGGAGGTCAGGAATTCAGAACAGTGGGGACAACTTGGCTCTGCTCCATGATGTCTGGGGCTTTGGCTAAAAGATGTGAAGTGAGGGGCCTGGAAGATACACTTCCACGGTAGAGCAGTATCATGGCCAGCCAAGGTGGTGGCAGGCTAGTTGACGTCTCACCATGTGAACCTCCCCACAATGCTTCTTGAATGTTCTTACAGCATGGCAGCTAGTGTCCCCCAGAGCAAGCTACACAAGAAAGCAAAGCGAAAGCTGCAATGTCCAGCATAGTGATTACAGACGACAATACTGTACGATAAGTTTCAAAGTTGCTAAGAGACTAGATCTTAAGTGGTCCCACCATAAAAAAATTAAATGATAGGGCTTCCCTGGTAGCTCAGTGGTGAAGAGTCCGTCTGCCAGTATAAGTGGACATGGGTTCAATCCCTGATTCAGGTGGCTCCTTCATGCCACGGAGCAAATGAGCCCAGATGCCACAACTACTGAAGCCCTTGCACCCCAGAACCCCTGCTCCACAATGAGAGAAGCCACTGCAACGAGCAGCCTGAACACCTCGACTAGAGAGTAACCTCTGCTTGCTGCAATTAGTGAACGCCCACTCATGGCAACGAAGACCAAGCACAGCCGAAAATAAACAACTAAAATTATTGAAAAAGTGAAATGATAGTTATGGAATGTGATAGAGGTGTTAGCTAATGCTATGATGGCAATCATATTGCGATATATAAATGTATTGTTGGCCAAAAAGTTCATTAAGCCAAATGAACCTTTTGAACAACCCAACATAAAACCAACATGTTGTACGCCTTAAACTTACACAGTGTTACCTGTTGATTATTTCTCAATATAAATGAATTCTTTTTTTTCCTTTGGCCACATCGCATGGCTTGCAGGATCTTATTTTCCCGACCAAGGATTGAACCTGGACCACAGCAGTGAAAGCCCTGAATCCTAACCACTGGACCACCAGGGAATTCCTAAATGAATTGCTTTTTTAAAGAAAGTTGCAATGCTTTCTATAAACAACCTCAAAAGACACATGCCAGCACATCCACAGACGTCTACTGATCATAGTAGATTCCTAGCAGATTCACCCTGATTCAGTGTAGCAGGGGATTGTGCAAGGACAGGAATATTAGGTGTGGCTCACTGGGCCCATCTTGGAGACTGGCTACCATATCCCCCGTCATCTCTACATGTGGATAATGATGCATACTAATGACAAGGAAAGTAGGTCAGACATGGCTTCCCTATTCATGGTTTTTGAGAAAGATGCTAGTCAAGAAACATGATCTTAAGAAGATTCAGGATGTCTTCCCTTCTCATATTCCTCCATTGGGGATCTGGCCTCATCATGATAACCACAATAACGATCATCATCTTTGTCACTGTTATCAGTTACTGAGCATTTAACTATGTGCCAGGCACTGTGTTAAGTGTTCTACAAACATGATCTCCTTTAGTCTGGTCTGCTGGTCTCCTTTAGTCTTGTCTAAAATCTTGGAAAAGAAGGTATGATTGGCCCCACTTTACAAATGAAGAAAAGTGAGATTCAAAAGGTTAAGAAACTTCATACCTAGCTAGTCATGGAACCAGAATTTGAATACGGGGCTCTCTTGGTCTTTGTTTTCTGTCACACTGCCTCCCTGTCTGTATTAATCAGAGAAACAGAACCAAGAGGGTGTGTGTGTGTGTATGTGTGTGTGTAGAGAGAGAGACAGAGATTTATTTTAAGGAACTGGCTCACATGATTAAGGAGACTGACAAGGCCCAACATCTTTAATCAGCAAGCTGGAGACCCACAACAGCCAATGGTATAGTTCCAATCTGAATGCCTTCAGGTTCAAAATCTAGGGAGAGCCAGTGTTTCGCTCTGAGTTAAAAAACAGGAAAAAACAGATGTCCCAGCTGGAAGGAAGTCAGATAGGAGGAGTTTTCCCTTACCCCCCAGGATGGTCAGCTTTTTGTTCTATTGGAACCTTCAACTGATTGGATAAGGCCCGCCTACATTAGATAGGGCAATCTGCTTTACTCAGTCCATTGATTCAAATGTTAATCTCATCCAAAGACACTTTCAAAGATATACCCCAAATAATGTTTGCCCAAATATTTGGGTCCCCATGGCCCAGTCAAGCTCACACCTGCAACTAGCTTTCACACTGTCCTCCATGAACTCAACCTGTTTATCCTTGGACATTCTTAGCTTGTGGGACCATTTTTGCTCTTGCTTGGCCTAAATCTTATGCTTTAAAGAGTCCCGCCCTCACTCATACATAATTCATGTATTTTCATAATGTTATTGAAAATTTCTCCTCTTGATAATATCTCCTCTTACATTAGATGGGGAAAATAGAAGAAAGACAAAAGGTTTATTAGGGTATCCTAGTTCTAAATACTTTTTCTTAATAGGTTTGGGGGAAAATCAATTGAAAATACCTTAATAGGAAAATACTTTAATAGTCTAGGACAGTTCTTAAATTATAAAGTACATCAGAATCATCCGAGGGCCTGTTAAAAAGCAGATGGCTGGACCCCACCTCCAGAATTTCTGATTCAGTAGGTCTAGGATAGGGCCTGGGAATTTGCATTTCTAACAAGTTTCCATGATACTGATTCTACTGGTCTAAGATGACATTTTGAGTAGGAAAATGCTAGGGGGAAAAGCCTGTCCATGATGTGCCCAGAACTGATATGGCATTCAAGCACCTGTGTTCTGCTATCTTGGTACACTTGACCATTTCAGACTACCTCACAGTCTCAGATGGCTGCTTGAGCTCCAGCCATCAGGACTAGAAAAAGACCACTCCGCTTAAGGATACTTCCCAGAAGTTCCATGCAAGACTTCTACTTATATTCCACTGACCAGAACTTAGTCATATGCCACAACTCACTGCAAAGGAAGCTGAGAAAAAAAATTTTTTTTCTTCCAGGAGGCTATGTGCCCAGCTAAAATCCTATTACTTTTAAATAGTGAAGAATGGGACTTTGCTGATTGTCCAGTGGTTGATAATCTGCCTCCCAATGCAGGGGAAATGGGTTTGATCCCTGGTTGGGGAACTTAGCCTGCACACCACAACTAGAGACCCATGTGCTACAACGAAAACCCAGCGTAGCCAAAAAAAAAAAAAACCCACACCATATGTATATATAGCGGGGGGGGGGGGCGGTGGCAGAGGGAGAGCTAGTTAGGGACAATGAGTGGCCTCTGCCATGGGGATCCCTTCAGATTACTTGGAACACAGAATTATTCTTTCCTTATGTCAGCATGTAACCTGGGCCTACCTTCCCTTCTGGGTCAGAGGCACAGCCCATGCAGCTCAATAAATAGGATTTAGAACCTTGCAAAGCCTAGTGACTCAGGAATTACCAGTCTGGCCTATATCACATGTGCTCCTTGCTAACTGCTGGAAGAATGAAGATGGAACTCCAAAGCTAGATTTGGGCATTCCCGTGTTCCCTCTCACTGGTTTGGTTAATTGGTTATCCTGTTAACTGGCAGAGGTTTTGGCTTCCTCTGGTTCACTTGCCTTCTGAAATCCAGTAAGAATCAGACGTCAGCAACTTTAGGGGGGAATGTCCTCCAGAGGAAAGACCTGGAACTCCAGCAATGCACATAATTAAACTTGCTCACTCAGTTCTAGAAAGGACATAGAATAAACAAGCTTTTCACAATCCCTGTAGCTGTGCCAGACGACAGAGGTTTTTTCTAAGACCCCTCCCCCCACCAAGTTCTGGGCCCCAAGGTGGAGGATGGGCCTGTGAGATCTCGGCTGCTAAGAGAAAAGGAGGCGTGGGAAAAAATGCTGCCAGAGTCAAAGCTCAAACAGACATTTTCTTCAATGCTTGACTCAGTGGTTTAATTTTTAATGTGGCTCTGGTTGATGAAATCAAGATCCAAAAAGAAACTACTGTTCCCTGATTAACCCTTCTAGCCACTGGGTGCCACTATTGATTTGTTCGGTTAACCAAACTGCCAAAAAAAAAAAAAACCCAACAAACTTTACTATGGGGGGACTCGGGGGAGGCAGAATTCTCAATATAGATTACTTTGGTAAAGCAGGAAGTGAAAACTGGACCCAAAAATGTCTGTATGTGTGTGTATATATGTATTCCCTTAGATGTATGTTACTTTTTTTTCTCCTGACTTCCTCTCATCAGACAACTACATACTTTTATGACTTTTATTTCTCTGTAGTATCTCCTCCTTGATATCAAAATTAATTTTAGGGTAATGCTTTGAAGAACTGCTTCAAAAATTACATTATGTTTCCTAAAGTCCCTTACCGCTCTCAAAGAAAAAAAACCAAATATGTACAAACTCTACTGCTTCATGACGTTTGCAATCATTTATACATGTCATCGTCATCGTCAACAAATGTTTATGAAGTGCCTAGTATGAACCTGGGCTGGTGAAGAGAAAACTGAACAGGTTCCTGCCAGCAAAGGGTTATATTCTCTCTTTATCGGTGGAAATATGACATATAGTCAAGAATATAAAGGTAGGGATTGTCCTGGTGGTCTAGTGGTGAGGGCTCTGCGCTTCCACTTCAGGGAGCCTGGGTTTGATCCCTTCTCTCCTTCTATATTCTCAAGTACACTTCATCTTCTTCCATGACCAAGCCCCAATTTTTTTCTGATGTGCACCCTGTTGTGTGGTCAGGGAAGGGAATTTTTAAGGAGGTGAATTATGCTTGATCTAAGCCAACCATGATGGCCTGATATTCCTTACCAAAGATTGGTGGAGTACAGCCTTGTGACCCAGTCCTAGACAATGGGTGGTGGTTGTTTAGTCACTAAGTTGTGTCCAACTCTCTGAGATCCCATGGACTGCAGCCCACCAGGCTCCTCTGTCCATGGGATTTCCCAGGCAAGGATACTGGAGTGAGTTGCATTTCCTTCTCCAGGGGATCTTCCCAAACCGGGGATCAAACCCACATCTCCTGCTTGGCAGGTGGATTATTTGCCACTAAGCCACCTGGGAAGCAGAATCTAGACAAAGAGACTGGAAGTAAACTCCACCACCCACAGAGAAGGAGGTGTCAGCTTCTTTAAACTGAACCTGTGGTGTCTTCGATTGCTTTGGTTGTCTTTAGACCAGGAGAGTCATCACCTCCGAGGACAGTGGAGCAGAGATGCTAGCCCCTCCCCACCCCTCAAAATGAACCCGCCTCAGGAGTTCTCTTGTGAGACACAGTCCCATTTTGCGAAGTCATTTCCCTGTAGTTGAAGGCACCCCGTCGGAAGCAATGGCCATGGATGCCAGCTGTGTTGTATAGTTCACTGGGGTCCAACTGCCTGTGAGGAAGACATCATCAAGCCCGTGTCAGGGATGAAGCAATGGAATCTGAGAGGTTAATACCACACCCCACGTCACCCTGGTGGAACCCTATTTTAAACACAATCAGTTCCCAATAAAGGTTTGATGGGGTTCCCTTATGGCTCAGCTGGTAAAGAATCCGTCTGCAATGTGGGAAACCTGGGTTCGATCCCTGGGTTGGGAAGTTCCCCTGGAGAAGGGAAAGGCTACTCACTCCCGTATTCTGACCTGGAGAATTTCATGGACTGTATAGTCCACGGGGTCGCAAAGAGTCGGACACGACTGAGCAACTTTCACCAGTGGCCCAGCATGGGATGCAGCTGAGTGGCTGCAGGGCACAGCCACTTGGTGGCCAGGAAACACAACCCTGTGGGGGGACACAGCCTGTCCCAAACTTCAGACAATTCCTCCACCCTCCAGCCTAAGCATCTTCCAATTCACCCCAAACAACAGTGTCCTGGGTTTCACTGAAAAGCCTCTAACCAAGTTCTTGGGTGAAGATTATCATTCAGACTGGGAAGTCCTTCCTAAGATCTGGCCTTAGTCTCCCCTATGGGAGTGCAGTTCGGGGATCCCCAGCTCCAGCATAAGACGGCCCTGTCCCCCTCCATCTCTTTAGCAGGAAGGAGAGACTATGGCCTTAGATTCAGCACCCCGCCCTCCAGGCAGAGCCACGACTGAGAAATCTCTTTGGAGACAAAGACTGCCCTGCTCCCAGTGGCCGTCAACAGCGCAAGTCCGGGAATCCCGGAGCTCCCTTTCCAGCGTCCTTCACGCTCTTTAGCCAAATGGAAAGCAAAGCCCGCTCAGCAAAGCGATGCTTCTGCCCTCCGTTCTTTTGTTCAGCGTCCATTACGGGACCGTGATGCTGGTTCAGCACGCACATTTCTCTCTGGCTAGCCATCCAGCTCCGAAGCTGGGACTTGAGGGCTGAGGGCTGTCCTTCACCTGGCGCCACACTGCAGCCCACCCTCGCCAGCTTCCCGAGGGCGGGGTTCTAGGCAAGGAGAACTGCTCTCGAGATTGCTTAAGGCCCCTGGGGAAATGACAAGGAGAAATTAATCTTCCATTGCTAATCTTCCTATGCGGCTGGATCAGAACTGTTGCCTGCAGGAGATCGTTGCCTGGCTTCCACGGGCGCCCGGGGTCCCCTCCACGCTGCTGACAGGCAGGGGGCCAGGCGGACCGAGGTCAGGAGGCTGCACGGGGTGTGATTCTCACACACCTTGCCCTGGGTCCCGTGGCAGAATTCCCCACGTTAGGACCCAGTCACTGGTATGTGACCTTGATCGTCCGCGTACACCTATCCCTCCAGATGTACAGTGTCTGGACCCCTTTTCAGCCTCCACTTACGTGTGCTCCTTCTGGGCTTCAGACACTCACCCTCTTCCCACCCCAAGGCCTGGACGTGGGCTGGGCCCTCTGCCTGGAGTTCTTATTTGTCACAGGTGTAATGCCTTTCATGGCATGTCCCTGGCAGACCATGAGGGCAGGTATCTTATCTGTCTAGTGTGCCTCGGGTACCTAGCACAGTGCCCAGTGTGAACTGAATACTCAGAAATAGGTGTTGGATGAAGGCAAACATTCTTGGAGCTTAAGATGTACAAAGCATGGTCTTGGGCACTGCCGAGATGCAGAATGAACACATCACCACCACCAGAGCTGATTCACTTCATCTGCAACTAATGACCCCAAGGATTGCAAGTGTGCTTAGTCACTCAGTGGTGACCGACTCTGCGCGACCCCATGGACCGTAGCCCCCCAGGCTCCTCTGTCCATGGGATTCTCCAGGCAAGAATACTGGAGTGGGGTGCCGTGCCCGCCTCCGGGGGATCTTCCTGACCCAGGGATCGAACCCAGGTCTCTTACGTCTCCTGCATTGGCAGGTGAGTTCTTTACCACTAAGTGCCACCTAGAAAGCCCCAGATCCCAAGGATTAGGTATAATTTAGTCTCTCCATTTAGGAGAAGGCAATGGCACCCCACTCCAGTACTCTTGCCTGGAAAATCCTATGGACGGAGGAGCCTGATAGGCTGCAGTCCATGGGGTTGCTAAGAGTCAGACACAACTGAGTGACTTCACTTTCACCTTTCACTTTCATGCACTGGAGAAGGAAATGGCAACCCACTCCAGTGTTCTTGCCTGGAGAATCCCAGGGACGGGGGAGCCTGGTGGGCTGCCGTCTCTGGGGTCGCACAGAGTCGGACACGACTGAAGTGACTTAGCAGTAGCAGTCTCTCCATTTAGGGAGAAGAAACCGAGGCACAGACATGTTAAGAAACTTGCTCGATGCAAGTCATCCATTCCAGAACATACGCTTGTGACCCCTATGCTGTCATGCCTTCCAAATTATATGCCCTCTTGGGTGGCTCCACATGCCTCCCTAAGTAGACCGTTCCCTGTTTTAGGGCAGGACAGGCCTTTCATCTCGTTGGTATTTTCCCCTAGCCGGGAGCCATCCAGGCTCTCAGTAAATACCAGTTAACAATCGTACCTGATTCAGTCAAAAGAAAATCACAAGCTTAGTTTTCATGGACTTGCTTTCTAAGACAAAACGAGATAGGAAGTGAAAAAGAAAAATACGTTACAGGGGAATCAGGGATTTGCCCCCCGCACTGGATAGATTCTTATCCTTTTCCTTCAGAGCTTGCTGCTTTTGTAAAACTGAAGCGAGAAAGAAGGAAATAGAGGTTGGAACATTAGTGAAGCAGGTCAGAAATTTGCCTGTGATCTCCAAGGCTGCGTGTGTTCCTTGATCTATAAGTCTGAGAATTCCCAGGAGGGGCCTTGTTCATCCCACATGGAATTTGGCGAGGGGCAAGAACAGGACAGGGAGTTGACAGGGCAGGGGCAGCGTGCTGCTCCCAGATTTGCCAGTCTGCTGCAGAGAAGCCTGACTCACTGTCTCTGTGACTGGGAAATTAGGATGCAGGCGCCACTGACCTTGGCACCCTGAGCAACAGTATCTGTTAAGACTGCATTGGGTGCAAGTAACTGAGCACTTTGTGAATGGCATCCTCAACAAACCCAAGGGTTAGTTTCCTCACAAAAGAAGTCTAGAATTCGACGTCTATAGATATGAGCTCAGTGCCTTAATACATCAGGGACAGCGTTTCTGTGATCCTCCTGGTCTTCCCTTCTGGCCTCAAGACAGCTGCTGCAGCTCTAAGAGCATGTTCATGGTCAAGGCAGGAAGGCGGGGGAGGTGTGCCAGCAGCAAAAATATCTGTTCCTTTTATAAAGAAGTGAAAGCTTTCCAAGAAACCTTCCAAAAGGCTTTGGCTTATGAGCCAATACCTGGCAGTGGGTCACGTGGCCAACCATAATTGTGAAGGGAGCCGGAAGAGAGAGCTTTCAGGCCTTTCACTTTATACACCAGGGAAGCGGGTTGGGAATGGGGCTTGGCTGGGGTTCTTCCGAAAGCAGAGCCTGAGCTGAGGATTTGGGTGCACATTGCTTATTCGGAAGGTGACCCGCGTGGTGAGGGAGTGGAAAGATGAGATGAAGAGGGAAGCCCATTCTAGGGGTGTTGATGAGCAAGTTACCCTGAGGGTGGCAGCTCCCTCCCACCCAAGACCCTGAGAGGCCATGTGGGACACATGTCAGAACACATCTCCCGCTCCAAACACCCAACTCGGGTTTAGCTGGGTTGAGCATTTCCCCAGGATGCTCACTCTGTGGCATTTCCAGGTTGTATGCTTCCAGCAAGATCCTTGCTGCCAAAGGAAGTCCACAGGCTGAGAAGGAAAGAGAAGCAAGCCCTGTAAGCTCTCTAGAAACAGCTCAGTGCAACTGCAGGCGAACTCAGAGGTGGGCCGAGGGGATCCAGAGATGGGTATCCACAGTGTCTGCTCTGGCCCCTGACACTGCCTGAGTGACCCACTGGTTACCCCTGCTGTCCCTCCCAACTCCACCCCCCAGCGCCCCTCCCTTCAGCCCTTTTCCTTCTAGGTCCTTCTCTACATCCATCCTCTCCCCTCCCCCACCCACCCTCAAATAGGCCCTTGGGTACTCCAGAAAGAGTGTAATAAACTTACACATTAATATTATATTAATATATCAATAATGTGCTCAATCACTCAGTTGTGTCCATGGGATTCTCCAGTTAAGAATACTGGAGTGGGTTGTCATGCCCTCCTCCATGGTTCTTCCCGACCAAGGGATTGAACTTGAGTCTCTTACATCTCCTGCATTGCAGGTGAATTCTTTACCCACTGAGCCACAGAGGAAGCCCTATATCAATAACAATAGTGTATATAAGGCCCCTTGAGTTCACCATGAACCTTTATATGCATTATTTTGTTTAAAACTCACAATGTTGCCTAGCGATGAATCTGAGGCTCAGAGAAGTTAAGTAACTTGCCCAGAGATACTCAGCTAATATCAATACATGGACCAAACTGGGTAACTTCTAAATGCTAATACTCCAATATCAAGCTATTCCTACCCCACCCCCAATGATGCCTTCTATTTTCCTGTCCTGAGTATGCGGTCAATAAATATTTGTTTTTAAAGGACTTTTGCACCCCTCCAAAAAAATTGCTACTTGTGGGAACTGTAGACGTGGGAGAGTCTGCTGTGCTGTGCTTAGTCACTTAGCTGTGTCCGACTCTTTGCAATCCCATGGATTGTGGCCTTCCAGGCTCCTCTGTCGATGGGGATTGTCCAGGCAAGAGTACTGGAGTGGGTTGCCACGCTCTCCTCCAGGAGATCTTCCCAACTCAGGGACTGAACCCAGGTCTGATGCATTGCAGGCGGATTCTTCACCATCTGAGCCACGAGGCAAAGCCAAGACTACTGGAGTGGGTAGCCTATCCCTTCTCCACAGCATCTTCCTGACCCAGGAATCCGTGTCTCCTGCAGTGCAGGTAGACTCTTTTACCAGCTGAGCTACCAGGGAAGCGGGAGAGTCTGCTAGGAAACACGTTCTAGAATAAAATCCAAACTAGCCAATAGGGCCCTGCACTGTCTAATAGTTACCCACCTTTCCTTTCATCTCATCTTTCTCCTTCTGTCTACCTGCCTTCACTTTCCCAAGTCACATCCTGCACTAATTATACTCCTATGCCTTGAATAAGCCATGCTCTCTCCTGCCTGGTTTTGCTGTTCCCTCTGTCTAAAATACTCTTCCCCTGGCCCTATTATTACTGACTCTGACTCACCCTGAAGCTCTCAGGTTAAATGTTACCTCTGTTGTTAAGATAGGAGTTCTCCCCATCCCACCCCCCAAAAAACTATTCTTTTCTCCCTTGATTTAAAAAAAAAAAAAAACTTTAACTTTTTCACTGAACCCATGGTTTGCCAAAATAAGATGTACATTTCCCAGTTAGATATGACCATGTGACAAAGTTCTGGCCAATAAGGGATAAGATGAGACAGTGGATACAATTTACAGAAAGTGTCCTTAATGTGGAGTCTGCCCTCAGAAGACTGCCTCTTCGCTGCCAGCTGGAATGGGCCCCAGAAGGCCGGGGCTCAAGCAGAGGAGACCAGGGATGTTGCAAGCTACATAGAGAAGCCTCACATCCAACGTGGTGAGGAGCCATAGGATAGCCATAGCCCAGGAGGCCTGGAGGCCAACAGCATTCTCAAGCATGCGGAAACAGCTGTGTAAATGTCTCCATTCCCAAGATGGACACAGAAATGGCTGAGGCTGGAAAACCAAAAGGCCTCTGGGTAGCAGTGAGGAGACTAGAGAGGACCACAGGAACCAGAGACCGTGGCAGCTCTAAAATGATCAGCAGCCAATGCAAGAAGAAAGAGAGGGTGTAGCTGACTGTATTTGGAAAGCAGCCTATACAACACTGATGAATTCACATGCTCTTCTAGACTGTGCCATTAACACCCCCTCCCCAAGAAGTAGTCTTCCTCTCCAACTCTTGAAGTTGGGCAGGCTTTTGTGACCACCTTGACAAACGGAATGTGATGACGTGATACCACACGATTTTTAAGGGCTAAGTCATGGAAGGCCAAGTGGCGCACTCCAACCCCTCTCCTCTTCATTTACCCTTGGAGCCCAGCTGCCATGCTGTGAGGAAGCCCAGACCACAGGCAGAGGTCATGTATAGGTGTTTCAGCTGACAGCCCCAGATGAGGTCTCAGATGACACCCTGCAACCACAGTCTGAGGGGGCCATGGAGTGATGCCAACCCTCAGTCCTCAGGCCACCCCAGCTGACATCAAAGAGCTGTCCCTGCCAAGCCCTGCTCAAATCACAGATTTTATTGGAAAAATAAATACTGTGCTTATTTTGAGTTTTGGAGAGGTTTGCTATGCATCTAGAGGTGAATAATCCAATTGGGCAGAAGTCAGGGAGTACCAGGAAATGGCAACCCACTCCAGTATTCTTGCCTAGAGAATCCCAGGGACAGAGGAGCCTCGTGGGCTGCCATCTATGGGGTCGCACAGAGTCAGACACGACTGAAGCGACTTAGCAGCAGCAGCAGCAGCAGCAGGGAGTACCAGCAGCGGCCTGTAGGACCAGGAGCCAGCCCTTGATTACCCCTCGGAGAAGGGAAAGGAAGAGGTGAGGATGAGGGAGGGCCACATTTACCCTGAGAGGGACTACCTCTAAACAAGAAGTGCTGAGCTGGATTGAACTGGCATGCTGACAGTTTCCACCATCAGTGGAAATAAGAGTTCAAGAGCCAAGGTAATTCTAGTTAATTCTGGAGCTTTATAACCAGTGGAGCGGAATTCCTTCCCCCTGCCCTGCCCTCCATTCCTCTCCCACCCTCACTGGCCCCCCCACTAGTGGATGCTTGTTTTAAAAAACTCATGTTAAAAGAAACTTAGAGACTGCAAAAAAAAGAAGAAGAAAAAGTAAGTAAAAAGGAAAAGGAAAATAAAGGGCATTCGTCTCTGTACACTAGACTTTGTCACCAAGCAGAAATTCCTACGCACTTTACAATTTGGGGCTTCTAGTCCTGGAACAGTCACTAAGTTCATACATATAAAGACTGGGATTGCAGCATCCCTTCCAGCAAGCAGTTATGATTCCGCAGGGCCAAGTCATGGCTCCTGGAACCAAGTGGGTCCCTACTGAGCTCATCCCAGCTCACCTGAGGCTTCTGGCCACGGGAGAGATGGGGAAAGATCCATGCTGGGGGGAGAGGCCATCCAGCTCCATTCTCAGTGGGCATAGGGGGCATTCAAGGCCGAGCAGCCACTCCACCTGTTTGCATCCCCTCTCCTTGGCCTCTGCACAGAGGGCCACATGCTGGCCCAGTGGTTTTGTGGACGATCCAGGCAGAAGGCGGCAGGAAGGACCACATGTGCTTCCAGGCATCCCAGCCTTCCAGTTCTGAGACTGATGTTTCAAGACTCAATAGTTTGGGGAAGGCAATCTTGCTGCAAGAACGCCTATGGTTATCTACATCTTACATTTTTACAAAATATATCTTTTTTTACTTTGAGACACCTGAAACAACTCTCTGTCCTCAAACACACCTTTGGAACTCTTTGGCTTCCTCTGCGTACAAGCCGAGCAGTGCCGGATTTTTTTCTCACTCCCACAGAGTAGGGGCATATTCTCCAGAATAACACATGGTTGTCATTAACGCTCGTGATGTTTGGGGTTTGGTGTAAACCCACATTTTATCCATTGAACTATTTCTTTTTTTTTTTCCAAAATAGTGAAAAGAAGTACAAAACACAAAAGCAATTACATGACTTAACTTTCCATCTCTGTCAAGCCGTGATTAAAAGTGGAAAATAATACTAGCACTTAGGTTTCTTTTTGGAAAGGCAAGAAGAAAAGGCAATTTGTTGTGATGGTTGTTTTTTAAATGCCATAAACTACCAGCAAAGAAAAGTGGAGAGAATGATGGGGGTGCCTGAGAGCACAGGAGCTAAAATGAAAGGCCTTTTTCTTGAGGGATGAGGGTTTGGTGAGCACTCAGGTCCTAGAGAAATGGGAGATGTTTCCCATTGTGAAGCTTGGGGTTGTCATTTAGCTTCTGATGGCTCACTCTTCTCTGGCAGCGTCCAAGAGAGAATGCTGTGATTGCGTGATTGACAATAAGAAATATAGATTTGGTCTTCATCCCTTTCTGGCACAGAGCTCCTAAAACCCTTGGAATTTCTTAAGTGCTCAGAGTGATAAAGGTGTCTTTTATTCTGTTAATGAGATGACTTTTGGACTCCTTATTAAGGATAGGAGCAGGTCACCAGAGGAACCAACCCTGTGATTGGAAGCTTGGAACTTTCATTCCTATCCCCTGATCTCCTGGGAGGGAAGAGGGGCTGGAAGCTGAATCACTCGTTGATGGCCAGTGATTTAATCAATCGTGCCTGTGTAATGAAACCCCATAACCCAAAAGGACAGGGTTTAGGAGAGCCTCCGGGCTGGTGAACACGTGGAGAAGTGGGGAGAGTGGTAAGTCCAGGGAGGGCATGGATGCTCCTTGTCCTTTCCACACACCTGTCCTATGCATTTCTTCCCTCTGCCTGTTCCTGACATACCTTTTTATAATAAACCGGTTATCTAGTAAGTAAAAGGTTTCTCTGAGTTCTGTGAGCTGCTCTAGCAAATTAATCAAACCTGAGGAGGAGGCTGAGGGAGCCTCTGACTTAGAGCTAGTAGGTTAGAAGCACAGGTGACAACTTGGACTTGCAGGTGGAGGGCTGTCTTGCGGGATTGAGCCCTTAACCTGAGGGATCTGTTTCTCTCTCCAGGTAGATGGGGTCAGAATTGAGCTGAATTGTTGGATACCCAGCTGGTGTCCCAGACACTGCTTGTTGTTGCAGCGGTGGGGGGCACCCCTCTCCCTCCATGCGTTGGAATTGAGATCTGGGCACTTCTCACTCGTCGAGTCTATACCAATGAGAGGGATGAACGAGCCTCTCATTCACCAGCCAACCCTGTATGATCTACTCTAGATTCCCAGAACACTTTTAAAAGTAAGCTGGCCGAGGTCCTCCCATGGCCATTCAGCTCTGCTCTATCCACTTTCATATGTTCTGATTTGGATCGGTTGCCCTGGCCACAGTTTAGGCCTTCTGAGGTCTCCTACATGCCTGTGATCCTTGGGAAGGTGGTAAAGGACTATCCCAGTGAAAGTAAGGAGGCAGAAAGTGAAAGTGAAGTCACTCAGTCATGCCCGACTCTTTGCGACCCCATGGACAGTGGCCTGCACCAAGCTCCTCCGTCTATGGGATTTTCCAGGCAAAAGTACTGGAGTGGGTTGCCATTTCCTTCTCCAGGGAATCTTCCCAACCCAGGGATCGAACCCAGGTCTCCCGCATTGTAGACAGACGCTTTACCGTCTGAGCCACCAGGGAAGTACAAAGAGGCAGAGGTTTCCATAATTCTGCATCACACAGGACTGCATTCAGCTGCCCATAAGAGAAACTCAACAACTGTGGTTGTTAGCTTAATGGCAAAGGCCCTGATTTATCTCAGGCAATAAGGAGTCAGGGTAATCGAGTCCAGGTCTAGGAGGGTGGCCCACAAAGGCCAAGAAGAAACCAAGGCCTGTCTGTCTCCCCAGCCCCTCACTCCAGCCAAAGGAAACGCAACAGAAGATGCAATGCCAGCTAACTTCTGACTGTGTCCCCCTGGCTACAATGGAATCACATGGCCATCTCTCATGCACAGATATACAAGAAGGTGGGTTATTGGAGGTAGAGCCTTGCTCTAAAGGACTGTCAGTGAGGAGAGTTGAAATGTGTGTTTAGGGACCCAACAACCTACCATACCTGCCCTGGTCTCTTTTGGACTGAGGGTTTCTTTCTTTTTTGAATGAGATGTAGTTGCCATATAACATTATATTAGTTTCAAGTAAAAAACATAATGATTCCATATTTATATATACTGAAAATGATCAGTACAATGTAAGTCTAGTTAACATTCATTACCATTGATAGTTACACAATCTTTTTCTGATGATGAGACATTTTAAGAGCCATTCTCTTAGCAACTTTCAAGTCCTGCAATGCAGTATTATTAACCAGAGCTACCATGCTGTAGTTACATCCCATGACTTACTTATTTTATAGCTGGAAGTCTGTACCTTTCGACCTCCTTCAACTCATTTTGCCTTCCCCCTCATCCCCTGCCTCTGGCAACCACCAATCTGTTCTCTATGCGTTTTGTTTTGTTTTTTAGACTCCACATATGTGACATCATACAGTATTTGTCTTTCTCTGTCAGGCTTATCTTACTTGGCACAGTGCCCTTAAGGTCCATCCATGCTGTCACAAATGGCGAGATTTCCTTCTTTTTTAATAGCTGAATAGTATTCCAGTGTGTGTGTGTGTGTGTGTGTGTGTGTGTGTGTGTGTGTGTGTGTATCACACCTTCTTTAATAATGGTACATTTACGCTCTGCTTCAGCCAATAGGTTGGACCACATGCAATTCAGAAATAGATCCTACCCAAACTCCTCAGGATGTTTCTTAAGTCTTATTTTACTACTGATATAGAATTGGAGAGGGAAAAAAGTTGTGCTTGTTTTGTTGATTGAGGGGCTGGAATGGGAGGGAAGTTTCCTCTCAAATAAAGGGGGGCTGAGAAACACTTAAATGAGAAACTTCACACCTCTGCCAATCTCAATTCGTATACTAAGACTATTCAGCATCCAAAGAATCTCTGAGTTAATTAGCTTGCTTCTAGAGTAGTAAAAACTGCTTTCCATTACAAGTCATAGAAACCCCACGTGAAAACCAGCTTACATACTGATTGGGGGATGTATTGGCTCACATAACCTTAAAGTCCAGAGTTAAGATCTGGCTGGCTTCAGGAAAGCTTTGATCCAGCAGCACTGTGATATCTCCAATGCCTTAGTACCCTCTCCCACACTTCACTGTTCTACCATCTGAGGCACAGACTTCTTCCTTAGGTTTGCTCCCCAAGGCAGACGCTATTGATGCCCCATTCCTTATCCCTTTGGCCTGCTTGAGTTCATTGGCAGCTATCAGAGACAGTTCACTGTACTCTGACAACTTCCCTTCTGCAGTGTTCATGTATTTTGATGCTCTGCCTGGATACCTTCTCTTGCAACAAGGGAGCAGGTTGGGAATTGAAACTAGGGAGACATCCCCTCTCTCTGTAGCTACATATGTGGCTTGCATTATATTTCTATTGGATAGTGGTGATATAGATTCTATAGCAAACTACAGCGTGTGCACCAAATCTGGCTCACCACCTGTTTTTGTAAATAAAGTTTTCTTGGAACCTAGCCACATCCATTCACTTATATATTGTTTGTGGCTGCTGTGTCTGCAAGGGCAGAGTTTAGTAGTCACAACACAAACCATGTGGCCCACAAAGCCTAAAATTTTTCTTCTCTGGGCCGTTATAGAAAAAGTGTGCTGATCCTGGGAAATTTTCTAGGCTGCAAAAATATTACTGGCTTTCAGAAAAGAAGAAAGGTTTGGTTATGTGGGGAATATATGAAAAATACATATTTAAAACGTATGTGGGCTTCCCAGGTGGCTCAGTGGTAAAGAATCTGCCTGCAATGCAGGAGATGCAAGTTCGACCCCTGGGTTGGGAAGATCCCCTGGAGAAGGAAATGGCAAGCCACTCCAGTATTCTTACATGGGAAATCCCATGGACAGAGGAACCTGGAGGGCTACAGTCCATGGGGTTACAAAGAGTCAGACATGACTTAGTGACTAAACAACAACAACAATATGTGTGCATGCATGTCATATGCAACTGGCGAGTATGTGTGTGTGTTTGGGGATGGAAAAGAGAAGACGGCAGCCATGTGGAAATGAATGCAGACTGCGATGTGGACACCTCAGCAAGACATTGAAGTCCTGCTTCCAAGTGATGACAGACGACATAAATTTTGACTAAAATGAAAAGTGCTTCTAACACACTCTTAACAACTTGCCAGAGAAGTAGAAAAAAATATTCTTATTAGGCTCAGGGTGGCAAAGGAACTCCCTCAAAGTCACACCGCTTGTGAGTAATAGAGCCTGATCTCTGACCTTTTTTTTTCCAATTAAAAAAAAAAATGTTGCTAACCATGCTGCACAGCATATGGGAGATCTTAGTTCCCTGACAAAGGATCCAATCCATGGCCCCTGCATTGGAAGTTCACAGTCTTAACCACTGGACTGCAAAGGAAGTTCCTCCCATCTTCTTTTTTAAAGAAGCCATCTACCTTAGATGGCCAAAAAGCACTTGAAAAGATGCTCAACATCACTAATTATCAGGGAAATGCAAATCAAAACTACAATGAGTATCATGTCACATGGGTCAGATGACCATCAACAAAACATCTACAAACAATAAGTGCTGGCGAGACTGTGGAGAAAAGAGAATCTGTCTGCACTGTTGGTGGGAATATAAATTGGTGTAGCCACTATGGAGAACAGTATGGAGGTTCCTAAAAAAAAAAACTAAAAATAGAGCTGCCATATGATCCAGCAATCCCACTCCTGGGCATATATCCAGAGAAAATCATAATTCAAAAACATACATGCTCTCAATATTCACTGCTGTACAAAAAAGGTCTTAATGGCCTGGATAACCATGATGGTGTCATCATTCACCTAGAACCAGACATCCTGGAGTGTAAAGTCAAGGGGGCCTTAAGAAGCATCACTACGAACAAAGCTAGTGGAGGTGATGGAATTCCAGTTGAGCTGTTTCAAATCCTAGAAGATGATGCAGTTAAAGTGCTGCATTCAATATGCCAGCAAATTTGGAAAACTCAGCTGTGGCCACAGGACGGGAAAAGGTCAGTTTTCATTCCAGTCCCAAAGAAAGGCAATGCCAAAGAATGTTCAAACTATTGTACAATTGCTCTAAATTCATATGCTAGCAAGGTAATGCTCAAAATCCTCCAAGCTAAGCTTCAACAGTATGTGAACCGAAAACTTCCAGATGTACAAGCTGGATTGAGAAAAGGCAGAGGAACAAGAGATCAAATTGCCAATATCCCCTGGATCATAGGAAAAGCAAGGGAATTCCAGAAAAATATCTACTTCTGCTGCACTGACTACACTAAAGTCTTTGACTGCGTGGATCACAACAAACAGTGGAAAATTCTTCAAGAAATGGAAATACTAGACCATCTTAACTGCCGCCTGCAAAACCTATATGCAGGTCAAGAAGCAACAGTCAGAACTGGACAGGGAACAACTGACTGGTTCAAAACTGGGAAAGGAGTACATCAAGGCTGTGTATTGTCACCTGGCTTATTTAACTTATATGCAGAGTACATCATGTGAAATGCCAGGCTGGATGAAGCTCAAGCTGGAATCAAGACTACCAGGAGAAATATCAATAACCTCAGATATGCCACCCTTATGGCAGAAAGCAAAGAGGAATTAAAGAGCCTCTTGATGAGGGTGAAAGAGGAGAGTGAAAAAGCTAGCTTACAACTTAACATTTAAAAACTAAGATCATGGCATCCAGTCCCATCACTTCATGGCAAATAATTGGGAAAAAAATGGAAACAGTGACAGACTTTATTTTCTTGGGCTCCAAAATCACTGCAGACGGGGACTGCAGCCATGAAATTAAAAGATGCTCCTTAAAAAATAGCTATGACAAACCTAGACAGCATATTAAAAAGCAGAGACATCACCTTGCTAACAAAGGTCCATATAGTCAAGGAAAGTGAAAGTGTAGTCACTCAGTTGTGTCCAACTGTTTTCGACTCCATGAACTATAGTCCTCCAGGCTTCTCTGTCCATGGAATTCTCCAGGCAAGAATACTGGAATGGGTTGCCATTCCTTTTTCCAGGGGGATCTTCCCAACCCAGGGATAGTACTCTGATCTCCAGCACTGCAGGTAGATTCTTTACCATCTGAACCATCAGGGAAGCCCTCATAGTTTTTCCAGTACAGATGTGAGAATTGGACCATAAAGAAGGCTGAGGGCCAAAGTATTGATGCTTTCAAACTGTGGTGCTGGGGAATACTCTTGAGAGTATTCCTTCCCCACAGCAAGGGGGTCAAACCAGTCAATCCTAAAGGAAATCAACCCTGAATATTCATTGGGAGGACTAATGCTGAAGCTGAAGCTCCAATATTTTGGCCACCTGATATGTAGAGCCGACTCACTGGAAAAGACCCTGATGCTGGGAAAGATTGAAGGCAGGAGGAGAAGACGACAGAGGATGAGATGGTTGGATGGCATCATCAACTCAACGGAAATGAGCTTGAGCAAACTCCAAGAGACAGTGACGTGTAGGGAAGCCTGGAGTGCTCCAGCCCATGGGGTAGCAATGAATCACACACGACTGAGCAACTGAACAACAATATTCATTGCAGTACTATTTACAATACCCAAGACATGGAAGCAACTTAAATGTCCATCAACAGAGGAATGGATAAAGGAGATATGGTACATATATACAATGGAAAATTACTTAGCCATAGAAATGAACAAAAAAATGCCATCTGCAGCAACATGGATGGACCTAGAGTGTCATATTGAGTAAAGTAACTCAGACAGAAAAAGACAAACATCGTACGATATCACTTAGAAGTGAAATCTAAAAAATGGTACAAACGAACTTATTTAGAAAACAGAGTTATAGATGAAAACAAACTTATGGTTACCGGGGTAAGGGGGGGCAGGGATAAATTTGGGAGATTGGGGTTGTCATACACACACTGTGTGTGCTTAGTCACTCAGTAGAGTCTGACTCTTTGTGACCCTATGGACTGCAGCTGCCAGGCTCCTCTGTCCATGGGATTCTCCAGGAAAGAATATGGAAGTGGGTAGCCATTCCCTCTCCAGGGGATCTTTTCGATCCAGAGATTGAACCCGAATCTCCTGCATTGTAGGTGGATTATTTACCATCTAAGCCACCAGAGAAGCTCCATATATACACTGCTGCTGCTGCTGCTAAGTCGCTTCAGTCGTGTCCGACTCTGTGTGACCCCGTGGACTGCAGCCTACCAGGCTCCTCCGTCCATGGGATTTGCCAGGCAAGAGTACTGGAGTGGGTTGCCATTGCCTTCTCCGCATATATACACTACTATATATATAAAACAGGTAACAAATAAGGACCTACTGTATTGTACAGGGAATTTCACTCAATACTCTGTAATGACCTATATGGGAAAAAATCCAAAAAAGAGTGGATATATGTATAACTGAATCACTTTGCTGTATAGCAGAAAGTTACATAGCATTGCAAATCAACTATACTCCAATGAAAATTTTTAAAACATAAAAGAAACCATCTTAAACCTCCTCCTCCCTCCAAAAAAAGATTACCAATTAAAGATGATACAGTACAGCTCTTATTTCACTCTGCCCAGAACAGTCGCATACTCCTTCTGATACCACCCCTACCACCTTTGGTGAATAACTCTAGCCTTGGGTGTCTGGTGTGTGGCCATAACGACCCCTCAAGAATTCACACATAAACTGCTGCTGCTGCTAAGTTGCTTCAGTCGTGTCTGACTCTGTGCAACCCCAGAGATGGCAGCCCACCAGGCTCCTCCATCCATGGGACTTTCCAGGCAAGAGTACTGGAGTGGGGTGCCATTGCCTTCTCCACAGACATAAACTAGGCTAGAGCTAATCTACTTCCTCCTGGATGGAGCAGTTGGCTCAAGGGGTAGGCATGTGACTCAAGCCTGGCCAATTGGAGAGCTTTCTCAGAATTTTCTAGGTAGCTGTTAAGAGTATAAACCTGCTCTTTTTATTCCACTTACTATTGCTATGGGACAAATTATGTCAAAGCACAGCAGCATAAAACAACCATTTATCGTGCTCGCAGGTTCTGTGGGTCAGGAATTCTGATGGGGCACAGTGGGGAGGACTTGTCCCTATTTCCCAACATCTGGGCCTCAACAGGGAGGACTCAATGGCTGGGGGCCAGAGTCATGTGGAGGCAGCATTGCTCCTATGTGGTGGTTGATGCTGGCTGTTAGATGGGACTTTAGCTGGGATTCTTGGCCAGAACACTTTCATGTGTTCTCTCCATGTAGCGTGGGCTTCCTGACAGCATGGTAGCCTTGGACTTCTGCCACTGCAGCTCAGGACACCGAACACAATTTTTCCAGCAAACAAGGCAGAAACTGTACTGTCCTTTATGACCTAGCCTAGTCACATGGTGTCACTTGCATCATCGTCACAGGCCCACACAGATTCAAAGGCAGAAAAACACAGACCCTACCTCTCAATGGGAGCAATGTCAAAGTCACACTGTTAGACGAGCAGCTGGGATGGGAGATACTGTTGTCATCACCTTTGGAAAATATAATCTGGCATTCTCTTGGTAGTCATTTTCTCTACAAAAACAAGGCCAAGTGCCTCAGTGAGAGGCTATGGAGACAGGATCTGGCAGGTGAGGCCCTGGTTCCTAGAATCACTCTGTAGATGTTACAAGCTGCCCCAGTCATTTGACCCCAAAAATTTCCATTGGGCTTAGAAAAACTTTAAATAGGTTTCTAACCATGAGTCTGGCTGATAAAATAAATAATTATTGATATCGAAACTGAGAGAAGACTTCATTCATTCACCAAATATACATAAACATGTACACATGGTAATGTGCTAAGTACTGTGGGAGAGACAACACGGTGAGTAAGACACATTCCCTGAGTCACCCACACGGGGTTTACATGCTATGTTACCTCAGGTTGTCAAAACAGAATACCAGAGACTGGGTGGCTTAAACAAGAGAAATGTATCGTCTTACGGTTCTGGAGGCTGGTAGCCCATGATCAAGGTGTTGACAGGTTTGGTTTCTTCCAAAGGCCTCTCTCCTTGGCCACCTTCTCGCTGGGTCCTGTCACAGCCTTTCCCCTGTGTATCTAAATGTCCTTCTCTTATAAGGATACCAGCCAGTTTGGATTAGGGCTCCCTTAATGGCCTCATTTCTATTTAATCACCTCATTAACAGCCGTATTTCCTAAAGCAGTCACAATCTGAGGGGTTGGGGGGGGGCGGTCAGGCTGCAACATTATGAATTTGAGGGGGATACAATTCACTCCATGGGCTTCACTGGTGGCTCAGATGGTAAAGAATCTGCCTGCAATGCAGGAGACCTGGGTTCGATCCCTGGGCTGGGAAGATCCCCTGGAGGAGGGCATGGCCACCCATTCCAGTATTCTTGCCTGGACAATCCCATGGACAGAGGAGCCTGGCGGGCTACAGACCATGGGGTCACCAAGAGTCAGACACAACTGAGTGACTAACGCTTTCACACACTTCACACAATTCAGTCCATAACACAGGCTTTCAGGGATGATAATTGTGAGAGACTGGAGTATTAGCCAGTAAATATTTATTCCCATTCCCCCTCCCTCTTGGGCTGTGGTCCTCCCCTGCTCCACTGACCTTGGACTTGAGTCTGTGACTTGCTGTAACCAACGGAGAGTGAGCAGGTGTGATGCCAGCCAAGACTTTAAAGGTGCTTGCATTGTTTGGCTTGCCTTTTGCTCTCTGGTTATCTACCAGAAGATGAGGATGCACCCAGGAAGCTGCTGGCCCAAAGAAAATGAAGAGACACGTGGAGCAGACCTGGACCCAAGCTACAGCATGCAGCCAAACTCAGCTGAGATCAACAGAACCCCCACCCCATGAGCAGGAAAGAAACATTTAAAGCTACTGAGTTCGGGTGTGCTTAAAACTTTTGTTACACAGCATGACTGCAGCAATAGCTGACTAATGTGATAAGTAATAAAGTAAATTACTATGTCATGTAGACAAAAAGTTTTTCCTCTGTGCTGAACTTTATTTTACCAAAGATTTCAAATAGATAGAACTCCTTTTTTTTTTTTCCTAATGGTTAAACAGACAAGCCATAAATTATTTTGATTATCTAACATACTTGACAGGGAGGAGAAGATTTTTCCAAACACACTGCATATGTTTTTACTTTCAGGAGGATTATTAGTATTTTGTGAGTGTCAGCAAGGCACTAAGTGCTGACCTGGGATTCCAGGAAGCGTAGTTCATGCCCAGAAACCTCAATACTGGAGTCACCTAAGGACCATCAGACAGATGAGGTCATAAGCTAAGAATGTCTTAAATATGTGAAAAGATTGTGAGTAATTATGTAATTATGCTGGTGATTAAAAGCCCAGGCTCACATACCTTCAGTCTCAGGTATGGCTCCCTACATATCTCCAAATTGAAATTTCTCAAAGCTTTGATAGCTCTGGTATGTCCAGTTTCTTATTTCTAATCCTAGGAATCTGTTCCAAGGTTGGAGGGACATCTTCCGCCCTACGGGGTCCAAACATCGGTAGCGCCATTTATCCATTCTTACTTTCCTGATAACCTGCCAGGATCCAAGATTTATAATCAACTGCATGGGATTTTGAACATTAGTTGAAATTACACTTTATATGGCCTGCAGATCATCTGTTTTACTTCATTTAGGCTCACCGGTTTCTATTGCATCTCTAAGCAAAGGTCACGACCTCTTTCGAAAAGGGCTCAACGGAAGGGAAAATAGCAAGTCTACGTGTTGAAGTAAAAGAATTTGGTTCATAAAATAAAACTAAGGCGACAGAAGGCAAAGGGAGTTTCCGCTGTTTGAAAAGGGGCTTTCTCAGCACAAGCTTGGAAAAAAATGTTGATGATTTATGCAAATTAGAGAGGAAATGTGCCCCAAGGGATCTTGGCACAAAAGCTCAAGTCGGAATTCTGGATTCGAGGCTGGCAGTGTCTCTGATTCACTCTGTGACTGGGGCTGAGCCATTGAACTTCTCTGTTTCTAAATACCCTCATCTATAAAGGCGGGCTAACAATGCTGCTCTTCCTGCCCCTGAAGGGGAGGCAGTAAAAATGAATGAAATGTCAGGGAATTACTTCTAAAAGCCATCGATTAGAAATACAGCATATGGTCTTAATGAGAGCTTGTTTCTGCCACAAATTTTTCCCTGCTCCCTACGATCACTCCAGCTAGAGTGCCACAGAAATCAACTTCTCTCTTCAGCTATCTTCACATGCCGCCTTTCCAATCACAGAGGTCTTTAAAACAGCACTCCTGCCTGCTCTGGGTGGGCATGACGAGGCCGTGGCTCCTGGCTCCTTTCTACATGGAGCCATGCAGTCCAGATTTTCCAAGACGGTGGTGATTTAAAATATTCTGTCCCATTGTCAGACCATGTGTTGGAACATGTGTCAGACCACGTGTCCTGATCATTGCCTTAGAAAATATGGTCGCTCACACCTTCATGGGAAAAGAAGCACCTGCTTGTTGCCTAAAGTCCTCTTTAGAAAAGGATGGGAATAAGCCATAAAGCTGTAGAGACCCACTGATTGATTGAGCAGTGGATATATAAACAGAGAAGGGGGAATGGGGGAGAGTGTTAATTTGACGCAATCATTATTATGCGCTAGGGTGGGGTGGAGAAAGTCACCTGTTTCTTAAGTAGCTAAGTTTGCACTGGGCACTGGGCTAACTACTGTGGTTGCAGAAACAGATAGACAACATCCCTGGGCCTGGGCAGCTTGCAGTGCAGTGAAGGACAAAGGCAGGTAGCAATTAGCAAGCTAAGGGGCGCTTCTAGGCTGTCATGAGAGCAGGGACAGTTTGTGGGGAATCAGGAAGGGCTTCACAGAGGTGGTGACACCATAGCTGAGTATTGAAGAATGAGCAAAAGCTCAGCAGTGGGGGGCTAAGAAGGAACAGGCATTCCAAGCAGGGAGCAAGAGCCCAGCAAAGACCTAACTGCAAATTCTTTTGGTGTCCCACCCATGTCCTTCCACTCAACCCAGAAGGCACCTGGAAAGATTTCCCAAATACATGAGGACTTCCTGAAACTCCATCAGAGGGAGTTCTCAGGCCTCTGAAGCAAGCTCAGCTGGCTACCATATGTGCAGGCAGATCCTAAGTGCTTAGCTTCCCAGAAATCATCCTCAAATCATGAGAGCCAGAGTGTGCTGGAGCCGTGGTACGAGTTCTGGAGCCTGACTGTTAACGTATTCAGAAAATTTGCAAGCCAATTGTTAAGACACTGGTAGCTTCCAATCAGCCACAGTGGGAATATTTATACCCTGGCAATTGGCGAATACCATAAATTGGGACTTTCTTTGTTCTCCAAGAAATCTGGTTTACTAGCACACCACTGGATGGGAGTTGGTGGATAGATACTCTGAGGGGTGTGCTACACAGGATCCCACAGAGGCACCAGCAGAATTGAGCCCCAGCTGCTCATGTTGATAACCTGCTCATGAACGGACCCTATATTGGTATTCCTCCCGTCCCTGTCTTGATTTTTAATCCCTCACTGTGCTTCCTGAGATCACCTCTCTTATGCCCCCAGATCCTTGGCTCACGGTCAGCTTTGGGAGGTACCCAAATTAAAACAGTCATGTAAGCAAGAGTCGTGATCATGGAGGGCTGTTATACCAGGCAGAGGATGTTGAATTTAACCAAGGTGTCTGCAGTCTTGAAAGAATTTAAAGAGGGAAAAGGTGGCAAGATCAAGTTTGCATTTCTTAAGGTCACCCCCAAGGCCTGCAGAACAGATGAAAACACAGGGAGCAAGACTGAGGTAGGAGGACGGTGGCAATGGTTTCGAAACGTGAATGTACTTAATACCACTGAACTGTACACTTACAATGGTTAAGATAGTCAGTTTCATGCCCATTTTACCACAGTAAAAATAATGGGGCTGGGGGAAATGGAGGTGGGGAAACCAAGAACTAAGTCAGTGTTAGAATGCAGGAAAGAAGTGATAAGGGTGTCAGACAACCATGGGGTGGGGTGCCATCCATATAGAACGTGATGGAGTTGTGCTTGCCGTGGCGCTGTTCATGGACAGAACTCTGAGCTCAGCTGACACTGAAGAAGCAGACATCAGAAGAGGAGGATGAGACACAAAAGAAGACTCTATCAAGGAAGACAGAGTAAAGGGAACGCCAAGAGGGAAGTGTCACCAGGGCCACAGACCAAAAAGAAGTGCTTATCAGGATTAAATAGGTAAGGGTTTAGTAGCTGAAATAAACTTCTCATTGACTCCTCACCAGAGCCCTACATTAAATTCAGTGACCTTACTGAATTCCCTTATTAATTCTAATAGATGAATTGTATGTTTTGTTGGATGTTCTCTGTGCACAACCATGTCATCTGTGAATAATGACAGTTTCACTTCTTCCTTTCCAATCTTGATGAGTTTTCTTTCTTTTTCCTGCTTTATTGCACTGGCTATATGGTCTCCAGAGTAATAATGAACAGGAAGAGTGATAGCAAGCATCACGCCTAGGTCCTGATCTCAGGAGGGAATTTTTCAATATTTTGCCATTAAATACAATGTTTGTTGGGGCTTCCCTGGTAGCTCAGTGGTAAAGAATCCACCTGCAATGCAGGAGACACAGGTTTGACCCCTGGATCAGGAAGATCCCCTGGAAAAGGAAATGGCAACCCACTCCAGTATTTTTGCCTGGGAAATCCATGGACAGGGGAGCCTTGCAGGCTATAGTCCACAGGGGTCACAAAAGAGTTGGATACAACTTAGCAACTAAACAACATTTGTTATAAGTTTTGCTTGTACATACTTTTTATCAGATGAAGGAATTTCCATTCTAAGTTTGCTAAGTGATTTTACCATGAAGGGGTGCTGAATTGTATTTCTGTATTTCTCCGGGTGACCCTGGGAAAGTTCCTAAAACTGTAAACCATAAAATGACCTACTGCTTTGGCATTAGCTATATCTGGGTTCAAATTCCAGCTGTACCATTTTTTCGCTGTGATTCTGTGCAATTTAGTTAAGTTTCCTCATATAGAAAATGGAGACAATAATAGTAACTCCCTCATAGGAACTAGAGATTTTTTTTGTAAGTTCAAGAGCCCAAGAGGCTGGTTTTGAAGCAGGACTAGGGTTTAACATCCAAATCCTGGAGCCAAACCTATGGAATTAGCTCTCTGCAGGGGCCGATGTTCCCAAGAGCCTTTCCATCTCCTGCTCCTTGCTCAGGATTTCCCAGAACCCTTCTGATGATGAATGGGGATGGAGCTGAGCTCTTCCATCCATATCGTTGCACTCTGCCCCCTTAGGACTAAGGGAACAAACATATGAGTAGTTGGCCCACTGTGATGGCCCTACCCATGGCCCATGCATCCTGGTATTCATGCCCTCATGCAGTCCCTTGCTTTTGAATCTGGGTGAGCTTCTCTCTTCTAATTAGGTGAATTGGCATAAGTGATACCGCATGACATCCAAGGCTAGGTCAGAAAAGGATTTCTAGATTATATCTTGGTCTTTCAGAACTTGGGCCACCATGACAAAAGTGCTACTATTCTAAGGCCACCATGCTGGAGATAGGAACCGCATTTTACAGTTCCAGCTGAGCCCAGATTTTCAGCCATCCCCATCAAAGCATCACACTTGTGCACGAAGCCAGCCTGGACCCTCCAGGCCAGCTCATCCACCACTGGAATGTCACTGAGAATCCCTAGTTGACTCCACATGGAGCAGAAGAATAACCCATCTTAGTCCTGGGCCAATTCCTGGCCCACAAGACAATAGGATACAGCAATATGGTTGTTACATACATTTGGGAGCTGTTCATCGTACAGTGATAAATAACTGAAATATCTACCTTATGGGTTGAGTCTTTAGTCATGGAAAAACACTAAGCAAACCTGTCTAGTGCTCAAACCTATAACATTCATCTTGTTTGACCTTATTCTAACACTTTAGCTAACCAGATTCAAGTATGCAGTATTTAAGAACTGAGAAAACAGAGAAGGAAGTTGTTTCACTCAAAATTCTCTGCATGCCTTTGTGTCTTAAATCCTTCTATTAATAAGAAGGGGTGTAAACAGATAATCCTCAGAGCAACTTACAACATTGGTACCATTAAGTCCAGCCGATTTTTTTAAGGTTGAAGAAATGAAGGTTCAGAGAGAATGACTAACTCGCGCAATATCACACAGCTAGTTATATGGCAAAATTGGGACCGAAACCCAATACTATAAACTGTAAATCAGGCTTTTTTTTTTTTTTGGTCTGAGTTGGGGCACTTTTACTTGGTAATCAGGGGGATCCACTCATAGTAGCACAAAGAACAGAAGAGAACTGATGAGAAGAACTCAGGAGCAAAAGTACAGCCAGGCTCCCCACCCCGGGGCAGGGGCAGGACCCCCTCACTGGACCCCTATCTTTGAGAAACCCACCTTTGCCCTCTCTGGGGCCCTGTGTTTCTGAAGGCACTCTATTTTTTTTACTGTATGTCTTTCTTATTCTCTGCCTTTCTGCAGACTAGTCTTCCCTGGCCTGTCCACAGGCTTGAACACCATGGTCCCACGATCAGGCAGAGTTGACTACATAATCTGTGGGGCCCAGAACAAATCTAAAATGCAGGACCTCAGCCAGGCGCTGGGAAGTCAGTCTCTCTTTCCCACATGTCCACTGCCTCAACCCAAGGTACTCAGTGGCCTCCAAGGGATCACAGCCTCCAAGCTGGAACACATTTGGGGCTGGAATCCTCCGTGGAGGAGAGGTCCCTGCCAAGTGTCAGATCCAAAGTGCCACTACCTTGCCCCACCCCCAAGATGCTATGAGGCTCACTGGACCTCAACCTTGACCTTCCCAAAGTTAGTACCCAGGCTCGTGCCAGGGGCAGAGGGCGGCAGCAGCCCCAAGGCCAGGTTGGAGTGCAGAAGGCCAAGTAGGGCCAGGGGCACCAGGAGGTGGGGAACCAGCATCTGAGAACCCATCACAGGAAGGTAAACCGGGGGTGGAGGGCAGGAGGGGGGACCATGCATGAGCTGGGGCTCCATGCCCCTGGGTCATGCTCCACTGTCCCATCAGACCTCACCTACCAAACCCAGATTTGAAATAATATTATTCAGAATGCCAAGATGGCAATTGCAGAGTAGTAAACAGCGTGGGGCCCTTCTGAGCACAGGACCCTGTGACTGCACTGATCAGACGCCAGATAGCCAGCCCTGCCCTGCCTAACCAGCTTTTTTTTCTCTCTGGCTCCCTTGTTCCTGGGGTGGGGGGACAGACTCCACCTGCACCTAAAGCGATACAGAGACTGCTGGCATTCCAATCCCGTAGAGGACAGAGGGTCCCAGACATCCAGGATGTGAAGCAGGAAGAGACCCCAAAAGCTCCCTCGTGAATGCTCTCCTACCACCTCCTAAGTGACGTCATACTGTCCATCACATTCTCTGCAGGTATATGAGCTAAGGGGGCTGGTTGCCCACCCCAGCATCCATCCCCCCAATTCCTTAGTAACTGGAGGCCGCAATGGCCTCAAGCTAAGCAGTAGCATTACTCGACCTCCCTTGCAGGAAGAGGTGGCCAACTGGCCAATGAGACATGAGTAGAAATCACGGGGTGGGACTTCTGAAAAATCTTTATAAAGGAGGCTGACTCAGTTGGATGGGGGTGTCCTTTTCTCCCCTTGTCTCTCCTCTTCTTGCTGCTTCAAGGATTCAAGGCAGTGGGTGGCATGATCAGATGGAGGAGGCGAGTTTGGGGAGGGTGGGTTCCATTGTTCCATGAGGAGCTCTCAAGGATCTGAGTTAAGAGGGTCAGATGGGGAAGAGCCCAGGAGAAAGGTTAAGGAGGTACGACCTACAGGATTTGATGGTCGAGACCACAGTCAGTACCTTTCTGTGTGCCAAGCAAAGTAGAATGTAAGCTCCATGACAAAGGGACCGTATCTCTGTGGCTTACCATTCCACTCCCTGGCCCAGCACAGTGCCAGGCACAAAATGGGTAACCCCTAAGCATGGTCCAATAAATGAATGAAGAATGAATGAAAGTACTGTAGAAGTCCTTAGAGGGCTTGACTCTTAATTGATCAGGAACATCCATCCCCAGGGAGCCCCTTGTACCCAGGGAATGATTCCCAAGTATGACTTCTCTTGCTTTGTGCTACCTGTGAACTCCTGCCATCCCCAAGCTCAGACCCAGGCTGGGTTTTGGGGGGACCTGGAGGACAAAAGCCATTGGAATGCCACTCTGCTCCAAGCTTTTCCCAATTCTGGCTCTGATGTGGTTTGCAGGCCAAGTTAATGCCACTGTTTCCACAACATCACTTCCTCTGCAGCGTGAGAAAAGAGGAAGAAAACTCGCTCTATGACTCTCCTCTTCCCCCAGGGAAAGCACAAAGCTGTTGGAAACAATAAAAGCAGCCCTGTGTAAAGGGGAGACTTTTGTCTGTGCAGTCAGGGGTTGCTGCGCCCGCGACTTCCTGCAGGGACATTCGGCAGTTTTGCAGATAAATAAATGCTCACATTCAGAATGACCAGCCTAGAACACTTTTATGAGCCTTTTCTCCTCCCCAGGCTGTACACAGATAATAAATCAAATTAGCATCCTGAACCTCCGGTTCAGCATCACTTGTCACCAGTTCCCCCTGCACGAAGGGTAAGTGAGTTTCGGCAAGGCTGTGCTCAGCTATGATCTGGCCACGTGGGATTGAGGCCTGTGGCCTCCTTAGAAATCATTTGATGTTTCAGACTGAGGTCACAGGGCCCTGTTGGTCACTCCAGACCAGACTGTAAAAGAGGTGGCTGAAGCCCCAGACTTCTAATCAAGATTGGGTTGTTACATAGAAAATAAACACTTTCATTTCTTGGTTAATAATCGTAGGAACATGAGCCAAAATAGACAACTGTCAGAAAGACAGACAAAGAAGGAAAGGGAGGGAGGGAGGGAGGGAGGACAGACTATATCCATAATCAGAAACAGAGGCTAGCCATTTTCCTTTCCCATGTTCTGCCTAAGAGAGTGACTTACATGGCAGAGGCATTCAACAGATGCTGGAAGAATGGAGTTGGAAAGGAGAGAGTTTACTTTCAGGTAACTGGAAATGAAATTGGTCCTCATTTCAGGCTGCCCAATTAGTGACACAGAATACACAACTGGTTAGGTTTAGAAAATGAGGGTGCGGGGAATAACAATATGACATAAAAGTACGTTCTATTGGATTACCTGAATATACGCATTTTTAAAAATCGCATCTTCTCTTGGACCACTGGAAGGAGCCAGACAGCCCACAGCACCAACAGTAGGCTGTTCAAATGGCAGATGTGGTCCTACTGCCAAGCCATCTCCAAGCTTTTGGTTGAGGTAGATGACTGCTTTCCAAGAGATGTGACCTCACAGCTGGTGAGGGCTGGGACTCTGGAACAAGCTGCACAGATGCACGATCATGGTGTTCCTTATGTGGTCTGTGAATTGAAAAATAAGCGCTAACTGCAAGTCCCGCTCCCACCCCACCCCCACTCCCCCACCCCCCCCACNTGTGGAAGGGGAACCAATGAGCCATGTTTGGTGGGCATACCCTCCTTTCCTGTGATATGTTCAGATATGCCTGATCCTGAGCAGAAGCCTAAAGAGAAGGGTGGGGGGAAATGGCTGAGATCAAGTAAAAGCTGCTTTGGGTATATGCCCCAGCAAGTTCAAATGCTGCCAGGCTGATTGGTTGGGGGGAGGGGTGGAGTGGGAAGTTAATGTATTTTTGAATAAGAGTTTCCTGTTATCTGCAAACAGTCACAAAACAGCTAGAGATTTTATTAAAATAGTCCTCTTAGAAGGAGCAGTGGTTGGGGCCGTTTTCTCTAAAATCATGGGTGGTTCTGTTAATCGTTTCTTCAGATACCCATTCATTTCACCATTATTTACCAAGTGCCTACTGTGTGTCAGTCACAGGGCAACGTGAAAAATACAGTCCTCAAACAAACACTAAGTTTTGTAGATGGATCTGGACTTCTGATTCCAAGGTGACCACTAACATAACGTTTAACCGCTCACACTCAGGGATACTTGGCTTCAAATTCCCACTAAGTCATTTAACTCGCTGGGTGACTTGATAAACTCATGTAACTGACCTGTAAAGTTTGAGGGCTCGTAAAGTACTCAGCACAGCGCGGAAGTGGGAGTACTATTATTATTTAGCGCGATCCCTCCACCCCACCCCAGCTCAGATCCCTGCCGCCCTCCACCGCTTGATGGTATTTCCGAGGCGGGCCAGGCCTTCTGCCGCTGGGCCGTGACCCTGGAAATCGGGTCAGGCTCTCGTCAAGACGTGAGTGTGTGTGTGTGTGTGTGTGTGTGTGTGTGTGTGTGTGTGTGTTGGGGTGGGAGTGGGGGGGGCGGCTTTCTTTGCGCGCGGCTTTCCCCAAGGTCTGCCGACAGTCTAAAAACTCACTTGAGAAGAGAGGAATGAGCGCGAAGTGGCTCTTTCGATCTGAGACACCCCCTCCCGGAGAAATCACCCCCTCCCCCCAGCCCAGCGCGGAGTGAAATCTTAGAAGCCGCGGCTGCCGGGTTTGAACGGAATGCCGGAGTCGGTGGAAGCCGGAGCTGGTCGGCCCGAAGGTCAGCGAGTTGTTTTGAGTTCTCGTACCCGGAAGGGGGGGAAGCAGGGAGGAGAGGACGCCGGGGCCCGAGAGACCCCGCGTCAGAGCAGAAATTGTTTGTGCTCCGGAACAGGCAGCTCAGCGGAAGCCGCGACGGGGGCGGGTCACGTGCGGCGGTGGCGGCGCAGCTGGCGGGGAAGCCGGGCTGGGACAAGGGCCGGGCCGGGCGGGGGTGGCACGGGGCGGCGGCTTTCGCAGCAGAGGATGGAACCGGCGTACTCGGGCCGCTGAGCGAGTGGCGTCCCGAGCCTGGGGCGAGGGAGGCGCGCGAGTTATGGAAGGACTGGGGTTGGAGCCAGCGTGCTCGGAGCTCCGCGTGGTGCCGCACGGGCGGGACGGGAGATCGCTGTGGGGGAGGGGTGGTGGCGTGGGGGGTACGGGAGCGGGTTCCCCCCCCCCCAGGCAAGAGTGGCGATAGCGGGACCGACGCGGAGAAAGCGCGGTCGTCTGAACCCCGAGAATAGAGGCACCGCTCCTGCAGTCGCCGGCCTTGTTTTCGTCTTTGCACGCAAATCCCGGAACGACCGGAACCGCCATCCCTGTGTGCGTCCCAGGGGTGCCCCATTACGCGCGGGGGAGGCTGCATCCCGCAGGGCGACTCCGGGCGGGGAGGGCTGCCGCGGTGGCTCCGCGGAGGGCGCCGGCTGGAGTCGTGGTGCACACGACCTACACACCTCCCTCTCCCCCGGAAGGAAAGGCTCAGGCCATCTCTGAGGACGCCCCGGGGCTGTGTGAGCTGTTGGGGGGCTGCGGAGGGAGAGAGGGTGCTGTAGGGAGACCATCGGCCCTACCTTAAAGACAGGGGTGGCCTCGTGGCCGGGGATGAGGAGTTTCACGCTTCCCCGAAGTAGCGAGCGCTACTCCGGCGTGGGATGGAAAGAACACGAACTTGGTCAGTAGCCAGAGCGCTTGAGGACGCCTGACTTCGGTGCCCCCCTCGCGGAGTGGCCTGAAGTGTTTCCCTCTGCTCCGTAGTCCACGCGGTTGAGGTCCGAGGCCTAGATAAGTGGGAGGGTGTGGTCAGGCCTCTGATGGGAAACCCACCCATGTTCCTCTCGGACGCCACGCGGAAGAGGGGCGGCATGGTCCTCGCACAAAGTTTCCCACCTCACCCCTCATCGGGGAAGGGCAGTTCTTCCGGTGGTGGGGGCAGGGGAATAATGGCTTGGGCACGGGGAGTGGTGCTAGTTCGTTTTCCAGGGGGGCGCGGGCGGCGAGCGTGTTCGGGACCCCCGAGTGGCGGCGCTTGGCCCCGCTGCGAAGTCTACTGGGAGATGAGGCAGCGGGAGCCGTGCAGAGTGTAGGGCGACGCTAGACGCCATTTGCATCCCCCACCTCCCCCCCCCCAACCTCCGCCTGCAGGTTGGCGGGGGCCGAGGTGTCGCCTGCCGCGGAAGCGTGTTCCTCGCAGTGACACTGATTAGATGCTGTGTCGGTACGTGCCCGGAATCGGGTGGGCCTTCACCTCTCCTGTGCGCATACACTTTCTGTTGGAAAACTTGCGGGTTATTCCAACCCCCTCCCCCACCCCCCTTGCCGCACAGCTGCAGTCTTCAGGGCGGAATTAGGCGAGCACGTTTGCTCAGCCCCAGGGAAAGAGGATCGTGCTGGCTCTGGGAGGCCGCCGGGCCCGGGCCGCGAAAATCCAGCCCTGGCTTTGCGTCGAGCTGCCGAGTGCGGCGCTTACGCGCGCCCGGCCAGCCGAGGCCTGGTTTCCATCTGCCCCTTTGCCTCCGTGTTAAGTTCGCCGGGGAAAACCCAGTGATCCGTGCACAGCCCCTCGCAGGAGAACACCGCCTCCCCCTCCCCTCCAAGCCCGATTCTGACCGATGGAAAAAATGACAGTATAGGTCGGAGCAGGCTGCCCGCGAGTATTAATGTGGCCGCCTCCGTTCCCGGTGCATGGGGAGGATGGGCGCCAAGCCAGGAAACCGCCAAAGGAGGAGCCAGGAGGGCCGCCTGCCCCTTCCCGGGCTAGAAAACGTGGATTCTTAGAGAGACCAGACAACCGTGGGCAGACAGCTGCGAGAACTTATCCCACTAAATATAGCTGTCCGTGTATCTTTCAAGCAAGATCGATCTTTTTGTTTTAATCAAGTACACGTTGAGTCAGTTACAAATTCTGTGAGAACTGGTTGATCTATAGCTGAAACCCCGCGCTCTGCCTGCTAAGAAAAGTCTGGGCAGGAGGTACCGGACTGAGCATGATGTATCTTGGCGCAGGCCGTGTCCTGAAAAACCGCAGTCCCCTTTGCACTCCACCTTCGAGGACTCTTTACTATAACTCTCAACGGGGATTTCTTTTCGTTGTAGTTTCTTTGGAGAGCTTGCTTGTTCCTTGCAAAACCCTGCCTGGGATTGTTAGTACTTCCTAGTGGATGATCCTGGGTTTTGGCTTTTATAAGCCCACGATGTTCTCTTGCCTTTTTCTTTTCCTGCGTTCGTGCGGCTGGGTGCTGTGGAGACCCCGGCCCCGGCCCCAAACGTCTGCTGCCGCCGCCCTCAGACTCTCTCGTTCGCTCACCACGCGGCCTCGGAGGGGGAAAGTGAACTCTCCGGGTGGCGCTCGAGAACTGGAATTCTGACTTTGGGCTGCGGGTTTGCTCCGGAGGCTGGCCGGCAGCGGCTCGGGAGCCAGAGGCTGTGAAGGGGAAGCCCCGGAGGTGACCCGGAGGCTTCGGGAGCAAACCCGGAGGGGCCCGCGTCTTTGTCTTTCGCGGGGCTGGCCGCCTGGCACGCACAGCTCCGATAAGGATCAACTAACTGTGAGAGCGAGAGCGCACCGCCAACACATTTCAGTGACTAGGCGAATGCTGGCAGCCACGTAAGGAAAAGGCCATTTGCGTTGTCTTTGAAAAGGAAAAGGCTGTCCCACTTAATGAATTATGAGTGACCTGGGAGAGGACAGGCTGGGAGTTTGTGGCGCCGAGGCCTCCTCCGGGCGCTTCTTTGCCCCAGCTCCGCCCCATCGTGCAGGAGACCCCATTTCAAAGGAAATGGGAAGCTTTTGGAAATTAGACATCTGACCCATTCTATTTACGTAAATAGTGGTACATTTGTGTGTCCCTAAAATGGGACTCACCAGCAGCCCAGAGACTGGGGCCTGCTGCCTGCCAGCTCTGGACCGGCGTTAAACTCTGGCTAACTTACATCCCCAGAGGATGTGGCTTTTGCCCAGCGTCTCTAAGAACTGATTTATAGGAGGTGGCCTTGAGCCATCAGAAAGGGTGGCCTGCAAGAGTCTACAGGACGTCCTCTAAACCAGGGCTGTTCGCCCAAGGCCTTAGGGAGAGGGTGGGTAATGGTGCCTGAGCCCTGGCAGAAGCTTCCCATTAATCCAGTCTAAATGAGCACCATTAAAGCAGTTTCCCCTTCCATCCTTACCACACACACGGGTCTTTAGGGGAAAGTCTAGTCGAGACAGTTTGAGCCCATTTTGCCTTAACTTTTTTATGGGCAGTAGTGCTCTTTCTGGGCTTCCCAGGTGGCTCCGTAGGTAAAGAATCTGCAGTGCAAGAGATGTGGGTTCAATCCCTGGGTCAGGAAGATCCCCTGTCACTGAGCATGGCAGGCTACAGTCCCTAGGGTCGCAGAGTCCGAAAGGACTGAGCACAGCACAGCACCAGCACCCTTTCTACCGTGTCCAAACTCTGCCTTCAGCAGTTTCAGCCTGGTAAACTGAAACTGAAATCTCTCAGTCGTGTCTGACTCTTTGCGACCCCATGGACTGTAGCCTACCAGGCTCCTTCATCCATGGGATTTTCCAGGCAAGAGTACTGGAGTGGGTTGCCATTTCCTTCTCCAGGGGATCTTCCCAACCCAGGGATCTAACCTGGGTCTCCCGCATTGCAGGCAGACGCTTTTACCGTCTGAGCCACCAGGGAAACCTGGTAAGAGTATCAAATCCTAACACTGTAGTCCTGTATGCCAGGCAGAGTCCTATGCACTTTATGTATGAATTCATATCATCCTGAACACAATCTTGTGAGAGTTACTGGTATCATGTTACAAATGAGGACACTGAGGCCCTGAACGCTTAGGAGGCTCTGTGGCACATTTTGGGCTATGGCCAGGATGGTCCCCAACTGTAGGGCTGTGCTGCCTCCCCGGTGTTGTGTAGTGAAGGTGAGCTGTTCGGGTGGGGGCGGTGTTGGACCTACCACCTTCCAAAGGGTTATGGGAAGAGATGGGGAAGCCCGACATTTGGCCCTTATCTTGCAAAGGGAAGTCCCGAAGCCGCTTACAGAAGCACGTTATTGTGGCGGCAGAAGGGACCAGGGAAGGCAGTGCAAAGGCCCCTCGCCCCACGTCGCCACATAGCATCCGGCGGTCACGTCCGCCGGAGGTGACTGGGGGCTGGGGACAGCCGATTGCGGAGGAACTCCTTATCGCCGAGAGTCAGTGGTCTCAGGAGGCGGAGCTAAACGACCGCCCTCGGGGTGGGGGTGGGGGCTAGGTCGCGCCTGTCCCTGGGTCCCGGGCGTGCCCCCGGACTCCTTTCGCGAAGCCGGCCGGATGCCTAACAGCGCCTTCCGCACCTTCGGGCTCCCCTCCGCTTGAGCCGCCAGCCCTGGGCACGGAGCCTCAGGACCGGAGCTGGAGAGGCCAGCTAGACGAGTCTCGATTGGGATGGCTGGTTCCGGGTTGCTCGCACACTCACCCTGCCGCCCCCATACACTCATCCCCCTTTCCGGGTGCGCGCGCGTGCGCGTGTGCACACACACACACACAGACACACACACACACGGATCTCCAGCGCGCAGCCCGCCTCCCGGGCCTCCGCCTTCCCTTCCTCCTCCCAGCTCCGGCGCTTCCGAAGCCCGTGGCGGTTGTATGTTGCACTCCGGAAGAGTCGGGGTTGGGGGAGCCGTGCCACCTCGCCCCTCCCCAGGGTCCGTGCACACGCTGGCGCCTCGGGGGCGAGCAGCCAGACCTGGGGATCCCCAACTCCCACGGGAAGTAGCGGCTGCCGGGGACCTGTGCGCTCTGTGTCTCGTGTTTCATGATGGCCCGGGGGTCAAAGGCGAGGGCCAAACAGTGGGGCCTACGCGTGAATGGGGATGGCGATAAATCCCCTCTCTGGGAAGGCCGGCCGAGTCTCGACCACGGCTACTAGGAGTCTGCCCTGCATGGCTTGTATTGGCCACAGTTTGACACCCTGCATGCCCGGGCCAGAGTGTGGCCCTGTGTGTCTTGGGGTAGAGGTGCGGGGTGTTGTGGTCGGAGGCGGCGCTGGAAAATCAGCCCCCCATCTCACATCATCCTGGAACCTTTACTTCTAGCTCGGAAGACCCTTGAGCCCGGCTGCCCTAGCCACCGCCAGAGCCCAAGAAGGGACTGGCAAACCGGCCTCTCCGCATTTACGGGCTTTGAGAGGCCTCGGCCGGCAGCCGAGCCGAGGGAGGGAGCACAGCAGCCCGCGAGCCTCAAGGCAGAACACACGCCTTTCCCGGAACCTTGAAACCCTGGGGAGCCGCTGCCATCTTCGCGTGACGAGCAGCGAGACGCCGGTGATTAAGTGTTTCTTTCCGGCTCCCTCCCCGGGTTGCGGCTCTCCTCCTTGCCGGAGAGGAAAGAATAAAACCGGTGGGGGCAGCTAGCACACAATTTCGGTCTCCACTCACCTCATGTGTCCGCACTGGTCTCCCAGGATGCGCCTACGCGGGGCGCCCTCTGCCCCTTTACTCAATGCCTCGGCGAGGATTGAGGCTCTGGGGTGTCGACATGCCTCAGTTTCCATCCGCCTCGAGCCCAAATCGCGAAGTTTAATGCGGTGGGGGGGGGGCACACATTGCCGAAGCCACCCGACCCCCATCTCTTCTCCTCCCATGGGAATTAAACCTTAATACAGGAATCCCCCACCCATGCCAGGGACTAATCCTGCCGCCCCTCCTGGGATTAACTCGGCTCACAGGTCCATAAAACACTTCCGGCGCGGCTGGAGGGTCTGTCTGCAGAAACACTTTAAAATTGTCCTCCCGGGTTTGGAGTGGGAATTGACCCGGTGGAGGGAAGTGAGTAAACCAGAGGGCTGTAAGAGGTGATCCGTGCGGTTTGCAGGCTGTCGAAAGAGGTGCCTAAAATGTAGGCTGTCGGGGCTGCTTCAACCCAGAGGATGACCTGGGTCCCAGTAGACGCATCTCAGAAAGGGATGCAATATTTGCCAAATGACATTGATCTGGAGGAGAGTGGAGGCAAGCAGGAGCTGGTAGGTTTCAGCTGACTTCTGGCCCCTTTTCAATGAGGCCAGAAACTTACTGTTCCTGAAACTATTTGGGGTTTGGGGCAGAGAACCAGTCTCCTGCCCCTCTTAGGTGGGATTCTGAAGACCAAAATCTTAAAGCATTTGGTAAACAGGACCTGATCCCCTCCACATCATTGTGACTAATGTTCAATCTCTCTCACCCTAGAAAACACAGTGGTTTGCTGATTAAAAAAAAAAAAAAGTAAAAACCAACCTTTCCTCAAATCCACGCAGGAATGTACAGATAAACAGTATCCAAAAGCTATTTAAGATTTTGAACACCCTCTTCTTTTACATCACTTCAAATTAACTTTCTGAGGTAATAGAACATTCTTTGGAATGTTCTGAGAAACATTCCTGTCCAAAGTGGGGGTTAAATGAAAAGAAAAAAGACCTGGAAACCGGGTCAAATCACACTTGAAGGAGAAGAAAACCGGATGAAGAATATAAATTCTAAGTAGCTTTCTGGCTCCCTATCCTTCTGTTAGTCTGGAGAGCAGATGCTATAGATAGTAGTCCACCCCCATAGGACCCCGGAAGTAGGTCCTGACTCGGACTTGATCCACTAAGGGCGAGGTGACGTTGGCCTTTGGGGGGTGGGGGGAAGACAGTGAGGAAGGGCAATCATTTGCTTTAAATGAACATCAGAAGACCTAGGCCTGCCTCTGCGTCCTGAGGACCCAGAGCTGCTTAAAACTGTGTGTGGGAGGCGGCGCCCGACGACCTCCTTCCCCGCAGATGGACTCACGCAGCGTGACCGGCCCCAGGTGGCGCCCAGGCACACTGGGGATAGAGGCCCGGGCCGCGCATTCACTCTGCCTCGCAGATTGCAAGCGGGGGCCTCTGGCTGGACCGCCCACCGACCATTCTCTCCCCTCCCTTGCCCCAGGCCTCTGGGCAGGGTCTACTCGCCTCCACCCCACTGCCCCTCGGGCTGCGCCCTCCCCTCCCTGGCACCCAGCCCGGATCCTGAGGCCTCCCCCGCCCGCCCGCAGCCCCCGTTCTTCCCCTCGTGATTCATTTAGCAACGGTGCAGAAAGCCTGTTTACCTCTGCAGCCCAGGGCGACTCGATCTGCGTAAAAAGCCCTAACGCCAGCGCCGACCAGTAGGGGGGGATTGTCCTATAGATTATTTCTCGTCCTGGGTTTTTTTTTTTTTTTTTTACGAGAAGGCTGGGTTGGAGAGGGGGTGGGGTGGCGTGTTGCTGCTGGTTTTTTAAAACACCGTATTTGAAAGAGAAACAAAAGCCACACAAAAGCCGTTTAGGAGGTACCAAGGCTGTTTTTACATATAAAAAGTGCAGCGAATACCAAGGGGCCCCCAGCAGTGATAAACTAAATGGTTGGCCGATTTCGACAATTAGCAGTTAATCTGTTATCTGCGATCAGCAAACAAGTTTTGAGGCTCGAAGGACAGCGAATTCCTGTTCCAGTCGACAGCGTTGTACTCTTAGGCACCTTCGATGGTCTGGGTTTCTCAGAGTGCAAATCCAGCTTCGGCAAACATGGGTTTCTCGAGTTGGAGGACAGACTTAGGTCACAGAAAATTCAGTCGGGCAGCCAAGAGGCCTCGGCGTGTATTGCCCCTCCGGCCCGAGCTTGTCTCTTTGGTTCCAATTTCTCCAAAGTTTTTGTTTTTGTTTTTGTTTTTTCCCCACCGTCCTCTAATTTCGCACGTAGTAGGCCTCCAACAAATGTGGAATGAGTGTTGGAAACCAAAGTGATGCCCTCGGCCTGTAAAGCAGGCTTGATGCGCGGCCTCGCCCTCGGAACTCCCTTCGGGTGCCCAGAGGCCTCTGGCCTCCGCAATCTGGGCGCAGCTTCGCCCTGAGCGGGCCGGGGCGGGCGGGGTAGGCCAGGAGGCATGAAGCGCCTGGAGCCTGCACGATGATAAATATTGCGCAGACAGCCCATAAATAATTTGCATTATGTTCAGCTGACAACGCAGGGCGATTAATTTTAATAGCTACATATTTGCCTGGGCTGCTGCTTTCGTAGGCCCGGTAATGAAAGGCGAGAGGCCGCCCTGGCTCTGTGCTCGCGGTCCCGGAAGGCAGCCGGGAGGTGCGGGAGGGCCAGACGAGGCGTCTCCTCCAAGGCAGCCCCCCGGGGAGTCCCAGCCTCTGAGACCCCCTCTCGCTCTCCAGGCCGTGTAGACGCGGGGTGCGTGCGCCGCGAGGCCACCCCCGGGGCCTGGAGCAACAGGAACTACCATAATGACACTGCACATTTGTCTGTCTGGGGAGAGCCACTTGTGACCACGGGACCCTCCCCAGGGCGATGCGCCCCACCCGGATCAAGTCCGGAGTGCACTCCGAAGGGGATTTCACGTTCCAGTTTCGGTGGGGGTTGGGAAGGGCTGGTGCTAGCCCGCCGATTCACCGGTGGGCCCCCGCGCAGCAGAGGTTTTTACGCCCCGGGGACCCAGGCAAGGGGCAGAACAAAGCCCAGCTGCCCACGCGTCCTGTCCGCGCGCGTCCCGAGTCCTGCGGTCCTGCGCCCCGCGGGAGGCCCCTCTAAAACACTTTCCGAGCTCCTCGATTAAAAGGACCGCACACATAAAAGACAGAAGAAAGGATTTGGAGCAGCTCTTAAAAAAGAGGGGGCGGGGAGCGGAGCGCAGCGAAGAAGGACGCGGCGCGGCGGCTGCCGCGGTCCCGTGGCGACCGGGTGCGCGTGTCTGTGTGTGCGTTCCGATGACAAAGCCCCGCCGCCGCTGGCGAGCTCCCGGCTGCTAGAGCACTGGTGGGGGAGGGGGGAGACCGCGCTCGCGTAGGTAGCGGGGAGTCGAAGCTTCCCGGGAGAAAGAGTTCATTCATAAGCTGGAGGAGGCCTCCTGGCCGGGCCAGGTGGAGCCTCCGGAGGCCAACACCTGTGTGTTTGCCTGTCTGAAAAGGGGCGAGCGCATCGAACATTACCATATTTTAATTGCCTTTCGCAAAGGTCATCTCTAATTACGGGTTGCGAGGAGGGTTGGCCAGGGGTCTGTAGCCCTCGATTGTGTGCATGAGTGTGTGTGTCGCCGCGGAGACAATGCTCTTATCGAAATGCCAGTCCGAGGGTGTCCGTGCGCGCCTGCGAGGCGGTCACGACGTGCCGGATCCACGCAGACCGGGCTGCGTGCACAATAAAAGCCGAGCAGGCGGCGAAGGGCAGCGCAGACCCACGGGTTTTCTTTTTAGAAACGGTGGTGCGAAGAGACTTGACAATAATAACACGCAGCAGGATTAAATCAGGGTGGGAATAAGAAAATGCATTTTCGTTCCTAAAACCGCGTCCTGCGGTTAACCCATCCGATCCCCCAAGAGCTTTTTGTGCCCACGTGGAGTCCCGCACGGGGACAGGTGCGGGGCACAGAGCGGCTTTGGGGGTACTCGGTGATCGTCCAGGACAGGCACCTTATTTTAATACTAATCTCTTCCTTTAATGCACCGTAGTCAGCTACAGAGAAGTGGAATCCTTAACGACGTCTATTTTATGGGGAATGATAACTGGCTAGTTGAAAAGGAGAAAGAGAACATTAAGGGTTTTTTAACTTTTAAAAGTCTGCATTTCCTTAGTTTTCATCACTTGCGGAAGCCCTTGAGGCAGAAGCCTATTGTAACTTCTTCTGAGGGAGCAGCCAGGCGGGAAGGTTGTTGGAGGGTCAGGGGTTCTTAGGAGGATATTGTGGAGATGAGGGGATGGAAATCAGTGGAGAGCAGTTGGTCAGGGGTGGCCAGCAGCAACTCTAAACTTGACTTTATCAAAGGAGCCTGACGTCTCTTAGCCACCATGCTGTTTCTGGGAGTCAGGAGACTCACAGAGTTGGAGGGTTTTGTACTGGCTCTGCTTCCTGCCTGCCCCCCACACCTGGCCTCCTGGCCTCACCAGCAGCCTGCTTTGCCCGGAGGAAGGCAGAGCCAGATGACGGGTCCAACCCCCGAGAGACCGCCTGGCTTTCTCCTCCCCTGTAATCAAAACCAGATGCACTTAAGCGCCTTTCATCAGAGGAAGCCCAAAGCCCTTTAACAGGCTTCAATAAAAGCCTTGCTAGGGCCTACCAGCCTGCTCAGTGTCCAGGCTCCTGTGCCCATGTCCCACTGGAGGAAGCCTGGGTCGACCAACAGGGCCTAGCTCCTCCCAGAGGGACCCCAGAAGCCAAAGACATCTTCATAGCCAAGACAGCTTTTCCAGACAAGTATGATGCCAGGATCCCTGCCAGGTGTATAAGCACAGACTCCATTGATAGGAAAGAAACCAGCAAAGATGAGAAGCCAGCAGCTAGTACTAAAGGAAGGATAGGAGGAACCAGAGGGACTAAGAAAGTAGCAGAGAGGTGAAAGGGTGATAATGATCAAGATACTCAGAAGCACTCCAAAGTACCTGGACCCAAGGGCAGTGACTGTCTTATTTATCTTTGCAAACCTGGTGCAGGTTGGCACTAAATATGTGGTTAAAATGTTTGGGAGATCACAGGTGTGGTGGAAAGTTCTGGAGCAAGACACATCTCAGCTTAAGATGGGAGCTCTGCCTAGTGACTCAGCAGTAATTTGCCTGCAATGCAGGAGACCCAGGTTCAGTCCTTGGGTTGGGAAGATCCCCTGGAGGAGGGCATGGCAATCAACTCCAATATTCTTGCCTGGAGAATGCCATGGACAGAAGAGCCTGGCTACAGTCCATAGGGTCACACAGATTTGGACACAACTGAGCAATTAACACTCTGCCTCCAGTGGTTATGTAACTTTTTTGAGTCTCAGTTTCCTTATTTGTGAAATGCGCATGAGAGTGCCTGCATCACCAGACTGGGGAAAGATGTGGTGAAGTAATTGCATGTAAAGCAATAATGAGGTTTTAGTCAACAATAATAATAATAAGGTTTTGATAACTGTTGTGCCCTTATTCTTGAAGGAGTGACAGAGGGTTGGGGCTGATACTGTTTGAAGCATAAGAAGAAATGTCCTAGCTGGGCAGAGACATTATAGGCCTGGGATTTGGATCAGCAGGGAATTGTTTCTAAAATGTGTGTTCCATAGCCCTGGAAATTGGAGTACTAGGACCCCACTGTTCAGCGGGCAGGGCTGCGAGCTGGGTGAGGGAGGGCATGTCAGCCTTTGAACTCAGGCTCTGGGGCAGGGCCCAGGCCCCTGTGTGTTCCTCTGCAGGGCTTCTTGTGGCCAAGCCACCTGAGATGAGTGGTAGCAAATAACTCCAGTTGGTGCTGGCTTTCTGTGATCTGGGGGAGAACTGTCCCTTGGGCTTCATTCACCTCAGCTCCTGTTTCATGATTCTGCTGATCCGCTCAGTGCCAAGTCGTATCCTACTCTTCGACCCCGTGGACTGTAGCCCACCAGGCCCTTCTGTCCATGGGATTTCCCAGTCAGGAATACTGGAGTGGGTTGCCATGTTTTCCAGGGGATGTTCCCAACACAGGGATCAAACCCACATCTCCTGCATTGCAGGCAGATTCTTTACCTGCTGAGCCATCAAGGATGGCTATATTTTATCTGTGACAAGTTCACCCCTTGGCATTTGGCAGGGCAAGGAGGAATATTGCCTACTTCTCTTTGCTTCTTGGCCCATTCTGGCCTGTTCAGTAGCTCCTCGCCTCTCATCCCCCACCCCCCACACAATTTGGCCAATTTGTCTGCACATTGCAGGTGGCTTGTTCTTTTCTCCTGCCCCTTGGCTGCCATGCTTTTTGGGTGTGTGTGGTGGGGGCTCGGGGATTAGGACCTGGCCCCCAATCTCCCCCTCCTCAGTCTTCCACATTCCTGATGTCTGGCAGCCCCTGCCTCAGCACTTTCCCAGGAAGGCAGGCTATGAGTTAGGGTCAGTGGGCTGCCTGGGCAGCAGGGACTCTGAGTACCTGTCTCAGGGAAGGAGAAAGAGGGGGATGGGAGGGAGGGAGAGGCCCAAGGGCTGCTGGGTGATTCTGTAGGTGTGGCCAAGCCAGTGTGACCCTGAGTATCAGGGATGGAAATGTATTTGTCTGGACTGTAACACAATGGGGTAGTTGGGGGTCAGGGAATGAGAAGATCTGGGGTTTGTGGAGGAATTGGGAAGAAAATGAAGCAAGTTGACTCCCCTTCTGCATTCCATCCCACCCCCTCCTGGCAGGAGAACCTTCAAGAAGAGGCAAGAAAAATGTGGGGAGGGAGGAGGAAATGTTTGGTCCTGCTCTCCTGCCCCATGAACTGGCTCCCTTGTACAGCCAGCGTAGTTTAGGAGGTAACAACAACTGGAGTCCTTTCAACTAGATCTTTTAGGACAACAGTCCCCAACCTTTTTGGCATCAGGGACCAGTTTCATGGAAGTCAATTTTCTCACGGGCCCCCGAGGGACTGTGTGTGTGGGATGATTCAAGCACCTTACATTTATTGTGCACTTTATTTCCATTATTATTACATCACCTCCACTTCAGATCATCAGGCATTAGATCCCGGAGGTTGACGACCCCGGCTTTAGGGGAAATGTGAGTTCAGATTTGAGGGGGAGACAGGTTACTGTCTGTCCTCCAGGGATCCCGTAAAGAACAAGACGTTGTTCCATCCAAGGTGGAGGATTTGGGTGGTGATGAAATATGTCCTGCCCTCCACACTTGTGATTTTAATCCAGCTCGCCTTCTAGCAGGCATGTTATAAAACTGACCTCCCCTTCTTACTATCAGAAGTGAGGGTCAGAGCTTGTCAGCGGCAAGGGAGCTAGTGTGAAAGCAACTGAATTCTGCTCAGGGACTCAGTGGGTCCAGAATTCAGTGGAGATTCTGGGGGCTGGAATCATTTGGAGGCTGCCTCACCCACCTGTCGGGCTGCTGGCTGGGACCTCCGCTGTGTTCAGAGGCAACAGCACAGGGCTCTGTGTGTGGCTTGGGCTTCCTTACAGTATGGTAGCTTAAGGGCAGCAATACTTGAAGTTACATAGCAGCCGCTCAGGGCTCCAAAAACAAGCCTTCCAGCATCACCTCTTCCAACCCACCCTCAGAAACCATGTGACGTCATTTCTACTATATTCTGTTGCCTATGATGAGTCACGGGCCCACTCAGATTCAAGGCGGAGGGACATAGACCTACCCCTCATTGGGAGGAGTGTCAAAGAACTTATGGTCAATGGGGAAAAAAGAAAGAAGAAAGCAAGCCATGCCAGGCACTCTTGAGAGCTAAGCTTAATTAGCACTGGCTCTAAACAGAATAGTCTACATTATAATAGGAGCTTGTACCCTCAAGAGGCTGCATAAATTATATGGGGGGGGGTGAGGGGGAGACAGAGAGCTAAAATTAGGCCAGGGTAAAAGAAATAGAGCCATAAAGCAAATATGGGTTTTATGGAAAATAGACGATATCAAAGGATAGCTCTCTCTGTGAGCTTGTGATGTGTGGGAAGGACTGAGGAAGAATTGGTTGGTGGGATCAGCTGGGTTGTAGGCCCTTCAGCATTGAAAGGGAAAGCAGGTAAAGGACAAGACTGAGGAATCTGGCTGCCACCATCCTTCACCTGCCATCTTAGGGGGAATCTGTGGTAACCCTTCATCACCTCAGGCAACATTATTTTCATGATTTGCTTGCAAATCACCTTTTTTTTGGTTGTTTCAACATACAGATACCTTTCTGTGGTACAGAGCTGGAAATGTAGTCAGTGTATTTGCTAAAATGTGGAAAAAAATAATACATTGCTCTAATAATAAATGACTCTAATACTTACTGTTTGTCCCCTACCCCCAGGTGTGGTTTTAAATATCCACCATGGATAGTGTTGTGACTGAAAGGGGCTGGGTACATCTCTAGGGCCCCAGGTTCCCATTATCCTTGTCTCTAACCCCTGAATGGAGAGTTTGACTTCTAATTTCATGCTAGGGGTTTCACAGGCAACATAATTGTATTTGCCTCTGCCTTTGATCTGCTATTTGATCTGCTATTTCATTGTGGCTCGACTAGGAGACAGAGATAGAAACGCAGTGGAAAAACACGATTTTGTTTTGCTTCGGAATTGGCAGTTATTATTTTCTCTGGCTCCCTTAATGTGACACGCCTTCCCTAAATCTGAAATCTCCTCATTTTCCCGTTTTTGAAATTCCAAAAGGCATGTGCACCCTCTGGCTGGCTTTCCTTTTTTGCTCATGAAGATTTCATTTTCAGCAAGGCTTTGGGGCGGGATGCTCCTGTCTTTAGATCTCAATGAAAATTGAAATCCCTGAGTTAGTGGAGGACTCCCAGTTAAACTCTGACTGACCTGCCCCTTTCCTGACCTCACCCCAACTTCCCAGGATGTACCTGGTTCACCTCAGCCTCTCTTCAAGTGATTAGGGGTCTGCAGGGCTGAGAAACAGGTCTGCTCTGCTGGAAACCAAAGAAACCCAAATGGAGCAGGAACCTTGTGCGTCAGAACTGAGTAAGCTTCAGTATGGCCCCCAGAAGCAGCTAGCTTCTGGAGCAGGGCCATGTCGGGTTGTGTAGCTTGTGTGCTGTACTAAGGCTCCCAGCCACCACAGGAAGTGAGGACTGGAATTCAGGCCCAGAGGCACTTTTCTCCAGTGCTCCTGATATCAGCAAATAGGCTAGTGGCAGTTCTGTTCTCCGGGCCAAGGCAAAACAGATTTTCTCTCTGATCACTAAGAAAAGAGATGGTGACACAGGACAGGACAGGGGTCAAAAGGGCATCTTGGAAGCAGATCGGGCCAGCCTTAGGCTGTAGATCAAGCCAGCGTTGACCGAGCAGGTTGGAGCAGTAGGCCCGTTACTCGCTCTTTGTTTCATCCCCTCTCATCTGCATGGTCCAGTGTTCATAAATTATTGAATTACTAGATCCTTCCTAGGCTTTATTTGGAGTTAAAAAAAAAGACAGGGGTGTCACCCTACCTATGTTTCTTGTTTAGCCAGCAAGGTGGGATTTGAAGTGGGGTGGGGGGATGTTTTCTTTGGTTTTGAAGGTGAAGCCTTTCAGGGATGTTGTTAGCTGCAGGACTATATGTAGTGGGTGCAGCCATTTGAGTGGAAGACCCTAACAGGTGGTGCAGTAGAGTTGGACATCCTAACAGGTTACCTGTGAACTGAAATTCACATTAACGTGTAATGGGCAAAGACAATTTGCATTTAAAAGTGGAGGATCATCCAGAGAAAGCAATTCCTAATCAAAGTTAACTCCAAAGAGGGATTTTTCTGGTGTGAGCAGTAGGCTCCTAGGGGAAGCCTCTGGAAGCCTTCTAAATTAGCCCTGTAAAGCTTGCTCCTGTTCATTTCTGTAGTGGACAGTGTGGGTATTTAAAATTCCATTAATACTTGGGAAGGTATTTTCACAGTAAAGCCAGAAATGGCGTCTCCTGAGAACAGCAAATTTAGGTGACTTGCTCTTTATAGCTAGGGATGGACAGGCTAGGAGCTCTAAATCCATTTGCCCTCTTGTTTCTTTCCATACTTTGCATGATTGGAGCTGGGTATGTTCAAAAGGCATTAGTTACATCATTGTGGCTGGGAGTTCTGTTTTATTGTTCTATGTTTTTATTTCTATAGTTATATGTGTGCTTACTTTTTAAAATTAATTTGTATTTTTCACAAAGGAATTATTTGCCCAAAGTTTATGAAGCCCAAATAGTATGTAAAGGCTTGTTACAAGGAAGCACCCCTCTCCCTTGTTCGGCCAGTTTCTTCTGGTTTTTCTAAGTAATGTGTAGCTGTGGCCTTCTCTGAAAAAAATCCACAATAACATCATCTGTTGACCTCCTGGTGTGGTAGAGGAGGATTTTAGTTCTCTGCGTCACACTTCCCCTCCCCCACCCTCACAATAGACTTGTACCATAATTTATTAAATTCATGTCCAGTGTTTACTTTGTAACCACATATGGATTGTTTATTGCTGAGGCAGATGAGCTTCAGTGATTGCGTTTCCTTTCTTGTAGGATTTTTTTTTTCCCCTGGAGTTAATGATTGCCTCCTTTTTCTATTTGCTTCATTTTCTTTGACCTATGACTGATTTTTCCCACACTCTCCAACCTCTCTACAAATCATCTTGGGGCAGGTTTTTTTTTGCATTCACATCTCGGAGCCCATCTGCAAAAAGGCTGATCTTTTTTTGTTCTGTGTGTTTCTTTTTTCATTCCCATTGTCTTCCAGCTGCAAACCTTTTTAGAAGTTTCTCATCTTCCATTTAGTTTTATTTTCTAAAACTTTGCTTTTTATGAAGTGTGGTAGGAGTTTTACCGATTTCAAAGTGAGGGAGGGAGGAGGTGGTGGTATTGTGTTTGGATGGAAAACTGCATCTCTACAGCTCAGCTGATGTCAGGAGCTGAGACATGAATCCTAAGTTTCTGAATCTTGGTATTTTGCTTAGTTTAAATAAACTTTCACCATTTTTCCTAAACAGCAACCTTTCAGAAGTGATGACTGTTATTCCCTGGAACCCTGTAACTATTCAGTGTTAGCGTATTTTTATCCTCCCTTCCCCTCCCAGAGCGGATTCTACATTTTTAGAAGTAAAGGTTATTTTTAAAATAATTAATTGGCCCTTCCCCAGACCATTTACTGCAGGATTCATGCCCTTTGTTTACATTAATTTCACGTTGCCTTTTATTTGTGTTTAGTTAGTTATTTACAAGTCTGCCTTCCCAGCTAGATTGTAAATTACTTGAGGGCCAGGGGTGCCTTTTTACAGAATTCTCTTGTATTTTTGGATTTCCCTAGAGCCTAAGTCAGTGCCTAGCCCTGAGCAAGCTCTCCATAAAGCCCTGTCAAAAGGCGGAAAAGTAGTGTCTTCTCCAACCTAGACCCCTTAAAGAGACATAAGTTTCAAATTCTCTCTGCCCTCAAATCTGCTCAAAGACCCTTTGGACGGTGGGGACTGTGCTGCAGGCCTTGCCCCCCAGGATGACAGCAGCCCAAGTTGCGGGCCGCTGGGTGAAGGAGAAGTCATACCGCGTGGATAATTCAGGAGTCCTGGAACCTGAGGTCGTTTCTCGGGATTAAAATCCGCCTTGGCGTGGCGGCTAGGGGCGACCAGACCTGCGCTTTAACCAGGAGCGGTCTTCCCGAGCCAGGGGTCAGCCGCGACCAACTGCGCGGAGGGGCCTCTGGAGGGAAAGGGGCACGGCGCCCCGGGAACGCCCGCACTGCCGCCTGGGCCCGGCCAGCGGCTCTGCGGTCCCACCGCCGGGGGCAGCACCGCCCGCGCCGCCCGGGCTAAGATGGCGGCTGGCGTGCAGCCCGCGCCCGGGGGAAAGGCGGGCACAGTCCCCCGAGAACCTAAGCGCCGGGCCTGGGCCTCCCAGCGGGAAGGCCGCTCCTCCTTGGCCTAAGGGGACCGGTGAGGACCCAGTCCTGCCCCTTTCCCAGACAAGCTCCCTGGCCCAGCGTCCTACCTGGATGACGCCTAAAGGGATGTTTTATCACCCAACTCCCCCAGACTCTCGATAGGAGGAAGTAGGGACAGGTCCTGGTTGAGATAAGGACCGCGAGGAGGATGGCTGCTCAGACATGACTGAGCAACTGAACAACAACAAAGACTGCCAGGAATCGACCTGGTGAGCTGAATGTTCATTTTGAGAAACCCTGATCCAAGAGGATTTCTAATGTAATATTTCACCAGCGTGACAAAACAAAATAGCATCATCTCAGGCCTGGGTCACTGTGTCCCTGCTAACTCAGATTCTGCACTTAGATAGCAGTTGTCCTTCCCTGTGGCCAGCTCTTCATCCATCTTCTCTTTATCCACTTACAGTTTACCCATCATCTCCTTTTTGGCATGAGTCTTGAGCTTCTGTTTTTGTTTTATTAAGTTTATATGTTCATGTACTGCTGGATGTTGTCTCAAATTCTTTGGGAGGTAGCAGACAATAAACAAATACCTAAATACAACAGCAGATTGTTTAACTAAGTGTCTGAGCTCCAGAAATATATAACACAAATGCTGAAAGGACATTAAAAAAAAAATAACTACTCACTTTTTAACATCAGGTTATTATAATCATTGAAAAGCTGTAACAGTGTGGCTTAGAAGGCATGTCCATTCTTAACTGATTATGAGACCTTAGGCTCATAGCATCTCTGAGAGTCAGACTCCTCATCTGCAAAATGTAGATAGGGATGATTTCATGATACAATGAGATGATGTACAGTGTCTTCTACATGCAAGCCTGTGTGTGCTAAGAAACTTCAGTTGTGTCTGACCCTTTGAGATCCCATGGACTGTAGCCCACCAGGCTCCTCTGTCCATGAAATTCTCCAGGCAGGAATACTGGAGTGGGTTGTCATGAAAAGATTTTTGACAGCAGGTTAGGGAAAAGAAACTGTAATGCAATGAAGATGGCCTAGAGGTAAGACAGTTATATATGTCAAACTCAAGAGCAAAAAGCTCAGTGCCACTGAGCATTCTGCCTGGCATGGAAATGGATTTTTGAAGAGAATAAACTGAACCAGAATGCTTGAGGAAGAAATGGCTGAGGATTAGAGATGTAAAGAAGGGTGAAAGAAGAGGTCAAAGTGATCATGGATGGAGGCCAGAGGCTAAAATATCTTTCTGCTGGAGTGGTGTGTCTTGTCAGTGACTCACTGTGAGATCTCAGCAGAAATGCCAAAAACAATCACATCAGAAAGGAGCAGCCCAGGCTAAGTGCAGGGTCTGATTAGATCAGCTGTTTCTAATACAGGGGTTTGGCTTCCACTGTCCACAGGCTGAAATGTCATTAAGATCACTCTCCAGGAGAAGTTTCCACTCGGATGAGCCTTGCTCAGCACTTAAAAAACAAACTAACAGGAAACAAATGACAAACCCACCACCACATTACACCAAGCTGTCTTTACATTCACTTAGAGTACAGAGCATTCTAGACTTTCCCCATCTCTTATGTCTCCTGCATTGGCAGGCAGATTGTTTACCACTAGCACCACCTGGGAAGTCCTCTCTTTGGTTACAACACGTAATTTATTGTGGAAATGAGAACCCATTCTTCTTAGTTTGGAGCCAAGGCTAAGATGGAAGTTAAGGGATCCTACCAGATTATCCAGGAGACAAGACCCTAAAAGGTATACAGTGATGGGGTCTTTGGGGACAAGCAGAAGTTGAAGTTCAAGAGGAAGCAGATAGGAGGGAGGTGAATGTTGGCAGGAAAAAAAGACATCTCTGTTAGATACATTGAGTTTCTATAGGAAAACTAGAGGAAGTGTAGAAGTCAGGGAGATTAGGCCACTAGGGTTCAGGACACTTCTAATGCCCTGGAACATTGGCCATTGCTGCTGAGAGGCATCAATAGGTCGAGTGACACAGGAACCACTCTACTGTCACTCCCTTGGAATCAGCCATCATTTCTCCATTCCAACGCCTTAGTCTGCCCCTCCTTGTGTCCATTTTATCTTCACTACTGCCATAGAAAGGCTTTGGGTCAGGCCAACTCATGGGCCACTGCCCACTCACAGAGTTCTACCTTTGACTCAGGAATCAACCCTAGTCCAATCTGTTGTGGCCAGAGTAGTAGGATCACAAAAGCAGCTGTCCTACCTGCAAGGATCCACTTCTGACCACTTAAAAAAAAACTTGTTAAAATTTTTCAGTTTTAGTTTTAGTTATGTGTATATGCTGGCTTCCCAGGTAGCACTAGTGGTAAAGAACCCACCTGTCAATGCAGAAGATGTAAGAGACCTGGGTTTGATCCCTGGGTCAGGAAGATCCTCTGGAGGAGGACATGGCAACCCACTCCAGTATTCTTGCCAGGAGGATCCCATGGACAGAGGAGCCTGGTGGGCTACAGTCCATGGGGTTGCAGAGTCGGACAAGACTGAAGTGACTTAGCACTTATCACTCACGCAAAACCTTCACAAAGTTTTATGAAGATACTTGCCTTCTTCTCAATCTGCTAAATTAAACTCCCCATGTAAAGTGTGAAGACATGTGGGTCTTTCCAAAGCACCCCAGTAATTTTGGTGTGTACCCTCAGTTGAGAATCATTGCTTTAGACTCATCACCTACTCAAGAAGAAAACCAGATCCAACCACTTATTAGAGCTACCTCAACTAAAATATGATCAAGGCAGTTGATACTTTCAAAATGAATATGAGGAAACATGAAAATAAGCTCTCACTGATACATTCTCTTTAAAAAGAGTAGGTATGATAGGATCATCAAATCCAAAGTTATAATGAAAATTACAGGAATCTATTCATTTATTTTTGAGAAATTGTGATGGTTTATACACTATAGTGATAAGGAAGATGAAAAGATGAATAGAAGACAGTCTCTGCTCCCATGAATAGGTGACAATAACACCAGTGCATTGAATAGGATGCATAGAAATCACAAGTTTATCTTCTGTTGTTCATTTAAACCTGAACAGTGAGAGAAATGTCTTCCCTTCTTGCTGAAAACCTGGGCAGGTCTATGATTTTACCAATCACTCTTAAATTAGAGGCAATCCTAAAGTTTCTTTAAATCACAAAGCACAGCTTCAATTCAATAATTTGAATGTCTAATATTAAAAGTGTGAAAGTGTTAGTTCCTCAGTCATCTCCAACTCTTTGTGACCATAGGGACTGTAGCCCACCAGGCTCTTCTGTTCATAGAATTATCTAGGCAAGAACACTGGAGTAGGTTGCCATTCCCTTCTCCAGGCGATCTTTCCAACCCAGGTATCGAACCAGCGTCTCCTGCATTGCAGGCAGATTATTATTATTTTTTTTAACCATCTGACCCACCAGGGAAGCTGTCTAATATTGTGGAAAAAGCAAACCTCTAAACTTGATTTAGGATCTTGCAGGAGCCTGTGGTTAGTTTTTCCGCTCCTTGCTTATCTTGCCAACTGTGAATTCTGGGACTTCATGGGTTGAGTGTGGAAAGGGAGGAGGGAAAATGGCTCCTGAACATTCCTACTTGACCCGTCCTCTTCTAAGATAGTTTTATGTGCTCTGGGCCTGGCTGTTTTGAGAACTGACTTTTTCTTGTGGGGACACTTACAGATTTTTTTTTTTTTCAGGGAATTTTGTGCTGGCCTTTTCTGACTTTGACTACCATAACACAGGAAGACCCCTCCTTTGTTCCTCAGTGTTGATCCCATGCAGCTTCTGTTTTCTGGCAGTTTCGGTGGCATACCCTCACTCTCTAGTCAGAAGCATCTTGAACAAAAGCCAAGACTTTAAATTCCTCGGGCGGGGGTGGGGGGGTTTCAAGTAGTCTAAAGTGTCTCCTTGAAGCCCTTCTCACAAGGCATCAGATGAGAAGGTAAAACCCTGGCCTTCCCTTTTGGGGTGGGTTGGACTCAAGAATGGTAGCTCTCTCTAAAGAGATCTCTTCACGAATCTACCCCTTCAAATCCCCTGCATGTGCTAGACAGTAGGGCCTTGCTATTTATTTTATATTCTCATGCATGTACGCTAAGTCACTTCAGTCATGTCCGAATCTTTGCAACCCCATGGACTGTAGCCCACCAGGCTCCTCTGCTCATGGGATTCTCCAGGCAAGAATACTGGAGTGGATTTCCACACCCTCCTCCAGGGGATCTTCCGACTCAAGGATTGAAACTTCGTCTCTTAATTCTCCTGCATTGACAGGCGGATTCCTTATCACTAATGTCACCTGGGAATCCCATTTTATATACAGTACTGGTCATATTTTCATCTCAAACTCCTAATTTATCCCTCCCCCCTTTCCCGCTTAGTAGCCATAAGTTTGTGTACTATGTGAGTCTATTTCTGTTTTGTAAAACAGTTCATTTGTATAATTGTTTAGATTCCACATATATCCATTTTCTTGAAAAAAAAAAAAACCTATAACAAGAGAATGAAAAGAATATATGTATGTATGTATATATATATATGTAACTGAATAACTTTGCTGTACACCTGAAGCTAACAGAATATTGTAAATCAACTATATTTCAAGAAAAAAAATTAATTCTCATTCTTTTCATACACTCAAAACTGGTGAGAGGTTTCATCAGACAAGAAATTGGTTTTTAGGTCTTTCATTTAAAGTTTCCCATTTTCATCTATCTCAGGATTTACCTTGGTAATTAATATCGAATGTAACTTGGCACCTCAAGTCATGTAATTTAACAAGATGTCATAATTGCAGTATCACAGTTTAAGTGCTACTCTGGCGGCTCAGATGGTAAAGAGCCTGCCTGCAGTGTGAGAGGCCCACATTCGATCCCCGGGTTGGGAAAATCCCCTGGAGAAGGGCATGGCAACCCACTCCAGTATTCTTCCCTGGAGAATCCCATGGACAGAGAAGCCTGGAGGGCCACAGTCCATGGGGTCTCAAAGAGTCAGACATGACTGAGTGACTAACACTTTCATTTTCTTTTCTATGTCGTACAGAACAAGAAGTGATACTGGGAGAACACTGGGCATCCTCCACTGGCCTGGTTGGAGGACGAGTGGTCCAGGAGATTCCTGAAGCAGGTAATCCCTTACTTGACTCTTTCATAATGGGTGTTCCCTCATGGCTCAGATGCTAAAGAATCTGCCTGCAATGCAAAAGACCCGGGTTTGATCCCTGGATCAGGTAGATAACCCAGAGAAGGGAATGGCAACCCACTCCAGAATCCTTGCCTGGAGAATTCCATGGACAGAGGAGCCTGGTGAGCAACTAACATTTTTAACTTAATGGATATGCTGGAGTTGAGTAGTACGACAACTCTCAGGGTGGGTGGGGCTGTTTTAAAGGGCAACATGCTCAAGTAGACACTCCTAGGCCAAATACATTATATTTCTAGACAGATACAAAAACCAAAATTGTTGCAGAAGTCTTTTTATTTTGGCCGTGCCACACAGCATGTGGGAACATTAGTACCCTGACCAGGGATCCAAACTGTGCCTCTTGCAGTAGAAACTCAGAGTCCCAACCACCAGACTGCTAGGGAAATCACTTCATAAGTCTTAGTTGGTTTTTTCATCTCCTCATTTAGTCTCTAAAGTTCCTACAAATTCACAAGTGTAAATGTCACTGTAAAATCAGAAACTATATTATTATTGATTACTCCTGGGAGATTTCTTAAATGTCATTTATGCTAAGAATAATAACATTCATTTTCTAAAGGAGCATGTGAGAATTGTCATTTATGGATTTAAAATATATCCTGATAAAAGCTGACCTTGGGAGTTGAAATGTATGAGTACTTTGAAATGAAGATCTCATTTTAAAAGTAGTTCAAATAGGATTTAATGGACTGTGGACTGTGGTTTTAAATTAATGAGTGTACCTAGTAAAAAGCTTTGCATTAACAGGCATATGAAAGGTCAACTGAAATATTGCAATTATCTTAATTGTTAAAGCATCTTGCTTAATATGTCAATTATTTTGACAGCATTTTGGGGGGCAGGAACAAGGGGCTCTGTCTTTTAGCATCCTTATCATATCATTATAAATCACTTGCCAAGTGCTCACATAGACGCCACCCATGATGGATCACACAGTCAAAATGCATGCATCATCTGAGCTTCAAGGAAATTTTGACTAAATGCTTTTAAGCCTCAATTATATGCCTAATACTGAATCTTGATTTGATCTATCAAAACCCCTGAAAGTCATTACCCAAAAAGAAAAGACAACAGACATCTGGTCAATCAACTTTATTTGAATTATTGAATTACCCAAATGTGCACCAACCTTTGTATCCAGATTCAGTGGAGGATACAAAAGGAAGACAAGACAAGAACTCTTACCATGAAAAAAAAGTAAAATGAGCTGAAGACACACTGCCCAAGACAGTAAGACTTAAGGATATACACTGAGTAGTAGCATCTGAGTAGCACAAAACAACTTAGTAAAGAGTAAACCTACCCAAGGGAACACTATCAGCGACCTTGGCAGGGAGTAGAGAAGGGTGATTGGGCAATCCATCCCGAGAGACAGGATAAAGCAATGGACCTGTGTCCTAGTCACCAAAATATCAGTGGCTTATTGTGGACATTGAGCCATTAAGTTCCTCCTCTCTCCATTTCAGTTTGCTCAACTCTAAAATAGAAAGTAAGGGTTGGGATGGTGTCTAAGTTCTTCCAGCTGTAACAATATGGGATTCTAAGGACAAATGCAGAGAACCTGGAAGGTTGTGGACATTACAGGAAAGAGGAAGGACAAGCACAAAGCCATAGAGGGAAGAAAACAGTAGTGGTGTGTGTGTGTGTGTGTGTGTGTGTGTGTGTGTGTGTGTGTGTGTATGCCTGGGCGATGTATAGTAGGGTAGCAAGGACCTTTCACAAGCCAATTTAACTACTGTAAAGATTCTGGAGCCAGTGAACTTGGAAGTGGGTGAGACAGAGTGCTAAGCTAGGTACTAGACAATACACAGGTGTCCAAATGGAGAAAGAGAGACTGTGTATCCTGTGGTCAGAAAGTCTGACTGATCGTCATGCTCCCCTCCTCACTCTAAATTCTTTGCATCTTTGTGGAACTTTATTACAATGCTTTCCCCCAAACCCACACACCAGGGTGTGGTTACAGATGCCCTCTCTTTAGATTCGCACCAGGAGCCCCCTCTTGTGGGCCAGGTAGCCGAGAGCAGTTGCTGAAATGATGGTGGTCAATCCAATCAGCTTCAGCAGGCCTGGCACGGAGGGCAAATGCCTTTGCAAGAAGGTGGTGGTGATGGGCTTCGCAGGGACATCCTGGGGTCAGAGAATACTTGGTGTCAGTACAGGGCTTGTGCACCTTGCTCCAAGAAGTCTGTATTTCCCCCAGTTCTCTGAATGTGACTCACATTTGCCAACCTCGGGCCATGAAACATCACATTCCCTTTGCTCAGAACATTCATCTCCATTCCCCACCAGTTGTTGTTCAGTTGCTTGGTCATGTCCGACTCTCTGCAACCCCATGGACTGCAGCATGCCGGGCCTCCCTGTCCTTCACCAACTCCCAGAGTTTGTCCAAGTTCACGTCCATTGAGTCAGTGATGCTCTCCAACCACGGGGCCCTTGAATTAGCTAACTCTGACCACTAACTTCAAGCCTCAGTTTCCCCCTCACTTCCTCCAGGAGCCTTTCCAGTGTCCCCAAGCTAAGTTGACTCTCTTTTTACATTCTCAGCACGTCATCTTCATCGCACATGGGGCTTTTAGGTTGTCATCTCTTCTCCCCACCACGTGCTGAGCTCTGAAAGTGAGGTTGTACCGTTATCCCAGTGGCTGATGGCACAGTAAGTATTGTGCCAGTGGCAGGTTGCACAATAAATATGTGTTGAGTGAACTGATCTGTGGTCCACTCAGTCCTCAATCCCATCTCTGACAGAAGCACTAAGAGAAAGACTTTGGGGTGGCCAGGCTATTGCCCTTGACCTTCTACCTGATAGATGAGTAACTCTGACCTTTCAGACACTTGTCCTCTGCAATGCATTTCACTCTATCCCTCTATGTATCCTTCCTTCCAGTCAGGAAAATCTCCTGGGGTCTTATTACAAAATGATAGGCATATTGAAAATGCATTTTTAATTTAAATCTGCTCTGTTTCATTCTACTTCTTTGCCCTCTGAACAGAGGATACTGAGTTATCTTCCCTTCATTTCCTCCACCCTATCACCAGGTTAGAGATTTATTCAAGAGAGCTTTATTGAGTTCTTAATAAGCCTAGAACTCTCTGAGTAATCTCACCTGACCAAAAAAATATTTTTTCCTGATAATCTGCAAGGCATGTGGCAGCTACAAATTTATCAAAGTTCTTCTAAATCCCTCCTCTCTGCCCTAACCCATGACATCCCTTTAAACATCCATGGGTTGAATCACTACGGGGAGGGTCTGTGAATATATACAAGTGTGTTCTATGTGCAAATAACTGTTCTCAAAGTAAAGAAATTTCAATTCATGAAATAAAATAGAACCTACCACAGACTCTGGTTCAGGCAGCCAGATTTCATCCTCTGGGATCTTGCCCATGGCATGCAGGATCTGAAAAGAAAGAGCATTTTGGTGAATAACAAAAACAACACTGTCTTTCTCCCAATCTACTAATCTTTCTCTTAATCTCCTAATCTGCTCTTTAAATACAGACTAACAATGTCTTTTGGGACATCCATTAAACACCCCAGGGTAAAAGCCAGTGTAGTCCACTGAACCTTCAAAATATATCCAAAAGATCTTTCATCTGTGGCATCTTGGGCTTCCCTGGTGGCTCAGTGGTAAGGAATCTGCCTGCAATGCAGGAGACTTGGGTTCGATCCCTGGGTTGGGAAGTTGCCCTGGAGGAGGGCATGGCAACCCACTCCAGTATTCTTGCCTGGGTCACACAGAGTCAGACACGACTGAGAGACTAAGCACAATCATTAGACTCACAATAAATCTTAGTAGCTGCAAACACACCTTTATAGGGATGAGACCAGCGGAACTGTCAGAAAATACATAAATGAATTCTGAGTCCTAGGGTAAACATGTTTGGTTTCATAATATTAGACCGAGGTTCTCTCTCAAGTATAGCTATGGTGATATTTTGCCCCATGGAGTCTTTTTACCTTGGACTCATTACTTTGGGGTTAAGGTGTTCATTTCACCCGAGACTACTGTTAAAGGGTGTTTTGTGGTTTTTCAGATGGGGGTTAATGGGGAGGTGGCCTCCAGGATCTCAGACATCTTTAACCTGCTTGTTAGGACCCTGAGTTACTTCCTTCTCCACAGCGCATGACCTCAGGCCCTACCTCTCGGGCCGCTCTCTCGCCAGCCTCCACAGCCCCCTCCATGTAGCCACTCCAGTGTGTGGCAGTCTCTGTGCCTGCGAAGTAAATCCTGCCCACTGGCTGGCGTAGAACCCTTGAAAAGAAAGCAAAGAGATAAAAGTGGTCAGTCTCAGAGAGCCAGAGGAGAGCCTTCCTACAAAGACCAAGGCTGATCACTTCCCTCAGATTTTAAATGTCAGGAGGTCCAATGGCAATTTTGGAATGAGGTTCACAGTTTCCTTCAGTTCTTGCATGATCTTTGTCACAGACAAAAGTGGAATAAAAGCCAAAATTCACTCCTGCCCCAAGAGCTTACAGGTAAGGCCTGCCATCAGCCTAGGTAAAAAAAGCATTTGCTTCGAGTACATGAAGTGAGGGACTATATGTGCCCGGTCATGGATAAGCTCCTTTTATGATTCACCAGGTTTGAGCAAGGAGACCCGTCCCCCCAGTTTCCCACCTGGTCATTCCACCAGTGAATTTGGCAAAGTGTCCTCTCACTGAGCTCCAGCTTTCCCATCCCTTAAGGGCATGATCCAGTGATTTCTAAAACCTTTCTTACCAGCAACACTCAACAAATCTGCGCATATCACTATGCACATTGAGCACTTTATCAGTGTGAAGAGTTTTATTGCATTAATTGATAAACAGTTAACATTTTGGGGGGCACCAAGTGCTCCTCTAAGTGCATTAATCTTTACCACAACCCTATGAGGTCAATACTATCATTATCCTCATTTTGCAGATGAGAATATGGAGGTACAGGATCTATGGTGGACATTAGGTCCACCTAGACCTTCCTTCAAGAATGAAGAACTTACTTCCAGCTGCTGAAACGTAGTCTTCTGATGTCAGCACTGTTTGGCTATTGCCTCCACTAAAGAAAATTGCCCTGGGCTTCCTGGTGGCTTAGCGGTAAAGAATTCCCCTGCAATGCAGGAAATGTTAAGAGATGCAGGTTTGCTCCCTGGGTCAAGAAGATCCCCTGGAGGAGGAAATGGCAACTCACTCTAGTATTCTTGTCTGAAGAATCCCCATGGACAGAGGAGCCTGGTAGGCTATAGTCCATGGGGTTGCAAAGAGTCAGATATGACTGAGTGACTAAACAACAGCAACAAGAAGCCCATATGCTACATAATAGGACAGGAGGTCACAGCACTTGGTTTCTAAGAGGGGTAGTTTGCTGTTACCCTGACAAAAATACCATAAGGGAGGCACCATCAATATGGCATTATTCATCCTATTCCATGTTTCCATTATATTCCAGATAATGGATGTGGATGTCCAGAGCTAATACCCTCACTCTTAGCCAACACTGCACACCACTGGACCTTTCAGAGAAAACAAAAGTTGGCTTGAATTGGTGGGTTTTCTTTCACCTACCCTTATTGCAGCCATCAAGAAAAAAAAAAAAACAGGAGGAGAATAGAAGATATTATAAAAGACTAGAATGCTGATAAAAATACACAGCATCATCTGGAATTATCCATAGCCAGAATGGGTTGCAGAGCCTAAGGGTATTCAGGAAGGGTTTTCCAGGCAAGAATACTGGAGTGGGTTGCCAGGCCCTCCTCCAGGGGATCTTCCCAACCCAGGGATCGAACCGGAGTCTCCTGCATTGCAGGCAGACTCTTTACCACAGTGCCACCTGGGAAGCTCCAAAAGAGCTCACCTCCGCTTCGGGGAATGTAACCCTGGTCTCCCACCTGACAGGTGGGGATACTCATCACTGTACTAATAAGGAAACTATGCACTAGGAAACAAAAAAAAAAATTGTGTGACTCACTTTATTGTAGTGGTCTGGAACTGAACCCTCAATATCTCCGAGGTCTGCCTATACTGAAGTTTTCAGCAGAATGCTTGGCAAATAGTTGGCACATAGGTAATAAGTGATGAATGAAACAATTATTACTGACATCGTCTACAACCAGCATATACAAAAATTAGCTTATTGACCCAGTAACTAATCAGGTGGTGCCCTTTTACCCCAGAATGATCTCGTAGATGATATTTTGCCATCTTCAGGAAGAGGGGACAGTGCTAACCAAAGCCACTATGTATCTTCTCACAAGCAGCTTTCAATCCTTCTTTGACTGGTTTTCACGAACAGATTGATTAGCTGTTTACATTTACTCACAACCCCCTTTTTTTTTTTCTGTGGCATACTCAGGCTTTTACTCATCACTCTACATTTCCTATTCTGTTTAGATTGAGCTTTTGGTACCAAATGATCTCTTGGTTTAGTAATACTCTAACGGTCGTAATAGTTACTGCTGTATTATTAATTCATACCTTGTTAACTACAATAAACTAAACACTAATGATTCATACTCGTCTGCACAATGCTATAAAATGCTAAAACTATTGAATTATGCATTTTGAATGGGTGAATTTTACGGTATGTGAATTCAGTTCAGTCGCTCAGTTGTGTCTGACTCTTTGCAACCCCATGGACTACAGCATGCCAGGCTTCCTGGTCCATCACCAACTCTTGGAGCTTACTCAAACTCATGTTCATCGAGTCAGTGATGCCATCCAACCATCTCATCCTCTGTCATCCCCTTCTTCTCCTGCCTTCAATCTTTTTCAGCATCAGGGTCTTTTCCAGTGAATCAGTTCTTTCCATCATGTGGCCAAAGTATTAGAGTTTCAGCTTCAGCATCAGTCCTTCCAATGAACATTCAGGACTAATTTCCTTTAGGAGGGACCGGTTGGATCTCCTTGCAGTCCAAGGGACTCTCAAGGGTCTTCTCCAACACCACAGTTCAAAAGCATCAAATCTTCGATGCTCGGCTTTCTTTGTAATCCAACTCTCATATCCATACATGACTACTGGAAAAACCATAGCTTTGACTAGACAGACCTTTGTTGGCAAAGTAATGGTATGTGAATTATATCCTAATAAAGATGTTTTAAAAAAGTATGCTCTCATTAACATACTGATTCTTGTCTACTGTATGCTACCTTGTGTTTTCTCATACACCTGATAAGGAAAATAAGGTTCAGAGAGAAGTGGCCTGTCCAGGATGGAAAAGTTGGTTATTGGTAGAATCAGGAGTGGAACCCAAGTCCCTTTATCCCCAGTCTAGAACTCAATTTGTTTTTATAATGCTGTACCCATGTTGACACTTATGTGGTACCATTTGAGGAAGTTTCACTGAGCCCTACACTTGCTATAAAAACAGTTCTGACAATATACATGAACCCCCTATCTAAATTCCTAATCTTAGGCTGCAGTCTTCTTTGGTTCTATTGATTGGGATTGCTCCTTCAGAGGAATTCAGAGCCCAAAGCACCACCATGATGTGGCATTGCAATGACTTCAGTAGTGAGATTCACAAGATACAAAGGAACCCGGGGATTTGGGGACTTTTTTCCCCAGCATTTATAAGAAACAAGGGAGAAGAGCTACATGAACCTTCTTAGAGTTATGGATTCAGGTTCAGGGAATTTCAGTTAGAACTGAGCCCACTTTTACTCTACCTTCCATATTGAGTCATGATCCCAGGAGGGAAGTAGGAAGTGTAGCAACCTGCTGAGTACTGCTCCTCACACCAGTTCTTCTCTTCATAGTGCACTGGCTGCAAGGCAGAGTGACAAAAACTCAGAGGAGAATCAAAGAAGTGATCTCATCCAGAATAAATCAGACACATCACAGTAGGCTTCATACTGGAGAACCAACATATATCTAAAGCGAAAGTCACTCAGTTGTGTCCAACTCTTTGTGACCCCATGGACTATACAGTCCATGGAATTCTCCAGGCCAGAATACTGGAGTGGGTAACCGTTCCCTACTCCAGGGGATCTTCCCAACCCAGGGATCGAATCCAGGTCTCCCGCATTGCAGGCAGATTCTTTACCAGCTGTGCTGCAATGGAAGCCCAAGAATACTGGAGTGGGTAGCCTATCCCTTCTCCAGTGGATCTTCCTGAGTCAGGAATAGAACAGGGGTCTTCTGCACCACAGGCAAATTCTTTACCAACTGAGCTATTGGGGAAGCCCTATGTCTAAAATAAAGCCTTACTGTTCTGATGTTTTCAGAGATATGACTTTGGACATGTAAATGTCCTTGGTTATAAACTTCTAAGAAATTCTGACTTAGACAGTTTTCACACTTGCTTCATTCATGTCCCAGGTACCGTTCATAAACTGCAATTGTCTAGCTCCATGTTTAAAGTGGTCTTAGGTATTAAGAAGCTTTTAGTGCCTAATAGTTTCAGGACAAGTTTGAAAAAGGATTTATGCTTACTGGAGTAAGGAGGAGGAAAAAAAGTAGAAAGACTGCCTGTTAAGTAAAAAGAATGACCAGATTCACATTTTTGGTGCAAGTCAACTTTGTTAAGAGAAGCTAGGACAGACGAATTAATGTTTTCATGGGATGTAGGCAATTCTGTTGATGGCAATGTGCAGTGTGGTGCTGTGCTTAGTCGTTCAGTCATGTCCGACTCTTTGAGACCCTATGGGCTGTAGTCCGCCAGGCTTCTTTGTCCATGGGGATTCTCCAGGCAAGAATACTGGAGTAGGTTGCCATGCCCTCTTCCAGGGGATCTTTCCAACCCAGGGATCAAACACAGGTCTCCTGCATTGCAGGCAGATTCTTTACCAGCTGAGTCACAGGGGAAGCCCAAGAATACTGGAGTGGGTAGCCTATCATTTCTCCATGGGAACTTCCTGACCCAGGAATTGAACTGGGGTCTCTTGCATTGCAGGCAGATTCTTTACCAGCTGAAGCCCATTGATGGCAATACATGCAGGCAACGATCAGCCTGAAAAATATGGTTTTTGCCATGAATAGGCAAAACATTAGCTGAGGTTTTGTGAAGTTCAAGTTGTATTATAAAAAGTAAACATAAGTGTTATCATTAAGCATTATTTTGAAAAGTTAATAAAATCAACATGGCAAGTCTTAAGAGAAAAATGTTAGTTGTAAAAAGAGATTTGGAAAAGATGTTTCATTTAAAACAATTGCAGTCACACATGGGACTTTGGATAGCTATTTGTAACAATGAACAAAGCACAAGGCCCTTTCTGCTAGGTATAAGTGGCTCTGATGTCTCCAGCCCAGCCCTCTTCCCTCTCTGCATCTGACTGTGATAAGCATCCTTCTCTGCCTATATCCAGTCAGCCAATCAGAAGAAAGTTTGGACTTCGTGTTTCACCTTTCCCTGCTCCCAGGACAAATGCCAAAGCAAGTGCCACTCTCTGCCAAGAGCAAACAACTCATTTTTATCATCAGAAATTAATTATATATATTTTTCTAAGAAAAAGAGACTGTTCCCCTGTTAAAAATGATCAGCTTTTTGGGAATATGAGAACTGCTTTCCTCTCCCACTGGGGTTCTCCAAACAACCATCTCACAGGTGGTTGGAGGAACCTCAGCTCTGCACTGCCTCAGCCTGAGGGTGTCTCAGAACGTAACTTCAACAAAGCTTGAGTATCTACCAGGAAGAAATATCTTGAACTGTATTTTTTAAATAGAAAGACCAGTCAATTTTAGCAGCTGTGACAGGATTAATTTTTAATGTGCATAGAGTTTGGATTTTGCTACCTCACTCACAGTATCCTTGTGTCCAGAGGCTATGCTTATATTTAATCTTGTTAAATGGTGTATGACAGTGAAAAATGAAACAAAACCCATTCTTCATTATAATTATGTTTCTCTCCAAACCAATCAATTTGTCATTCTTGTTCATTTGCTGAGGATTAATTCTGTGAAGCTTCAAGAGCATGTGTTTCACCTATAACAAGTAACTCTTGCTTTAAAAGGATGAACAAAAATGACAAATTCAAAAACCACAACTTTTGACTAGGAGGAAGTCAGCCATTGCAAAGCTGAGCAAAATAAATGTTCAAGAGATGAGATGAAGCCATGGAGCTGTTCAACTAGGTCATGATGTGCGGTGCAGAGATTTGGATTTAAGAGGCTTAACAAGTTAAACATTCTTAGCCCCTTCATTAGATTTTCCTTATGCTTTAATCACTCATTTGTACATTGTTTCCATTGTCTTCAAATGATTCATGGATAACTGGATTTAATAAAAGCTTTCAAAAGGTGATGTAATCCATGTCAAAACATTAAAAACCCAGCAGTCTGGTGAATGGAAGGAAATGTCGGCTTATTGTTTTAAATATTGATGAGGGTGGTGGTTATGGTTACTGGTTATGGGCACATTGGGTCCTTTGATTATCACCAAATGCCCCTACTGCCCTGCCTCCCATATCATCCTGCCTTTAGCCACGCAGAGGGGAGGAGAACTACCTGCAAAGATGTCTAGGAAGCTCAGCTAAGGCTCACCTTGAGCCAATCAGCATTGCTTCCCTGCTCTAGGAAGAGCTCTAAACTCAGGGACAAGGGTAGCATCATGTAAAACACATTAGTTTGCAGGGTCTTTAAAGTTGCCACTTGGAGAAGGAAATGGCAACTCACTCCAGTACTCTTGCCTGGAAAATCCCATGGATGGAGTAGCCTGGTAGGCTATAGTCCATGTGGCTGCCAAGAGTCAGACATGACTGAATGACTTCATTTTCACTTTTCAAGCTGCCACTAGCCAGGGCCCATCCCTTCTGGGACAACTCATAAGTTGACCAGCCCTGTTGTGCACACCCCTCCAAGAAAAGATCAAGGAAAACATGAGCTCTAGAACTTGACTTGCCTGAGCCCATCACTGCTAGGCCCAAGACAACAAAGAAAGATCTCTCAGGACTTCCCTGGTGGTCTAGTAGTTATGATTCCCAGCTTCCACTGCAGGGTGCAGATTCAATCCCTGGTCAGGGAACTAAGATCCCACATGCTGCAGAGTGCTGCCAAAGTCGGAAAAAAAAAAAAAGAAAGAAAAAGAGAAAAAGAAAAGCAAGATCTCTCTCTCATAGGGAAGGGTTGGGAAGCCTTACGTGCAAAGCTTCTTGTGAGCCCAGAACCTTTGCATAGAGGTCGCAGAGTTTCTTCAACCTATGGGAAGAGGGGAGAAAAAATAAATAAATGAAAATGAAGAAGGAAGCAAAAGTTGAAGAGGTACCTATGATTCTCATCATTCAAAAAGATTCTGAGCCTCTGAACTTTTGCTTCCACTTGACATTTGATCTTAACTTTTCAAAACAAGGCACTTTATTTTAGTTCCAGTATCTGAAATCTACGAGGTCACAAAAAGTTATAATGAAAAGAAAGGGATGCATTGCCTGCATCACCAGGGGCACAGGGCAATTTACTCATTCATCAAAGGAAACCTTGTGTACCTGTTGCCAATTTCCTAAGCACTGGAGATTCTGGGAGGACCAAGATAGGATTCCTGCTACCCTCCTTCTCTCCTCATCCCACTAAGAGGAAATGGACAAAGTGGAGAAAGAACAACTTTGAATTCTGCTTCTGTCTCTTCCATGCTGTGAAGTCTTAAGCAGGTTACTTAAGCTCTTCGACCTTTAGTTTTGTCCACAAACTCGCCTGAATTTTTCACTAATCACGGTAAGACAGTGTGGCCCCAGGACCAGTAGCAACTGCATCATTTGGGAGCTTGTCAGAAATGCAGACTCTCAGATCTCACCCCAGACCTGCCAACTCAGAAACAGCAGTGGCAGCATCTGTGTTTTCACAAACCTTCTAGGTGATTAAGTTTGAGAACCATGGGTAGAAAGCATATAAAGTCTTCAGTTGAGTAACTGGTGGCTGTTGTTCAGTCGCTCAGTCGTGTCCGACTCTTTTTGACCTCATGGACTGCATGCAGCTCTCCAGGTTGCCCTGTCCCTCACTATCTCCACAACAACTGGTACATATGTAATAATGCTTGATAAATGATAGCCCTTAAGAGATCATGGGGGAGTCGGATATAAGCCAAAAGTTATAATTAGTTAATTAAGGTACAAGATAAGACTTATTTCCATTCTGATTTTTATAGAATAGTTTTGTTAAACGGGATCTTACAGGTGATATAAAGTTAGGTCAATGACTTTCAAAAATATTATCATTATTATTATTTTAAATACAGGAACTCTTTCTACAAATAAAAATATATGAAGATGCCTAGTATATGTATGTATAATTGAGTCACTTTGCTGTGCAGAAGAAATTAACATAACATTGTAAATTAGCTTTATTTCAATAAAATAAATTTAAAAAGAAAATTCCTAATTTCTCCTCCCTTCTTCCCTCTCTTCCATCCCTCCTTCCTTCCATCCTTCCTCCCTTCCTTCTACCCTACCATCTCTCTCTCTTTCATTTTTTCTTTCTAATTTCTTTTTACTTAAAAGGACTAATTTAGCAGAAGCAGAGGAATAGTCAGACAGAACAAAGAAAATTAAATAGAACCAAATATATAAGGGAATTTAGAATCATAAAGGTGAGCATTTTAAACTCATGAAGAAAAGATAGGTTATTTGATAAAATGTCACTGGGACAAATGGCTACCCTGAAAGAAGCAAAATTGGACTCCTATGTGACTTCTTACACCAAAATACATTTCAGAAGGATCAAAGATTTACACAGAATAGACGAAAACAGAAAAGCACTGCAAATGAGTAATTTAAAACAATCTTGAAATGGAAAAGTCTTTTCTATGCATGATAGACCATTCAGAAGCAATGATTTTAAAAACAGATCAACCTAATTTCATAAAAAGCTAAATCTTTATTATAGTATAAAATGAATAAGCCATAAATATGATCAAAAGACATATTGGGAAAAGATCTGTTTCACACACTGGAGATTCAGCAGTGAACCAACCAGACAAAACTTCCTACTTTCATAGATTTTTTTTTTTTACTGTTTTGCAACATTTTATTTTACTTAATACTGTAATTATTAATATTTACAGATAATACTACTTTCCTATTGGTTTATAACATGTTTTATTGTATGTAATTTGTGTACATTCTTTTTTTCATATTCTTTTCCATCATGGTTTATCACCAGATATTGGAAATAGTTCCCTGTGCTATACAGCAGGACCTTGTTGTCTATCCACTCTATGTACAAGAGTTTGCATCTGCTAATTCCAAACTCCCAATCCATCCCTCCTTGGATCTTAATATTCTAGTGGGGACACCTTTTAGATAAGTGGCCCAATCAGACCTCCATAGCCCTGGCCAAGCACAGTGGTGGCAATAGTCATAAAGCAGCAAGCTAAGAATGGAGGCAGGAGAGGATGTGCCATAATGTATCCAGGGACTCTTGCGTGTGCACGCTCATCATGTCCGACTCTTTGTGACCCCATGGACTGTAGCCCACCAGGCTCTTCTGTCCATAGTATTTCCCAGGCAAGAATACTGAGGTAGGTCGCCATTTCCTTCTCCAGGGGACCTTCCCGACCCAGGGATCAAACCCATGTCTCCTGCATCTCCTGCATTGGCAGGCGGGTTCTTTACCACTAGTGCCACCTGGGAAGCCCTCCAGGGGCTCTTAGTTGGTAAATATGTTATCAGGGAGGCTCCCCAGGTGGCGCAGTGGTAAAGAATCTGCCTGCCAAAGCAGGAGACACAGCAGACATGGCTTTGATCCCTGGGTTGGGAATGTGCCCTGGAGAAGGAAATGGCAACCTGCTCCAGTATTCTTGCCTGGGAAATCTCATGGACAGAAGAGCCTGGCAGGCTACACAGTCTTTGGACTTGCAGAGTCGGACATGACTAAGCACGCACACCATGCCAGAAGCACACCGTGTTATCAGGGGTGGTATGGGAATAAATAGTTGGTAGTGGTGAATACCAACTGCTGAAAGAAATTGCCACCTCCAGGGAACCTAGTCAGTCTGTACCTATACTTTTTCATTGTTATGCATCATTCATGCAGGATGTATGGCAGAGTGCCCTGCAAGGGGTCGTTTGTTTACCTGGTTTTCACCTCCCCCAGTAAGTTTTCAGCTCCTGGGCTATATCTATTTTTGTATTCTCCATAGCCCCTTGCATGGTATCTTATGTATGATAAACTCAACAAATATTATTTTCAATACTTTGTTCTTCAGTTATCAGCCTTGTGCCTCTCTACAAGACCCTCATGATGAAACATAACAGACATGTCATGTTAGGAATACACATTAAGCAGTCTCTAAGTTAAAAAGTTAAGTGAAGTTGAAAGTAGGTAGAAAGAAGAAACAGAGAAAAAAAAAGGAGAGGGGTATGGGGTAGCGCAGGAAGGGAGAGAGGTGGAAAGGAAGGAAGGGAGGGAGGCAGAGAGGGAGGGAAGAAAGAACAGATACTTTTTTCCTTACCTTTCCTCCTTAGTAAGACGGGCCAGTTTTCTGGCTTTGTGGGCAAGGATAAATCTAAAACATACAATCAAGAAAATGGGGGAAAATCAATGGATGTTATCCTCTTGGGCTCATTTCTATAGCTACACATGTGTCTAGTGTACAAATCAAAAGTAAACCAGAAGAAACAAACAACACACTATCTAATGTTCCATGTTTTACTATTTAGGTGTTACATTCCTGACATTAAAAGATACCTTCTAGTTTTAGGAATTCAAGGGACTAAAAACAGATCACTGGCCTTAATTTTTGCCTGGGGGTATACCATGACTAAGCCATCTCCCCATATATGGATGGTGGTCAATAGGAATACACCCTGGGTCTCAAATGCCTATCTAAGATGTGCCTGAGATTTTACAGTTCCATCCAGTTCTTGTTCTTTGGTTCTGTCTTCAATATGCTTCTCCCAATTGCCCAGCCTTCTAGAATCTGCCTCCATTTCCAGCCCTATGATTGTCTTCAACTAACTAACTGGTTTTGATCTCCCTCTTTTGACCTTTGGCTCTCTCTGAAATAAACTCATACATATCCTAAGACCCATCTCAGTTTTGGCTGCTCCAGGTAATCACCACCTCTCCATCCCCATGACATCCACATCTACGTTGCTCTTCCCTACCAAACTGAGAACTGGGCTGGTCTCGGCTTCTCTCTTATGGGAAATCTCAGCATCCCACATAAGTACCATTGATGCTCATGTAGCCTCCACAAGAAACCTTCTTAGTGGAACACCATAAGTCAAATCTTCATATCATGCTTTCACAAAAGATAGCCTACCATAATATATCAACTCCCAGTGCTAAACATGAGGAAGAAAACTAGTATAACACAGTTTAAAATGTTATTGATATTTTAATCCCTTTCTAAATTTTTATTCATTGTAAGATATTATTTAAAATTATTTTTTGGCCTTGCCATGTGGCTTGTAGGACCCGAGCAGGGATCAAACCTGTGTCCCCTGTAATGAAAGCAGGGAGTCCTAACCAGTGGACTATCAGGGAATTACCAGAAGACATTATTTGTAGAAAATCAATAAGATCTTTCTTACTGCTGGATTTGGAGAAAAGGGACATTGGGTAAAAAATTATTGAACAAAGTTTGGGACACAATTATTGATGGTATAGGAATATATTGTCAATATGGAAGATCATCACACCACCACAAGCATGCCTTACCCTATTATGGCAGGATAGCTGCCATCGGGTTTAGTATCATCCAATGTATAGGCAACTGGAGCTTCCTCTCCTTCAATAATCATGCTTCCACAGTAATCTTGGAGAAAAACAAAATGGAAAAAGACATTCATCACCCTATAAAACTACCTGTAGCAGTTACAATGAAGCATACAGTTTTCAGTTGGGGAAGCCCAAAGGATGAAAACAAGACCTATACTCTAAATATATGAAGGCAAATCAAACTGATGTTTGGAGAATGAAGGAGCCAACATTTGGTGAAAAACTCAAATGCTAAGTTCCTCTCTGCAAAGAAGCAATGTGATATCATGAATTAATCTAGGCCACCATTAAATGAAATCTTGTTTTCCCTTACTGTTACCACCTGTGTCCCCATTTCTTTTTTCACAAGAAATTATACAAAATCAAAGATGTGTCGAAGACATGCTAGTCTATTCCTGTAAAATAGAAGGTACTGAACATTCACACTTTATGAGGGGCCACTTAGATGGTGCTAGAGATAAAGAACCCATCTGTAAATGCAGGAGACATAAGAGATGTGGGTTCGATCCCTGGGTCAGGAAGATCCCCTGGAGGAGGGCATAGCAACCCACTCCAATATTCCTGCCTGGAGAATCTCATGGACAGAGGAGCCTGGGAGGTTATTGTCCAAAGGGCCGCAAAGAGTCAGATATGACTGAAGTGACATAGTGCACACGTACTTATTCTAAGTAGTTCTTGATTATCTGTAGATAGGGCAGAGAGCATTTCATATAGCACCTCCAGAATAACTTGGGAAACAATTTCAGCTCATTCTGGACAAACGTGCTTATCTAATTACCCTCCTGAACAAACAAGATATGTAATTTTATCAAAAGAATACAACAGAACAATGGTGAAAATGTCAGGGCAGAATTTTAAATGTTAGAATAAGATCCGACTACAGTGTACCACTCTTCCTGCTCCATCATTTACTAGGAAATTGGGCTTGTTTGAACAAAATTATGGTGGGACACCTTGGAACAAAGGTTGCATAGAAAATCCAATGAGAGGGCTTCAAAATGAGGAATAAAGACTAGAGAAAGAACTTGGAGGATATGCAATGTCCCCAACTTGTGTGTGAGCAGGCACACCTGTAGACCTTTTAACCCGCATTTGCTTCCCTGTCTCCCTTCATGACCCTCCCCACTTTGCATCTGTGAGAATCAACATCCTAGTTGGTCACTGGATTGAGGGGCACTTGCATGCCCCTCAGGTGTACTGGGGCTAGAAAAAAACATTGAGAAAAACTGAACTACGAGGAGAAGAAATGTTTAAAGTCTGTCCGAAAATTTAGGAATACAAGAGAAATAGCTAAGGAATCACCATGTTATAAGAAGACAAGAAAGAAGAGAGGATGCGATAAGAGAAAAGAGCAAGGCCACACTGGCCACATAGTCAGCTGGACTGGCTGGGGTGGAGGCCTTGCTTCCTGGGCAGAGATGCTGCTTGGCCTCTGTACCACCCAGGTGCACTGGGAGGAAGCAAAGGACCAAGGGGCAAAGAGAAGAGTCCTGTTCATGCCAGGACAAGTCATGTCACAACAGTAGTATTTCTGTCATTTGTAGGTAGAAAGCTGAGGAGTTCTGCCCATGCATAGGGGACTTCTGATTAACTTGGTCCAGCCTTACTCTTAAAAAGGGGCATTCAAGGACATCTAGACATTTAAGAAAGTCCTTTAACAAAAGAAGCAAACAAAAGAAGAAACAAACTAACAAACAAAAAGGAACCCTCAGGAAAAAAAGGCAAAGAGTAGAAGTACCCACCAAAGTGGCAAGTAACATCCTCAGGGAGAAAAGAGAAGATATTGTACCTATGGTCAGTGATAAAGAGGACTATTCCCAGGTGGCGCTAGTGGTTTAAAAAAAATAAAATAAAACCTGCCTGCCAACACAGAAGATGTAAGAGATGTGGGTTTAAACCCTGGGTCAGGAAAATGCCCTGGAGGAGGGTATGGCAACCCACTCCAATATTGTTACCTGCGAGTCACACAGATTCAGACACGACTGAAATGACTTACTACATGCATGCAAAGAGGACTATTCAGAATCAAATAATACATGAGAAGCTTTTTTCAGTGTGGGAGTGTGGAAGGAGGAATGCTGAGCTGATGATCACATTCATCTGGAAGAATGACTGATATTTACCAAGGACAAAATTATAGGAAAAATAATGAAGAGAGAATGTGTATGCGTGCTAAGTTGCTTCAGTGTTATGTGACTCTTTGCGACCCTATCGACTGTAGCCCTCCAGGCTCCTCTGTCCATGGGATTTCTCAGGCACGAATACTGGAGTGGGTCTCCATGCCCTCCTCCAGAGGATCTTCCTGACCCAGGAATCCAACCTGCATTTCCTGCACTGCAGGAGGATTCTTTACCGCTGAGCCACTGGGGAAGCCCCTTTTATATAGAGTGCTACAAAAAAACACATTTGTAACCCAGTGACAAAGATCAGAGAAAAAGAATGGTTGGTCCAGAAAAGCGCATGTAGATATATTTCCTAGTAGGATGAGACCATCATAAACACATTTTTAAAAATGATGCACTAGAAGAAAATATTTGCAACAGATGCAGAAAAAAAAAATTAATGAGCACAGGATAAAGAGATAATTGACAAAATGATTTTACATAGTTCTGAAGCCTTATTAATGATAAAAGTTGCAGATTTTATCAAAAAGAAATGCTCCTATTCAAATCTTCAGAGCGATACAGAAGAAGCTGTTTATTGCAGCATCATATATAATAGTAAAAACTTAAAACCAATGGAAATGCCTATCATCAGCATAACTACTGGACACATTTTGATAGAGCCATACAGGGAATTACTGTTTATTCACTTGTTGAAATAAAGTAGATTTAAATGCCAAGATGTGGAGAAATGTCTGTGGTCACGGAGGGAAGCAGCTTAGCACCAGCAAGCTCTCCATGATGGGTCACTGTCCGGTTCGTTGGAAAAGATAGATTACTTGCTCAACTGATGCACCAACCCAGTAACAGTCCTAAATAGAATGTCCTGCAAAGGTGGAAGATTAGGAGGCCGCAATGTGGTGGAAAGGGGTAGATACAGTAAGAACTGTCCGAAGGGAAAAATGTGTAACTTTCCCCCTTTGCCTTCAGCACAACCTTCCTCTCATCTTCTGTAATCTAGGTCCTCATCTCAGTCCACCCTTCCCTTTGCCCTCAGTCTCAGGTACTGACTGTTCTTACCTGGCCTCCTCTTGGAAGAAAAGGAGCTGTGATGAGGGTAAATGTGATAAGACTCTAGCAGTGCGCTGTTCAATATAGTAGGCATGTGTGGCTTTTGTACATTTGAATTTTTTTTTCTTCTTTTAAGCTTTTAAATTTCATATTGGAGTAAAGTTGATTAACAATGTGATATTTTCACACACCAAGGAAACCAGAATTGAAAGAGACACGTGTACCCCAGTGTTCATCGCAGCACTGTTTATATAGCCAGGACATGGAAGCAACCTAGATGTCCATCAGCAGATGAATGGATAAGAAAGCTGTGGTACATATACACAATGGAATATTACCCAGCCATTAAAAAGAATACATTTGAATCAGTTCTAATGATGTGGATGAAACTGGAGCCTATTATACAGAGTGAAGTAAGCCAGAAAGAAAAACACCAATACAGTATACTAATGCATATATATGGAATTTAGAAAGATGGTAACGATAACCCTGTATGCAAGACAGCAAAAGAGACACAGATGTATAGAAGAATCTTTTGGACTCTGTGGGAGAGGGCGACGGTGGGATGATATTGGAGAATGGCATTGAAACATGTAAATTATCACATGTGAAATGAATTGCCAGTCCAGGTTCGATGCATGATACAGGGTGCTCAGGGCTGGTGCACTGGGATGACCCTGGGGGATGGAATGGGGAGGGAGGTGGGAAGGGGGTTCAGGATGGGGAACACATGTACACCCATGGCAGATTCATGTCAATGTATGGCAAAACAAATACAATATTGTAAAGTAAAGAAATAAATTAATTAATTAAAAAAAACCAATGTTGTGATATTTTCAAGGGTATAGCAAAGTGACTCAGTTAATGCATTAATATATATATACACGTATCTATTCTTTTGCAGATTCTTTTCCCATTTAGGTTATTACAGAATATTGAGCCGAGTTCCCTGTGCTATACATTTATGACCTTGTTGGTTATCCATTTTAAACAGAGCAGTATGTACATGTCAATCCCAAACTCCCTAACCATCCCTCCCCACAATCTTTCCCCACAGGGTAACCATAAATTCGTTCTCTAAGTCTGTGAGTCTGTTTCTGTTTTGTAAATAAACTCATTTGTATTTTTTTCTTTTTAGATTCCACATATAAGTCATATCATATGGCATTTGTCTTTGTCTGGCCTACTTCACTCAGTGTGATAATCTCTAGGTCCATCCACGCTGCTACAAATGGTATTATTTCTCTCTTTTTTAATGGCTGCATAATATTTTTAAACTTAAAGCAATTAAAATGAAGTAGCCATGTGTGGCTTCTTACATTTGACCTTAAAGCAATTAAAATGAAACAAAATTGAAAAATTCAGGTCCTCAGTCTCACTAGCTACATTTCAAGTATTCAATTCTCAACACAAGTGACCAGTGGATGCTGTACTGGAGAGAATCATTCTGGAACATTTCCATCGATCGTTGCAGAATCTAGTATTTTAGTGGGCATCTCTGTAATGTTCTATCCAGCAGAGCAACACACTTATTGAATATCTATTTTACACAGTAGAATCCTGACACAAGGGAGAAATTGCCTGGAAATTTTCAGAATCCCCATCTTTGTGAATGGCTCTATAAACTCGTACTTTAAAAAAATTGTATCAGAAAGTGTTAATAATCTATTTTCACAAAATTTTGTGAAAGGATTAAGTAAACATTATATTGAGTTATGATGTGCTGTGCTAAGTTGCCTCAGTCGTGTACGACTCTTTGAAACCCCATGGACTGTGGCCCATCAGACTCCTCTGTCCATGGGGATTCTCCAGGCAAGAATACTGGAGTGGGTTGCCATTTCCTCCTCCAGGGAATCTTCCCAACCCAGGGATCAAACCAGGGTCTCTTACATTGGCAGGTGTGTTCTTTACCACTAGCACCACCTGGGAAGCCCATATTGAATCATAAAAAGAGTTAATCATATTCTAAGAAAAGTTAATTCCATGAGTTTGTGCCAATGTACTTTACTTGATGCAACTGACCTTAGAACCTGGATGAATGTTTTATGCCTGCATGCTAACAAAAACAGTTATACACAAATGTGTAACTTTGCACCAAGTTTCTTGGACCTTCTACCAAAGAAAAGTACTCACCCATATTTCTCCAGAAGGGCTCTTTATAATAAACTATACTCTTGATGACTGAACCCAAAGGCACACGAGTGATCAGTTGATTTCTCATCATTGGCAGAGGGGGATTGAAGTGAATCTTCATGCCTAGAACAGGAGGAACAGCACTAATCACGTACTTAGCCTGGAAAAAAAAAAATGGTGTGATTAAACATTGTTGGTGGGTTGGTTTTGCTCTTTTTTTTTTTTAATGTTTCTCCCTCATTTTACCTTTGTCCCCCACTTAATCTCTTAACAGAGAAACTAGAAGGGCCTTGTTAAAATCAAAATGAGCTCTGATTGTTCCTTAGTTCAAAACCTCCAATGACTTCCCATCACACTTGGAGTCAAAGCCAAGTTCCTCACAGTCACTTTCAAGGCCATATATGAGAGGAGCCCCTGTCACACCTCTGATCTCATCTTCTGTTTCTCTTCCCCACAATCCTCTTAATATCACCATTTTTACTACCTTGCTATTACTTCATTATGCCAGGCTTGCTCCTACCTCAGAGCCTTTGCACTGATGTTCAGTCTATCTGAAAAATTATTCCCCAGAGAGCCACCTGGCTCAATCGATCATCTCTTTGGGTTCTGCCCTCAAACATCACCTTCTGAGTGAGACCTTCCTTGATGACCTTATTTCAAATTGCATGACCAATGGCCCACCCCACCTCTGGCATCATCCCCCTGTCCCTTCCCTGCTTGGTTTTTTCCACAGTACTCATCACTATCTGGCATTGTCTATGTTTTAACTATATATTTGATTATAGCTTTTCTCCTTCACTAGAACATAAATCACATGAAAGCAGGCAATTTTATCTGTTTTGTTCACTGCTATGTTTCCAACTCCTAGAAGAATTCCAGGCACATAGGAAGCACTTAATATGTATCAAATCAATGCTTTCTTTGGTTTTCTAATTCTGCAGGAGCCCAATACAGAGGATTGATAATATATATTTTATAAATCTTCCAACTTAGCCCCAAATATTATGGTTCCATTTTCCTTTCTTTCAGATAGAGGTAGCTTTTTCACTTTGGGCAAAGACATTGTCTGTGAAATCTGGAATGTTCTTGGCTTTATTTACGCTCTGGTTACCTATGGTACTCTGGTCTCCTCCACCTGGTTTAAGGCTCTTAGTTACCTCGTACAATTCATGGTTTAGGGTCTCCACAAGGACATTTTCTCCTGTCTGGTCAATGTGGATCACAGGCCTCTCCAGCTTCACTCGATCCCCCAGGAGTTCCATTATCCGCTCACTCACTTGACCAGATCCACCCACAAATTTCCTCTCCTGGAAAGGAAAAAAAAAAAAAAAAGGACCCAAGGAGTGAGTAGGAAATATAAAAATAGATACAAATTGCTAAATTGCTAGTTTTCCTCACACATCTTTACTGTGTGAGGTATTTAGCTTCATGTTGCTCTCGTGGCTGTTTTTTTTCACCTTTGTTTTCTAACTAATGATGGATGCATCTGTCCTCAGTAGCTTAAGTCGTGTCCTACTCCTTGAGACCCCATGGCCTGTAGCCCGCCAGGCTCCTCTGTCCATGGGATTCTCTAGGCAAGAATACTGGAGTGGGTTGCCATTCCCTTCTCCAGGGGATCCTCGTAACCCAGGGATCCAACTTGGGTCTCCTGCATTGCAGGCAGATTCTTTACCACTAGTGCCACCTGGGAAGCAGCTTTCAACAAAATCACCGGTTTTCTAACAGTCACATTTCATGCTATGTTCTGATGGGCTCCTAGGCTCCAAACTCAGGTGGACATCCTCAGCCTGACTCCCAAGTCCCACCTGCCTGGCCACTGCCCCGGCTCTGTGCCCTACCTGCATCCTTTGATTGGGTTGCTGGGTCAATCACTTGCCTGAGCCCACATAGGCCTGTTTCCCCTTTCCTTGTCACTCAGTCTCAGAACCCTGCTGGCCGACCCGTCCCCAGGCCAGCTTACTCCCTGTTACAGTCTGTCTGTCTCACCCTGGGTCAGGTACCTGCTGTCTCTGTGGTCACTGAGGTCATTCCACCTCCCTGCACCCCCTTGTCCCAAGCCCAGGAAAATGCTTCAAAATGTTCTGCATGATTGTACATACATTTGAGCTGACCACTTCCTCCTACGTGTTCGGTTCAGCTAAATTTTAAAAAGACTATTTCAAATAGTTCTCAGAAGAAGAAGGTGAAGGAGAAAGAGAATGGAGTGGAAGAAGGAGAAGGGAGATGAGAGGAAGGAAGGGGGAGGAAGAGTAAGGAGAGAAAAGGAAAATGGCTGTCAAGCAGATTATCTAAGAACTCTAATTCATTTCCTACAGTGCCCAGCACAGCCCCTTATACAAGGCTGGGGTTCAGGAAATAAGCAATGAATGAATTCTATGTGGTGTATGTGTTTTTAATTGAAAATATATTTCTGATTTTCTCTGTTGAGCTTTCTAAGAAGTACCCAGTTCATCGGCTGGTCTCTTGCAAACATATTAATCATTGGATGTATATCCAAATGGAAGACTGCAAAAGTATAATAAAAAGCCTAATTTTTAAATGCTATTGGCCACTGGGTTGTGACATTTGCTACCTAACAACAGACTCCCCCTTTCAAAAGTCACTTTGAGCTGCTACGCTTAAACTCCAAAAGCCACAAGCATGCCTCCAGCTCCGTCTGTTCATGACTGAAGGATGGATGATGGCGATTTTTCAATTAGGTGGTGGTGGTTTTTTATTGGAATGGTCCGGGTATGAATGGGTACCTGCCCTCCATTGGATGTTGAGAAGATCCTGGTCGTGCCCCCACACTGCTTCACATACCATAGGAACCAGAGAGCGGAGACCTCATGGATCTCTGCAGAGACGCAAAGGTTCACAAAGAGAATAGCAAGCTGCTTCGAAGATCTGCTCAGGAAGAAATAAGAGCAACATTGACAAATGTAGGGGAGCATCTTCTTCATTGTCTGGCAATTATTCAAACAGCAAACTTACTTGGCTAAGTGGAATGCAATTTGGCAAGTTGCAGAAATTCGTAATCACTAGAATTTAATATTATAAAACATGACATCAGAGATTTGGGGAATAAGAGATATACTTTCCCCTTCATCAAAAGACCTAACTCAGAATCAGGCTTCTCTGGTGGCTCAGGTAGTAAAGAATCTGCCTGCAATGCAGGAGACCCAGGTTCAATCCCTCGGTTGCAAAGATCCTCTGGAGAAGGAAATAGCTACCCACTCCAGTATTCTTGCCTGGAGAATCCGATGGACAGAGGAACCTAGTGGGCTACAGTCCATGGGGTCACAAAGAGTCGGGCATGACTTTCCACACACTTGCTACTCTTCCAGTCATCCCCATCTCAGTAAAAGGCATCACCATTCATCCACTTGCTAAGGCCAACACTAGAGAAATCAACTTTAATTTCTCTTTCCATCACTCTCCCTCCCACCCAATCCATTGGGAAGTCCTATTGTTTCTCACCACATCACTCCATCTTCATCACTACCAATCTGGCAACCTCTCTTGCCAAGGTTATTGCAATTATTTCCTCCAGACTGGTTCCTGGACAAGGTTCCACTTGTCCACACCTAATATCTATTTATCATGCTTGAAGCCAAAATCTTTTTATTGCCTTTGTCTCTGTGATGCTCTTTTTCAAGTGTAAATCAAGTCACGTCACCCCCCGCCCCTCTTAAAACTTTCCAGTGGCATCCTTTCAAAAGCAGAATAAGATTCAGATCTTTTACCATAGCCTTCAAAGTCCTAAGTGGTCTAACCCATTCCTGTGTTTTCTATTTCATCCCGTACCTTCTCTATTTATTCTAATATCTCCTCAGAAAGATGAACTCTTCTTTTAAACTACATCTTAACATTTTTGTTCAGTTAGTTAATTCTGTAGTTACTTTTGGCTGTGCTAGATCTCCATCGTCATGCGGGTTTCTCTCTAGTGGCAGCGAGTGGAGACTACTCTCTAGTTGCGGTGTGCAGGTTTCTCACTGTGGGGCTCCTCTTGTTGTGGAGCACGGGCTCTAGGGCTGTGTGGGCTCACTAGCTGTGGCACATGGGCCTAGTTGCCCTATGGCATGTGGGATACGGGTTCAATCCCTGGTCGAGGAGGATCCCACATGCCACAGAGCAACCAGGCCCATGGACCACCAGCGAAGCCCCAAATGAACTCTTACATGTTCAGGAAAGTGAGCACCAGCTTCTATATTCCCAGCACACTTGCATTCTCTATCATTGGACCACAATATCATTTAAACTCTTTTCACGGTCTTATCTTAATTATTGGTTTATTATTTTTTTATTTCTGTCTCCCACACTAGAATATCATCAGTGAGAAGGGAATCTTAACTTTTTTGCTCACCATAGTGTCCTCTTTAATAAAATAGTCTGGCACATAGTAAGCACTTAATAGATTACTTGTTATATGACTGAATGAACACACGTTGATGAGAAATATCAATTCAACATTACTTTTATTTTATTTATTTATTTGGCCATGCCACACAACTTACAGAGCTTCACTCATGTCTCAGGAGTAAAGAATCTACCTCCCAGTGCAGCAGACGCAGGAGACCCAGGTTTGATCCCTGGGTCGGGAGGATCCCATGGGGAAGGAAATGGCAACCCACACCAGTATTCTTGCCTGGAAAATCCATGGACAGAGCCTGGTGGGCTACAGTCCACGGGGTCGCAAAGGGTTGGACACAACTGAGCAACTGAACAACAAAACAACTTGTGGGATCTCAGTTTCCCAACCAGGGGTTGAAGCTGTACTGTAGCCTGGAATCCTTAACTACTAGGCCACTAGGGGGAACTCCCTAAACATTATTTTTAAATGATCTATAAGCAAGGAGACAAACCAGTCAACCCTAAAGGAAATCAGTCCTGAATATTCATTGGAAGGACTGAAGTTGAAGCTGAAACTCCAATACTTTGGCCACTTGATGCAAAGAACTGACTCACTGGAAAAGACCCTGCTGCTGGGAAAGACTGAAGGCAGCAGGAGAAGGGGACAGCAGAGGATGAGATGGTTGGATGGCATCACCGACTCAATGCACATGAGGTTGAGCAAGCTCTGGGAGTTGGTGATGGACAGGTAAGACTGGCGTGCTGCAGTCCAAGAGTCAGACACTACTGAATGACTGAACTGAACTGAACTGATAATGCTCAAAGGATATGCTAGGTGATGTACCAAGTGCAAAATTAGTCACAGTTAGCTATTCAGTTATTTTACCACCTAATGGAAGACCAGCCCAAAGAATGGAGGAGGCAAAAAAGAGATGAATTTTTGCTTGAGGTTGGCAGGTAAATGATGAGAAGTTATGTTCTACCTGTAGCCACACCAGAAGGTGAAAGATCTCATGCAATTCCAACAACTCAGTTACGTCTAACAGATCCTAAAATTCACCAGGAGTAATGTGTACTCTGTGATATCTTTAATTAGGACCAACCTCGCTTTTGACTTTGACATAAAGTTTGCATGTTGTTTTACATCTGAGGCAAAATTTGCTACCTGGTAATGCTGACAATCGGAGAAGGCAATGGCACCCCACTCCAGTACTCTTGCCTGGAAAATCCCATGGGCGGAGGAGCCTGGTAGGCTACAGTCCATGGTGTCACTAAGAGTCAGACACGATTCAGCGACTTCACTTTCACTTTTCACTTTCATGCATTGGAGAAGGAAATGGCAATCCACTCCAGTGTTCTTGCCTGGAGAATCCCAAGGACGGGGGAGCCTGGTGGGCTGCTGTCTATGGGATCGCACAGAGTCGGACACGACTGAAGCGACTTAGCAGCAGCAATGCTGACAATGCATGGGATAAATAATACTGTCTTCCACTTATTGAACTCTTTCATACTCCATGGTTTTTTAAACCCACTGTCTTACTGATTTGTTATAAAAATGAGAGTTATTATTTTTCCCCAGTTCACAAGCCCCAAAACTGAGTCTCAGGGAGCTCACTAAATGGTACCACCGTAAACCACATCATGCATGATTAAAACCTCATGCTTTTAATACCTCAAAATGCTTTATAATTAATCAGCTGACCTCAAAGGGACTAATCCCCTGACCAAGGGACACCTCTCTACCCTAGTGTACTTTAGCTCTGTTTGTAAAATCATAGAACACACACCAGTTACTTGTGACAATATTTGCAACCATAACCACCTGGTAGCACTTTTGTGATAGTCCCCATCATTAAGCCTGTAAATAGTGTAATATACATGTTGAAGTGACTTAAAGTTAGTTTTGCAAAATTCCTCATGATAATGGAAGGGACGGAAATTGCTGACTCATGCTTCCTTTACAGAGGCAGTTTTTGTCATCTATCTAAAGCAAATATCTAAAGAATGGTTTAAAATATTACTTCAAAGTAAAAATATCCTTTACTGTTTCCTGATGTCTTGTTTCCTTTGTTCTTTAATTTATAGGTGAATTCGGACAATATAAGGTAAAGGGAGTCAGCCAGATAACGAACATCAAACATAAAAATAGTGCTGTGATTATTACTGTTGCCACTTTGGTGAGAAAGAAATAACTGGTTTGAAATCAAGGGATATCTATAAGTCATTCTCTCTGGAGAGTCAGGCCATATCTAATGCTTTATTTGATTTACTCTGGGAGCTTTAGTGGAAAAAGAATTAGAAGAAAAATATCTGAGGGATGGAAGGTCAAGGAAGCTAGTGCAATAATATTTTTGTGTTCCTTGCCCTGTTGACTTTTTAAAAGGTAAACGTTACTATATTTTCTACATGGAAAAAAATAAATATATTTTATAAAATTTGGAAAATTCATAAAAATAAAAAGATGAGAGAATGAGTATCTTCCACATTTCTGCCTCCCCCAAAGATAATCCCTAGACTCATTTCGGTGCATTTTTTTCTAGTTATAGATTTTAAAAAGTATATTTACATAGTTGTGACTATATCATAAATTCAACGTGTTTCTTAAAGCATATTATAAAATGATAATAATAGACAGAATGATCAACACTAATCTTTGAATGTATGACTGTACTTTAGTTTGAATCACAGTAGGTTGGATATGGTGGGGATTTTGTTCAGTTCAGTTCAGTCACTCAGTCATGTCTGACTCTGCAACCCCATGGACTGCAGCACACTTGACTTCAGGCCTGCCTGTCCATCACCAACTCCTGGAGTTTACCCAAACTCATCTCCATTGAGTCGGTGATGCCATCCAACCATCTCACTCTCTGTTGTCCCCTTCCCTTTATTTTATTTATTTTAAAAATATTTATTTGGCTACATTGGATCTTAGTTGCAGCATGTGGGATCTAGTTCCCTGACCAGGTATCAAACCTGGGCCCCCTGCATTGGGAGAGCAGAGGCTTAGCCACTGGATCACCAGAGAAGTCCCAAGGGTTACTTCCTTTGAAACTAGGAAATGATCTCATAGTTATCTTGCTTAGGAAAAATTTAAAAATTAGCTTGTGTTCATATAGTCCTAACATCTCAGAATGCAGTATTTCGTCAGCCAACAACCTGAAATATTCACTAACAGGAGGACAAGGCCAAGGACTATGACAGAAAAACTCAGATCTCTATGAGACCAAAGAAATATAATTAGTCTTATCTTCAGTGAGCTTTAAAGCTCTCTGGAGAGAGAAGAACTCATGAATTTATTAAAAGCTTTTTATAATGGGAGTTATAAAATGAATGCAGGTAATAAATACTCATTATATTTTGAAAATCTCATGTATAAAATTTAAAACTGAATACTGCAATTTTATTAACAAAAAACCCCATTGTATCACAAGCTACATTCTCAAAAAATGTGGTAAATCACATGTGTTAAAATGATGTAATTAATAATAGGCATGATTTCATGACAATAAAAGGGTTTTATTCTTTCAAAATTGGTTGTTTTCAAAGGCTGAAGACATAAGAGTAGTACATGCTCATCACAAACTATTATATAATAATAATGGCAATGATTAAAAACTGGAAGTAACTAAAATGTCTAATGATAATAGATAAACACATTATAATATTCACTTTTCATGGAATAGTCTGCAACCATGAAATATGGTGTTTGATGAAGAATGTTAATTACTCGGACAAATGTTTGCACTGTAATATATGTTTAAAAAAATAGTTCTGATGGATGTCCATTGCTTGCAGTGCATATACTGTTTTCTTTTTAGAAATGAGATCACATTGTACATACTTGATTATAGCCTGCTTTTCTATTTGTTTAATAATACAATTTTTTCAAGCCATTAAATATTCTTCTACAACAAAATTTTAAAGATTTTAGGGTATTCCAATTTTCAGACAAAGCATAATTAATTTAACCAATCTTCAATTTGGGGACCTTTCGATTTTCCTTTTAAAAATAATGCTTTGAGGAAATTTCCTGGTGATCCAGTGGTGAGGACTCTGCTTCCACCGTCAAGGGCCTAGGTTTGATTCCTGTTCAGGGAACTAAGGTCCTGCAAGCCACGTGGCCAAAATAATAATAATAATGCTTTGAATTTCCCTTTCTCTCTCCTTTTTTCTCTCCTTTTTAAAGCTAAATTTTTAAAAGTTGAATTTGCATATAAAAACATATGTACATTTTATGTCTTTTGATTATTTCCATATCTCAGATTCAGATATCCCTAAAATCTTTTTTACTTTTAGTTGCCAGAGCTCCAACTTCCCTCCCCAATGCCTAGAGAATGAAGATATCAACCGCAGAGTCATATTCCCAACTAATGCTGTTTAGCATGGGCAAATACCCTCATTGCAATTCCATTTTCTTACTTTGTTTACCACAAATTCACCACATGCTTGAGATTCAATCCTTTCCCTTTTCCCTGCTGTCCAAGATCAGTGAGGCCTCTCTATCATGTCTGTCTATACAGCTTCCACAACTCTGCCAACTGCAATTTAATACTTGACTCCTGCGCACTTTCTTTCAATGCTACATGTTTCTCCTTAATGGGGAGTAGTCATCCATGTTTCCTGGATACTTGTGAATGATCCAGAGAACTTCTCTAGAAGTTCCTCTTCAAAGCCTTAAAGAGTTGCACCCCATTCCATAGGTGTTTGAAATGTATATCCTGATACACTATCTCCATACCTGACCTTTAGCAAGGAGTACAAAACTATCTTTACTTCAACAGCTTGATAAATGAGATCTTTAAGCTGTTCCTTTTTTAAAAACACATATTTATTTTTAATTATTTATTTATTTATTTTGGCCATGCCATGTAGGATCTTAGTTTCGCCCACCAGGGATTAAAACAGTGCCCCCTACACTGGAAGCACAGAGTCCTAACTACTGGACCACCAGGGGAGTCTCCCTTTAAGCTGTTCTAAATAAAAGAGATGGCACATTCTAGACTGTCCTGAGGACTTTATGGGCCAATATCACCTTTGTGATGTAAACCTATTTCAAAGAAGTAAGTTTGATGTATAGACACCTTTAGGACATGATTCCAATATTTTTCAGCCCTCCATTTGACCAACTGTGGTTTTAGACATAAAACAGCTCTTTATCTCAGAGCTGCTGAACGGAATTACTAAATACATCTGCAAGTGGATCACAGTCAACGCCTGTGCTTGATGGCGACTCTTACTCTGTCCAGCAGATCTTGTCCAGCAACTCCTTCATTGTCATCAGGTCCCACTGTTCTGCAAGGGGTGCCTTCCACGGAGCATCACTGGGAATCTACATTTGGGTGATGATTCAGAGGGGAAAAAACAAATGTAATTTTCCATTTTAAATTACCATTTCAATAGTATTAAAAACTCTAACTTAAAGAAAATTCCAAATTCCCTCAATAGTGGTTTTTATTGCACAATCCATTTCCTATTCCTATTCACTCAATCCATATTTAATTTATGCTAACCTTTCCTCTACCATAAATCAACGTGATGCTGTAATCAGGTGGTTTCCAAATAACTACTAAGTTACTCATTTAGAGAGAACAATTCAGAAAGTCAACGCCTTAACAAAGATCAGCCAGTTGCACCAAATCATGTTTAAACTGGACCTTCAGGTGTGTTTACTCTGTGTGTGTTTACTTAGGAGATGCAGGTTTGGGCATGGTGATGACTCAAAGATCCAGAAATCTAATTTGCTATTTCTGAAGATATTCTACATTAGAAACATTATCACAGGAAAGCTGAATGATATAAAATCTTCCCTCCGCCCCCCGCCATTGGTAGTATACAAATAGGAGCCTGTTGGACATCTCATTCTTTTAAGGGTTAGAAACAAGTTTATTCATCCATCTCGCAAATTCTTTACTGTGAGTCACTGTGCTACACAATGTGCTAGGCATTGGTGACATGTTTCACCTTCTTTCAAGGACTACACTTATCATGAAGAATACAAATGTCATCAAAGAAGCTTGTGGAAGCTTTACCTCTCGTCCCATGTCATCCATCGTCCTCCAGAGGTTGTTATGATCTAGGTAGGCAATAGGATTCCACACAGATGGGAATGAGCCCCTGAAGGGGTAGGATTTGCCCTGTGAGATACAAGATATTTTTCAAAGAAAACATTTACTTCGATGTTAAATAGCTGTAAGCAAAATCATGTTATCAGTATGTGCATGCTAAGTCGCTTCAGTAGTGTCTGACTCTTTGCAACCCTATGGACTGTAGCCCGCCAGGCTCCTCTGTCCATGGGATTCTCCAGGCAAGAATACTGGAGTGAGTTGCCATTTCCTCCTCCAAGGGATTTTCCTCACCCAGGGATCAAACCCAGGTCTCCTAAATCTCCTGCTTTAGCAGGAGAGTTCTTAACCACTAGCACCACCTGGGAAGCCCCCTATCAGTTTGTGATAGATACTCAAATGTTTTAGTTCCTTGTGTCCTCAGAACTTAACTTTTAAGCATGAAGATTTCCAGCAGAATTCCCTGTTACTAAATAAATTTGGTGCCACACCCAACATAATAGAGAAGCTACTTTCTGAAACTGGAACTCTTACCATGTAAAATATAAATGCCAGTACAGAAGTGAGGTTACCTAATCTCATTTTCCAATGGTACTTACAAATATCTCAGAGCCAGGATATCCCTGCATGGTGGAGGGTCAGAAAATGGAAACTATAAATATTACATAAGTTAGAAGGGGATGGAAAACCAATTGCTGGAATGCAAATATCTCTAGGGAGAGTCACAAAAGAGGACCCAGCAAGTTTTTCCCTGGAATAGATACACTAGGTCAACACGGGAGTTCCCAAGGATCAAGGTCAAAACAAAAAGAAGAGACAACTTAGGGAGTTCCCTGGTGGTCCAGTTAGGACTCCTAACTTTCACTGTCATGGCCCCAGGTTCAATCCCTGGTTGGGGAACTAAGATCCTGCAAGCAGAGTACAGCCACACACACAATAACAGACGATTTCAAGGATCTCTTTGTGACATGTTTACACTACCTGGTGCTTCCAAGAGAGTAGGGATACCTCAACACAGAGATACAAGGCATATATTAATATTTCTGCAAAGATTGCTAATATGGCAGCATGTAAGTCATCTCTGGGAAACCTAACTTGTTAATGCTGGAAGAAAACTACCATTAATCACTTTTGGTTTATTTGAAAACCTGAGTCAGAAGTCAGGCTGTGTACTCTGACATCATCTTGCAACCAAATTGGAGTAACTCAAGGTCCACAATCAACCCATATCTCACAATAGTCTCAGTCACTCAGCAAAGTTTCATCTCATACTGATTTTGTGCTCACAGAAATAATTTTAATTACAAACTCTATGGTCATATTGCTCTTTCTCCAACAACGTCCTAAGGTTCTCAGGAAAGAGTTATCATATAGACTTACTTTTCTTCTTCTATTAGTCAAGATTCTCCAGACAAACAAAGCCAACTGAATGTGTGTGTATGTGTGTGTGCATGGGAGTGATGAGAGAGAGAGATTAATTTAATTTAAGGAATTGGCTCAGGCAATTGTAGAGGTTTGGCAACTCCATAATCTACAGGGCAGGCTGGCTAGCTGGAAATTCAGGGAAGAGTTGCAGTTCAAGTCCAAAGACCATCTGCTAGCAGAATTCCCTCCTCCTTGGGGAACCTCAGTGTTGTTCTGTTAAAACCTCTAACTGATTGGATGAGGTCCACTCACATTATGGAGGGGAATCTGCTTTATTCAAAGTCTAATTTAAATGATAATCTCATCTAAAAAAATACCTGCAGAGAAGCATCTAGAAGAGTGTTTGATCAAATATCTGGGTATTGTGGCCTAGCAAAGTTGACACATAAAATTAACTATTACACATTTCAGCCAGCAAAGAATCTATCTGCAGTGCATGAGACCCGGGTTCCATCCCAAGGTCGGGAAGATCCTGGCAAAGGGAATGGCTACCCACTTCAGTATTCTTGCCTGGAGAATTCCATGGACAGAGGATACAGTCCAGGGGATCACAGAGTGGGACAAGACTGAGTAACTAACACTTTCATGAGGTATAATTCACATACAATGAAACTATTTTAAATGCACCATTTGGGAAGTTTTTGACACACTGTATATACCTGTGTAACCATTATGACAATCAAGATATAAAACATTTCCATCACCCCAGAAAGTTCTCTCCTACCCCTTCCCAGTCAATTCCTATTCCCTTTCTGCCCCCAGACAACCACTGATCAGTTTTTTGTCTCTATAGATTGGTTTTGCCTGTTCTAGAATTTTTTTTTTTAACAAATGGAATCATGCAGTATGTATGATTCCACATTTATCTGGCTTCTTTTGCTCAACATGGTGTTCTTGAGGCTCATCCATGCTGCAGTGGTCCTTTTTGATTGCTGAGTGTTTCACTGTATGGATGTACCATGGTTTGTTTATCCATTCCTCTGCTGATGATTATTTCCAGTTTTGATTCATTGTGAATAAAGCTATTATGAACATCTTTGTACAGGTCTTTTTGTCACACACACACACACATATTTTTTTTCTTTTGAATAAATGCCTAGGAGTGGAATGGCTGAGCTGCATGGTAGCTGTACATTGAACTTTTCAAGTTTAATAGTTTCCCAAAGTGATTCTACTGCTTTACATTCTCACCAGAAATGTACAAGAGTTCTACTTGCTCTGCAGCCTGATCAACACTTGGTTGACTTTTATGTTTGAAGTACCCTTTTGATTTTAGAATATTAGACTTATGGAGAAATTGCAGAGACAGTACAGAAAGTGTCCTTATACCTTTCAACTAGTTTTCCCTAATGCTAATATTGTACATTACCACTGTACATTTCTGAAAACTTGGATCCACAGGATCATTCGTTACAAAGGACATGTGAGTCCCACCCCAGCACTGCCTCTCCAAAGCTGATTGACATGGAACAAGTAAGTTGCTTGATCTCATTAGGCCCCATATATCAATCTTTCCAACTCAACAACTCTTGGCCCCATCATCTTCCTCCAGTAAGTATGTCCAGATTACCACAAACAACTGGGTTAGGGGGCCTTCTCTATGTCCCAGAGCTCTCCTGCCACTAACTCCACTGCACCAGTGTCATTTTACCACTCTGTGTTACCCACCGGACTTTAAGCTACAAGATCACACACTCTGGAGCCAATCTTATGATTAAGTCATGTCTCTGCCACTCTGTCCTCAGTTTATCCATGTGTAAAATGGGATGACAGTCACTACCTCATAGATGTACTGTAAAGATAAAGTGAGATGACTCACGTGAGTTACTCTGACAACTGGCATATTGTCAGTTCTCAACAAATAATGTTGTTGTTATTCCTGCAGCGGTTACCACTGCTGTAATTATTATTTTTGCATGTCTAGGACCTGTGGGCATAGATTTCTGGCACACGGTAAGTTCACAATAAATGTCGGATATCATCTCAGGTGTGTGACCTTGAACTTACTTATTTGACACACAATGTCCTAAATTCTAAGAAAGATCTCTGGTCTTAGTCTTTTTGGGCTGCTCTAACAACAACAACAACAACAAAATACAATACACTGGGTGTTTAGGAATAACAGAAACTTATTTCTCAAAGTTCTGGAGGTTGGGAAGTTCAAGGCCAAGACACTGGCAAATGCGGTGTCTGGTGAGGACCAACTTCCTGGTTCACAGATGATCATCTTCCTGCTGTGTCATCACACAGTAGAAAAAGGTCAGTTTTCATTCCACTCCCAAAGAAAGGCAATGCCAAAGAACACTCAAAATACACAATTGCACTCATCCCACATGCTAGTAAAGTAACGCTCAAAATTCTCCTAGCCAGGCTTCAGCAATACGTGAACCGTGAACTCCCTGATGTTCAAAGTGGGTTTGGGAAAGGCAGAGGAACCAGAGATCCATTTGCCAACATCCGCTTGATCATGGAAAAAGCAAGAGATTTCCAGAAACACATCTGTTTCTGCTTTATTGACTATGACAAAGCCTTTGACTGTGTGGATCACAATAAACTGTGGAAAATTCTGAAAGAGATGGAATACCAGACCACCTTACCTGCCTCTTGAGAAATCTGTATGCAGGCCAGGAAACAACAGTTAGAAGTGGATATGGAACAACAGACTGGTTCCAAATAGGAAAAGGAGTATGCCAAGGCTGTATATTGTCACCCTGCTTAGTTAACTTCTATGCAGAGTACATCATGATAAACATTGGAATGGAAGAAACACAAGCTGGAAACAAGATTACCAGGAGAAATATCAATAACCTCAGATATGCAGATGACACCACCCTTATGGCAGAAAGTGAAGAGGAACTAAAAAGCCTCTTGATGAAAGTGAAAGAGGAGAGTGAAAACATTGGCTTAAAGCTCAACATTCAGAAAATAAAGGTCATGGAATCTGGTCCCATCACTTCATGGGAAATAGATGGGGAAACAGTGGAAACAGTGTCAGACTTTATTTTGGGGGCCTCTAAAATCACTGCAGATGGTGACTGTAGCCATGAAATTAAAAGACACTTACTCCTTGGGAGAAAAGTTATGACCAACCTAGATAGTATATTCAAAAGTAGAGACATTACTTTGCCGACTAAGGTCTGTCTAGTCAAGGCTATGGTTTTTCCTGTGGTCATGTATGGATGTGAGAGTTGGACTGTGAAGAAGGCTGAACACTGAAGAATTGATGCTTTTGAACTGTGGTGTTGGAGAAGACTCTTGAGAGTCCCTTGGACTGCAAGGAGATCCAATCAATCCATTCTGAAGGAGATCAGCCATGGGATTTCTTTGGAAAGAATGATGCTAAAGCTGAATCTCCAGTACTTTGACCACCTCATGTGAAGAGTTGACTCATTGGAAAAGACTCTGATGCTGGAAGCGATTGGGGGCAGGAGGAGAAGGGGACGTCAGAGGATGAGCTGCCTGGATGGCATCACTGACTCGATGGACGTGAGTCTGAGTGAACTCCGGGAGTTGGTGATGGACAGGGAGGCCTGGCATGCTGAGTTTCATGGGGTCACAAAGAGTCAGACATGACTGAGCGACTGAACTGAACTGAACTGAACTGAAGTGTGCACAATTTCTCCACTGTTGTTTGACATACATTAAGTTTACCTACAAAGAGCACAGGGCTGAGCATCTAACCACTTGGATTTTAATCTTCTTCTGAGCCTAACTAGATCATCCTTAAGGGCGAAGCCTGCTTTGAAGCTTTCTCCAATTCTATTGATAATTTTTGTTATTAAAAAGAGGATGGGGTGGGGGCGCTCCCAAGATGTCACTGGAATAGGATGGGGAGACCACTTTCTCCCCCACAAATATATCAAAAGATCATCTGCATGTGGAGTAATGTCCACAGAACAATTTCTGAACACTGATGGAGGACCCCAGATAATTGAAAAGGCAAACCAGTCTCTTTGGAATGAGTTAGGACAAAGGAAAAAGATGGAAAGGGAAACAAAGAATTTCAGGACAGAGATGCATCCTGGGGAGGGAGCCGTGAAGGAAAAGTTTCTATACAATAGGAAATCCTCTCATAGGTTAGGTCAATGGGGAATTTAGGGACATAAGAGGGGAGTATAACTGAAAAAATATCCCACAGAAATGGTCCTGAACAGCAATTATCAGCCAAGAAACTACTCACATGCTTAGACCTGCCTACAGCCAGTCAGGGTTAGGTACAGAGGCACAGGCTGTGTCATCGGTCCTTAGGGAAAGGACCAGGGTTGAATCCCATGAGGACACTCTGAGCGACCTAATTTGACACAGCACAGGCAGAACAGGAAAAGTCCAAACCATTGGATCACCAGAGAAACAAAAAGCCATTCATGTGGGAAGGGTCTAACGCCACACTCTTAACCCTGGCTCACTCACAGAACAAAGGATCTCGCCCTAGCAAATATTACAGGAGGGCAAACCAGCTGCCATTTATAGCCCTCCCTGGAAGCAGAGAGTCAGGTGTGCAACAGCCAGAGGTGGAAAGCAAGGGGCTGTTGCAATTTTGGCCCCAGAGACTGCACTCTCCAGCCAAGCTGTGAGTGGGCTGCCAGTCACTACCCACATCTTCCTGGGATCCTGGATGCCTCAGATCTGCTGGGAGTGTCACAGACTGAGATCAGCTCCCCTGAGGAGACACACAGCCAACCTGGGACTGTGATCTCATGTCACACCCAGGAGCCCAAGTGGCTAGGACCTGAGATGTGCACACCACTATGGGCTATGACAACTCTCATGTAGTCCATCCACTGTGTGTTCTCCCCACACACACCAACAAAATTTGTATTCAGTGTCCCTCCCTCTAAACACCAAAACTGAGCAAATGAGAACAAATAAGAGGCCACTTTCATTCCCCTCCTGTCAGGGTGGAGATCAGACACTAAAGAGAGACTTGCAAGCAGAGGAGGTGAACATAAGCAAAGAAAAGAAGAGGGGCAACTGAGAAGTGGCAGGTTCAATGGATTAAAATCCTGCAGTTAAACTGAGACTGTGCATTTGAGGAGCAACTGTAGACACTGAGAACAAGTACAAACCTGAACAAGGGGATCTCTGACACTGAACTCATTCTACACTGCCTACAACAGCTCCAGAGACATTACTAGATATACTGGAAGACCTTCTGAGTAAGAAACTCAACTGGAACAGGAAAACAGAGGAATCACATGAGCATTCATCTCACTATTATGGTATATATCCCCATGCTTATTATAAAATTTTTTCTTTAATATTTTTTAGTTTATACAAAAATTATTATTAAATTTGTTTTAATTTTTATTTTGTTTTTCTTTCTCTTTTTTTCCTTTTTCCCCTCTGCTTTTCCTTTTTTACATCATACTGCTCTAATATGGTGCTTTATTACTTCTTTAACTTTTTTTTATTGCCTACTTTTACCTTTCTTCCAAAAAAATGTATTTTTAAAATAAATTCCATATTTTAAATTTTGTGTTAAATTTTATTTTTTATATTGTAATTTTGAGAGTCTAATTTTTATTCCAGTTTTTTAGTTTTTGGGTTTTGACCCTATGTAATTGATTTTGTATCATTAAGAGTCTAATTTTGAGTATCCATTTTAACTTCGGGATTTTATTATCGGCTTGATTGTTCTTTTCCCTTTTGACTTTCCTTTTTTTCCTCCTGGTAATCTCTTTTTCCTTTCTCCCTCTTCTTTTCTCTATATAACTCTGTGGGTTTTTTTGGGTGTTCCTGGTTCTGGAGAGTTGTTTCACCAGTAATCTAGGAGTTCTGTCCTCTGTGCTGTTTGGACAGAGAAGTCTTACTGATACTGTAAGAAGTTGGAACTGAAACCAGAGGCAGGAGGTTCAACTCCTGAATGTTGAACCATCATAGAACTCCTGACCCCAGGGAACATTAATATACAAGAGCCCACCCAAAACCCTCCTTACCTACACTGAGATCAAGCACCACCCAAGAGCCAGAAAGCTCCAGTACAAGATACTCTATGCTAATCCCTCATAAAAACTGGAACACAATTCTGCCATTAACAGAGAGTCTGCCCCAAACCATAACAAACCAATGGACACCCCAAAACTCACTACTGAACACTTCACTACCATCCAGAGAAGTGAGATCCAGCTCCATTCACCAGCACACAGAATAAGTTCCTCCAATCAGGAAACCTTCACAAGCCAATGGTCCAACCCCACCCACAGTCAATCAGCAATGAACAATGCAATAACTGAGATTAAAAACATTCTGAAGGTAACTAACAGTGAGGAACTGAAGCAGAAGAATGGATAAGTGAGCTGGAAGATAGAATGGTGGAAATAATAAAGCATAACAGAATAAAGAAAAGAGAATAAAAAGAAATGAGGACAGCCTCAGAGACATCTGGGACAATGTTAACCACCCCAGCATTCAAATCATAGGCATACCAGAAGACAAAAGCAAAGGCATGAGAAAATATTTGAAGAGATAATAGAGGAAACCTTCCCTAAAATGGAGAAGGAAATAGCCACCCAGCTCCAATAAGTCAAGAGTGTCCATAGAAGATAAATCCAAGGAGAAACACACCATGAGACATTAATCAAACTAACAAAAATTAAGCACAAAAAGCAAACATTAAAAGTAGCAAGAGGAAAGCAACAAATAATATACAAGAGGATCCCCATAAGGATTACAGCTGATTGTTCAACAGAAATTCTGCAGGCCAGAAGGGAATGGCAGGATACACTTTAAGTGATGAAAGGGAAAAATCTACAACCAAGATTAGGTGACTCACCAAGGATCTCATTCAGATTGAAAGGATAAATCAAAAGCTTTACAGACAAGCAAAAACTAAGAAAATTCAGCACCACCAAACCAGCTCTTCAATAAATGCTAAGGAAATTCTCTAGAAAGGAAACACAGAAAAGGTTTATAAAAACAACCCAAAACAATAAAGTAAATGGTAACAGGATCATCCTTACCAATAATCACCTTCAATGTAAATGAGTTAACTGCTCCAATGAAAAGACAAAGACCGACCAAATGGATACAAAATCAAGATTCATATATGCTGTCTATAAGAGACTCACCTTAAACCTAGGGACACATACAGACAGAAAGACAGGGACTGGAAAAAGATATTTCACGCAAATGGAGACCCCCCCAAAAAAAGTGGGAATAGCAATATTTATATCAGATAAAATAGAGTTTAAAATAAAGACAAAGAAGGACACTGCATAATGATCAAGGGATCAATTCAAGGCTCAACAATTAAATATATATATGTGCATGCAACATAGAAGCACATGAATATGTAAGACAAATGCTAACAACTATTAAAGGGGAAATTGACAGTAACATAATAATAGTGGGGGACCTTAATATGCCATTAATACCAATGGACAGATCATACAGACAGAAAACTAACAAGGAGAAAAGAGTTTTAAATGATACCTTAGACCAGTTGGACCTAATTGATATCTACAGGGCATTTCACCCAAAAACAATGGATTTCACCTTTTCTCTCAAGTGGACATAGAACATTCTCCAGGATAGATCACATCCTGAACAACAAATCAACAAACCCTTAGTAAATTTTTAAAAATGAAATTATTTCAGCATCTTTTATGATCACAATGTTATAAGATTAGATATTAACTACAGGAAAAAAACGTTGCAAGATTAGATATCAACTAAGCAAGGGAATTCCAGAAAAATATCTACTTCTTCTCCACTGACTACACCAAAGCCTTTGACTGTGTGGATCACAACAAACTGGAAAATTCTTAAAGAGATGGGAATACAAGACCATGTTACCTGCCTCCTGAGAAATCTATGTGCAGGTTAAAAAGGAACAGTTAGAAATGCACATGGACCCTGGATTGGTTCCAAATTGAGAAAGGACAATGTCAAGGCTGCATATTGTCACCCTGCCTATTTAAATTTTGGGCAGAGTACCTTATGTGAATGCTGGGCTGGATGAAGCACAAGCTAGAGTCGAGATTGCTGGGAGAAATATCAATAAACTCAGATACGCAGATGACACCACCCTTATGGCAGAAAGTGAAGAGGAACTAAGGAGCCTCTTAATGAAAGTGAAAAAAAGAGAGTGAAAAAGCTAGCTTAAAGTTCAACATTCAAAAAAACTTTTGTCAAGGCCCGGTCCCATAACTTCATAGCAAGTAGATCAGGAAACAAAGGAAACAGTGACAGACTTTCTTTTCCTGGGCTCCAAAATCACTACAGATGGTGACTGCAGCCATGAAATTAAAAGAGGCTTGGTCCTTGGAGGAAAAACTATGACCAACCTAGACAACATATTAAAAAGCAGAGACATTACTTTGCCAACAAAGTCCGTCTAGTCAAAGCTATTGTTTTTCCAGTAGTCATGTATGGATGTGAGAGTTGGACTGTAAAGAAAGCTGAGTGCTGAGGAACTGATGCTTTAGAACTGTGGTGTTAGAGAAGACTCTTGAGAGTCCCTTGGACTGCAAGGAGATCAAGCCAGTCAATCCTAAAGGAAATCAGTTCTGAATATTCATTGGAAGGACTGATGCTGAAGCTGAAGCTCCAATAATTTGGCCACCTGATATGAAGAACTGACTCATTTGAAAGGATCCTGATGCTGGAAAAGACTGAAGGCAGGAGGAGAAAGGAACAACAGAGGATGAGATAGTTGGAGTGCATCACTGACTAGATGGACATGGGTTTGAGCAAGCTCCTGGAGTTTATGATTGACAGGGAAGCCTGATGTGCTGCAGTCCATGGGGTTACAAAGAGTTGGACACGACTGAGAGACTGAACTGAACAGGAAAAAAATATAAGAAACACAAACTCATGGGGGCTAAACAACACGCTTCTGAATAACCAATACATAAATGAAGAAATCAAAAAGGGAATCAAAATATGCATAGAAACAAATGATAATGAAAGCAAAACAACCCAAATTCTATAGGCTTCAGTAAAAGCAAGGCTAAGAGGAAAGTTCATAGTGATATAAGCCTACCTCAAGAAACAAGAGGAATGTCAAATAAAGAACTTTACACCTAAAGCAACTAGAAAAAAGAATAACAACAACAACAAAAATCCCCAATCTTTATTTTACTTTTCAATACTGTATTGGTTTTGCCATATTTTGACATGAATCCACCACGGGTGTACATGTGTTCCCAAATATGAACCCCCCTCCCACCTCCCTGCCCATATCATCTCTCTGGGTCATCCCCGTGCACAAGCCCCAAGCATCCTGTAACCTGCATCAAACATAGACTGGTGATTCATTTCTTACATAATAGTATACATGTTTCAATGCCATTCTCCCAAATCATCCCACCCTCTCCCACTCCCTCAGAGTCCAAAAGTCCGCTGTACACATCTGTGTCTCTTTTGCTGTCTCGCATACAGGGTCATCATTACCATCTTTCTAAATTCCATATATATATGTGTTAGTATACTGTATTGGTGTTTTTCTTTCTGGCTTGCTTCACTCTGTATAATCGGCTCCGGTTTCATCCATCTCATTAGAACTGATTCAAATGTATTCTTTTTAATGGCTGAGTAATACTCCATTGTGTATATGTACAACAGATTTCTTATCCATTCATCTGCTGATGGACATCTAGGTTGTTTCCATGTCCTGGTTAATATAAACAGTGCTAGGATGAACATTGGGGTACATGTGTCTCTCTCAGTTCTGGTTTCCTCAGTGTGTATGCCCAGCAGTGGGATGGCTGGGTCATAAGGCAGTTCTACTTACAATTCTTTAAGGAATCTCCACACTGTTCTCCATAGTGGCTGTACTAGTTTACATTCCCACCAACAGAGTAGGAGGGTTCCCTTTTCTCCACACCCTCCCCTTCATTTATTGCTTGCTGACTTTTGGATTGCAGACATTCTGACTGGTGTGAAGTGGTACCTCATTGTAGTCTTGATTTGCATTTCTCTAATAATGAGTGATGTTGAGCATCTCTTCATGTGTTTGTTAACCATCTGTATGTCTTCTTTGGAGAAATGTCTATTTAGTTCTTTGGCCCATTTTTTGATTGGGTCATTTATTTTTCTGGAATTGAGCTGCAGGAGTTGCTTGTATATTTTTGAGATTAGTTGTTTGTCAGTTGCTTCATTTGCTATTATTTTCTCCCATTCCAAAGGCTGTTTTTTCACCTTGCTTATAATTTCCTTTGTTGTGCAGAAGCTTTTAATTTTAATTAGATCCCATTTGTTTATTTTTGCTTTTATTTCCAGAATTCTGGGAGGTGGATCATAGAGGATCCTGCTGTGATTTATGTCAGAGAGTGTTTTGCCTATGTTCTCCTCTAGGAGTTTTCTGGTTTCTGGTCTTACATTTAGATCTTTAATCCATTTTGAGTTTATTTTTGTGTGTGGTGTTAGAAAGTGTTCTAGTTTCATTCTTTTACAAGTGGTTGACCAGTTTTCCCAGCACCACTTGTTAAAGAGATTGTCTTTAATCCATTGTATATTCTTGCCTCCTTTGTCAAAGATAAGGTGCCCATAGGTATGTAGATTTATCTCTGGGCTTTCTATTTTGTTAGACTGATCTATATTTCTGTCTTTGTGCCAGTACCATACTGTCTTGACGACTGTGGCTTTGTAGTAGAGCCTGAAGTTAGGCAAGTTGATTCCTCCCGTTCCATTCTTTCTCAAGATTGCTTTGGCTATTCGAGGCTTTTTGTATTTCCATACAAATCTTGAAATTATTTGTTCTAGTTCTGTGAAAAATATCGCTGGTAGCTTGATAGGGATTGCATTGAATTTGTAGATTGCTTTGGGTAGTATACTCATTTTCATTATATTGATTCTTCCAATCCATGAACGTGGTATATTTCTCCATCTATTAGTGTCCTCTTTGATTTCTTTCACCAGTGTTTTATAGTTTTCTATATATAGGTCTTTAGTTTCTTTAGGTAGATATATTCCTAAGTATTTTATTCTTTTCGTTGCAATGGTGAATGGAATTGTTTCCTTAATTTCTTTTTCTACTTTCTCATTATTAGTGTATAGGAATGCAAGGGATTTCTGAGTGTTGATTTTATATCCTGCAAATTTAGTATATTCATTGATTAGCTCTAGTAATTTCCTGGTGGAGTCTTTAGGGTTTTCTATGTAGAGGATCATGTCATCTGCAAACAGTGAGAGTTTTGCTTCTTCTTTTCCAATTTGGATTCCTTTTATTTCTTTTTCTGCTCTGATTGCTGTGGCCAAAACTTCCAGAACTATGTTGAACATTAGCGGTGAAAGTGGGCACCCTTGTCTTGTTCCTGACTTTAGGGGAAATGCTTTTAGTTTTTCACCATTGAGGATAATGTTTGCTGTGGGTTTGTCATATATAGCTTTTATTATGTTGAGGTATGTTCCTTCCATTCCTGCTTTCTGAAAAGTTTTTATCATAAATGGATGTTGAATTTTGTCAAAGGCTTTCTCAGCATCTATTGAGATAATCATATGGCTTTTATATTTCAATTTGTTAATGTGGTGAATTACATTGATTGATTTGCAGATGTTGAAGAATCCTTGCATCCCTGGGATAAAGCCCACTTGGTCATGGTGCATGATCTTTTTAATGTGTTGTTGCATTCTGATTGTTAGGATTTTGTTGAGGATTTTTGCATCTATGTTCATCAGTGATATTGGCCTGTAGTTTTCTTTTTTTGTAGCATCTTTGTCAGGTTTTGGTATTAGGGTGATGGTGGCCTCATAGAATGAGTTTGGAAGTTTACCTTCCTCTGCAATTTTCTGGAAGAGTTTGAGTAGGATAGGTGTTAGCTCTTCTCGAAATTTTTGGTAGAATTCAGCTGTGAAGCCGTCTGGACCTGGGCTTTTGTTTGCTGGAAGATTTCTGATTACAGTTTCAATTTCCGTGCTTGTGATGGGTCTGTTAAGATTTTCTATTTCTTCCTGGTTCAGTTTTGGAAAGTTGTACTTTTCTAAGAATTTGTCCATTTCTTCCACATTGTCCATTTTATTGGCATATAATTGCTGATAGTAGTCTCTTATGATCCATTGTATTTCTGTGTTGTCTGTTGTGATCTCTCCATTTTCATTTCTAATTTTATTAATCTGATTTTTCTCCCTTTGTTTCTTGGTGAGTCTGGCTAATGGTTTCTCAATTTTATTTATCCTTTCAAAGAACCAGCTTTCGGCTTTTTCTCCTTTTTTTTTGCTATGGTCTCTTTTGTTTATTTTGCATTTATTTCTGCCCTAATTTTTAAGATTTCCTTCCTTCTACTAAATCTGGGGTTCTCCATTTCTTCCTTTTCTAGTTGCTTTAGGTGTACAGTTAGGTTATTTAGTTGACTTTTTTCTTGTTTCTAGAGGGGTATGCCTGTATTGCTATGAACTTTCCCCTTAGCACTGCTTTTACAGTGTCCCACAGGTTTTGGTTTGTTGTGTTTTCATTTTCATTAGTTTCTATGCATATTTTGATTTCTTTTTTGATATCTTCTGTGATTTGTTGGTTATTCAGAAGTGTGTTGTTCAGCCTCCATATTTTGGAATTTTTAATAGTTTTTCTCCTATAATTGAGATCTAATCTTAATGCATTATGGTCAGAAAAGATGCTTGGAATGATTTCTAATTTTTTAAATATATCAAGGTTAGATTTATGGCCCAGGATGTGATCTATTCTGGAGAAGGTTCCGTGTGCACTTGAGAAAAAGGTGAAATTCATTGTTTTGGGGTGAAATGTCCTATAGATATCAATTAGGTCTAACTGGTCTATTGTATCATCTAAAGTTTGTGTTTCTTTGTTAATTTTCTGTTTAGTCAATCTGTCCATAGGTGTGAGTGGAGTATTAAAGTCTCCCACTATAATTGTGTTATTGTTAATTTCACCTTTCATACTTGTTAGCATTTGTCTTACATATTGCGGTGCTCCTATGTTGGGTGCATATATATTTATAATTGTTATATCTTCTTATTGGATTGATCCTTTGATCATTATGTAGTGGCCTTCTTTGTCTCTTTTCACAGCCTTTGTTTTAAACTCTATTTTATCTGATATAAGTATTGTCACTCCTGCTTTCTTTTGGTCTCCATTTTCGTGGATTATCTTTTTCCAGCCCTTCACTTTCAGTCTGCATGTGTCCCTCGTTTTGAGGTGGGTCTCTTGTAAGCAGGATATAGAGGGGTCTTGTATTTGTATCCATTCAGCCAGTCTTTGCCTTTTGGTTGGGGCATTCAACCCATTTATGTTTAAGGTAATTATTGATAAGTATAATCCTGTTACCATTTACTTTATTGTTTTGGGTTCGGGTTTATACACCCTTTTTGTGTTTCCTGCCTAGAGAATATCCTTTAAAATTTGTTGGAGAGCTGGTTTGGTGGTGCTGAATTATCTCAGCTTTTGCTTGTCTCTAATGCTCTTGAATTCTCCTTTGTATTTGAATGAGATCCTTGCTGGTTACAGTAATCTGGGGTGTAGGTTATTTTCTTTCATCACTTTTAAGTATGTCTTGCCATTCCCTCCTGGCCTGAAGAGTTTCTATTGAAAGATCAGCTGTTATCCTTATAGGATTCCCCTTGTGTGTTATTTGTTGTTTTTCCTTTGCTGCTTTTAATATTTGTTCTTTGTGTTTTATCTATGTTAATTTGATTAATATGTGTCTTGGGGTGTTTTGCCTTGGGTTTATCCTATTTGGAACTCTCTGGGTTTCTTAGACTTGGGTGATTATTTCCTTGCCCATTTTAGGGAAGTTTTCAACTGTTATCTCCTCAAGGATTTTCTCATGGTCTTTCTTTTTGTCTTCTTCTTCTGGGACTCCTATAAACCGAATGTTGGAGCGTTTCATATTGTCCTGGAGGTCTCTGAGATTGTCCTCATTTCTTTTAATTCGTTTTTCTTTTTCCCTCTCTGATTCATTTATTTCTACCATTCTATCTTCTATTTCACTAATCATATCTTCTGCCTCTGTTATTCTACTATTTGTTGCCTCCAGAGTGTTTCTGATCTCATTCATTGCATTATTCATTATGTATTGACTCTTTTTTATTTCTTCTAGGTCCTTGTTAAACCTTTCTTGCATCTTCTCAATCCTTGTCTCCAGGCTATTTATCTGTGATTCCATTTTGATTTCAAGATTTTGGATCATTTCCACTGCCGATATTTGGAATTCTTTCTCAGGTAGATTTCCTATCTCTTCTTTTTTAGTTTGGTTTGGTGAGCATTTCTCCTGTTCCTTTACCTGCTGAGTATTCCTGTCTCTTCATCTTGGATATATTGCTGCCTTTGGGGTGACCTTTCTATATTCTTGGAATTTGTGGAGTTCTCTTTATTATGGAGCTTCCTCACTGTGGGTGGGGTTGTATCAGTAGCTTGTCAAGGTTTCCTGGTTAGGGAGGCTTGTGTTGGAGTTCTGGTGGGTGGAGCTGGGTTTCTTCTCTCTGGAGTGCAGTGGACTGACCAGTAATGGGTTATGAGACGTCAATGGTTTTGGAGTAACTTTGAGCTGCCTGTATATTGAAGCTCAGGGCTGTGTTCCTGTGTTGCTGAAGAATTTGCATGGTATGTCTTGCTCTGGAACTTGTTGGCCCTTGGGTGGAGCTTGGTTTCAGTGTGGGTATGGAGGCATTTGATGAGCTCCTATTGATTAATGTTCCCTGGAGTCAGGAGTTCTCTGGTGTTCTCAGGCTTCGGACTTAAGCCTCCTGCTTCTGGTTTTCAGTTTTATTTTTACAGTAGCCTTTAGACTTTTCCATCTTTACAGCACTGGTGATAAAACATCTAGGTTAAAGATGAAAAGTTTCTCCACATTGAGGGACACCCAGAGAGGTTCACAGAGTTACATGGAGAAGAGAAGAGGGAGGGGGGAGTTAGAGGTGACTGGAATGAGATGAGGTGGGGTCAAAAGAGGAGAGAGCAAGCTAGCCAGTAATCACTTCCTTATATGTGCTCCACAGTCTGGACCACTCAGAAGTATTCATGGAATTATACAGGGAAGAGGAGAGGGAGGAAGTAGACAGAGGTGGCCAGGAGGATAAAAGAGGGAAATGAAAAGGAGAGAGACAAATCCAGCCAGTAACCAGTTCCTTAGGTGTTCTCCACCGTCTGCAACACACCGAGATTCACAGAGTTGGATAGAGAAGAGAAGGGGGAGAGAAGAGACAGAGGCCACCTGGTGGAGAAAAAGGAGAGTCCAAAGAGGAGAGAGTGGTCAGGCCACTAATCTTGCTCTCAGGTAAAATTGGGTAGTGAAGTTTGGGTTTTTAAATGTACAAAATTGACAACAAAAACCAAAAAGCAAAGATTAAAAATCTAGAGTAGAGGTTGGATTTTCAAAACTACAATATTAAAGAAAAGAAGAAGAAGAAAAAAGAAAAAAAAAAAAAAAACAAGAAAACAGAAAGAAACAAAGCCACAAGAATTATTAAAAAACACCAACAACAACCACACAAAGACTATATATGGTGTTTGCTTTAAAAAATAGTCTTTTTTTTTGAAAAGTTATAGTAGGTTATAGAAATAAAAATTAGAAGAGAAATAGAGGACTTAACAATTTTAAAAAGTTAGGGAAAAAAAAAAGAAGAAGAGAAAGAAAAGAAGAAAAAACAACCCCACAATAGCATCTACAACAAAAAAAAAAAAAAGAGAGAGAGAGAGAGAGAGAGAGAAAAGGAATTTTTGTAAAAATAGTAAATATATATCTGGCCCTTTCTCTGGTGTTGTGGGCAGTGTGGGGTCACTTCCAAGGCGGTTCCCTCTGTTTAACTTCTTCTGTTTGCTGGTCTCTTCAGTGTCTGGTTTCCATCCTGACACAAGGGGGTGGTAGTGGACAGTTTTTTTTTTTTTTTTTTTTTTTTTAGGCTCACTTGTTCAGTCGCGCTGTGGGGAGGGGGGGATGCTGCAAACAAATAGCACTGTCTTGTGCACACAGTATCTCAGCCCCACTGGGCCTGTCCCTGCTCATGGTGCACAAACTGCTCTGGCTCTACGATGCTCAGCTAGGAACCGTCTGAGGCCGGCCCTAGGCTGCATGCACCTCCCCAGTCTAAGCCGCTCAGGTTCGGTGCTCAGGTAGCCCTCAGAGGCACAGGTTTGGTTGGGACTGCGTTCTTTGCCCTTCCCAGTTCCGAGTATCTCAGGTGTTTGGCGAGTGTGGTCGCTGCGACTTGTCTCCTTTCCTGTCTCTGCTGCTCAGTTTTCTGAGTGTACCATTGGGGCCCCTTGTGAGGCAGATGGTGACTGTCCAGCACCCCTAGAAGTCTTAGCAAAGAAGCCTGCTTGCAGTTTGGTAGGTAAAGTCTCTCTGGGGCTGCGATTGCCCCTTTCCAGCCCTTACGGCTCTGGCTGCCTGTCCCCGGCAGGGGATTGTCTGTAGCCAGCTATTTCCATTCTGTCCTTTGTTCTGTGCGCGATCCTGGCAGTGTCTTATGTTTGAGCTTTTCACATGGTAGCTATCCCACAGTCTGGTTTGCTAGCCCAAGTTAGTTCATTCTGGTTATGCACGGGGCATTCCTGCCCAATTCTTACAAAGCACTGCAACCCGCACATCCCGCACCTCCCTGTCCTGCCCCCACTTGTTAGTGGTGGATACAGGCTTCTGTGCTGCTTTTCCGCTGGGGGAGTTACTGTTGGGCTTGTAATCTGTTGGTTTTAATTATTTATTTATTTTTCCTTCCTGTAATGTTGCCCACTGTGCTCCCAAGGCTCACCACAGACTCAGCAGGGAGAGTGTTTCCTGGTGTTTGGAAACCTCTCTTCTTAAAATTCCCTTGCCGGGATGGGCTTCCCTTCCCAGGACAGAGCTCCCTCCCCACCTCCTTTGTCTCTTTTTTCATCTTTTATATTTTTTCCTACCTGTTTTTGAAGACAATGATCTGCTTTTCTGGGTGCCTGATGTCTTCTGCCAGCATTCAGAAGTTGTTTTGTGGAGTTTGCTCAGCGTTGAAATGTTCTTTTGAGGAATTTGTGAGGGAGAAAGTGATCTCCCCATCCTATTCCTCTGCCATCTTAGGACCGCCCCTCGAGATATCACTTTCCCAACAAAGTTCCATATAGTCATAGCTGTGGGTTTTCCAGTAAATCATGAACAGATATGAGATTTGAACCATAAAGAAGGCTGAGTGCCAAATAGTTGATCCTTTCAAACTGTAGTGCTGGAGAAGACTCTTGAGAGTCCCTTGGACAGCAAGGAGATCAAACCATTCAATACTAAAGGAAACCAAAGCTGAATGTCTATTGGAAGGATTGATGCTGAAGCTCCAATACTTTGGCCACCTGATGTAATGAGCCAATCCTGATGCTGGGAAAGATTGAGGGCAGGAGGAGAAGGGGGTGGCAGAGGATGAGATGGTTGGATGGCATCACCAACTCAATGGAGATGAGTCTGAGCAAACTCTGGGAGATAACTTGGCATGCTGTAGTCCACGCAGCGGCAGAGTCAGACACAACTAAGTGACTGAATAGCAACAAATCTTAAAAAGAAATGAAAGAAGAAATTTTAAAAGTCTACCTTGCTTTCAATTAAGGTAGAACAAGTAGACAAAAGATTAGTAAGGAAACCAAATACTTGATGAACATAAAAAATGAACTAGACCTAGAAGGCATTTGTAGATCACTTCACCCAAGAACAACATAATATACATTTTTCTCAAATGCATTAGAAACATTCTTCAGGATAGACTATATTTGTGGCCATAAACAATAATACAAAGTATGTTCTCTGAACACAAAGGGATAAAATTAAAAACAAATAATGAGAAAAAATTGAGAAACTAAAAATATGTAAAAATTAAACAACAGGCTCAAGCAACCAATGAGTCAATGAAGAAATATAAAGGGAAATCAGAAAGTGCTTTGAAGTGAATGAAAAGGAAGACACAAAATAATGAAACCTACGGGATGCAGCTAAAATACTGTTTAGATGGGAAATTATATCTTTGAATCCCTTATAAAAGGAACAGGACTGGAAAAGGTCAGTTTTCATTCCAATCCCAAAGAAAGGTAATGCCAAAGAATGCTCAAACTACCGCACAATTGCACTCATCTCACACACTGGTAAGTTCAGTTCAGTTCAGTCGCTCAGTCGTGTCCGACTGTTTGCGACCCCATGAATCGCAGCACGCCAGGCCTCCCTGTCCATCACCATCTCCCGGAGTTCACTCAGACTCACGTCCATCGAGCCGGTGATGCCATCCTGCCATCTCATCCTCTGTCGTCCCCTTCTCCTCCTGCCCTCAATCCCTCCCAGCATCAGAGTCTTTTCCAATGAGTCAACTCTTCACATAAGGTGGCCAAAGTACTGGAGGTTCAGCTTCAGCATCATTCCTTCCAAAGAAATCCCAGGGCTGATCTCCTTCAGAATGGATTGGTTAGATCTCCTTGCAGTCCAAGGGACTCTCAAGAGTCTTCTCCAACACCACAGTTCAAACGCATCAATTCTTCAGTGCTCAGCCTTCTTGACAGTCCAACTCTCACATCCATATATGACCACAGGAAAAACTACACACTAGTAAAGTAATGCTTAAAATTCTCCAAGCCAGGATTCAGCAATATGTGAACCGTGAACTTCCAGATGTTCAAGTTGGTTTTAGAAAATGCAGAGGAAACAAAGATCAAATTGCCAACGTCCTCTGGATCATTGAAAAAGCAAGAGAGTTCCAGAAACACATCTATTTCTGCTTTATTTACTAAAAAAAAGCCTTTGACTGTATGGATCACCACAAAGTGTGGAAAATTCTTCAAGAGATGGAAATACCAGACCACCTGACCTGCCTCTTGAGAAACCTGTATGCAGGTCAGGAAGCAGCAGTTAGAACTGGATATGGAACAACAGACTGGTTCCAAATAGGAAAAAGACTACAAGGCTGTATATTGTCACCCTGCTTATTTAACATATATGTAGAGTACATCATGAGAAATGCTGGGTTGGAAGAAGCACAAGATTAAATCAAGAATGCTGGGAGAAATATCAATAACCTCAGATATGCAGATGACACCACCCTTATGGCAGAAAGTGAAGAAGAACTAATGAGCCTCTTGATGAAAGTGAAAGAGGAGGGTGAAAAAGTTGGCTTAAAGCTCAACATTCAGAAAACGAATATCATGGCAGCCGGTCCCATCACTTCACGGGAAATAGATTGGGAAACAGTGGAAACAGTGGCAAACGCTATTTTTCTGAACTCCAAAATCACTGCAGATGGTGATTGCAGCCATGAAATTAAAAGATGCTTACTCCTTGGAAGGAAAGTTACAACCAACTTGACAGTATATTTAAAAGCAGAGACATTATTTTGTCAACAAAGGTCCATCTAGTCCAGGCTATGGTTTTTCCAGTACTCAAGTATGGATGTGAGAGTTGGACTATAATGAAAGCTGAGTGCCGAAGAATTGATGCTTTTGAATTGTGGTGTTGGAGAAGACTCTTGAGAGTTCCTTGGACTGCAAGGAGATCCAACCAGTCCATCCTAAAGGAGATCAGTCCTGGGTGTTCATTGGAAGGACTGATGTTGAAGCTGAAACTCCAATATTTTGGCCACCTGACTCATTTTAAAAGACCCCGATACTGGGAAAGATTGAGGGCAGGAGGAGAAGGTGACGACAGAGGATGAGATGATTCCATGGCATCACCGACACAATGGACATGGGTTTGGATGGACAGGGAGGCCTGGCATGCTGCAGTTGATTGGGTTGCAAAGAGTCAGACATAACTGAATGACTGAACTGAAAAAGGAAAATTCTCATATCAAGTCACTGGAGAAAAATAGCAAACTATGTGAAAAACAGCAAGAAGAAATAAAACAATAAAGATAATAATAAAAATAGTGAAAATTAATGAAATAAAGAATAGAATAAGAATAGAGAAATTCTTGAAACTGTTCATTCTGCAAAACTGAAACTACATGCATTGAACAACAAATCACATTTTCTCCCTTCCCCCAGCCCCTGCAACTACCATTCTACTTCATGTACCGAAGAGTTTGTCTATTTTAGATACCTTATATAGGTGGAATCATGAAGTATTTGGCTTTTTGTTAATGCCTTGTTTCATTTAGCATAATGTCCTCAAAATTAATCCATATTGTAGCAGGTTCAGAATTTTCTCTCCTTTTAAGGCTGAATATTCCATTGTATGTGTATGCCAAAATTTGCTTCTCCACTCATTCAGTGATGGACAATTTATTTGCTTCCAATTTTTGGCTACCATGAGAATGCTGTAATGAACATGGGTGTACAAATGTGTCTTTGAGAGCCTGCTTTCAATTATTTGGGGTATAAGCCCAGAAGTGGAATTACTGGATTATATGATAATTCTACTTTAAAAAAAAAATTGGGGGGAAGCCTACATACAGTTTTCCATGGTGGCTGCACTATTTTACATTTTCAGAAACAGTGCACAGACTTACAAGTTCCCCACATCCTTGTCAATCCTTGCTATTTTCTGTGTGTGTGCATGTGTGTGTGTGTGTGTGTGTGTGTTTATTTGTTTTATAATAGCCATCTTAATGAGTGTGAGATGGTCTCTCATTGTGGCTCTGATTTTCATTTCCCTAATGATGGAGAAGGCAATGGCACCCCACACCAGTACTCTTGCCTGGAAAATCCCATGGGCGGAGGAGCCTGGTGGGCTGCAGTCCATGGGGTCGCTAAAGTCGGACATGACTAAGTGACTTGACTTTCACTTTTCACTTTCCTGCATTGGAGAAGGAAATAGCAACCCACTCCAGTGTTCTTGCCTGGAGAATCCCAGGGACAGGGGAGCCTGGTGGGCAACTTAGCAGCAATGATGTGATACTGAAACATATTTTTGTGCTTATTGGTCACGTCTATATCTTTGGGGAAATTCATATTCACATCTTTTGCCCATTTTTAGTTGTTTTCTGTGGAGATTTAAAATTCTTTATATATTCTGACTATTAATATGTTTTTAGACACATGTTTTACAAATATTTTATTCCATTCAATAAGTTGCTTTTTCAGTTTGCTGATTGTGTCCTTCAATGCTCAGATGTTTTTAAGTTTGAGAGTCCTATATATTTTTTAATTTATTTAAATTGAAGGCTAATTACTTGACAATATTGTAATGGTTTTTGCCATACATTGACGTGAATCAGCCATGGGTGTACATGTGTTCCCTATCCTGAACCCTCCTCCCACCTTCCTCCCCATCTAAACCCTTAAGGCGATCCCAGTGAAACCAGCCCTGACCACCTTGTCTCATGCACCAAACCTGGACTGGCGATCTATTTCACATATGAAAATATACATCTTTCAGTGCTATTTTCTACAAATCATCCCACCCTTGCCTTGTCCCACAGAGTCCCAAAGTATTCTTTGCATCTGTGTCTCTTTTGATGTCTCATACATAGGGTCACCATTATCATCTTTCTAAATCCCATATATATGCATTAGTATACTGTATTGGTGTTTTCCTTTCTGACTTACTTCACTCTGTACAATAGGCTCCAGTTTCATCCACCTCATTAGAACTGACTCAACTGCATTCTTTTTAACAGCCAAGTAATATTCCATTGTGTATATGTACCACAACTTTCTTCTCCATTTATCTACCAATAGACATATAGGTTGCTTCCATGTCCTGGCTATTGTAAAGAGTGCTGTGATGAACACTGGGGTACACGTGTCTCTTTCAATTTTGGTTTCCTCGGTGTGTATGCCCAACAGTGGGATTGCTGGGACATATGGCAGTTCTATTTCTAGTTTTTTTAAGGAATCTCCACACTGTTCTCCATAGTGGCTGTACTAGTTTGCATTCCCATCAACAGTGTAAAAGGGTTCCCTTTTCTCCATACCCTCTCCAGCATTTATTGCTTGTAGACTTTTGGATAGCAGTCATTCTGACCAACAGGAGATGGTATCTCAATGTGGTTTTGATTTGCATTTCTCTGATAATGAATGATTTTGAGAATCTTTTCATGTGTTAGCCATCTGTATGTCTTCTTTGGAGAAATGTCTATTTAGTTCTTTGGCCCATTCTTTGACTGGGTCATTTATTTTTATGAAATTGAGCTGCACGAGCTGCTTATATATTTTTGAGCTTAATTCTTTGTCAGTTGCTTCATTTGCTACTGTTTTCTCCCATTCTGGGCCATTCTGGGCCATCTGGGCCATTCTGGGCAATCAGGGGCTTCCCTGGTGGCTCAGAGGTTAAAGCGTCTGCCTGCAATGTGTAAGACCCAGGTTAGATCCCTGGGTAGGGAAGATTCCCCTGGAGAAGGAAATGGCAACCCACTCTAGTATTCTTGCCTGGAGAATCCCATGGAGGGAGGAGCCTGGTAGGGTACAGTCCATGGTGTCACAAAGAGTCAGACACGACTGAGCTACTTCACTTCCTCCTTCCATTGTGAAGGCTGTCTTTTCGCCTTGCTTATAGTTTCCTTCATTGTGCAAAAGCTTTTAAGTTTAATTAGGTCTCATTTGTTTATTTTTGCCTTTATTTCCATTACTCTGGGAGGTGGGTCATAGAGTATCCTGCTGTGATTTAAGTCAGAGAGTGTTTTGCCTATATTTTCCTCTAGGAGTTTTATAGTTTCTGATCTTAAAACATTTAGATCTTTAATCCATTTTGAGTTTATTTTTGTGTATGATGTTAGCATGTGAGTTTCATTGTTTTACAAGTGGTTGGCCAGTTTTCCCAGCACGACTTATTAAAGAGATTGTCTTTTCTCCATTGTATATTCTTGCCTCCCTTGTCAAAGATAAGGTGTCCATAGGTGTGTGGATTTATCTCTGGGCTTTCTATTTTGTTCGACTGATCTATATTTCTGTCTTTGTGCCAGTACCATACTGTCTTGATGACTGTGGCTTTGTAGTAGAGCCTGAAGTCAGGCAGGTTGATTCCTCCAGTTCCATTCTTCTTTCTCAAGATTGCTTCAGCTTTATGAGTTTTTTTTAAAATATATATTTCAATAAATATTGTGAAATTATTTGTTCTAGTTTTCTGAAAAATACCGTTGGTAGCTAGATATGGATTGCATTGAATCTATAGATTGCTTTGGGTAGTCTGCTCACTTTCACTATATTGATCCTTCCAATACATGAACATGGTATATTTCTCTATCTGTTTGTGTCATCTTTGATTTCTTTCATCAGTGTTTTATAGTTTTCTATATGTAGGTATTTTGTTTCTTTAGGTAGATATATTCCCAAGTATTTTATTCTTTTCTTTGCAATGGTGAATGAGATTGTTTCCTTAATTTTTTTCTGTTTTCTCATTGTTAGTTTACAGGAATGCAAGGTATTTCTATGTTAATTTTATATCTTGCAACTTTACTCTATTCATTTAGTAGTTTTCTACAGGTGTCTTTAGGGTTTTCTATGTAGAGGATCATGTCATCTACAAACAATGAAAGTTTACTTCTTTTCTCATCTGAGTTCCTTTCATTCCTTTTGCTTCTCTGATTGCTATGGCTAAAATGTCCACAAGTATGTTGAATAGTAGTGGTAAGAGAGTGAGCACCCTCGTCTTGTTCCTGAATTTAGGGGAAATGCTTTCAATTTTTCACTATTGAGGATAATGTTTGCTGTGGGTTTATCATATAAGGCTTTTATTATGTTAAGCTATGTTCCTTCTATACCTGCTTTTTGGAGTGTTTTATCACAATGGATGTTGAATTTTGTCAAAGGCTTTCTCTGCATCTATTGAGATAATCATATGGTTTTTATATTTCAGTTGTTTTTGTGGTGTATCACATTGATTGAATTGCAAATATTGAAGAATCCTTGCATCCTTGGGATAAAGCCCACTTGGTCATGATGTATGACCTTTTTAATATGTTGTTGGATTCCATTTACTAGAATTTTGTTGAGGATTTTTGCATCTAAGTTCATCAGTGATATTGGCCTGTAGTTTTCTTTTTTTGTGGTATCTTTGTCTGGGTTTGGTATTTGGATGATAGTGGCCTCATACAATGAGTTTAGCAATTTACCTTCTTCTGCAATTTTCTGGAAGAGTTTGAGTAGGATAGGTGCTATCTCTTCTCTAAATTTTTAGTACCATCCAGTCCTGGGCTTTTGTTTGTTGGAAGATTTCTGACTACAGTTTCAATTTCCGTGCTTGTGATGGCTTTGTTAAGATTTTCTATTACTTCCTGGTTCAGTTTTGAAAGGTTACACTTTTTTAAGAATTTGTCCATTTCTTCCAAGTTGACTCTTTCTTTTATATACAGCTGCTGATAGTAGTCTCTTATGATCCTTTGTCTTCTGTGTTGTCTGCTGTGATTTCTCCATTTTCGTTTCTATTTTGTTGATTTGATTCTTCTCCTTATTTTTCTTGAAGAGTCTGGCTATCACACTGTCTATTTTATTTATCTTCTCAAAGAATCAGATTTTAGTTTTATTGATTTTTGCTATATTCTCTTTGTTTCTTCTTCAAAATGCCAGGCTCTCAGACTTGAGAGTCTGATGTGAAGCTCAGAACTCACTTCTGTGGGAGAACCTCTGTGACATAATTGTTTCCAGTTTGTGGGTTGCTCACTGGGTGTGAGTTTTCACTGTATCATGAATGGGCTCCGCCTACCATCTGAAGCTCTGGGCAATATTGAAGGACAGGGAAACCTGACATGCTGCAGTCCACAGGGTCACAGACTCAGACTCGACTGAGTAAACAACAACAACAATCCTCTCATTGTGAGTGGAGATGAGCTCAGGTCCTTCTACACCGCCATCTTGTCCGAGGATCTTGGACCACACCCAAGAAGGTTATTCTAGATCTACGTATGTGACCGTGAGCAAGTGACTTAACCTCTCTGTGCCTCAGTATCTCAGATTACTCATCTGTAGGCTGGAGTTTGGCAGAAATGCTTTACAAGCACACTTCCAGAGATATACAGTGGTGAAACTCTTGAAACTGGCTCTAACTTGACCACAGGAACAAGCCTGCACCTGGTTTTTCTTTATGAGAAGTTGTTTTTTTAATTATTATTAATTCAATCCTTCTACACATTATAGATCCATTTATATATTCTATTTCTTCCTGAATCAATTTTAGGAATTATGTTTTTCTAATCTATATGCAAGTCAGGAAGCAACAGTTTGAACTAGACATGAAACAACAGACTGGTTCCAAATAGGAAAAAGACTACATCAAGGCTGTATATTGTCACCCTGCTTATTTAACTTATATGCAGAGTACATCATGAGAAATGCTGGACTGGAAGAAGCACAAGCTGGAATCAAGATTTCTGGAGAAATATCAGTAACCTCAGATATGCAGATGACACCACCCTTACGGCAGAAAGTGAAGACGAACTAAAAAGCCTCTTGATGAAAGTGAAAGAGGAGAGTGAAAAAGTTGGCTTAAAGTTCAACATTCAGAAAACAAAGATCATGGCATCTGGTTCCATCATTTCATGGGAAATAGATTGGGAAACAGTGGAAACAGTGTCAGACTTTATTTTGGGGGGCTCCAAAATCACTGCAGATGGTGACTGCAGCCATGAAATTAAAAGACGCTTACTCATTGGAAGGAAAGTTATGACCAACCCAGATAGCATATTCAAAAGCAGAGACATTACTTTGCCAACAAAGGTCTGTCTAGTCAAGGCTATTGTTTTTCCTGTGGTCATGTATGGATGTGAGATTTGGACTGTGAAGAAAGCTGAGTGCCAAAGAATTGATGCTTTTGAACTGTGGTGTTGGAGAAGACTCTTGAGAGTCCCTTGGAATGCAAGGAGATCCAACCAATCCATTCTGAAGGAGATCAGCCTTCGGATTTCTTTGGAAGGAATGATGCTGAAGCTGAAACTCCAGTACTTTGGCCACCTCATGCAAAGAATTGACTCATTGGAAAAGACCCTGATGCTGGGAGGGGTTGGGGGTGGGAGGAAAAGGGGAAGACAGAGGATGAGATGGCTGAATGGCATCACTGACTCGATGGACATGAATCTGAGTGAACTCCAGGAGATGGTGATGGACAGGGAGGCCTGGCGTGCTGTGATTCATGGGTTCGCAAAGAGTCGGACACGACTGAGTGACTGAACTGGACTGAACTGAATAATTTGTTAATTTCGCCAATACTATCTAATTTGTTGATATACAATTGTTCACAGCATTTAAAATTCTTTTTATTTCTGTACGTTTGGAGATAATATTCCATCTTTCATTCTTGAGCTTAGTAATTTGAGTCTTGTCTTTTTTTTTCAGTCTTAACCGCAGTTTGTCAATTTTGTCAATATTTTCAAAGAACCTAATTTTACTGCTTGTATCTCTTGTACCGTACTGCTTTATTTTCTTCTTCATTACTTCCTTCTTCTTACTTTCAGTTTAGTTCTTTTTCAAGTTTCTTTAGTTAGAAGATCGGTTATTAACTTGAGATCTTTCCTATTTTTAATGTAGGTGTGTATGGTAAAATTTTTCCTCTAAGCAATGCTTTTGCTGCATCTCATTGGTTGGGATCTGTTGTCATTCTGTTTAGATTCAATACAGTATTTTTCTCTAATTTCCTTTGTAGTTTCTAATTTACATCATTAATTCTTTAGTGGCATTTGATCAATTTCCACAGACATTTGAATTTCTCAAATTTATTTTTGTTACTGATTATGTATTTCATTCCATCATACACAAAACATTCTTTGTATGATGTCAATTCTTTTAAATTTACTGAGACTTATTTACATCTAACATATCCTGGAAATTGTCTCATGTACACTCAAGAAGAATGTGTATATGCAGTCTGTTGAGCATAAAGTCCAATACATTTTTATTATGTTTAGTTAATTTAAAATTGTGTTGGAGCCATCTATTTCCTTGTTGATTTTCTGCTGAGTTAGTCTTTCCATCATTGAAAGCAGGATATGGACAATTCCAATTATTTTTTTAATAGTTTCTCTCTCTTTTAATAAATTGTTTCTCTCTTAAACTCTGTCTTTGCTTCATATATTTTGGGGCTCTGTTATAAAGTGTGTATGGGTGCTGTGTGTGCTCAGTTGCTTCAGTCACATCAGACTCTGCAACCCTATGGTTGCTAGCCTCCTCTGTCCATGGGATTCTCCAGGAAAGAATACTGGAGTGGGTTGCCATGCCCTCCTCCAGGGGATCTTCCCAACCCAGAGATCTATTTCATCTCTCCTATGTCTCCTGCATTGCAAGTGGATTCTTTACCTCTGAGCCACAGGGGAAGCCTATTAAGTGTAAAGGTGTTTATAATTGTTTTGTCTCCTTGATGACTGATCTATTATGTCTTTAGAAATAAGTTTTTTGTACAGTAACAATTATTGGCATAAAGTCTATATTGTCTAATATCAGTATATAACCATTCCAGATTTTTTGGCTACTATTTGAATTGCATATATTTTTCCATTTTTGACTTCCAATCTATTTGTGCATTTTAACCTATAGTGTATCTTCTCTAGATAACATAGTGAGATTTTTATTTTTTATGTTGCCAATCTGTGTCTTTTGATTGGGGGGCTTAATTTATTTACATTTAGCCTAGTTACTGGGCTTCTCTGGTGGCTCAGATGGTTAAGAATCTTCCTGCAATCTTCAATACCTTCATCTAATCTTGTTATCAATTGCTTTTTTTTTTTTTTGGTCTTTTTTGTAGATGACATAGTAACAGATGTGAGGTGATATCTCATTGTGATTTCATTTTCATTTATCTGATCATTAGTGATTCTGAGGACCTTACCACTTACTTGGCCTTCTGCATGTCTTTGTAAAAAATGATGCAATCCCATTTTATATTCAGATTATTTTTCTGCTATTGAATTGTATGAGTTCCCCACATATTTTGGAAATTAATTCCTTATCAGATTTCTGATTTTAAAGCATTTTTTCCTATTCTATAAATTGTATTCTCACTCTGCTGATTCTATACTTTGCTGCATAATGGATATAAGCCCACTTATTTTTGCTTTTATTACACACACTTTTGATGTCATATACAAAAGATCATTGCCAAATCAATGTCAAGAAACTTCTTATGTTTTCTTCTAGTAATCTGATGATTTTAGGTGTTATGTTGATGTCTTTAATCCATTTTAAGTTGATTTGTGTATATAGTGTACAGTTAGGATTCAATTTCATTCCTTTGCCAATGGATATACAGTTTTTTCAAAACTATTTATTAAAGAGACATTTTTCCCATTGTATATTCTTGGTGTCCTTGTCATAAACCAGTTGACTGTATATGCATGGGTTCATTTCTGGACTCTCTATTTTGAACCATTGGTCTATGGATCTATATTATGTCAGTACTATATTATTAGTATATCATTGTGATATAGTTTGGAAACAGGAAGCGTGATGTTTCCTGTTTCTGTTCTTTCTCAGGATTGCTTTGGCTATTCAGGTTTTTTTTTTTTTTTTTTTTTTTGTGGTTCCATACAAATTTTAAAAGAGCTTTTCCTATTTCTGTGAAAAAATGCCGTTGGAGTTTTGATAGGTATTCCACTGAATCTGTAGATCACTTTGAGTGGTATGGGTATTTTCATGTTAATTATTCCAATCTAATAAATGGGATATCATTCAATTTATTTATGTCTACTTCAATGTCTTTCATCAAAGTTTTATAGCTTCCAGTGTACAGATCTTTTACCTTCTTAGTTAAATTTGCACTTAATTAATTTATTGTTTTTGATGCTATAGTGAATGGAATTGATGTCTTTATTTTTCAAATAGTTCATTGTTACTATATATAAAGCAACTTATTTCTATATGATGAGTTTTCATCCTGCAACTTTACTCAATTTGTTCATTAGTTCTTACAGATTTTTTAAAAACCTGTCAGCTTTTCTACATGATAGATCATGCCATCACCAAAGAGCGATTATTGTGTTTCTTGCTTTCTGACATGGATGCATTTTCAATCTTTATCTTCCCTAATGAGTGTACACCCTTGTTATGTTCCTAATCCTGGAGGAAAATCTTGCAATTTTCCACCAATAAGCATGATATTAGTGGTAGACTTATCGTATATAACCTTTAGTATGTTGAGGTATGTTTTTTCTGTACCTAATTTATTTTATCATGAAGAATAGATTTTATCAAATGCTTTTTATACATCTATTGAGATGTATCAAATTATCTATTGAGACGATCAAATTATCTTATCCTTTATTATGTTAATGTGGTGTATCATATTTATTGATTTGCATATGTTGGATTATGTATCTCAGGAATAAACTCTACTAGATCATGGTATGTGATCCTTTTAATGCGGTTTAGAATTCAGTTTCCTAGTATTTTTAAAGAAGTTTTGCATCTATGTTCACCAATGATTTTGGCCTGTATTTTCCTATACTTGTAGTACTCTTGTCTGGCTCTGGTATTTGGGTAATGCTGGCCCCATAAAAGAAGTTTGTTTGTTTGTTTGTTTTTTACTTTACAATATTGTATTGGTTTTGCTATACAATGATATGAATCTGCCATGAGTGTATATGTGTTCCCCATCCTGAACCCCTCTCCCACCTCCCTTCCCATCCCATCCCTCTGGGTCATCCCAGTGCACCAGCCCCGTGCATCCTGTATCATGCGTCAAACCTGGACTGGCGTTTCATTTCACATATAATATTATACATGTTTCAGTGCCATTCTCCCAAATCATCCCACCCTCACCCACTCTTGCGGAGTCCAAAAGACTGCTCTACACATCTGTGTCTCTTTTTCTATCTCTCATACGGGGTTATCATTACCATCTTTCTAAATTCCATATATATACTGTATTGGTATTTTTCTTTCTGGCTTACTTCACTCTGTATAATCAGCTCCAGTTTCATCCACCTCATTAAAACTGATTCAAATGGATTCTTTTTAATGGCTGAGTAATACTCCATTGTGTATATGTACCACAGCTTTCTTATCCATTCATCTGCTGATGGACATCTAGGTTGCTTCCATGTCCTGGCTATTATAAACAGTGCTGCGATGAACACTGGGGTACACGTGACTCTTTCAATTCTGGTTTCCTTGATGTGTTTGCCCAGCAGTGGGATTGCTGGGTCGTATGGCAGTTTTATTTCCAGTTTTTTTTTTTTTTTTTTTAAGGAATCTCCACACTGTTCTCCATAGTGGTTGTACTAGTTTGCATTCCCACCAACAGTGTAGGAGGGTTCCCTTTACTCCACACACTCTCCAGCATTTATTGCTTGTAGACTTTTGGATCGCAGCCATTCTGACTGGCATGAAATGGTACCTCATTGTGGTTTTGATTTGCATTTCTCTGATAATGAGTGATGTTGAGCATCTTTTCATGTGTTTGTTAGCCATCTGTATGTCTTCTTTGGAGAACTGTTTGTTTAGTTCTTCGATCCATTTTTGATTGGGTCATTTGTTTTTCTGGAATTAAGCTGCATGTACTGCTTGTATATTTTTGAGATCAATTCTTTATCAGTTGCTTCATTTGCTATTATTTTCTCCCATTCTGAAGGCTGTCTTTTCACCTTACTTATGGTTTCCTTCATTGTGCAAAAGCTTTTCAGTTTAATCAGGTCCCATATTTTTATTTTTGCTTTTATTTCCATTACTCTGGGAGGTGGGTCATAGAGTATTGCTGTGATTTATGTCAGAGAGAGTTTTGCCTATGTTTTCCTCTAGGAGTTTTATAGTTTTTGGTCTTACATTTAGATCTTTAATCCATTTTGAGTTTATTTTTGTGTATGGTGTTAGAAAGTGTTCTAGTTTCATTCTTTTACAAATGGTTGATCAGTTTTCCCAGCACCACTTGTTAAGGAGATTGTCTCTTCTCAATTGTATATTCTTGACTGCTTTGTCAAAGATAAAGTGTCGATAGGCCCAGCACCACTTTTTAAAGAGATTTTTTTCTGCATTGTATATTTTTGCCTCTTTTGTTAAATATAAAGTGTCCATAGGTTCACAGATTTATCTCTGGGCTTTCTATTTGGTTATGTTGATCTATATGTCTTTCTTTGTGAGAGTACCATACTGTTTTAATGACTGGGGCTTTGTAGTATAGTCAGAGGTCAGGCAGATTGATTCTTCCAGCTCCATTCTTCTTTCTTAAGATTGCTTTGACTATTCGAGGTTTTCTGTGTTTCCATACAAATTACAAAATTATTTGTTCTAGTTCTGGGAAAATTACTGTTGGTAGCTTGATAGGAATTGCATTGACTCTACAGATTGCTTTGGGCAGTATATTCATTTGCACTACATTGATTCTTCGACTCCATAACATGGTATATTTCTCGATTTATTTGTGTCGTCTTTGATTTTTTTATTGGTGTTACATAGTTTTCTATATATAGGTCTTTTGTTTCTTTAGGTAACTTCTTTTCCCAAAGTATATTATTCTTTTTGTTGCAGTGGTGAATGGAATTGTTTCCTTAATTTCTATTTCTGTTTTCTCCATGTTATTGTATAGGAATGCATGGGATTCAGATCAGTTCTGTTCAGTCGCTCCATCGTGTCTGACTTTTTGTGACCCCATGAACCACAGCACACCAGGCCTCCCTGTCCATCACCAAGTCCAGGAGTCCACCCAAACCCATGTCCATCGTGTGGGTGATGCCATCCAATCATCTCATCCTCTGTCATCGCCTTCTCCTCCTGTCCTTAATCTTTCCGAGCATCAAGGTCTTTTCAAATGAGTCAGCTCTCTGCATCAGGTGGCCAAAGTATTGGAGTTTCACTTCAACATCAGTCCTTCCAATGAACTACCGGGACTGATCTCCTTTAGGATGGACTGGTTGGATCTCCTTGCAGTCCAAGGGACTCTCAAGAGTCTTCTCCAACACCATAGTTCGAAAGCATCAATTCTTTGGCACTAAGCTTTCTTTATAGTCCAACATTCATATCCATACATGACTACTGGAAAAACCATAGCCTTGATTAGATGGACCTTTGTTGGTAAAGTAATGTCTCCGCTTAATATGCTGTCTAAGTTGGTCATAACTTTCCTTCCAAGGAGCAAGCATCTTTTAATTTCATGGGTGCAATCACCATCCGCAGTGATTTTGGAGACCAGAAAAATAAAATCAGCCACTATTTCCACTGCTTCCCCATCTATTTGCAATGAAGTGATGGGACCAGATGCCATGATCTTAGTTTCCTAAATGTTGAGTTTTAAACCAACTTTTTCACTTTCCTTTTTCACTTCCATCAAGAGGCTTTTTAATTAGCCTTCAATTAAAATAAATAAATTTACATTGAAGAAAGGCTTTTTAGTTCTTCACTTTCTGCCATAAGGGTGGTGTCATCTGCATATCTGAGGTTATTGATATTTTTTTCTGGCAATCTTGATTTCAGCTTGTGCTTCCTCCAGCCCAGTGTTTCTCATGATGTTCTCTGCATATAAGCTTAATAAGCAAGGTGACAATATACAGCCTTGACGTACTCCTTTTCCTATTTGGAACAAGTCTGTTGTTCCATGTCCACTTCTAACTGTTGCTTCCTGACCTGCATACAGGTTTCTCAAGAGGCAGGTCAGGTGGTCTGATATTCACATCTCTTTCAGAATTTTCCACAGTTTCTTGTGATCCACACAGTCAAAGGTTTTGGTATAGTCAATAAAGCAGAAATAGATGCTTTACTGGAACTGTCTTGCTCTTTTGATGATCCAGCGGATGTTAGCAATTTGATCTCTGGTTCCTCTGCTTTTTCTAAAACCAGCTTGAACATCTGGAATTTCACGGTTCACGTATTGCTGAAGCCTAGCTTGGAGAATTTTGAGCATTACTTTCAGTGTGTGAGATGACTGCAGTTGTGCTGTAATTTGATCATTCTTTGGCATTGCCTTTCTTTAGGATTGGAATGAAAACTGATTCCTGCTTATTAATTTTTTATCCTGCAATTGTACTATATTCATTGATTACCTCTAGTAATTTTCTGGTGATGTCTTTAATGTTTTCTATGTAGAGAATCATGTCACCTGAAAACAGGGAGAGATTTACTTCTTCTTTTCCAATCTGGATTCCTTCTATATATTTTTCTTCTCTGACTGCTATGGCTAGGATTTCCAAAACTATGTTGTACAGTATTGGTGAGAGTGGGCACCCTCTACTTCTTCCTGATTTTAGAGGAAATTGAAAGTGAAGTAGCACAGACTTGTCCAACTCTTTGCCACGCCCATGAACTGTAGCCCACCAGGCTCCTCTGTGGGATTCTCCAGGCAAGAATACTGGAATGGGTTACCATTTCCTTCTCCAAGAGATCTTCCCAACCCAGGTATCGAACCTGGGTCTTCCACATTGCAAACAGACGCTTTACCATCTAAGCCACCAGGGAAGCTCTGCTGTCAATTTTTCCCCATTAAGGATAATATTTGCTATGGGACTGTTGTATATGGCTTTTATTATTTTGAAGAGTGTTGCTTCTATGCCTGCTTTCAGGAGACTTTTGATCATAAATGGGTGCTTATCTTTGTCAATGGCTTTCTCTGCATATATTGACATAATCATGTTTTTTTTTTTAATCTTTCAATTTGTTAAAATGGTGTATCACATTGATTGACCTGTGAATATTGAAATATCCTTCCATCCCTGGGATAAAGCCCATTTGGTCATGATGTATGATATTTTTAATATGTTGTTGAATTCTGTTTGCTAGGAATTTGTTTAGGATATTTCTATCTATGTTAATCAGTGATATTGGCCTGTAGTTTTCTTTTTCTTTTTTTTTTTTTTTTGGTTGTCTTTGTCTGGTTTGGTATTAGGGTGATGGTGGCCTCATAGCATAAGATTCGGAGTCTACTTTCCTCTGAAATTTTCTGGAAGAGTTTGAGTAGAATAGGTGTTTGCTGTCCTTGCAGTTTTTGGTAGAATTCACCTGTGAAGTCATCTGGTTCTGGGCTTTTATTTGTTGGAAGATTTTGGATTACAGTTTTGATTTTTGTGCTTATGATGTGTCTGTTAAGATTTTCTACTTCTTTGTGGGTCAGTTGTGAAAGATTATACTTTTCTAAGAATTTGTCCATTTCTTCCAAGTTGTCCATTTTATTGGCATATAGTTGCTCATAGTAGTCTCTTATGATCTTTTATATTTCTGTGTTGTCTGTTGTGATTCTCCATTTTCATTTCTAACTTTATTGATTTGATTCTTCTCCCTATTTTTCTTGAAGAATCTGGCTTTCAGATTGTCTATTTTATTTATCTTCTCAAAGAATCAGATTTTAGTTTTATTGATTTTTTGCTATATTCTCCTTTGTTTATTTTTCATTTATTTCTGCTCTCATTTTTATGATTTCTTACCTTCTACTAACTTTGGCATTATTCTTTACTTCTTTTTTAAACTGATTTTTGTATAAACTTTGGTTGTTTATTTGACATTTCTCTTCTTTTTTGAGGTAGGTTTGTATTGCTATGAACCTCCCTCTTTGCTCTGGTTTATTGAATCCCACAGGTTTTGGGTTGTCATGATTTCATTTTCATTTGTTTCTAAGCATATTTTAATTTCTTTTTTGATTTCTTGCATGACATGTTGGCTATTCAGAGTCATGTTTTTAGCTTCCATATGTTTGTTTGTTTGTTTTTTAATGTTTAACTTCTTTATTTTTTAATCTTTATTTTACTTTAAAACACTGTATTGGTTTTGCCATACATTGACATGAATCCATGACGGGTGTACATGAGTTCCCAATCCTGAAACCCCCTCCCACCTACCTCCCCATATCATTTCTCTGGGTCATCCCAGTGAACCAGCCCCAAGCATCCTGTATCCTGTACCAAACCTAATTCGTTTCTTACATGATAGTATACATGTTTCAATGCCATTCTCCCAAATCATTCCACCCTCTCCCTCTCCCACACAGTCCAAAAGACTGTTCTACACATCTGTGTCTCTTTTGTTGTCTCACATACAGGGTTATCATTACCATCTTTCTAAATTCCATATATATGTGTTAGTATACTGTATTGGTGTTTTTCTTTCTGGCTTACGTCACTCTGTATAATCGGCTCCAGTTTCATCCATCTCATTAGAACTGATTCAAATGGATTCTTTTTAATGGCTGAGTAATACTCCATTGTGTATATGTACCACAGCTTTCTTATCCATTCATCTGCTGATGGACATCTAGGTTGCTTCCATGTCCTGGCTATTATAAACAGTGCTGTGATGAACACTGGGGTACATGTGTCTCTTTCAATTCTGGTTTCCTCAGTGTGTATGCCCAGCAGTGGGATTGCTGGGTCATAAAGCAGTTCTATTTGCAATTTTTTAAGGAATCTCCCCACCGTTCTCCATAGTGGCTGTACTAGTTTGCATTCCCACCAACAGTGTAGGAGGGTTCCCTTTTCACCACACCCTCTCCAGCATTTATTGCTTGTAGACTTTTGGATTGCAGCCATTCTGACTGGCATGAGATGGTACCTCATTGTGGTTTTGATTTGCATTTCTCTGATAATGAGTGATGTTGAGCATCTTTTCATGTGTTTGTTAGCCATCTGTGTGTCTTCTTTGGAGAAATGTCTATTTAGTTCTTTGGCCCATTTTTTGATTGGGTTCGTTTGTTTTTCTGGAATTGAGCTGCAGGAGTTGCTTGTATATTTTTGAGATTAGTTGTTTGCCAGTTGCTTCATTTGCTATTATTTCCTCCCATTCCGAAGGCTGTCTATTCACCTTGCTTATAGTTTCCTTTGTTATGCAGAAGCTTTTAATTTTAATTAGATCCCATTTGTTTATTTTTGCTTTTATTTCCAATATTCTGGGAGGTGGGTCATAGAGGATCCNTTTGTATCTCCATACACATTGTGAAATTATTTGTTCTAGCTCTGTGAAAAATACCACTAGTAGCTTGATAGGGATTGCATTGAGTCTATAGATTACTTTCGGTAGTATCCTCTTTTTCACTATATTGATTCTTCCGATCCATGAATATGGTCTATTTCTCCATCTATTAGTGTCCTCTTTGATTTCTTTCACCAGTGTTTTATAGTTTTCTATATATAGGTCTTTAGTTTCTTTAGGTAGATTTATTCCAAAGTATTTTATTATTTTTGCTGCAATGGTGAATGGAATTGTTTCTTTAATTTCTTTCTTTTTCTACTTTCTCATTATTAGTGTATAGGAATGCAAGGGATTTCTGTGTGTTGATTTTATATCCTGCAAATTTACTATATTCATTGATAAGCTCTATTAATTTTCTGGTGGAGTCTTTAGGGTTTTCTATGTAGAGGATCATGTTATCTACAAACAGTGAGAGTTTTACTTCTTCTTTTTCAATTTGGATTCCTTTTATTTCTTTTTCTGCTCTGATTGCTGTGGCCAAAACTTCCAAAACTATGTTGAATAGTTTTGTTGATCCATACATAGGTGTTAGTGGGGTATTAAAGGCACCCACTATTAATTTGTTACTGTTAATTTATCCTTTCATACTTGTTATCATTTGCCATACATATTGAGTTGCTCCTATGCTGGGTGCATATATATTTATAATTGTTATATCTTCTTCTTGGATTGATCTTTGATCATTATGTAGTGTCCTTCTTTGTCTCTTATCATGGTCTTTATTTCAAAGTCTATGTTATCTGATATGAGTATTGTTACTCTTGTTTTCTTTTGGTCTCCATTTACATGAAATACCTTTTTCCAACACTTCACTTTTAGTCTGCATATGTCCTTAGGTTTCAGGTGGGTTTCTTTTTATATATATGTAAAAGTATTTATTTTAAATGGAGGCTAATTACTTTACAATATTGTAGTGGTTTTACCATACATTGACATGATTCTTGTAGACACCATATATAGGGGTCTTGTTTTTACATTGAGCCAGTCTTTGTCTTTTGGTTGGATTGTTTAGCCCATTTACATTTAAGGTAATTATTAAAAGTATGATCCCATTACCATTTACTTCACTGTTTTGGGCTCACTTTCATAAACCTTGTCTGTGTTTCCCATCTAAAAAAAGTCCTTTAGTATTTGTTGAAGAGTTGGTTGGATGGTGCTGAATTCTCTCAGCTTTTGCTTGTCTGTAAAATTTTTGATTTCTCCGTCATATCTGAATGTGATGCCTGCTGGGTAAAGTAATTTTTGTTGTAGCTTTTTCTCTTTCATTACTTTAAATATGTCCTGCCATTCCCTTCTGGCTCAGAGAGTTTCCACTGGAAGGTCAGCTATTATCGTTATAGGGATCCCTTGTGCATTGTTTGTTGCTTTTCCCTCGCTGCTTTTAATATTTGTTCTTGTTTTTCAATTTTTGTTAGTTTCGTTAATAAGTATCTTTTGGTGTTTCACTTTAGGTTTATCCTATTTGTGACTCCCTGGATTTCTTGGAATTGTGTGGCTATTTCTTTCCCCATTTTAGTAAAGTTTTCAACTATTCTCTCCTGATATTTTCTGATAACCCTTTTTTCTTCTTCTTCCAGAACACCTATGATTAGAATGCTGCAATGTTTAACATTGTCCTAGAAGTCTCTGAAGTTGTCCTCATTTCTTTTAATTCTTTTTTCCTCTCTGCTTCATTTATTTCCACCATTCTATCTTTCACCTCATTTACTTCTAGTTCCCTCCAGAGTGCTTTTCAACTCAGTTATTGCATTATTCACTATTGACTGACTCTTCTTTATGTCTTCTAGGTCCTTGTTAAATATTCCAGGCATCTTCTCAATCCTTGTCTATAGTCCATATTTGTTTTCAAGATTTTGGAACATTTTTGCTATCACTATTCTGAATTATTTTTCAGGTATTTTCTATCTCCTCCTCTTTTGTTTGGTTTGGTGGGTTTTTTATCATGTTTCCTCACAAGCTGAATATTTCTCAGCCTTTTCATTTTGTTTAGATTGCTGTATTTAAGGTGCCCTTTCTTCAGGCTGAAAGTTCGTGGTCCCTCTTAATTGTAGAGTCTGCTCATGTGGGTGGGGTTGGACTAGTGGCTTGTCAAGGTTTCCTGGTTGGGGAGTTTGTATCTGTGTTCTGGTGGGTGGAGCTGGATCTCTTCTCTCTGGAGTGCAATGAAGTCCCCAGCAGTGAATTTTAGGATGTCTATGGGTTTGTCATGGCATTGAGCAGCCTGTCTTTTAATGTTTTTTTTTTTTTTTTTTTTTTTTTTTTTGGTGATCCTATTTTGCTGGGGAATTACCATGGTGTGTCTTGCAGTGGAATTTGTTGGCTTTTGGTTGAAGCTTGGTTTCAGTGTACGTATGGAGAATTTGGGGTGAGCTCTTGTCTATTAAGGTTCCCTGGAATCAGGAGTTCTCTGATAGTCTAAAGTTTTCAAGTTAATCCTCCTACATCTAGCTTTCAGTCCTTCTCTTACAGTAGACTTAGGACTTCTCCATCCATACAGCATAGAAATAAAACCCCTAGGTTAATGGTGAAACAATTTTCCACATCCAGGATCAGTGAAAGAGCTTCACAGTGTTATATAGAGAAGAGAAGAGAAAAGTGAGGAGGGAGACAGATGTGACCAGGAAGATAAAAGGGGGAGTCAAAAGGGGAGAGATAAATCTAGCCAGTAATCAAATCCTTAAGTGCTCTCTATAGTCTGGAACATCCAGAGAGATTCACACAGTTACGTAGAGAAGAAATGAGGGAAGACGGAGATAGAGGTGACCTAGTAGAGAAAAGTGAGAGTCAAAAACAGGAGAGAGCAATCAAGCCAGTAATCAAATACATAAGTGATAATGGGGTTCTGGGAGCAGAAGACTTGGGTGTTTCATAAGCCCTCTTGGAGGGGATTGTCATTAACCCCACCAAAGAGCTGATACAAATTACACGGGAGTGGAGAAACAGACTCTTGGAGTGAACAAACAAAATTTTGTGCACACCAGGATCCAGGGGAAAGAAGCAGTGAGCCCACAAGAGACTAAATCAGACTTGCCTGTGAGTGTCCTAGAGTGTCCGGCAGAGGCATGGGTCAGCAGTGGCCTACTGGAGGGTTGTGGGCACTGAGGGCAGCAGTGTGTGCATGGGACCTTTCAAAGGAGCTCACCATTATTTTCATTACCTCCACCATAGTTTTGCCTCAGGTTGAGCAACAGGGAGAGGACACAGTCACACCCATCAACAGAAAATTAGATTAAAGATTTTACTGTTCAGTTCAGTTCAGTTGCTCAGTCGTGTCCGACTTTTTGCGACCCCATGAATCACAGAACGCCAGGCCTCCCTATCCATCACCAACTACCAGAGTTCACTCAGACACGCGTCCATCAAGTCAGTGATGCCATCCAGTCAGCTCATCCTCTGTCGTCCCCTTCTCCTCCTGCCCCCAATCCCTCCCAGCATCAGAGTCTTTTCCAATGAGTCAACTCTTCACATAAGGTGGCTAAAGTACTGGAGTTTCAGCTTTAGCATCATTCCTTCCAAAGAAATCCCAGGGTTGATCTCCTTCAGAATGGATTGGTTAGATCTCCTTGCAGTCCAAGGGACTCTCAAGAGTCTTCTCCAACACGACAGTTCAAAAGCACCAATTCTTCGGTGCTCAGCCCCTTTTACAGTCCAACTCTCACATCCTCACATGACCACAGGAAAAACCATAGCCTTGATGAGATGGACCTTAGTCAGCAAAGTAATGTCTCTGTTTTTGAATATGCTATCTAGGTTGGTCATAGCTTTTCTTCCAAGAAGTAAGTGTCTTTTAATTTCATGGCTGCAGTCACCATCTGCAGTGATTTTGGAGCCCCCCAAAAATAAAATCTGACACTGTTTCCACTGTTTCCCCATCTACTTGACATGAAGTGATGGGACGGGATGCCATGATCTTCATTTTCTGAATTTTGAGCTTTAAGCCAACATTTTCACTCTCCAATTTCACTTTCATCAACAGGCTTTTTAGTTCCTCTTCACTTTCTGCCATAAGGGTGGTGTCATCTGCATATCTGAGGTTATTGATATTTCTCCTGGCAATCTTGATTCCAGCTTGTGTTTCTTCCAGTCCAACGTTTATCATGATGTACTCTGCATAGAAGTTAACTAAGCAGGGTGACAATATACAGCCTTGGCATACTCCTTTTCCTATTTGGAACCAGTCTGTTGTTCCATGTCCAGTTCTAATTGTTGCTTCCTGACCTGCATACAGATTTCTCAAGAGGCAGGTTAGGTGGTCTGGTATACCCATCTCTTTCAGAATTTTCCACAGTTTATTGTGATCCACACAGTCAAAGGCTTTGTCATAGTCAATAAAGCAGAAATAGATGTGTTTCTGGAACTCTCTTGCTTTTTCCATGATCCAGCAGATGTTGGCAATTTGATCTCTGGTTCCTCTGCCTTTTCTAAAACCAGCTTGAGCATCAGGGAGTTCATGGTTCACGTATTGCTGAAGCCTGGCTTGGAGAATTTTGAACATTACTTTACTAGCATATGAGATGAGTGCAATTGTGCAGTAGTTTGAGCATTCTTTGGCTTTGCCTTTCTTTGAGGTTGGAATGAAAACAGACCTTTTCCAGCCCTGTGGCCACTGCTGAGTTTTCCAAATTTGCTGGCATATTGAGTTGCAGCACTTTCACAGCATCACCTTTTAGGATTTGAAACAGTTCAACTAGAATTCCATCACCTCCACTAGCTTTGTTCGTAGTGATGCTTTCTAAGGCCCATTTGAATTCACATTCCAGGATGTCTGGCTCTAGATGAGTGATTACACTATGTTTAGGGTTTTCTATATACAGCATAATGTGAGAATTTTACTTCTTCATTTCTAATCTGGATCTTTTATATTTTTTACTTCTCTGATAGCTGTAACTAGGACTTCCAGAACTATGTTAAATGATAGTAGTGAAAGTGGACACCCTCATCTTCTTCCTGATCTTAAAGGGAATGTTTTCAGTTTCCACCATTGAGAATAATGTTTGCTGCTCAGTCATGTCCGACTCTTTGCAACTCCATGGATTGTAGTATATCAGGCTCCTCTGTCCATGTGATTTTCCAGGCAAGAGTGCTCGTGTGGATTGCCATTTCCTTCTCCCGGGGATCTTCCCAACCCAGGAATCGAACCCAGGTCTCCCGCATTGCAGGCAGATAATTTATTGTCTGAGCCACCAGGGAAGCCCTATAATATATGGCTTTTACTATGTTGAGGTAGGTTCTTTCTATGCCCATTCTTTTAAGAGTTTTAATAAAAAATGGGTCCTGAATTTTGTCAAAGGTTTTTTTCCTGCATCTATTGAGATTATTACATGGTTTTTATCTTTCAATTTGTTAATATGGTGTATAATATTGATTGACTTGTGTATATTGAAGTATTCTTGCATCCCTGTAATAAACCCAACTTGATCATGGTGTATGAGCTTTCTGATGTGTTGCTGATTTCGGTTTGCTAGAATTTTGTTGAGGATTTATGTTCATCAATGGTATTAGCTGGTAGTTTTCTTTCTTCTGTTGTCTTTGTCTGCTTTTGTTATCAGGGTGATGGTAGCCTTGTAAAATGAGTTTGGACATGTTCCTTCCTCTGTAATTTTTGGAAAGAGTTTTAGAAGAATAAGCACTAGCTCTTCTATGAATATTGGACAGAGTTCTCCTGTGAAGCCATCTGGTCCTGGGCTTTCATTGTTTCGGAGATTTTTGATCACAGCTTCAACTTCAATGCTTGTAATTGAGTTGTTCATATTTCTTCCTGGTTCAATCTTGGAAAGTTGAACTTTTCTAAGAATCTATGCATTTCTTCCAGGTTATCCATTTTATTGCCATATAGATGTTCATAATAGTCTCTAATAATCTTTTGCATTTGTGCATTGTCTGTTGCAACCTTCCCTTTTTCATTTCTAATTGTGTTGATTTGATTCTTCTTTCTTTTTTTTTTTTTGATGAGTCTAGCTAAAGGTTTGTCAATTTTGTTTACCTTTTCAAAGAACAAGCTTTTAGCTTTATTAATCTTTACTATTGTTTCTTTCATTTATTTTTCATTTATTTCTGCTCTGTTATGATTTCCTTCATTCTACTATTTTTTTTTCTTTTTTCCATTTGTTTTAGCTGTAAAGTTTGGTTATCTATTTGATGTTTTTCTTGTTTCTTGAGGTAAGATTGTATTACTATACTTCACTCTTAGAACTGCTTTTGCTACATCCCATAGGTTTTGAGTTGCTGTGTTTTCATTGTCATTTGTTTCTAGATTTTTTTTTCTTACTTCCCTTTTGATTTCTTCAGTAACCTGTTTGTTATTTAGAAATGTGTTGCTTAATTTCCATGTTTTTGTGTTTTTCATTCCAATCCCAAAGAAAGGCAATGCCAAAGAATGCTCAAACTACTGCATGTTTGCACTCATCTCACATACTAGTAAAGTAATGCTCAAAATTCTCCAAGCCAAGCTTCAGCAATACGTGAACCATGAACTTCCTGGTGTTCAAGCTGGTTTTAGAAAAGGCAGAGGAACCAGAGATCAAATTGCCAACATCTGCTGGATCATGGAAAAAGCAAGAGAGTTCCAGAAACACATCTATTTCTGCTTTATTGACTATGACAAAGCCTTTGACTGTGTGGATCACAATGAACTGTGGAAAATTCTGAGAGAGATGGGAATACCAGACCACCTGACCTGCCTCTTGAGAAATCTGTATGCAGGTCAGGAAGCAACAATTAGAACTGGACATGGAACAACAGACTGGTTTCAAATAGGAAAAGGAGTACATCAAGGCTGTGTATTCTAACCATGTTTATTTAACGTATATGCAGAGTACATCATGAGAAACACTGGACTGGAAGAAAGACAAGCTGGAATCAAGATTGCCTGGAAAAATATCAATATCCTCAGATATGCAGATGACACCACCCTTATGGCAGAAAGTGAAGAGGAACTAAAAAGCCTGTTGATGAAAATGAAACTGGAGAGTGAAAAAGTTGGCTTAAAGCTCAACATTCAGAAAACGAAGATCATGGCATCTGGTCCCATCACTTCAAGACAAATAGATGAGGAAACAGTGGAAACAGTGTCAGACTTTATTTTTTGAGGCTCCAAAATCACTGCAGATGGTGACTGCAGCCATGAAATTAAAAGACGCTTACTCCTTGGGAGAGAAGTTATGACCAACCTAGATAGCATATTCAAAAACAGAGACATTACTTTGCTGACTAAGGTCCATCTAGTCAAGGCTATGGTTTTTCCTGTGGTCGTGTATGGATATGAGAGTTGGACTGTGAAGAGGGCTGAGCGCTGAAGAAATGATGCTTTTGAACTGTGGTGTTGGAGAAGACTCTTGAGAGTCCCTTGGACTGCAAGAAGATCCAACCAGTCCATTCTGAAGGAGATCAGCCCTGGGGTTTCTTTGAAAGGAATTATTCTAAAGCTGAAACTCCAGTACTTGGGCCACCTCATGTGAAGTGTTGACTCATTGGAAAAGACTCTGATGCTGGGAGGGATTGCGGGCAGAAGGAGAAGGGGACGACAGAGGATGAGCTGGCTGGATGGCATCACTGACTCGATGGACATGAGTCTGAGTGAACTCCAGGAGTTGGTGATGGACAGGGAGGCCTGCCATGCTGCTATTCATGGGGTCACACAGAGTCAGACATGACTGAGCGACTGAACTGAACTGAACAGTTTTTTCTTGTAACTGATATCTAGTCTCATAGCTTTGTTGTCGGAAAAGATGCTTGACAAGATTCCGATTTTCTTTAATTCACTGAGGTTTGATTTGTGATCCAAGATGTGGTCTGTCCTGAAGATTGTTCCATGTACACTTGAGGAGAAGGAATATTCTTCTTCATTTGGATGGAATGTCCTGAAGATATCAATGAGATCCATCTCATCTAATGTATTATTTAACACTAGCGTTTCCATATTAATTTTCTTTTTTGATGATATGAGTGGAGTATTAAAAACTCCTCCTATAATTGTGTTATTGTCATCCTCTCCTTTTGTCTGTTAGTGTTTATATTATGTATTGATGTCCTCCTATGTTGGGTGCATCAGTTCAGTTTAGTTCAGTCGCTCAGTCATATCCGACTCTTTGCCACCCCATGAATTGCAGCATGCCAGGCCTCCCTGTCCATCACCAACTCCTGGAGTTCACTCAAACTCATGTCCATTGAGTTGGTGATGCCATCCAGCCATCTCATCCTATGTCGTCCCCTTTTCCTCCTGCCCCCAATCCCTCCCAGCATCAGTCTTTTCTAATGAGTCAACTCTTTGTATGAGGTGGCCAAAGTACTGGAGTTTCAGCTTCAACATCATTCCTTCCAAAGAACACCCAGGACTGATCTCTTTCAGAATGGACTGGTTGGATCTTCTTGCAGTCCAAGGGACTCTCAAGAGTCTTCTCCAACACCACAGTTCAAAAGCATCAATTCATCAGTGCTCAGCTTTCTTCTCAGTCCAACTCTCACATCCATACATGACCACTGGAAAAACCATAGCCTTGACTAGACGGACGTTTGTTGGCATAATAATGTCTCTGTTTTTGAATATGTTATCTAGGTTGGCCATAACTTTCCTTCCAAGGAGTAAGCGTCTTTTAATTTCATGGCTGCAATCACTGTCTGTTGGGTGCATAGATATTTCCTTGATCCCTTGATCGTTATGTTATGTCATTCCTTATCTCTTGTAATATTCTCTATGTTAATGTCTAGTTTGTCTTATATGAGGATTGCTACTCCAGCTTTCTTTTGCTTCCCATTTGCATGGAATTTATTTTTCTATCCTCTCACTTTCAGTCTATTTGTGTCTTGAGATCTGAAGTGGGTTTCTTGTAGACAGCATATATATGGGTCTTGTTTTTGTATCCATTCAGCCATTGTGTGTCTTTTGGTTGGAGTATTTAATCCATTTACATTTAAAGTAATTATTAATATATATGTTCCTATTGCCATTTTCTTAATTGTTTGGCGTTGATTTTGTAGATCATGTTTCTTCTATTGTATTTCTTGATGACATACAACCCTTTAACATTTATTGTAAAACTGGTTTGGTGATACTGAAATATCTTAAATTTTACTTGTATGAAAAGCTTTTTATTTCTCCATCAATTTTGAATGAGATTCTTGCCAGGTAGTGTAATCTTGATTGTAGATTTTTCCCTTTCAGTACTTTAAATATATCCTGGCATTCCCTTCTTGCCTACAGAACTTTTGCTGAAAGATCAGCTATTAAGTCTGTGGGGGTTCCCTTGTATGTTTCTTGTTGCTTTTTCCTTGCTGCTTTTAATATTCTTTCTTTGTGTTTAATCTTTGTTAGTTTGATTAGTATGTGTATTGGAATGTTTCTCTTTGTGATTATCCTGCATGGGATGCTTTGTTTCTCTTGGTCTTGGTTGACTATTTCCTTTTCCATGTTAGGAGAATTTTCAACTACAGTCTCTTCAAAAATTTTCTTATACCCTTTCTTTTTCTCTTCTTTTTTTCTGGGACCCCTATAATTTGAATGTAGGTGCATTTGATATTGTCCCAGAGGTCTCTGAGACTATCCTCAGTTCTTTTTGCTTTATTCTGCTCTTCAGAAGTTATTTCCATCATTTTATCTTCAGGCTCACTGATTCATTCTTCTTCAGATATTCCAGTAATAATTCCTTCTAGAGTATTGTTATTTTCATTAATTGTGGCATTTGTCTCTTTTCTAGGTCTTTGTTAATTGATTCTTGCATTTTCTCCATTTAATTTTCAAGATTTTAGATCATCTTTACTATCATTATTCTGAATTCTTTTTCAGGAAATTTTCCTATTTCCTCTTCATTTATTTGGACTTCTGTATTTATAGTTTTCCCTTCATTTGTATAATATTTTTCTGCTTTTTCATTATTTTTTTTTAAATTTATTGTGTTTGAGGTCTCTTTGCCCAAGGCTTTGATGTTGAATTCTTTTTTCCTTTTGGTTTATGGCGTCCTAAGGCTGGTCCAATGATTTGTGTAAGCTTCATTTAGGGTGAGATTTGTGCTGAGGTTTGTTTATTTGTTTGTTTGTTTGTTTTCCTCCCTATGATGGGCAAGGCTGAGTGAGGTGGTAATCCTGTCTGCTGAAGATTGTGTTTGTATTTGTTCGTGTTGTTGTTGTTTAGATGACGCGTACTGCACAGGGTGCTACTGGTGGTTGGGTGATACCAGGTCTTGTACTCAAGAGGTTTCCTTTGTGTTAGTTCTCACTATTTGATACTCAATATGGTTCATTCTTTAGTAGTTTAGGGGTCTTGCAGTCAGTGTTCCCACTCCAAAGACTCGGGACTTGATCTCTGGTCAGGAACAAAGATTCCACAAGTTGTTTATTGTGGCATGAAGTGAAATAAAACAAATATCCCAAAACTAGAAGCCAAAGATGATGCCCAGACAAAGGGTAGTTACAAAATCAGGTGAATAATAATTAAAATAATGGAATATACACATATAGACCCATTATACACACACACACACACACACACACATATATATATATATATACATACATACCTATTACTTGGTCAGTCATGTCTGACTCTTTGCGACCCCATGGACTATAGAGTTCATGGAATTCTCCAAGCCAGAATTCTGGAGTGGATAGCCTTGCCCTTCTCCAGGGAATCTTTGCAATCTAGGGATCGAACTAAGGTCTCCTGCATTGCAGGCAGATTCTTAACCAGCTGAGTCACAAGAGAAGATTCCCTTGTGGCTCAGACGTTAAAGAATCTGCCTGCAATGCAGAAGATATAAGTTCGAATCCTGGGTTGGGAGGATAGCCTGGAGGAGGGCATGGCAACCCCCTCCAGTTTGCCTGGAGAATCCCCATGGACAGAGGAGCCTGGTGGGCTACAGTCCATGGGGTCAGAAAGAGTCAGACATGACAGTAACTAAGCATACATATACACCCATAAGCAAAGTCAAAACAGTCCAACAAAAATAAAGTACAGTAGATTGACCTGGTGAACAAAGGAAATCAAAAATTATATTTACCAGTTAAAAACAAATCCAACTAAAACACAAACTGGAAAACAAAACTAGAACAAGGTGCCAAGTGGGGAATAAAGCAATGAAAACAAAACTAACAAATCTTTTGAAAGGAAAGAAAAAAAAGAAAGAGCATATATGCAAAGTTAAATAGAGGTAGATGAAGATTTATACACATTAAAGATTAACTTCAAGGGGGGAAGAATAGTCAGAAAGGGGAAAAAGGAATAAATGTAGAAAAAATATAAAAGCTTCAAAAGTTAAAATTATAAAAAAGAGAAAAGAAAAAAAAAAAGAAGAAGAAAAAAGGAAAACTCCACAGAACTGCAAAAGCCCAGTATAGAGGCAGAAGTTTATAACAACAATAAAAAATGTGACTGAGGAGAAAAAAAAAAAAAAAACTCAAAAGCTTAATTAGATTTCATAGTGCCAATAAAATTGACAAGTACAAACGTGGGGGGTGGGGATCCAAAAGAATCAACAGAACATGTCAAACATAAGAATAATAAAAGTTTTTCTAGAATAACTGCTGTCAGAGTCCTTTCCCTCGCTGGGAGTCACAGTCCACCTCACCTCCCCGCTAGGATGTCCTCCAACACTATGCCAATCTCTGGACCAGCTGTTGGGTCAGCTCAGATTCTCACCTGGTCCTCTTTCTGTGTGTTCTTGCCTCCAATGTCCACAGCTATGAGAACTAGTGAGTTTTCTTTTGTGGGAGCTCTCAATGTCCTTTTATATATTCCATAGAAACAGAGTCTGCCTAGCTGATCATGTTGATTTAATCTGCACCTTGTACAGCTGGTGGGAAGGTTTTGAGTCTTCTTCCTTAGCCACAGTGCCACTGGGTTTCAACTGTGGTTTTATTTTCACCTCTTCATGTGGATCCTCCACTGGTTTGCTCCTGAAACTTTCTGGAAGATTTGGACTTGCCAATGTGAGGGCCAGGTGTGGAAGTGGTACAGCTCCTTGGGTTTCAGGGGTTCTGGCAGCACCAGGTACTCAGGGGAGTTGGCATCTAGGGCAGTGGGAAATATCATGCTGTCGAAGGGTATGGCAACCAGTATTGGCCAATGAACTCCAGTATTCTTGCCTGGAGAAACCCCTGATAGAGAAGCCTGGCAGGGCACAGTCTACAGGGTCACAAAGAATCAGATACAACTGAAGTGACACTGCATGCATAGACACAAGATGTTTTTTGCCTATGATAGCTCTTCCCCAGTGAGAGTTGAGCGTGAAGATGGCACAGCTGCTTGGCTTGCAGGGACCCTGGTGGTGCCAAATGTGCAGGAACATGGACTGCCTCCACCATAGGAGTTATTACCCTATTGAAGTCTTTTTTTGAGCCTCTTGTAGCTGGCGATCAGAAAGCCTCTTTGACCAGTCTTTCTCCATAGCTCTGCCTGTTCAGGCACTTAGAAGGCTCCCTTGCCTGGGGTTCTTCTCTGTTGTTCGGCATGTCAGGCATGTAGAGGGGTCCCCCAGGCTGGGGTCCTCCTCTGTAGAAAGTGTGTCAGGCACTTAAAGGGGCACCCTGAGTGGAGTCTTACGTTGAGATTCAGTGTGTCAGACATTTGATTGACCAGCCTCTCTATTGTTCAGCTGCTGATGCTGGAGTGTGGGGAGAGAGAGGCTATAGTGATGACTCCATCCCATACACATGACTCAGCAGTATCTCCTTGCTTCCATGGCTGCCCAGCTTTCCTCCACAGGCATATCCGACCACAGTCTCCTCCCTCAAATCACCTCAATCCAGTTTTCTGCAGTCAACAGAATCCCTTACCTTGGAATTGTCCCACAATCCCTAAACTCCAGTTCCCAGCTGCTGCACCTTCCAGGGGACCTGTGTCCCTGTCCAGAGTATATATGACAGTGGCAAGAACTGTCTGATTCTCATTCCATTTAGGCTACCACAGATTGGCTGTTTCACTGTCAGCCTTAAATGTTTCTCCTCTGACTCAGACAATTGCCCCGCTGTGGGGATCAGACCCCTGCTTTAGTTTCCCCACCCACCAAGGGCAGGTCCAGTCTTACTAACACTCTTGTTTTTTCCCCTAGTTCCTTTGTCCTACCGAGTTTTCATGGTTCCATATATTCTTTTCCTCTGGTCAGGTATTCCTCTCCACTCTCAGCTGGTGTTCTGTATGCAATTCTGTGTCTGAAGGTGTATTCCTGATGATCTGTGGAGAGAGATGTACTCCAAGTCTATCTACTCCTCTGTCATCTTGTTCTGTCTAAATGTTTGATAGAACTCCCCTGTGAAGCCGTCTGGCCCTGGACTTTTGTTTCTGGAGATTTTTTAATCACTGTTTTGATTTCAGTATTTATAATCGGGTTGTTCATAATTTCTGTTTCTTCCTGGTTCATTCTTGGGAGGCTGACCTTTTATATCAATCTGTCCACTTCCTTTAGGTTGTCTATTTTACTATCATGTAGTTGCTCATAATATTCTTTATGATCCTTTGTATTTCTGTGTTGTCTGTTGTAACCTCTCCTTTTTCTTTTGTAATTTTGTTGATTTTATTTTTCTCTCTTTTTTTTTTCTTGATAGTCTGGCTAATGCTTTGTTAATTTTGTTTATCTTCTCAAAGAACCAGCTTTTAGTTTCATTAATCTTTCCTATTGTTTCCTTCATTTCTTTTCCACTTATTTCTGCCCTGATTTTTATGATTCCTTTCCTTCTGCTGACTTTGCCGGGGGGGGGGGGGGTTGTTCTTCTTTTTCAATCTGCTTTAGTTGTCTATTCAATATTTTTCTTGTTTCTTGAGGTATGATTGTATCGCTATAAACTTCCCTCTTAGAACTGCTTTTGCTGAATCCCATAGGTTTTGGGTTGTTGTGTTTTCATTTTCATTAGTTTCTGGGGATCTTTCAATTTCCTTTCTTATTTCATCAGTAGCCTCTTCATTATTTATTAATGTACTATTCAATCTCCATGAGTGTGTTTTTTGCAGTTGTTTATTTTTGTTTGTTTGATTGTTTGTTTGTTTTTTCCTGTTGCTCATATCTAGACTTATAGTGTTGTGGTCAGAGAAGATACTTGATACAATTTCAATTCTTTTAAATTTACTGAGGCTTGATTTGTGGCCCAAGATGTGGTCTATTTTGGAGACTGTTCCATGTGCACTTGAGAAGAATGTGTTTTCCTCTGCATTTGGATGGAAAGTCCTGAAAATGTCAATTAGGTCCATTTGGTCTAATGCTTCATTTAAAGTGTGTGTTTCCATATTGATTCTCTGTTTTGATGATATGTCTATTGGTGTAAGTGGGCTGTTAAATTTCCCTACTATTACTGTGTTGTTGCTGATTTTCCCTTTTATGCCTGTTAGTGTTTGCCTTATGGATTGAGGTGCTACTATGTTGGGTACATAAATATTTAGAATTGATATGTCTTCTCCTTGGATTGATACCTTGATCATTATGTAGTGTCCTTCTTTGTCTCTTATAACATTCTTTATTTTAAAATCTATTTTGTCTGAATTAGGGATTGCCACTCCAACTTTCCTTTTCTATTCACATGAAATATTTTTTCCCGTCATTTTCCTTTCAGTCAGTATGTGTGACTAAGTCTAAAGTGGGTGTCCTGGAGGCAGTATATATATGGGTCTTGCTTTTGTATCCATTCAGTCAGTCTGTATCTTTTGGTTGGTGCATTTAATCACTGTACATTTAAGGTAATTATTGATATGTATGTTCCTGATGGCATTTTCATGATTGTCTGGGTTTGTTTTTGTAGGTCTTTCATTTTTCTTGTGTTTACTGGCTATTTAAGTTCCTTTAGTGTTAGTTGCAAGGCTGGTTTTGTGGTGTTGGATTATCTTCTGCTTGTCTGTAAGCTTTTGATTTCTCTATCAATTTTGAATGAGATTTTTGGCTGGTCTAGTAATCTTGGTTGTAGATTTTTTTCTCTTTCAGTACTTTAAATATATCCTGCAATTCTCTTCTGGCCTGCAGAGTTTCTGCTGAAAGATCCACTCTTGATAGTATGGATTTTCCCTTCTATGTTACTTGTTGCTTTGCCCTTGCTGTTTTTAGTATTCTTTTCTTTGTGCTTAATCTCTGTTAGCTTGACTAATATGTGTCTTAATGTGTTTCTCCCTGGGTTTATCCTGTAAAGGACTCTCTGTGCTTCTTGGACTTGACTATTTCCTTTCCCATGTTAGGGAAATTTTCAACTATAATTTCTTCAAATATTGTCTCAATGCCTTTGTTGTTTCCTCTGGGACCCCTATAACTCAAATGTTGGTGTATTTAATTTTGTCCCAAAGGCCTGAGATTATTTTCTGTTCTTTTCATTACTTTCCCTTTATTCTGCTCTTCAGCAGTTATTCCCACCATTCTTTCCTCCAGCTCACTTATCTTTTCCTCTCCCTTAATTATTCTGCTATTGGTTCCTTCTAGAGTATTTTTAATTTCAGTAATTGTGTTATTCATCTCTATTTGATTATTATTTATTTCTTCTATGTGCTTGGTGATTGTATTATGGTGTTAAATGTTTCTTGCACTTTCTCTGTTGGGGTCCTTTAATGGACCGGGACCTGGTGGTCTGGATGTGATGATAAGAAAGTGAAAGAGAGACAGAGGCTGATACTCCCTGGTTTACAGAGAAAACCAATAAAGTCCTTGACATAGAACTTGTGTCTCTCACGAAGGCACTGGGCACTCTCTTGAGGGGCACTCTCAGTGAGCCTTCTCGAGAGAGTCTTAGAAGCCTGGGCAACATAGTGAGCAAGATGGGTATCTGCACTCCAAGGAATCAGCCGAGGAGAGTGAGAGAAAGAAAGAAAGAAAGACAGGGGGACCCAAGCTCTGATGGAGCAAAGGTGATTTAATGATTTTTCTGTGAGTATATATAGGCTGTAGTACAAGAAATTTCTTTCATCAATGATAAAGATCGGAAAACCAAATGTACAGTAACAGTTACCAAGGGAACAAGGGATGATGATGGCCACAAGGTCAGGAGACAATCCATATCTCAAGAAAGGGGATTGAAACTAAGCAGTTTTGTCGTAAAAAGAATGCTTACTAAAGGAGATTCAAGCCTGTCTCACACAATGACCCCAGTTCCTGGGAGCAGCATGCTGTTCTGCTTTAAAAGAAACTAAGGCCTTTCCAATATTCTGGGGGGTAGGAATCCTCCAGTTAAGCATTCGCTGACATTCTATTTTCAAGTCTTTGGAGCACCTTTACTTACTTATTTTCAATATAAATTTATTTATTTATTTAGAGGCTAATTACTTTACAATGTTGTATTGGTTTTGCCATACATCAACATGAATCCTGAACCTCCCGCCCACCTCCCTCCCTGTACCATCCCTCTAGATCATCCCACTGCACCTGCCCCAAGCATCCTGTATCAAGCATAGAACCTGGACTGGAGATTGGTTTCATTTATGATATTATACATGTTTCAATGCCATTCTCCCAATTCATCCCACCCTCTCCCTCTCCCTCTCCCTCTCCCTCTCCCTCTCCGAATCCCTCTCCCTCTCCCACATAGTCCAAAAGACTGTTTGATACATCTATGTCTCTTTTGCTGTCTCACATACAGGGTTATTGTTACCAACTTTCTAAATTCCATATATATGAGTTAGTATACTGTATTCGTGTTTTTCGTTCTGGCTTACTTCACTCTGTATAATCGGCTCCAGTTTCATCCACCTCATTAGAACTGATTCAAATGTATTCTTCTTAATGGCTGAGTAATACTCCATTGTGTATATGTAGAACAGCTTTCTTATCCATTCATCTGCTGATACACATCTAGGTTGCTTCCATGTCCTGGCTATTATAAACAGTTCTGCAATGAACATTGGGATACACATGTCTCTTTCAATTCTGGTTTTCTTGGTATGTATGCCCAGCAGTGGGACTGCTGGGTCATAAGGCAGTTCTATTTCCAGTTTTTTAGGGAATCTTCACACTGTTCTCCATAGTGGCTGTACTAGTTTGCATTCCCACCAACTGTGTAAGAGGGTTCCCATTTCTTCACACCCTTTCCAGCATTTATTGCCTGTAGACTTCTGAATAGCAGCCATTCTGACTGGCGTGAAATGGTACCTCATTGTGGTGTTGATTTGCATGTCTCTGATAATGAGTGATGTTGAGCATCTTTTCATGTGTTTGTCAGCCATCTGTATGTATTCTTTGGAATAATGTCTGTTTAGTTCTTTGGCCCATTTTTTGATTTGGATTGTTTATTTTTCTAGAATTGAGCTGCAGGAGTTGCTTGTATATTTTTGAGATTAGTTGTTTGTCAGTTGCTTCATTTGCTATTATTTTCTCCCATTCTGAATGCTGTCTTTTCACCTTGCTTAGAGTTTCCTTTGTTATGCAGAAGCTTCTAATTTTAATTAGGTGCCATTTGTTTATTTTTGCTTTAATTTCCAATATTCTGGGGGGTGGGTCATAGAGGATCCTGCTGTGATTTATGTCAGAGAGAGTTTTACCTATGTTCTCCTCTAGGAGTTTTATAGTTTCTGGTCTTACATTTAGATGTTTATTCTATTTTGACTTGATTTTTGTGTATGGTGTTGGAAAGTGTTCTAGTTTCATTCTTTTACAAGTGGCTGACCAGTTTTCCCAGCACCACTTGTTAAAGAGATTGTCTTTAATCCATTGTATATTCTTGCCTCCTTTGTCAAAGATAAGGGGTCCATAGGTGTGTGGATTTATCTCTGGGCTTTCTATTTTGTTCGACTGATCTATATTTCTGTCTTTGTGCCAGTACCATACTGTCTTGATGACTGTGGCTTTGTAGTAGAGCCTGAAGTCAGGCAGGTTGATTCCTCCAGTTCCATTCTTCTTTCTCAAGATTGCTTTGGCTATTCGAGGTTTTTGTATCTCCATACACATTGTGAAATTATTTGTTCTAGCTCTGTGAAAAATACCACTAGTAGCTTGATAGGGATTGCATTGAGTCTATAGATTGCTTTCGGTAGTATACTCTTTTTCACTATATTGATTCTTCCGATCCATGAACATGGTATGTTTCTCCATCTATTAGTGTCCTCTTTGATTTCTTTCATCAGTGTTTTATAGTTTTCTATATATAGGTCTTTAGTTTCTTTAGGTAGATATATTCCTAAGTATTTAATTCTTTTCCCTGCAATGCTGAATGGAATTATTTCCTTAATTTATCCTTCTATTTTCTCATTATTAGTCTATAGGAATGCAACGGATTTATGTGTGTTGATTTTATATCCTGCAACTTTACTATATTAATTGATTAGCTCTAATAATTTTCCAGTGGAGTCTTTAGGGTTTTCTATGTAGAGGATCATGTCATCTGCAAACAGTGAGAGTTTTACTTCTTCTTTTCCAATTTGGATTCCTTTTATTTCTTTTTCTGCTCTGATTGCTGTGGCCAAAACTTCCAAAACTATGTTGAATAGTAACGGTGAAAGTGGGCACCCTTGTCTTGTTCCTGACTTTAGGGGAAATGCTTTCAATTTTTCACCTTTGAGGATAATGTTTGCTGTGGGTATGTCATATATAGCTTTTATTATGTTGAGGTATGTTCCTTCTATTCCTGCTTTCTGAAAAATTTTTATCATAAATGGATGTTGAATCTTGTCAAAGGCTTTCTCTGAATCTATTGAGATAATCATATTGCTTTTATTTTTCAATTTGTTAATGTGGTGTATTACATTGATTGATTTGTGGATATTGAAGAATCCTTGCATCCCTGGGAAAAAGCTCACTTGGTCATGGTGTATGATCTTTTTAATGTATTGTTGGATTCTGATTCCTAGGATTTTGTTGAGGATTTTTGCATCTATGTTCATTAGTGTTATTGGCCTGTTGTTTTCTTTTTCTGTGGCATCTTTGCCAGGTTTTGGTATTAGGGTGATGGTGGCCTCATAGAATGAGTTTGGAAGTTTACCTTCCTCTGCAATTTTCTGGAAGAGTTTGAGTAGGATAGGTGTTAGCTCTTCTTGAAATTTTTGGTAGAATTCAACTGTGAAGCCGTCTGGACCTGGGCTTTTGTTTGCAGGAAGATTTATGATTACAGTTTCAATTTCCATGCTTGTGATGGGTCTGTTAAGATTTTCTAATTCTTCCTGGTTCAGTTTTGGAAAGTTGTACTTTTCTAAGAATTTGTCCATTTCTTCCACATTGTCCATTTTATTGGCATATAATTGCTGATAGTAGTCTCTTATGATCCATTGTATTTCTGTGTTGTCTGTTGTGATCTCTCCATTTTCATTTCTAATTTTATTGATTTCATTTTTCTCCCTTTGTTTCTTGGTGAGTCTGGCTAATTGTTTCTCAATTTTATTTATCCTTTCAAANGAGGTGGGTCATAGAGGATCCTGCTGTGATTTATGTCAGAGAGTGTTATGCCTATGTTCTCCTCTAGGAGTTTTATAGTTTCTGGTCTTACATTTAGATCTTTAATCCATTTTGATTTGATTTTTGTGTATGGTGTTGGAAAGTGTTCTAGTTTCATTCTTTTACAAGTGGTTGACCAGTTTTCCCAGCACCACTTGTTAAAGAGATTGTCTTTAATCCAATGTATATTCTTGCCTCCCTTGTCAAAGATAAGGTGTCCATAGGTGTGTGGATTTATCTCTGGGCTTTCTATTTTGTTCGACTGATCTATATGTCTGTCTTTGTGCCAGTACCATACTGTCTTGATGACTGTGGCTTTGTAGTAGAGCCTGAAGTCAGGCAGGTTGATTCCTCCAGTTCCATTCTTCTTTCTCAAGATTGCTTTGGCTATTCGAGGTTTTTGTATCTCCATACACATTGTGAAATTATTTGTTCTAGCTCTGTGAAAAATACCACTAGTAGCTTGATAGGGATTGCATTGAGTCTATAGATTGCTTTCGGTAGTATACTCTTTTTCACTATATTGATTCTTCCGATCCATGAACATGGTATGTTTCTCCATCTATTAGTGTCCTCTTTGATTTCTTTCACCAGTGTTTTATAGTTTTCTATATATAGGTCTTTAGTTTCTTTAGGTAGATTTATTCCTAAGTATTTAATTCTTTTCCCTGCAATGCTGAATGGAATTATTTCCTTAATTTATCCTTCTATTTTCTCATTATTAGTCTATAGGAATGCAACGGATTTATGTGTGTTGATTTTATATCCTGCAACTTTACTATATTAATTGATTAGCTCTAATAATTTTCCAGTGGAGTCTTTAGGGTTTTCTATGTAGAGGATCATGTCATCTGCAAACAGTGAGAGTTTTACTTCTTCTTTTCCAATTTGGATTCCTTTTATTTCTTTTTCTGCTCTGATTGCTGTGGCCAAAACTTCCAAAACTATGTTGAATAGTAACGGTGAAAGTGGGCACCCTTGTCTTGTTCCTGACTTTAGGGGAAATGCTTTCAATTTTTCACCTTTGAGGATAATGTTTGCTGTGGGTATGTCATATATAGCTTTTATTATGTTGAGGTATGTTCCTTCTATTCCTGCTTTCTGAAAAATTTTTATCATAAATGGATGTTGAATCTTGTCAAAGGCTTTCTCTGAATCTATTGAGATAATCATATTGCTTTTATTTTTCAATTTGTTAATGTGGTGTATTACATTGATTGATTTGTGGATATTGAAGAATCCTTGCATCCCTGGGAAAAAGCTCACTTGGTCATGGTGTATGATCTTTTTAATGTATTGTTGGATTCTGATTCCTAGGATTTTGTTGAGGATTTTTGCATCTATGTTCATTAGTGTTATTGGCCTGTTGTTTTCTTTTTCTGTGGCATCTTTGCCAGGTTTTGGTATTAGGGTGATGGTGGCCTCATAGAATGAGTTTGGAAGTTTACCTTCCTCTGCAATTTTCTGGAAGAGTTTGAGTAGGATAGGTGTTAGCTCTTCTTGAAATTTTTGGTAGAATTCAACTGTGAAGCCGTCTGGACCTGGGCTTTTGTTTGCAGGAAGATTTATGATTACAGTTTCAATTTCCATGCTTGTGATGGGTCTGTTAAGATTTTCTAATTCTTCCTGGTTCAGTTTTGGAAAGTTGTACTTTTCTAAGAATTTGTCCATTTCTTCCACATTGTCCATTTTATTGGCATATAATTGCTGATAGTAGTCTCTTATGATCCATTGTATTTCTGTGTTGTCTGTTGTGATCTCTCCATTTTCATTTCTAATTTTATTGATTTCATTTTTCTCCCTTTGTTTCTTGGTGAGTCTGGCTAATTGTTTCTCAATTTTATTTATCCTTTCAAAGAACCAGCTTTTGGCTTTGTCTTTTTTTTTTTTTTTTTCTTTTGTTTCTTTTGCATTTATTTCTGCCCTAATTTTTAAGATTTCTTTCCTTCTACTAACTCTGGGGTTCTNTCCTTCTACTAAATCTGGGGTTCTCCATTTCTTCCTTTTCTAGTTGCTTTAGGTGTACAGTTAGGTTATTTAGTTGACTTTTTTCTTGTTTCTTGAGGTATGCCTGTATTGCTGTGAACCTTCCCCTTATCACTACTTTTACAGTGTCCCACAGGTTTTGGGTTGTTGTGTTTTCATTTTCATTTGTTTTTATGCATATTTTGATTTATTTTTTTTAATTTCTTCTGTGATTTGTTGGTTATTCAGAAGCGTGTTTTTAAGCCTCCATATATTGGAATTTTTAATAGTTTTTCTCCTGTAATTGAGATCTAATCTTACTGCATTGTGGTCAGAAAAGATGCTTGGAATGATTTCGATTTTTTTGAATTTATCAAGTTTAGATTTATGGCCCAGGATGTGATCTATCCNTTATGGCCCAGGATGTAATCTATCCTGGAGAAGGTTCCGTGTGCACTTGAGAAAAAGGTGAAATTCATTGTTTTGGGGTGAAATGTCCTATAGATATCAATTAGGTCTAAGTGGTCTATTGTATCTTTTAAAACTTGTGTTTCCTTGTTAATTTTCTGTTTAGTTGATCTATCCATAGGTGTGAGTGGGGTATTAAAGTCTCCCACTATTATTCTGTTATTGTTATTTTCCCCTTTCACACTTGTTAGCATTTGTCTTACATATTGTGGTGCTCCTGTGTTGGGTGCATATATATTTATAACTGTTATATATTCTTATTGGATTGATCCTTTGATCATTATGTAGTGTCCTTCTTTGTCTCTTTTCACAGCCTTTGTGTCAAAGTCTATTTTATCTGACATGAGTATTGTTACTCCTGCTTTCTTTTGGTCTCTTTTGCATGGAATATCTTTTTTCAGCCCTTCATTTTCAGTCTGTATGTGTCCCCTGTTTTGAGATGGTTGTCTTGTAGACAACATATATAAGGGTATTGTTTTTGTATCCATTCAGCCCGTCTTTGTCTTTTGGTTGGGACCATTCAACCCATTTACATTTAAGGTAATTATTGATAAGTATGATCCCATTACCATTTATTTTATTGTTTGGTGTTTGAGTTTATACACCCTTTTTGTATTTCCTGTCTGCAGAAGATCGTTTAGCATTTGTTGGAGAGCTGTTTTGGTGGTGCTGAATTCTCTCAGCTTTTGCTTGTCTTTAAAGCTTTTTATTTCTCCTTCATATTTGAATGAGATCCTTGCTGAGTACAGTAATCTGGGCTGTAGGTTATTTTCTTTCACCCCTTTAAGTATGCCCTGCCATTCCCTTCTGGCCTGAAGAGTTTTTATTGAAAGACCAGCTGTTATCCTTATGGGAATCCCCTTGTGTGTTATTTGTTGTTTTTCCCTTGCTGCTTTTAATATTTATTCTTTGTGTTTGATCTTTGTTAATGTGATTAATATGTGTCTTGGGGTGTTTCACCTTGGGTTTATCCTGTTTGGGATTCTCTGGATTTCTTGAACTTGGGTGATTATTTCCTTCCCCATTTTAGGGAAGTTTTCAACTATTATCTCCCCAAGGATTTTTCTCATGGTCTTTCTTTTTGTCTTCTTCTTTTGGGACTCCTGTGATTCAAATGTTGGGGCATTTAACATTGTCCTGGAGGTCTCTGAGATTGTCCTCATTTCTTTTAATTCATTTCTCTTTTTTCCTCTCTGGTTCATTTATTTCTACTATTCTATCTTCTACTTCACTAATCCTATATACTGACTCCATTATTCTACTATTTGTTCTTTCCAGAGTGTTTTTTATCTCAGTTATTGAATTTTTCATTATATATTGACTCTTTTTTTATTTCTCCTAGGTCCTTGTTAAACCTTTCTTGCATCTTCTCAATCCTTGTTTCCAGGCTATTTATCCGTGATTCCATTTTGACTTCAAGATTTTGCATTATTTTCACTATCATTATTCAGAATTTTTATCAGGTAGATTCCCTATCTCTTCCTCTTTTGTTTGGTTTGGTGTGCATTTATCCTGTTCCTTTACCTGCCGTGTATTCCTCTGTCTCTTCATCTTGTTTATATTGCTGTGTTTGGGGTGGCCTTTCTGTATTCTGGCAATTTGTGTATTTCTCTTTTTTGTGGAGTTTCCTCACTGTGGTTGGGGTTCTCCGGATGTCTTGTCAAGGTTTCCCGGTTAGGGAAGCTTGCATTGGTGTTCTGGTGTGTGGAGCTGGATTTCTTCTCTCTGGAGTGCAATGACATGCTCAGTAATGAGTTATGAGATGTCAATGGGTTTGGAGTGACTTTGAGCAGCCTGTATATTAAAGCTCAGGGCTGTGTTCCTGTGTTGCTGGAGAATTTGTGTGATATGTCTTGCTCTGGAAGTTGTTGGCCCTTGTGTGGTGCTTCATTTCAGTGTAGGTATGGAGGCGTTTGATGAGCTCCTATTGATTAATGTTCCCTGGAGTCAGGAGTTCTCTGGTGTTCTCAGGATTTGGACTTAAGCCTCCTGCTTCTGGTTTTAGTCTTATTTTTACAGTAGCCTGAAGACTTCTCCACCTATACAGCACCATTGATAAAACATTTAGGTTAAAGATGAAAAGTTTCTCCACAGTGAGGGACACCCATAAAGGTTCACAGAGTTACATGGAGAAGAGAAGAGGGAGGAAGGAGCTAGAGGTGCCTTGAATGAGATGAGGTGGAATCAAGAGGAGAGAACAAGCAAGCCAGTGATCACTTCCTTATGTGTGCTCCACAGTCTGGACAGCTCAAATATGTTCACACAGTTATACAGAGTAGAGAAGAGGGAGGAAGGAGACAGAGGTGGCCAGGAGGATAAAGGAGGAGGGGGGCGGTCGGATAGGGAATCAAAAGGAGAAAGACAGATCCAGCCAGTAATCTGTTCCCTAAGTGTTCTCCACCGTCTGGAACACACAAAGAGATTCATAGTTGGGTAGAGAACAGAAGGGGGAGGGAGGACATAGAGGTGACCTGGTGGAGAAAAAGGAGAGTCTAAAGGGGAAGAGAGCAGTCAAGCCAGTAATCTCGCTCCCAAGTAAAACTGGGTACTGAGATTGGGTTCTTAAAGGTACCAAATTGATAAAAAATACCAAAAAGCAAACATTAAAAATCTAGAGTAGAGGTTGGATTTTCAAAAATACAATATTAAATAAAATAAATAAACAAAGTCACAAAAATTATACATATATATGTGAAATTTGCTTTAAAAAATAGGATCTCTCTCTTTCTTTTTATTTTTCCCAAAGTAATCAGTTCAGTTCAGTTCAGTTGCTCAGTCATGTCCAACTCTTTGCGACCCCATGAATCACAGCACGCCAGGCCTCCCTGACCATCACCAACTCCCAGAGTTCACTCAGATTCATGTCCATTGAGTCAGTGATGCCATCCTGCCATCTCATCCTCTGTCGTCCCCTTCTCCTTCTGCCCCCAATCCCTTCCAGCATCAGAGTCTTTTCCAGTGAGTCAACTCTTCACATGAGGTGGCCAAAGTACTGTAGTTTCAACTTCAGCATCATTCCTTCCAAAGAAATCCCAGGGTTGATCTCCTTCAGAATGGACTGGTTGGATCTCTTGCTGTCCAAGGGACTCTCAAGAGTCTTCTCCAACACCACAGTTCAAAAGCATTATTTCTTCAGTGCTCAGCTTTCTTCTCAGTCCAACTCTCACATCCATACATGACCACTGGAAAAACCATAGCCTTGAGTAGATGGACCTTAGTCGGCAAAGTAATGTCTCTGTTTTTGAATGTGCTATCTAGGTTGGTCATAACTTTTCTTCCAAGGAGTAAGCGTCTTTTAATTTCGTGGCTGCAGTCACCATCTGCAGTGCTTTTGGAGTCAAAAATAAATAAATAAATAAAGTCTGCCACTGTTTCCACTGTTTCCCCATCTATTTCCCATGAAGTGATGGGACCGGATGCCATGATCTTCGTTTTCTGAATTTTGAGCTTTTAGTCAACTTTTTCACTCTCCACTTTCACTTTCATCAAGAGGTCTATAGGTGCTGTCAAATATCTCCAGTATTAAATGCAGGGTTTTAATCTGTTACACCTGTTACTTCCAGAGTGCTTCCCCCTAATTTTGGCTTCCTCTGTTTGCAAGTCTCTTCAATGTCTAATTTCTGCCCTGATGCAATGCAGCAAAGGTGACCACTTGTTTAGGCTCACTTGTTCAGTTGTGTGGTGGGGACAGAGGTACACTGCAAACAAATACTGTTGGCATGTGTGGGGAGTGCTCACAGTGGATGGACCACACTGGGTTTGCCACAGCCCAAGGCAGTGTGTGCTTTCCAGATCTACACTGCTTAGTCTCCAGGGTGCCCTGCAAGGGCACTGTTCCAAGTGGGCCCTGCATTTCATGCACTTTCCAGGTCTACACTGCCCAGGTTCTTGGGTGCTTCACAGGGGCACAGACACAGATGGGCTGTGCATTTCATACCCTTACCAGGTCCGAGCACTCCAGGCAACCAGATGTTTTGTGAGCACACTCTCCCAGGTGGGCCATTTGTCTTATTCACCTACCCAGTCCCCACCACTTGGTTTTCCAGATGTGCTGTGGGAGCAGAATCCCAGGTGTGCCATGTGTCTCCTCTTGGAGCTGATTTCAGGTTGTGATAATCCTCGCAGATGTCAACTCTCAAGGTACTCAGAAAGAGGTTAGTAACTGGGGCCCTGCTCACAGTTTGGTGTAAGATGCAGTCTCTGGGGCCAAGATTTCAGCAGCCCCTTGTCTTCTGGTTCTGGCTGTCGCATGCCTGCTTCTCTGCCTCTGGGAAGAGGGGGCTCTCCTTTGGTATTTGCTCAATCCCTTGTTCTGTGAGCACACCAAGGGTCACCATTTGGCGATAGAGCCTTTCTCGGGAGAAGTCTTTTTATGCCTCTCTGGCGATTCCACAGTTTTGATGGTTATCTCATATTAGCTCCCTCAGATTGTCCTCAGAGCATTCAGGCCCAGTCCATACTCTAAGGACCAATGAAGCAACCCATGTCTTTCTGCCCAAGCCCCACTCTCTGGTGGTGGACGTGAGCATCTGGGCCACTTCTCCACTGGCAGTTTCAATTAGGCATTTATTCTGTGTTCTTTTTTATTTTTCTTCCTCCTGGTTATGCTGTCCTCTGAGACTCCAAAATTCCTCATAGACAAGCCTGTGAGAGAGTTTCCTACTGTGTGGAGACTTCTCTTCCTTCCTGACTCCCTCCCCAGGACAGGTCTCCATTCCTAAACTTTTGTCTCAGATTTTGTCTTTTATAGTTTGTCTTACCATCTCTTGAAGAGATTGGGCTGGCTTTCTGGGTGCCTGGTGTCCTCTGTCAGCATTCAGAAGTTGTTTGTGGAAGTTGCTCAACATTGAAATGATCTTTTGATAAATTTTGGTGGGAGAAAGTGGTTTCCCCATCCTATTCCTCTGCCATCTTGCCACCGCCCCCTACTGTCAGAAGGATTTATCCCTAGGTACTTTTTAAAAATTATTTATCGTTTAAATTGGAGGATAATAGCTTTACAATGTGCTGGTTTCTGCAGTACAACAATGCAAATCAGTCACAACTATATATATATATAGTTTTATATATATATATAGTCATAACTATATCTATCTATACACACACATATAGATATACATAACAACCCTGCCTCTTAAGCCTCCCTCCCACCTCCATATTCCACAGAGCAGGGAGCTGGGCTCCCTATGTTGTATAGAAGCTTCCCACTAGCTATCTATTTTACACATGGTAGTGTATATATGTCAGTGCTACTCTCTGAACTCATCCCACACTCTCCTTCCCCAATGCGTCTGTAAGTACATTCTCTGCACCTGCATCTTGATTCTTGCCAATAAGTTCATCAGTACCATTTTTCTACATTCCAGATACATGAGTTAATATGATTTGTTTTTCTCATTCTGACTTAATCTGTAAACAGGCTTGAGTTCATCCACCTCAGTTCAACTGATTCACATTAGTTCTTTTGGTGGCTGAGTAATATTCTATTTGGGGGCTTCCTTGGTAGCCCAGTGGTAAAGAATCTGCCTGAAATGCAGATGTAAGGGATTTGGTTTCTATCCCTCGGTCAGGAAAATCCCCTGGAGAAGGACATGGCAATGCACTGTAGTATTCTTGTCTGGAGAATCCTATGGACAGAGGAGCCTGGCGGGCTATGGTTCGTAGGGTCACAAAGAGTCAGACACAACTGAAGCAACTTAGCAAAATATTCCATTTGGGGTTTCCCTGGTGCTTCAGTGGTAAAGAAGCAGCCTGCCAATGCAGGAGATGTGGGTTTGATCCCTGGGTTGGAAAGATCACCTTGAGAAGGAAATGGCAACCCATTTCAGTACTCTTGCCTGGGAAATCCCATGGACAGAGGAGCCTGGAGGGCTACAGTCTATGGGGCCACAAAGAGACAGACACATTTGAGTGATCAAACACTCACACAGATTAGTTTTATTTATAGTTTTTTTTTTTTTTTTTTTTTTTTTTTTTTTAAGGAATTGCTATACTGTTCTTTGAGCATCTTTACCTTGTCCTGAAGAATCCTGGATGGCACACCAAAATGAAAGGTTGCTGCTATGAGCCATGAACAATGCCAGGATTCTTGGTCTCTGGGAGAGAGGAATTCATCAAGTGATGAAGCTTGATCACTCAGAGCTTTTTGTGTAATAAAGTTTTATTAAAGTATAAAAGAAACAAAAAGAGCTTATAACATAGATATCAGAAGGAGACGGAAAGAATGCCCCCCTTGCTAGTTTTTACCAAGGAGTTATATACCTATTAGTAAGCTGCTAATAAGAGAAAGTGAAAGGTTGTTGTTGAACCATGAAACACACCGGGATTCTTGGCCTCCGGAGGAGAAGAATTCAATCCGGGGCCAGAGATGAGGCTTGATCACTCAGAGCTTTTGTGTAATATTTTACTAAAGTATAAAGGACATAGTGAAAACTTCTGACATAGACATCAGAAGGGGGCAGAAAGAATACCCGCTTGCTAGTTTTTAGCTGGATGTTATATGGTTATTAGCAGTCTGTTAATGAAAGAAAGGAATGTCTCAAAACTTAGAGAATGGCACCAGGCCCCTCACCCACAAGATGTATTTTGGGATAATCTTGGCACCAGGCGGGTCATCCTGGGCCATAGAACGATCGACTTGAATCTTGTAGAAGGCAGATTACCATACAAATAGTTTTGTTATACAGATTAAGCGAACAATGTCTGAGTATAACATAGTGATTTGTCAAGTCAGTTCTGAGACTTTAGGAAGAACCGACTTGAAGACAGAGTTTGGGATAAATGCATAGTACACTAACATAGCTTAAAACAAACATTTCCATAAGAAAAATGCATTGGTTAACTCAAAATTTGAGAAAAGTTAAGTTCAGGTGGAACCAGGTGTCATCATTGCAACACAGTATTTTAAGAGAAACCTCTTTTTAAATTTGTATAGAGAAGGGGAAAAATTATAACACTAGTTTGTTTCCTCCTGCCACTTAAGAGAGATAAAAAATGTCTGACACTTGCAGCCTATTTCCTCCACTTGGAGAACCCTGGCCTTTCTGCCTGTTACCCTCTCAAAAGAAAATGCCTCAAAACTGAGAGAGCTGTACCAGGCCCCTCACCCACAACATGCATTTTGAAATAGCATTGGCATAAGGTGAGTCATCTCAGGCTATAAAACAATTCACATGAATCTTGAAGAAAGGCATATTTCCAAGTAAATACATACTTCATTGACATAGCTTAAGGAATATATGTCCATGAAAAAAAAAAACATCATTTAGCCCAAGGTTTGAGATAAAGTTAAGTTCAGGCAGAACCAGGTGTCATCATGACAACACACTATTTTAAAAGAAAAGAAAAGAAAAAATATCTGTCCCTTGCAGCTTTATTTCCTCCTGCTGCTTGGGAACCTCTGGCCTCCCTTCCAAGGCTATTAACACTCTCATTCCTCCATTTTCTTTTAGAATTATGTTTCCAAGGGAAAGGGGTGATGTTCTCATTCCATGACTGCTTCTGAGATGGTAAGGGTGTCGTCCTTAAATTGTTGAGGCAACATCTTCTCCTAACCCTCATATTTAGGGTCTCTGATCCAGGGGCCCCAAGTAATAGTTTGAAGAGGCTGTGGCACTTGTAGGAGCCTGAAGAACATTTGTAACTTAAAAGTCTTCATGTAGCTAGAAACAAATCCAGCTACGCAGTTACAGATGTAGGGAGCAAACAGCAAGAAGAGAACAATTAGCAAAGTTAAAAGTCACATTATGTTGATAGTTAAGGTAGAAAGTGTTACACCAGTCCATCTTAGGATTGTTAGATGTCATCAGATCCATAAGAGGCATCACATATGATTGTTGTTGGTGAAGGTAGTTGCAGACTTGGAGAATGTCCTTTCCCTGAAGTGGAGATGCCCACCATGGGAAGCCTTCCATTGATGAAGAGTGGGAGCACTCTGGAGACCTAGTAATTAGAATTGTGGAATGTGGCTTAGGAATGGGCCCAGGACAGGAAAGCATTGTCTTGAGGGTCAAACGGCAGACTCAGGATTTTTGTAGTCAGCTGAAGGCCCTCATAGATTAGCAGGCCCATCTGAAAATTGAAAAAGTAAAAGCATAGAGAATAAATACATAAAATGACATCACTTAGTTTGGGTCAAGATGTACCCACAAATCATTTTCTGGCACAGTGACAGCTGTGGGAGAAGAAAGAATATCCTGGTAAGGGCTTTCCCAGTGGGGCTTGAGATATTGTCCCACAGATTCCAATGTCTTTATCAGGATCTCGGTTCCTGAGTCAAACAGCAGCTTGTTTGACTCAGAGGCTGGGTCAGGAGTTACCTCCCTGAGTTCCTGTAAGGTCCCTGCTGAAAAGCTAAAAGTTGAGTTACATTGTTAATTCTAAGGCTTTAGGAAAACTAGTGTAAGCCTTTAAGAATTTTTCATTAAGCATTTTCAGGAATTATTAATTAACTGTCCTCAGACTGTAATCACCCTTTATCAGTAATCTTTGCTCCTTTTTCAAATATTGCTTTAGTTTTCCTCAGTATACTGTGGTTTTCCATGTTCAACAGGACCTGTCCAGACCAAGGGCATCTGTAGTGAAGGAGGTTTTTAGTAAAGGGCCTCTTTTCTGACTTGGCAGTCATTCAGCTGATTACCATTGGCTGCTTTACTCCTGGCACTTCTGTGCCATTTGCAATGTATAACAGCTATTTTTTAAGGGAAATATATAGCCACCAAAAGTCTTTCAATCTTTTTGAAATTTTGAAATGCTTAATAGGTTCTCCTGTTGCTGTTTCAAACTGTCTTTATTTCCATAGCTTAGCATGAGCATGTAAAGTCAAATAAGCATATTTAGAATCAGTGTATTTACTCACTGCCTTTTGCTTATCTCTAGAATTTGGGTCAGAACCACAAGCTCCATTAGTTGAACACTCATTCCCATGCTAAGTCGCTTCAGTCGTGTCCGACTCTGTGCGACCCCATAGACGGCAGCCCACCAGGCTCCCCCGTCCCTGGGATTCTCCAGGCAAGAACACTGGAGTGGGTTGCCATTCCCTTCTCCAATGCATGCAAGTGAAAAATGAAAGGGAAGTCGTTCAGTTGTGTCTGACTCTTAGCGACCCCATGGACTGCACCCCACCAGGCTCCTTCCATGGGATTTTCCAGGCAAGAGTACTGGAGTAGGGTGCCATTGCCTTCTCCACTCATTCCCATGGGGAGAGCCTATTTCTGAAACCTGTCTAACTGTCACTATGGCATAACCATTTCTCCATTTCCCATCCTGAACAAAGGAACTGCCATCTGTAAATATTTCCATGTCAGAATTGTCTAATGGGGCATCCATTAAATCCTCCTGAGCTGCATAGTTTAAAGTGAGAAATTGAAAACAGTTGTAATAGAGTATTTAATTTTCTCTCTCAGGAAGGAAAGTGGCAAGATTTAAGTTTCCACAAAATTTAAGCTTAGTTATCAGTCCTTCTGACAGCAATGACTAATATTTAAGAAGCCAAGTATCTGTCATTCAAACATTAATTTTACAATTTAAGATTTCACTCACATCATGAGAAGTCAGTACAATAAGACCGCCCATTAGTAAACTTAAGAGCTTTAGGCACTACCAAAACAATAGTAGCAATTACCCTCAAGCAATGTGGCCATAGACTTTTTTTCCAGTAACAAAGAAACTAAACTCTGATCCTGTGGGCAAGCTCAAAGATGGAGCCTGCAAGAGAGCAGTTTGAAGAGCCTTAAAAGCCTTTTGAGTCTCTGGAGACCAAAGCAGCTTGTCAGTTTGGGCTTGTTGAGTTTCAGTTATAAGTTTATATAAAGGTTCCAGGCAAGTTCCCCATAACCCAGAATCCAAATGTGACAATAGCCTGTGATGCCTCAAAATCTCAGTTGTCTTAAAGTCATAGGTAAGGGATGGTTTATTATAGGCTTAATTCTCTTGACACCTATGGCCCTCATCCCTTCTAGAAAAGAAAGCATTTTTCAAATCAGTGACTGAAAAATATTTGGCTAGTTCAAGAATTTCAGAAAACAGAGTATAAAGATTAGACTCCATGGGGTGTAAAAGAACCACAGCCTTATTTATTATTTGTAAAACTTGAAGTAGTCTCCATTTATCATTTGATTTTTATTTTATACCCAAAATAGGAGTGTTGCGTGGAGTGTTACATGGAATTAATAGCCTCTGATTCTTTAAATTCTCAGTGATGGGTTTTAACCCTTTCTTAATCTTGGTTTCAGTGGATACTGTTTTTGATGTGGAAGTAAGTGAAGGTCTTTGAGTTTGATAGTGACAGGAATAGCATTTTGTGCTCAACCCACAGTTTTTCCATCAGCCCACACTCTAAGATTTACATTTTATTCACTTAATGGGAGAGAGAGAGAGGGATCCTTATTCATGAAAACAGTGGCATGGACCTTGTTCAGTATATCCCTCCCCATAAGGTTGAGGGAGACTCTGGTATGATCAGAAACTCATGTGAAAATAGAAGAGTCCCAGTTGCAGCTTAGAGGACAACTGTAATAATAACATTTGGCTCATCCAGACAGTCCCATTACAGAAATGGATTGGGGAGAAAGTGGGCCAGGGTCTTCAGTAAGCATAGAGTAAGTTGTCCTGGTGTCTAAAAAGAAATTGACCGATTGGTCCCCACAATTATCAATACCCAGGGTTCCTCAACTATAATTAGGATGGGAGCTTGAGTGGGGACCCCCGAGCACCTTCAGTTCTGATTGTCTTGAGAGTCAGAACACTACGGCCTACGTCTCGGAGGATAGTCTCCTCTTTTATGTTCCTTAGAAGACTGGACATGGAACTAGTGGCGGCTTAGACACCTGGGAGTAATCCTGCTTGAGGTGCCCCTTATTTCCACAGTAACAGAAAGTATATCCGTTTTCACCTGGGTCCTCTGGGCATTTTTATCTGGCTGTTTCAGAGTGGATCTGAAAGGCATTGTTAGGGTTTCAGTCTTTCCTTGTCGTTTTCTGCCTCTTCTCCTCCTCCTCCCTGCCATAATAAAATGAGCCAGTTGCACAGGTTATCTAAGACTTATTTGGTCTGTACACCTGTTTTGCTAGCTTACAGCAGATATATGGAGCTGAATAAATGAGAAATCTACCTTTTGAGATTGTTCCTCCCTCTACCTTTTAGGGATCAACATCAGTAATTTGTAGAGAGCCTCCCATAATTTACCAGGCATATCCTTCTCTCTTGTTCTGTTTGCCAACTTGGCATAGTTTAAAGTCTCAGTGCACACTTGCTTGAGTCCTTCAAGAACACATCTGACAGTGATTCTGGTCCCCGTCTTCCTTTAGCGTTGTTATAGCCCCTCTCTGACTCTGTTGTGGGGACTGTCTGATTCCCAGTAGGGAAGACAACTATCTCACCCTCTCCCTTTTCTGCTGATTCATTACCAAGCCATTCATCTCCACAGGCAACAGCTTTTCCCCAAAACTCAAGTTTTTGAGTCAGGAGTTAGCATCTGTCCCAAAACATACATTACATCTCGCCAAGTAAATTCAGAAAGTAAAGTTTGTCCCATAAAGTTTTCTATATATATATAGTCTTGACCACAATTGGGACTATTTGAATTTCTACTGAGACTGAGGCAACCCCTCCTGGAAGGGTGTAATGACTCTCAGCCTGTTCAGTTGGGAGTCCTGGATACTGGGGCAAAGTAAAAGGATAAGAGGGAGCTGAAGGCTTCACACCTAAATCTGTACCCTTAGGACGTAAGTCTGGTGTGTCTTGCAGAGAGACAAAGAGCAACACATATGGTACTTCTACCCATTTTTCCTATTTTCTATAGAACCAGTATAACTGTGAAACAATACTATAATTAAGAGACCCTTCAATCAGCCAGCATTCTCCATCTTCCAAAGAACACTGTGGCCATTCAGTATCACAGAAGATCAGGCATGTCTTTTTTAAACTCTGGGGATCAAACTTGTCCCATATTTTTTAAAAAAATACACTTTAAAGTGGGTGGTTCTGGAACTGCTAGCTCCCATTTTTAAGGGAAAAAAAACCAGCATCTACAGCCGTGGCTTTTTTCTGCCAGAGGCGTCCCTCCCTGCTCTAGATGGGGGTGGAGACAGACTTTCCACCAAAGCTTTCCTTCCCTGGTTGGGCTTAGTCTGTCCCTTACTGACACAGATGCCTTACTCATCCCTCCTGGTTCTACCACCAAGGCAGGGTGGAGATGAAGCATGGGTAGACCTGATGGCATCCCAGACTGATGTCCAGTTCCTCACCATTAAGACCTTTGTCTGATTTCTGCTCTTCCTCTGATGCCACCCAGAGTGCAACAGAGTAGCCTTTCTGAATGCTTCCCAAGCTAGGACTACTGAGAGGGTAACAGGCAGGAAGGCCAGGGGTCTCCAAACAGAGGAAATAGGCTGCAGGTGTCAGACATTTTTTATCTCTCTTAAGCGGCAGGAGGGAACAAACTAGTGCTATATTTTTTCCCCTTCTCTACACAAATTTAAAACGAGGTTTCTCTTAAAATTCTGTGTTGCCATAATGACACCTGGCTCCACCTGAACCTAACTTTTCTCAAACCTTGAGCTAACCAATACATTTTTCTTATGGAAATGTTTGTCATGAGTTACGTTAATGTACTATGCATTTACCCTAGACTCTGTTTTGAGTCAGTTCCGCCTAAAGGCTCCGATCCGACTTGACAAACCAGTATGTTATAGTCATGCATTGTTTTCCTAATCTATGTTGATGAAACTATATGCTAAGTCACTTCAGCTGTGTCCGACTCTATGCGACCACAAAGACGGCAACCCACCAGGCTCCGCCGTCCCTGGGATTCTCCAGGCAAGAACACTGGACTGGGTTGCCATTGCCTTCTCCAATGCGTGAAAGTGAAGTCATTCAGTCGTATCCGACTCTTAGTGACCCCATGGACTACAACCTACCAGGCTCCTCTGCCCATGGGATTTTCCAGGCAAGAGGACTGGAGTGGGGTGCCACTGCCTTCTCCAAGATTCATGTCAATCATTTTATGGCCCAGGATGACTCACCTTGTGCCAATGTTATCTCAAAATGTATGTTGTGGGTGAGGGGCCTGGTGCCATTCTCTGAGTTTTAAGATATTTCCTTTCTTTAATTAGCAGACTGCTAGTAGCTATGTAACATCTGTCTAAAGACTAGCAAGAGGATACTCTTTTTGCCCCCTTCTGATGTCTATGTCATAAGCTTTCTCTATCTCTTTTATACTTTCTGCTAAGTTTCTGCTAAGTCACTTCAGTCATGTCCAACTCTGTGCGGCCCCATGGACGGCAGCCCACCAGGCTCTGCTGTCCCTGGGATTCTCCATTCAAGAACACTGGAGTGGGTTGCCATTTCCTTCTCCAGGGGATCTTCCCGACCCAGGGATCAAACCCGGGTCTCCTGCCTTGGAGGCAGACGCTTTAACCTCTGGGCCTAAAACTTTATTACACAAAAGCTCTGAGCCATCAAGCCTTATCATGGGCCCCAGATTTAATTCTTCTGCTCCAGAGGCCAAGAATCCCATCGTCTTTTGTGGTTCAGCAACAACCTTTCACTACTAGGGGAAGCATCCATTTTCTGTGTGCTTGTGCACATTCCTGAGTACAGTCCTGACCACAGTAGAAGTGGTGAGTCATAAAGGGATGAACAACAACCAAGATGTCCCTTCTGAAGGGCTGGCCAAAAGGGTGAAGGGCTGGCCAGTTAGGAAAATGTGATTTTTGTCCTCAAACTATTAAGGCAAATCCATCCAATTCATTGCCTCAGATTTCACAGAAACAATATGTAAGGAGCTGAGACAAAACCCACTAGAGAGTTTCCTCTTGTCCAGTAAGAGCTAGTGCTACCAAAAGAAGAAGCCCATTGCACTTACAATCTGACTAGATTTTGGAATTCATAATCTGTGTCCTCAAAAACCTCAAGGTCACCAGCAGTGCTTCTATCCACACAAATCAGAGGCACAGCCATGATAAAGACTCACTTTTACATCGTTGGCCCCTGAGGTAGGCAGCCAAGAGAAAGACCTCTAGCCTTAAAGATGTTCCTGGAGCTAAAGCTCCTCCTTACTTCTGATCATGTTCTTATAATTTTTGGCTCATAACAAGGCTAGACGCTTCCATACTTGGAGTCTAAGTAAAACTACATAGTAACAGCATGGATTGCAAGTCCCTTGAAAGCTTATGATATGACTGACAGATTAGGTTAGTAGTTCTAATTCCCAGGCAGCTGTGAAATGGTCAAAGAGAACAGAAAGTGTGAACAAGAAAGGAGAGTTTAGTCCACACCCTTCATCCATCTCTGGCCACTCCCCAAGAGGAGATGTTGGGTGCCTCTTAACATTACCATGTTGGTATCATCCCCAACAGGGTTTTTGCCATAAGCCATATGACGTCAATGCAGAACCACAGATTAGGACACAACTCTTGCTTCACACTTGTTTGTGCATCTCTTTCAATCAATCACATACACAGGCACACTGTAGAGTTAGCAAAGCAAAAAAAAAAAAAAAATCTTGTTTACTAGGAGAACAAAGAACTAGAGCTCTGAGCATCTTTACCTCGTCCTGAAGAATCCCGTATGAGACCCCAAGATGAAAGGTTGTTGCCACAAGCCATAAACAATGCTGGGATTCTTGGTCTCCAGGAGAGAGTAATTCGATCTGGGGCTAGTGATGAAGCTTGATCACTCAAAGCTTTTTATGTAGTAAAGTTTTATTAAAGTATAAAAGAAACAGAGAAAGCTTACGACAGGCATCAGAAGGAGATAGAAAGAGTGCTCCCTTGCTAGTTTTTACCAGGGAGTTATATACCTATTAGCAAGCTGCTAATAAGAGAAAGGAAATGCCTCAAAACAAAGAGTTGCACCAGGTCCCTCACCCACAACATGCATTTTGAAATAGCATTGGCATAAGATGAGGCCGTAAAACAATTCACATGAATCTTGAAGAAAGGCAGATTTTCAAGCAAATATATAGTTCATTAACATAGCTTAAGGAAGACATTTCCATGAGAAAAAAAGCATTGGTTAGACCAAGGTTTGAGATAAAGTTAAGTTCAGGTGGAAACAGGCATCATCATGATAACAAAGAATTTTAAAAGAAAAGGAAAAAAAAAGTTTGTCCCTTGCAGTTTTATTTCTTCCTGCTGCTTTGGTACGTCTGGAGCTCCCTACAAAGTCTATTAACACTCTCATTAGGTATCCCTAAGTCTTTCTCAACCCATGTCTTCTCAGATCACAACTTGAGATTTAACAGCTCCATGAATAATAAAGGTGCTTAGGCACATATAGGTAATTGATAATTTACTCTTCTCTTCTTGACTTGAGTAGTGCTTGATGACTCTGTTCTACGTGACTATTAGACTTCTTTGAACATTTCCAATGATTTTGGCTCAGTAGACATGGCCAGATATTTCTGTCTCCATTCAGGGTGTTATTTGACAGATTTTGTAAAAGATGAAGTGGGGTTTGTATCAGAACCTGATTGATATTAGAAATTTACTCTGCTGCAAATGCAAAATGAATGAATTGTATTTCATAATAAAAGGCTGGGGGAGGAGTGCATGAAGAAATGTAGTGAGCCAACTGAATGGTACGGTTGAGATTTTTTTCCTTGGCAGAAATCCCTTGTCAGTCTTGAAAGCTTTTGCCTGCATTTGTTTCTCTCCTTTTTTAGATTCAAATGCAGCTTTGCAATCATAACTTTTTAAAGCAAATTACATCCAGTTCTATAATTTCTTCTGATTAATGTGATTTTTTCCAATGTCAGTATTTGTGATATTTTTCCATAAATAATAATGAAAGATAAAAACTCATTTAAAAACCTGTTGTAAACAGCAGCTGGAACATCCTCTTTCTCCCTGGTCACCTCACTTTTTCAACAAAAGTAACTATATTCCCTTAGCCATCTTCACCAGTAATGTTAAGAATGAACCATTAATTAAGGCATATTATCACATTAATCTTCATATATTTATAACTTTAAAAGTTTTTCCTTATTCAGTAAATTGTCACGCTTTCCTTTAAAACTCATGTTCCCCTATACTTTTTTTTTCTGATTCTAATATTTTTTTTTCAACACTTTATTTATTTATTTTACTTTACAATACTGTATTGGTTTTGCCATACATTGTAGGTTCGACACAGGATACAGGATGTTTGGGGCTGGAGCACTGGGATGTCCCCTATACTTTTTAACAGTTAATCATGTGTTACAGTTTGTAACTATGAACTATGTAATTATTTGATTATTGTCTATCTCCACCCCCACCAGCACTACTATAAGCACCATAACATCAGAATTCTTGTCCGTTTTTACACCCCAACAGCTAACATGCCTCCTGGCCCATAGTCAGCATTAAATAGATGCTAATTAATTAATTAGTCTGAAAATTACTCCAAGTATTGTATCTTTCTTGAATTCTTCATTATCCCTTTAACTGCCACCCCTATCTCCCACCCTACTGATAAAATTGAACATTCCTTCTTCTGTATATCAATGAAAATTTTCAAGTAACTTGAAGGACCAAAATACATCTTTGTTTTCCCAGGACTTCTTCAGTTCATGCCTATTGTCCTGAGATAATTATCAGTGATGCTTCTTCATTCTCAAAAGTGTCCCAACCTGGACTATATTTGAGATGATCTCCCTCTATAGAATTGTGTTTCAGCATTTCTAGAGCCACTTACAGCTATTTTTAAAATTAGTTTAACAGTTCTTTGAAGGCAGGATCAGTTCTGATCTCTCTTTCTAGACCTGGGGCTTATCACAGTGCCTGTCAACCAGTGACTATTCTTTTAAATGAAAACACTTTCCTGCTATCTTTGCCTTAAGACGTTTGCATTGTAAGAAAAAAATGAACACAGAAATCACATGATGCTTACATACCTACACGGGTTTGAGGACAGATAACCAGTGTTTCTCTTTAAAAGTTGCTTCAGGTTTTAAAAGGTAATCAAAGTTTATGTCTACCAAGTCATTTATTTCTCTTCTACCTTAGATTATTGAGTAGGAAACTAACAATATTAACTAGGCATTTGATCTGCTAGCTAACAGCAGTCAAATTTATCTTTTACAGATACCTTTCATTGGCCAGGAAAAATATACATTTAGTCATATAAACTGTTGCTTTTAAATTTCTTTGGATCTTTGAATAAATTCAGGGGAAATTTTTTTCAATTCCCCATATGCACTAGAAATTATTTTCAAGAGAGTAAGTCAGTAGTAAACATGGAACTTATAAAGCAAGTAAGCTTTAAAATTCATAACAGTAGATGAATGAAGATGTAACAGTGAGGTGGATGTCTATGAATTTAAACTAAGCAAAAAATTAAAAGAAATGAGTGGTAATATAATCTTTAGAGAAGTCACTATATGCTGCCTAAATGTCAGTTCTGAGATGCCAGTTCTTTGTGCATATGTTTTTTCCAAATGTGACTCTACTAAGATATGCTGCTGCTGCTGCTGCTAAGTCGCTTCAGTCGTGTCCGACTCTGTGCGACCCCATAGACGGCAGCCCACCAGGCTCCCCCATACCTGGGATTCTCCAGGCAAGAACTCTGGAGTGGGTTGCCATTTCCTTCTCCAATGGATAAAAGTCAAAAGTGAAAGGGAAGTCACTCAGTCGTGTCCAGCTCTTCGCAACCCCATGGACTGCAGCCTACCAGGCTCCTCCATCAATGGGACTTTCCAGGCAAGAGTACTGGAGTGGGGTGCCATTGCCTTCTCCGACTAAGATATGCAGTTATCCATATTATTCTTAGATAAAGCTGCTGGTGACTTTTTCTTCTTGTTTATATGAGCAGTATTGAGATGTTACTGGAAAATCCTAGTACACCACACCAGTAACAGATAGTCTGGTTTAAATTAGTGAGCACAGCTACTATCTGAAGAGCTTTTCAGTGCTCACAGGTCTATCTAGTCTTGCCTTACTGTCAGTATCTTCTTTGCTTTTTTAAAACCAAACTATCGGTGGTGTCTGTTGTCCTCTTTACACATACTGAGAACCTACTATGTTCTGTTCACTTTTCTAAGCACTTTCCTCACTCATTTGATGCAATCCTTGTTCTGTGAAGTAACTATCCATATCCTCAATTCATATATGAAGAAACTGAGGCTCGAGGCAAGTGAAACACCTTGACCTGATTACAATTCAAACCTGAAGGGACAGATGATGTAGCTGAAAGAAGTTTAGAAATAAAATTGCCCCTTGACCCTAATCTATAATTAATGTTATTTTAAAATATTCTAGTTTCTCATGCAAATTAAGTTGATTTTATCTTTTTTACAGTACAATAAATACAATTACAATAGATAAAAGAGGGTACAGATACAATTCATGAGTATGCACACAACTTTTTCCTTAACTGAAGTACACATCTCTATTTGCAACCCTTATAACCAGCTGCAATTGCTTGAAAACAATTTTAGTGATTTTCCATTGTCTCCAGTAGATAGGGACAATGATATTTTGCAAAAAATAAAAAATGTGATGGTAGAGAAGTTGTCCTCTTCAGGAGTGAAGCTCAGCTTTAGTAAGAATGTGTGTGTGTGTGTGTGTGTGTGTGTGTGTGTGTGTGTGTGTGTGTGTGTTAGTCAGTCATGTCCAACTCTTTGTGACCTCATGGACTGTAGCCCGCCAGGCTCTTCTGTCACAGAATTCTCCAGGCAAGAATACTGGAGTGGGTTGCCATTCCCTTCTCCAGGGGATCTTCCCGATCCGGGGATGGAGCCCAGATCTCTTGCATTGCAGGCAGATTCTTTACTGTCTGAGCCACCAGGGAAGCCCAACAAGAAGAATATGGTATGATATTTGGAAATTTTACCTGACACAGACTTCCCTGTAGCTCAAACAGTAAAGAGGCAATGCAGGAGACCCAAGCTCAATCCCTGGGTCAGGAAGATCCTCGGGAGAAGGGAATAGCAGTCCACTCCAGTATTCTTGCTTGGAGAATCCCATGGACAGTGGAGCCTGGCAAGCTACAGTCCGTGGGGTCGCAAAGAGTCAGATATGACTGAGCAACTAACACTACCTGACATAAAGGAATAAAGAGTTCTTTGAAGGATGTATATGTTTCTTACCCTGTTGAAATGTCATGTTTCCCTTCAAGTTTTTGTGATAAGCAGTTAAATTTGGCTATGATTTTTTTGAGAGGGGAAGAATTAAAGCACTGTGACCATCACTGAAAATTTTGTGTCTAGAATTAGTAGAGAAACAGAGATTCTTAGGAGTCTCTGTAGCACAATGGATAGCACTTTGGATTTCTGGAGACTATATTTTTTTACAGAAGGTGAGTGCAAACATTTTTTATTGAAATATAGGTGATGTGCAATATAATTAGTTCCAGGTTTACAACATAGTGATCTGATATTTAAATACATTACAAAATGATCACCCTAAATAGTCTAGTAACCACTTGACACCATACAAAATTATTACAGTGTTATTAGTTATATTCCTTATGCTGTGCATTAGACTTATTTATTTTATTGTTAGAATAATAAATCCAATAAATAATAAATAATAACAAATAATAAATCTTAATCTGCTTCACCTATTTCACCCAACCCCTCACTCCCACAACCTCACTCCAAGCAGCAACCATCAGTTTGTTCTCTGATCTATTATTCTTTTTCTGTTTTGTTATGTTTATTCATTTGTTTTGTTTCTTAGATTCCACATGTATGTGAAATTTAAAGTATTTGTCTTTCTCCGTCTGACTTATTTCACTTAATATCCTCTAGGGAATTCCCTGGAGGTACAGTGGTTAGAATTCTGCATTTTCACTGCCAAGGGCCCAGGTTTGATTCCTGGTTGGGGAACTAAGATCCCACAAGCTGCACTACAAGGCAAAAACAAACAAAACATAATGCCTACTAGGTCCATTCATGTTGTTTCAAAAGGCAAGATTTCTTTCTTTTTTATAGCTGAATAATATTCCTTTGTTTGTGTGTATGTACATATATATCTCCCAGATATTTTCATCCATTCATCTATTGATGGATACTTAAAATTATTTCATATATTGGCTACTGTAAATAATGCTGCAATGAACATAAGGGTGCATATATCTTTTTGAGTTGGTGTTCTTGCTTACTTTATATCCATAAGTGGGAATACTAGTAGTCTTATTTTTATTTTTTTGAAGAACCTGCATGCTATTTTCCATATTGCCTGTGACAATCTCCATCCACACCAATAGTTCAGGGGGGTTCCCTTTTCTCCACATCCTCATCAACACTTGTTATGTGTTGTCTGTTCAATGATAGCCATTCTGACAGGTGGGAAGTGATACTGTTCCGATGCATTTTGCTGATGATTAATGAAGTTAAGCATTTTTTCATGTGTCAGAGATTGGCCATCTGTATGTCTTCTTTGGGGAAATGTCTACTCAGGTCCTCTGATATTTAATCAGAAAGTTTTGGGGGGGGTTGTTATTGAGTTGTATGAGTTATTTATATATTTTTTTATATTAAGCCTTTATCAAACATATTATTTTCAAATATCTTATCCTATTTAGTAGGTTGCTTTACTTTGGTTGATAATTTCCTTCACTATGTAAGCACTTTTTAGTCTGATGTAGTCTCATTTTTTTTTCCTTTTGTTGCAGGATTGTAAAGACACACCAAAAAAGTGTTGCTAAGACTGATGGCAAGAACATACTGCCTATGTTTTCTTTTAAGTGTTCTATGATTTCAGGTCTTACACTTCAATATTTAATCAATTTTGAATTTATTTTTGTATGTAGTATAAGAATTTAGTCCAGTTTGATTCCTTTATATACAGCTATTCAAATTTTTCCCAACACCATTTTTAATTTATTTTTAATTGGAGTATAGTTGCTTTACCATGATGTGTTGGTTTCTGCTATGCAGTAATGTGAATTAACAATAAGTATATCTGTATCTCCTCCCTCTTGAGCCCCCCTCTGCCTCACCCCAATCCCAGCGCTCTAGGTCATCACAGAGCACTGAGCTGAGTTCCCTGTGCTATACAACTGCTTCCCACTTGCTATTTTGCACTTGATATTTTATATATGTCAGTGCTGCCTTCTCAATTCATCCCACTCTGTCCTCCCCAACACCATTTGTTGAAGAAGCTCTCTTTTCCCCATTGTATATTCTTGTCTCCTTTGTCACAAATTAATTGATCCTATAGGCATTGGCTTATTTGGGGGCTCTCTCCCATTGATTTATGTGTCTTTTTGTACCAAGTTACATGCTGGTTTAATTACTATAGCTTTGTAGTAAAGTTTTAAGTAAAGGAGTGTGATACCTCCAGCTTTTTTTTTTTTTTTTCTCAAAATTGCTTTGACTATCCAGGGCCTTTCATGGTTCTATATAAACTTTACAATTATTTGTTCTAGTCCTGCGAAAAGTGCTATTGATGCTTTGATTGAGATTGCATTGAATCTGTAGATCACTTTGTGTAATATGGATATCTTAACAATATTAATTCTTCTAATCCATGAGCAAGGTATATCTGCTATTTGTTTGTGTATTCTTCAATTTATTTTGTCAATGTCTTATCCTGTTCAGAGTACAGGCTTTTCACCACCCCTGTTAAATTTATTCCTAAGTATTTGATTCTGTTAGAAGCAATTATAAGTGGGATTGTTAATTTTTTCTTTCTGATAGATGGTTTTTATTGTATAGAAAAACTACAGATTTCTGTGTATTAATTTTGTATCCTGTAACTTTAGTGAATTCATTTATCAGATATAAGGTTTTTTTGGTGGAGTCTTTAGGGTTTCTGTATATAGTATCATGTCATCTGCAAGAACTTTGACTTCTTTCTAATTTGGATTACTTTCATTTCTTTTTCTTGTATAATTGTGATTAGAACTTTCAATACTCTGTTGAATAAAGACAGTGAGAGTGGGCAAATTTATCTTGTTCCTGATCTTAGAGGAAGTGTTTTCTGAATTTCACAATTGAGTATATTGTTGGTTGTAGGGGCATATAAGGCCTTTATTATGTTTAGGTATGTTACTTCTATTCCCACTTTCTGGAGAGGTTTTATTGTAAACAGACGCTGCTGCTGCTGCTAAGTCGCTTCAGTCATGTCCGACTCTTTGTGAACCCATAGACGGCACCCCACCAGGTTCCTTCGTCCCTGGGATTCTCCAGGCAAGAGCACTGGAGTGGGTTGCCATTTCCTTCTCCAATGCATGAAACAGAAAAGTGAAAGTAAAGTCGCTCACCTGTGTCCGAATCTTAGCGACCCCATGGACTGCAGCCTATCAGGCTTTGCCATCCATGGGATTTTCCAGGCAAGAGTATTGGAGTGGAGTGCCATTGCCTTCTCCGAAACAGATGCTAAATTTTGTCAAAAGCTTTTTCTGCATCAATTGAAGTGACCATATGATTTTATTCAATTTGTTAATGTGGTGAATCACAATGATTTGCGGATATTGAAAGATCTTTGCATCCCTTTGATAAATACTACTGAATCATGGTGTGTGAATCTTCTAACTTACTGTTGAATTTAGTTTGGTAATACTTTGTTGAGTGTTTTTGCATTTATGTTTATCAGTGATGTTTACCTGCAATTTTCTTATTTAGATTATCTTTGTCTATATATATATTTTTTAAAATCAGGGTAATACTGGCTTGAAAGCAGGATTGAAAGCATTTTATCCTCTTTAATTTTTGAAATAGTCTGAGGAGAGGCAGTAGTTCTTTATAAAGTGTTTGGTAGAATTTATCTGTGAAGCTATACCGGTGTTAGACTTTTGTTTGTTGAGAAGTTTTAAATTACAGATTTAATTTCATTCCTGGCAATTGGTTTGTTTTTATTTTTATCTATTTCTTCCTGATTAGTCTTGGGAGACTATATTTCTAAGAATTTATCCACTTCTTTTAGGTTGTCCATTTTTCAGGCATATATTTGTTTATAGTAATTTACTTGTTATTCTTTGTATTTCTGTGCTCTCAGTTGTAAATTTTTCTTTTCATTTATGATTTTATTTATCTAGGCCCTCTCTCTTTTTGATGTGTCTGTTACTCACTCAGTCGTGTCCAACTCTTTTAGACCCCATGTACTCTAACCCACCAGGCTCCTCTGTCCATGTGATTCTTTAGGTGAGAATACTGGAGTGGGTAGCAAGTCCCTTTTCCAGGGGACTTTCCTGACCCAGGGATTGAACCTGGGTCTTCCACATTGTAGGCAGATTCTTTACCATCTGAGCTACCGGGGAAACCCTCTGTTTGATTAGTTCTGGCTAACGGTTTTTCAATTTTGTATATCTTTTCAAAGAACCAGTTCTTAAATTTCATTAATCTTTTCTATTGCTCTTTAGTCTCTTTTTCACTTATTTCTGCTGTAATCTTTATTATTTATTTCCTTCTACTAACTGTGGGTTTTTTTTCTTTTTCTAGTTCCTTTAACTTAGGTTGGTTTGTTTGAGGTTTTTCTTGTTTCCGGGAGTTAGGATTGAATCACTATAAACGTCCCTCTTAGAACTACTTTCCTGCAGCCCTATAGATTTTTGTGTCATTGTGTTAACATTTTTATCCCAAGATATATATATTTTTTTAATTTTCTCTCTGATTTCTTCAATGACCCATTGATTGTTTAGTAGCATGCTGTTTAGACGCCATGTGTGTGTGTGTTTTCTTTTAGTTGTTTTTCTTGTAGTTGATTTTACAGTCTCATACTACTGTGATCTGAAAAGACATTTAATATTATTTTGAGTCCAAACATTTTAAGCAGAAAAATATATCAGACAGCCTGTAGTTTCTTAGGAAGAAAGCACCATATTTAAAATAATTTTCCATAAGTTTACTAAACATGATTATGATATGTGTGTTTATTTGTAGGAACTGGTAACATCTAAACATAACAAACCAAACAGGCAAACTCTTGTGCCACCACTGCCACCACATTTTATGCAAAGGAATGCCAATGTACATGACTTCCAAGCAGGCTAAAAAGAAAAAAGCTGATTAGACCTTAGACTGACCACTGAACGGAATGACAGCCACCGCTGCAGTGGAAACACCAAAAATGAAAAAGAGTGCCTCCAAGGAAGAGAAGCAGCAGTCTAAGCAAGAGAATAAGGAGCAAGGCAATCCTGATTCTGAAGAGTGGCTGGGCTGTGAGAGTGATCCTGAACAAATGAGCCTTAAAAACAGCACCAATGACAATAGCTGCCAACTGGGAGATGTTCAGTTGAATAAAAAGGAGATCCTTTCTAAGCCACACCGCCAGCTATGTAGATCACCCTGCCTAGATCATCCAAGCTTCTCCCAGAGCAGCATTCTACATGATGGGAAGCTTGACTTGGAAAAAGAATACCAAACCAAGATGGATTTTGCTTTAAAATTGGGTTATGCAGAGGAACAGATTCAATCAGTGCTGAACAAGCTGGGTCCAGAATCGCTTATTAATGATGTATTGGCAGAGCTTGTCAGACTTGGGAACAAAGGTGATTTGGAAGGGCAAGTCAACTTGAATCTGTTAGGGCCTCGAGGGCCCAGCTCCAGAGAGATCACAAGCCCTGAGCTGTCTCTTGAAGATGAAATAGACAACAGTGACAATTTGAGGCCAATTGTCATAGATGGAAGTAATGTGGCAATGAGGTAAGACTGGTATATTTTCTTTCTCTTTCTTTAAAACTGCCTTGACCTCATAGGAACTGGCTTCCTTTACAATATGGGAGGCCCTTAGTTGTCTGTGATTTATGCTCCTCTTGATGGACAGATGCTAAAATGATCCTGACTGGCCTTTTATATTGCCTTTGAAATTGTTGCCATCTAGTTTTCAGGTGTTCTGAAAGCACCTTAGACATCAGTGATACTTCAGAGGAGATGTAACCAACCAGCATTTGTTCCTCTTGAGGTCCCCTCTCCCACCTCTACTTGGCTAAACAAATCATCCTGAAGATAGTGCTTTTATAATGTCTTTTGGGGGCTTACTTGGGAGCTTTCAGTAATTCAAAATTTCCAAGCTTACCTCAAATTTGTATCCCTTTGCTTGACTTTGTGATTTGATCTTTCCCTCCTCCTACTTGATTGCATCTCTCATGCATACTGCATTTATATTAATCTCTTTAACAAACTCCATGTAAATTGTGATGATTTCTACCCCCACTACATGGGTTTATGTCATTTTCCAGTCTAGGAGTCCAGTCACCTCCTTGTCTTTATACCCTTCAAGTTGTATTACAACCACAAGTACCATTATGACTTTTCTCATCCCAATGATTGTTTCTGAGCTGAAGTAACATGGTAGACTGAATAATAGTCCCCTAATGATGTCCATATCCTAATCCTTAGAATCTGAGAATATATTTTCTTACATGATAAACTTTGAAAATGTGATTAAGCTAATGACCTTGAGATGGGGAAAATTATCCTGTATTTTATGGTGGGCTCAATGTAACCTCAAGGGTCCTTTTAAGAGGGAGGGAGGCAACAGGCTCAGAATGAATAGTAGGTGATTTGATGACAGAAACAAGAGGTTGGAGTGATGTAAGAAAGAGACCGTGAGCCAAGGAATGTGAGCAGCCTCCAGAAACTGAAGAAGTTAAGGGAAGTATTCTTCTCTGCAGCTAGCAGAAATAACATAGCCTTGCCAATATCTTGATTTTTTCAGGCAAAAATACTGAAGTGTTCTCAATATTGGAGAGTATTCTCAACCCAGGGATCTTCTTGACCCAGGAAATGAACCTGCATCTCCTATGTCCCTTGCATTGCAGGCAGATTCTTTATCTCCTGAGCCAGTGAGTGAAAGTCATTCAGTCGTGTCCAACTCTTGGTGACCCCATGGACTATACAGTCCTTGAAATTCTCCAGGCCAGAATACTGGAGTGGGTAGCCTTTCCCTTCTACAGGGGATCTTCTCAACTCAGGGTTGAACTCAGGTCCCCCACATTACAAGCGGATTCTTTACCAGCTGAAGCAGAAGGGAAGTCCAAGAATACTAAAGTCGGTAGGCTATCCCTTCACCAAGGGATCTTCCTGAGCCAGGAATCAAACTGGGGTCTCCTGCATTGCAGACGGATTCTTTACCAACTGAGCTATGGCTTCCCTGATACCACATACAAAAATTAAGCAAAAATGAATTAAATACCTAAATGTAAGACCATAAGCCATAAAATTTCTAAAGGAAAACATAGGCAGAACACTTTTTGACATAAATCATAGCAATATGCTTTTAAACCTGTCTTCTAAAGCAAAGAAAATTAAAGTAAAAGTAAACAAATGGCATGAAATTAGACTTAAAAGCTATTGCATAACAAAGGAAACCTTTGACAAAATGAAAAGAAAGCCTACTGAATAGAAGAAAATATTTGCTAGTGATCTGACTGTTAGGATTAATGTCCAAAAAGCATAAACAGTGCATACAATTCAATATTTTTAAAAAGCCAAACAATTCAATTTAAAAATGAGCATAAAACTTGAATAAATATGTTTCCAAAAAAGACATACAGATGGTCAATAGGCACATGAAAGGATGCTCAACACTGCTAATAATCAGGGGAATGCAAATCAAAACTATGGTGAGACATCACCTCACACATGTCAGAATGGCTATTGTCAAATAGACCACAAAAAATAGCAAGTGTGTTGGTGAAGATGTGGAGAAAAGAGAGCCCTACTGTACTGTTGGTGGGAATGCAAAGTGGTATAGCCATTATAAAAAGAGCAAGGATATTTTTCAAGAGAGTAAAAATAGAACTATTATATGATCCAACTATTCCACTCCTGTGTATATATCTGAAGGGAAAAGAAAAAAAAACCACTGATTTGGAAAAAAAAAAAAATATATATATATATATACACACACACACACACACACAGCCCAATGTTCACAGTAGCATTATTTACAATAGCCAAAATATGGAAGCAAACTTAGTGTCCATAAGCTGATGACTGGATAAAGGACCTGTGGTATATATGCAATGAAATATTACTCAGCCATAAAAAAGAATGAAAATTGACTATTTGCAACAGTATGGGTGAATCTAGAGTGTATTATGATTAGTGAAAAAGTCAGGCAGAGAAAGACAAATATTGTATGCTATCACTTATATGTGGAATCTAAAAAATAAGATGGAATATAACAAAATGGAAACAGACTCAAGTATATAAAGAACACACTAATGATTACTACTGGGAAGAAAGATGGAGGAGAGGCCAAATAGGGTTAGGATATTGAGAGATACCTAGTATTATGTATAAAATAAATAACATACAAGGATATATTTTACACCACAAAAAATACAGTCAATATTTTATTAAAAAAAAAAAAACTTTGCTGATGTTCAGTCACTAAGTCATGTCCAACTCTGCAACCCCACGGACTGCAGCACAGCAAGCTTCCCTGTCCTTCACTATCTCCTGGAACTGGCTCAAATTTATGTCCATTGAGTCACTGATGCTATCTATTGAATGGCTATGTTGTACATCTGAAACTATTATAGTATTATAAATCAACTGTACTTTGATAAAAATAAAAATATAATATTTGGAGAAAGGATTCTGTAAATGTATTCCCTGCTATTAGAAATTGCGTCATGTTCTTAATAAAACTAATGGCCACATACTATATTGCAGGAGCACTGGAGTAAGATTTTAATACAAACTGTCATTTATAACTTGTGTGGCCTTGGGCAGTTATTCAATATCTGAACTCAATCTCTGCTCATCTGCAGGCTAAATCAGAATATGCAAAGTACTTGGCACAGAATAAATTATAAATATTAGTTTCATTTTATTCATCTGAAGTCAGAAAATGTAAGTTCTCACTTTGTACATATTATCTATAACAAGTGTTCCCAAGTCATTTAACCTTGCTGAACTCTAGATTTCTCATCTGTAAAACAGTTTTTATGAAGATTATACAGAGCTATATATTAAAATGTACCTTCAGATAGTCTGCTAAGCAATTCCTGCTAAATATTCCATGTATGGCTCAAAACACTTACCCCCATCCCCAGAGATGTCGAAGCATCCAGTACTGTGCTATGTGCTCTGGGAAAAAATTAGGGACATATAAAACAAGGTCCTGCCCTCAAAGACAAAGGAATAATCAAGTGAAAAACCTGCTAGTATAAGATGCTCTGATTGTTTACAGTGTTAGAGAATGCTTTAATTTCATTTTCTTACATATAGCTGTCCAGTTTTCCCAGCAACACTTATTGAAGAGACTGTCTTTTCTCCATTGCATATTCCTGCCTCCTTTATTGCAGATTAATTGACCATAAGTGTATGGGGATTTTTTTCTGGGGTCTTTATTATGTTTCATTAAGCTACGTGTCTGTATTGGAACCAGTAACATACTCTTTTGATTACTGTAGTTCTGTAGCATACTCTGAAGCCAGAGCACATAACTACTCAGCTTTGTTCATTCTCAAGTTCTTTGGCTATTTGAGGTATTTTTTTCATAAAAATTTTAAAATTATTTGTTTTATTTCTTTTCTATGAAAAATTATTTTGGTGTATTGATAGGAACTGCATTGAAACTGTAGATTACATTGGGTACTATAGTCACTTTAATAATATTAATTCTTAGTGAGAAATAGATATAAGAGACTAGATCTGATAGAGTGCCTGATGAACTATGGACAGAAGTTCGTGACATTACACAGGAGACAGGAATCAAGACCATCCCCAAGAAAAACAAATGCAAAAAAGCAAAAGGGCTGCCTCAGGAGCCGTAACAAATACTTGTGAAAAGAAAAGCAAAAAGCAAAGGAGAAAAAGAAAGATATACTCATTTCAATGCAGAGTTCCAAAGAATAGCAAGGAGAGATAAGAAAGACTTCCTCAGTGATCAATGCAAAGAAATAGAGGAAAACAATAGAATGGGAAAGACTAGAGATCTCTTCAAGAAAATTAGAGGTACCAAGGGAACATTTTATGCAAAGATGGGCTCAAAAAAGAACACAAACGATAGGGACCTACAGAAGCAGAAGATATTAAGAAGAGGTGGCAAGAATACAAAGAAGAACTGTACAAGAAAGATCATCATGACCCAGATAATCATGATGATGTGATCACTCACACTCACCTAGAGCCAGACATCTTGGAATGTGAAGTCAAGTGGGCCTTAGGAAGCATCACTACGAACAAAGCTACTGGAGGTGATGGACTTCCAGTTGAGCTATTTCAAATCTAAAAGATCATGCTGTCAAAGTGCTACACTTAATATGTCAGCAAATTTTGAAAACTCAGCACTGGCCACAGGACTGGAAAAGGTCAGTTTTCATTCCAATTCCAAAGAAAGGCAATGCCAAAGAATGCTCAAACTACCACACAATTGCACTCATCTCACACGCTAGTGAAGTAATGCTCAAAATTCTTCAAGCCAGGCTTCAGCAATACATGAACTGTGAACCTCCAGATGTTCAAGCTTGTTTTAGAAAAGGCAGAGGAACCAGAGATCAAATTGCCAACATCTTCTGGATCATCAAAAAAGCAAAGAGAGTTCCAGAAAAGCATCTATTCCTGCTTTATTGACTATGCCAAAGCCTTTGACTGTATGGATCACAAGAAACTGTGGAAAAATCTGAAAGAGATGGGAATACCAGACCACCTAACCTGCCTCTTGAGAAACTTATATGCAGGTCAGGAAGCAACAGTTAAAAGTGGATATGGAACAACAGACTGGTTCCAAATAGGAAAAGGAGTACGTCGAGGCTGTATATTGTCACCCTGCTTATTTAACTTATATGCAGAGTACATCATGAGAAACGCTGGGCTGGAGGAAGCACAAGCTGGAACCAAAATTGCCAAGAGAAATATCAATAACCTCAGATATGCAGATGACACCACCCTTATGGCAGAAAGTGAAGAAGAGCTAGAGCCTCTTGATGAAAGTGAAAGAGGAGAGTGAAAAGGTTGGCTTAAAGCTCAGCATTCAGAAAACTAAGATTTGGTATCCGGTCCCATCACTTCATGGGAAATTGATGGGGAAACAGTAGATACAGTGGCTGACTTCATTTTTCTGGGCTCCAAAATGACCGCAGATGGTGATTGCAGCCATGAAATTAGAAGACACTTACTCCTTGGAAGGAAAGTTATGACCAACCTAGGCAGCATAGTAAAAAGCAGATACAATGCTTTGCCAACAAAAGTCTGTCTAGTCAAGACAATGGTTTTTCCAATGGTAATGTATGGATTTGAGAGTTGGACTATGAAGAAAGCTAAGTGCCGAAGAATTGATGCTTTTGAAGTGTTGTGTTGGAGAATGCTCCTGAGGGTCCCTTGGACTGCAAGGAGATACAACCAATACATCCTAAAGGAGATCAGTCTTGGGTGTTACTTGGAAAGACTGATGTTGAAGCTGAAGCTTGAATACTTTGGCGACCTGATGCAAAAGAGCTGACTCATTGGAAAAGACCCTGATTCTAGGAAAGATTGAGGGCAGGAGGAGAAGGGAATGACAGAAGTTGGATGGCATCACTGACTCAATGGACTTGAGTTTGAGTAAACTCTGGAAGTTTTTGATGGACAGGGAGGCCTGGTGTGCTGCAGCCCTTGGGGTTGAGAAGAGACAGACAGGACTGAGTGACTAATCTGAACTGAACTGAACTGAATTCAAAAACAGGGTGTATCTTTCAATCTATTTGTGTTTTCCTCAACTTCTTTCATCATCTTATAGTTTTCTGAGCACATGGCATTTACCTTCTTAGGTAGCTATCAGTTCAGTCGTTCAGTCATGTCCAACTCTTTGTGACTCCATGAACCGCAGCACACCAGGCCTCCCTGTCCATCATCAACTACTAGAGTCCACCCAAACCCATGTGCATTGAGTCGGTGATGCTATCCAGCCATCTCATACACTGTCGTCCCCTTCTCCTCCTGCCCTCAATCTTTCCCAGCATCAGGGTCTTTTCAGATGAGTAAACTCTTCACATCAGGTGGCCAAAGTATTGGAGTTTCAACTTCAACATCAATCCTTCCAATGAACACCCAGGACTGATCTCCTTTAGAATGGACTGGTTGGATCTCTTTGCAGTCCAAGGGACTCTCAAGAGTCTTCTCCAACTCCACAATTCAAAAGCATCAATTCTTCAACACTCGGTTTTCTTCATAATCCAACACTCATATCCATACATGACCATTGGAAAAAACATAACCTTGACTAGATGGTCCTTTGTTGACAAAGTAATGTCTCTGCTTTTTACTATGTTTTCTAGGTTGGTCATAATTTTCCTTCCAAGGGGTAAGTGTCTTCTAATTTCATGGCTGCAATCACCATCTGCGGTGATTTTGGAGCCCCCAAAAATAAAATCTGACACTGTTTCCACTGTTTTCCCATCTATTTCCCATGAAGTGATGGGACTGGATGTCATGATCTTAGTTTTCTGAATATTGAGCTTTAAGCCAAATTGTTCACTCTCCTCTTTCACTTTCATCAAGAGGCTCTTTAGTTCTTCACTTTCTGCCATAAGGGTGGTGTCATCTGCATATCTGAGGTTATTGATATTTCTCCCGGCAATCTTGTTTCCAGCTTGTGCTTCCTCCAGCCCAGCGTTTCTCATGATGTACTCTGCATATAAGTTAAATAAGCAGGGTAACAATATACAGCCTTGACGTACTCCTTTTCCTATTTGGAACCAATCTGTTGTTCCATATCCAGTTCTAACTGTTGCTTCCTGACCTACATATAAGTTTCTCAAGAGGGAGGTCAGGTGGTCTGGTATTCCCATCTCTTTCAGATTTTTCCACAGTTTTTTGTGATCCATACAGTCAAAGGCTTTGGCATAGTCAATAAAGCAGAAATAGATGCTTTTCTGGAACTCTCTTTGTTTTTATGATGATCCAGAAGATGTTGGCAATTTGATCTCTGGTTCCTCTGCCTTTTCTAAAACAAGCTTGAACATCTGGAGGTTCACAGTTCATGTATTGCTGAAGCCTGGCTTGGAGAATTTTGAGCATTACTTTACTAGCGTGTGAGATGAGTGCAATTGTGTGGTAGTTTGAGCATTCTTTGGCATTGCCTTTCTTTGGGATAGGAATGAAAATTGACCTTTTCCAGTCCTGTGGCCAGTGCTGAGTTTTCAAAATTTGCTGACATATTAAGTGTAGCACTTTGACAGCATGATCTTTTAGATTTGAAATAGCTCAACTGGAAGTCCATCACCTCCACTAGCTTTGTTCGTAGTGATGCTTCCTAAGGCCCACTTGACTTCACATTCCAAGATGTCTGGCTCTAGGTGAGTGTGAGTGATCACATCATCATGATTATCTGGGTCATGACGATCTTTCTTGTACAGTTCTTCTTTGTATTCTTGCCACCTCTTCTTAATATCTTCTACTTCTGTTAGGTCCTTATCATTTCTGTCCTTTTTTGAGCCCATCTTTGCATAAAATATTTCTTTGGTATCTATACTTGTCTTGAAGAGATCTCTAGTCTTTCCCATTCTATTGTTTTCCTCTATTTCTTTGCATTGATCATTGAGGAAGTCTTTCTCATCTCTCCTTGCTATTCTTTGGAACTCTGCATTGAAATGAGTATATCTTTCCTTTTCTCCTTTGCTTTTTGCTTCTCTTCACAGCTGTTTGTAAGGCCTCCTGAGGCAGCCCTTTTGCTTTTTTGTATTTGTTTTTCTTGGAGATGGTCTTGATCTCTGTCTCCTGTACAACGTCACGAACCTCTATCCATAGTTCTTCAGGCATTCTGTCTATCAGATCTGGTCCTTTTAAATCTATTTCTCACTTCCACTGCATATTCATAAGGGATTTGATCTAGGTCATACTCGATAGCTTTATTTGCTAGATCTACATAGATTTATCCCTAACTATTTTATTCTTTTTGACTAGATGGTGAATGAGATTGTTTTCTTAATTTCACTTTCTGAAATGTCATTGTTAGTGTATAGACATTCCACAGTTTTTTTATATTAAATTTGTATCCTGTAACATTACTGAATGTGTTTATTAGTTCTAGTGTTTTTTTCTGGATAATTTAATGTTTTGTTTATATAGTATCTTTTGATTTAGAATATTAATACATTGACATTTAAGATAATTATATGTAGGTATGTACTTATTGCCATATTGTTACTTGTTTTCTGGTTATTTCTATAGTTCTCTATTCCTGTCTTCCCATAATTTGATGCTTTTTAGTGGTGTCCTTGTGTTCCTTTCTAGATTTTTGTGTATCTATTGTAAATTTTTGCTGTGGGGTTACCATGAGGCTCATATATATTGACCTGTAACTATATGTACCTGCTTTTATACGTAATTTTATTTTTATAATTATTTTTTAAATTTCAAATTAATTTATTTATTTTAATTTGAGGCTCAATACTTTACAATATTGCAGTGATTTTTGCAATGCATTGACATGAATCAGCCATGGGTGCACATCTGTTCACCATCCTGAACCCCCTTCCCACCTCCCACCCATCCCATCCCTCAGGGTTATTCTAGTGCACCAGTCCTTAGTACCCTGTCTCATGCATCAAACTTGGACTGGCACTCTATTTCCCATGTGATATTATACATGTTTCAATGCTATTCCCTCAAATCATCCCACCCTTGCTTCTCCCACAGAGTCCAAAAGTCTGTTTTTACATATGTATCTCTTTTGCTATCTCTCATATAGAGTCATCATTACCATCTTTCTAAATTCCATATATATTTGTTAGTATACTGTATTGGTGTTTTTCTTTTTGACTTACTTCACTCGGTATAATAGGCTTCAGTTTCATCCACCTCATTAGAACTGATTTAAATGCATTATTTTTAATGGCTGAGTAATATTCCATTGTGCATACGTACCACAGCCTTCTTTCCCATTCATCTGCCAATGGACATCTAGGTTGCTTCCATGTCCTGACTATTATAAACAGTGCTGTGATGAACATTGGGGTACATGTGTCTCTTTCTAATCTGGTTTCCTCGGTGCATGTGCTCACCAGGGGGATTTCTGGGTCATATGGCAGTTCTATTTCCAGGTTTTTAAGGAATCTCCACACTGTTCTCCATAGTGGCTGTACTAGTTTTCATTCCCACCAACAGTATAAGCGGGTTTCTTTTTCTCTGCACCCTCCAGCCATTCTGACCAGCATGATATGGTACCTCATTGTGGGTTTGATTTGTATTTCTCTGATAATGAGTGATGTTGAGCATCTTTTCACATATTTGTTAGCCATCTGTGTATCTTCTTTGGATAAATGTCTGTTTGGTTTTTTGGCCCATTTTTTTTTATTGGCTCGTTTATTTTTCTAGAATTGAGCTGCATGTACTGCTTGTATATTTTTAGATGAATTATTTGTCACATGCTTTGTTTGCTATTATTTTCTCCCCAATCTGAAGGCTGTCTTTTCACCTGGCTTATAGTTTCCTTTGTTGTGCAAAAGCTTTTATGTTTAGTTTAGGTCCCATTTGTTTATTTTTGCTTTTATTTCCATTAATCTGGGAGGTGGATCATAGCGGATCCACCCATGATTTATGTCAGTGTTTTGCCTGTTTTTCTCTAGGAGTTTTATAGTTTCTGGTCTTTACATTTAGATCTATAATCCATTTTGAGTTTATTTTTGTGTATGGTGTTAGAAAGTGTTCTAGTTTCACTGTTTTACAAGTGATTGGCCAGTTTTCTCAGCACGACTTGTTAAAAGAGATTGTCTTTTCTCCATTGTATATTCTTGTCTCCTTTGTCAAAGATAAGGTGTCCATAGGTGCGTGGATTTATCTCTGGACTTTCTATTTTGTTCGACTGATCTATATTTCTGTCTTTGTGCCAGTACCATACTGCCTTGATAATTGTAGCTTTGTAGTGTAGTCTTAAGTCAAGCAGGTTGATTCCTCCAGTTCCATTCTCCTTTCTCAAGATTGCTTTCATTATTCGAGGTTTTTTGTATTTCCATGCAAACTGTGAAATTATTTGTTCTAGTTCTCTGAAAAATACCATTGGTAGTTTGATAGGGATTATATTGAATCTATAGATTGCTTTGGGTAGTATAGTCATTTTCACTACATTGATCCTTCTGATCCATGAACAAAGTATATTTCTCCATCTATTTGTGTCATCTTTGATATCTTTCATCATAGTTTTATAGTTTTCTATATATAGGTCTTTTTTTTTTCTTTCAGTTCAGTACCTCAGTCATGTCCGACTCTTTGTGACCCCACGAATCGCAGCACTCCAGGCCTTCCTGTCCATTACCAACTCCCGAAATTCATCCAAATTCATGTGCATCAAGTCGGTGATGCCATCCAGCCATCTCATCCTCTATCGTCCCTTTCTCCTCCTGCCCCCTACCCTCCCAGCATCAGGGTCTTTTCCAATGAGTCAACTTTTCGCATGAGGTGGCCAATGTTGCCAGGGTCCAGCCCCGGTGGATCCAGGGTGATTAGAAGGTGGGGATGGAGTCGGCGTCTCTGGAAATAACTTATTTAATTACAGATAGAAAGGGATTAGAAGATTAGCGGAGAAAAAGAAGCTGAATAACTTGGATTATGTGGAATAGCATCCATGCTCCAGATGGGAATTCAGCCAGGAAAACGGGAGCAAGAAAGAAGCGACATGGGGGAATCAGTCTTTCCGGAAACTGATCCAATTTCTTTATTTTTGGGTTTGCTTATATACGTTTTGTTACACATAGGGATGAATACAGAGTCACGTGGGAGTCAGCAGTCCTGACCTTTATCAAAATCAGGTGCTTCACATAAATGTATAAAAAAAGGTACATCATCTTCTGGCCATGAGTGAGACCTGCTGACATTTTATGATCCTTTCTTTCTGATAACCAAAAAACTTATTTCTTCCAGGGGTGTTTTTTCTTAAACCAGGCACCACCCTCCAAATAAAGTTACATTCCTATAGGGTGAGGGTGTAGTGAGTTACAATCAAGAAAGGAATTTATTTAACCCAAGGTTAACATGATTAATCTTAAAGGTTAATACTTATTTCTCCTATATGCTTAAAGGTTAATACTTATTTCTTCCTATATGCTAGTTATATTCATTATAAGGGTAGGGAACATGGAGATTTAGCAGCAAACATCAGCCTAACAAATGAAAATCATTTCACCAATGCTCCCCTTAAGATCTATTTGGTCTTAAGATAGTGATAAAGTTACGTTTTTGCATAGCAAGGACACAATGATTTATAATAAAGTACAGTGATCTATTACAAAAGAGAAAATCCATTAACTCAAAAAGTCTAGTATTGCTAACATCAAACTACTATATTTCCTTCGCTATATTCCAAGTACATTGATTAATATATTCCCAGGTGCCTAAGGATATGGAGGCCTGGTGGCAATCATTGACTCAACAAGAAGAAAAAGTCCTATGCTAATTAAGACTCTCAAAATACTCCAAAACTCTGTGCTGTTTATGGTTGAGAGGTAGTAAACAATCATGTGGTAGTGGCAGCAGTATGGATAATCCTGTCACACAAGCTAGTCTGTCAGCAGAGAGGTTTGACCTGAGACATCCTTGTCCCACCCAGAGCAGGGAATTAGCAGCAATTATTGACACAACAAATGAAAAAACCCTTCACCAATATAATTCCTAACCAACACAATATGCTAATAATTTCTAACTCCCCAAAAGAATTTGCCTTTAGTAAGTCTAAAACATCTCGTGCCTCTCAGATTGGGAGGCTGTAAACAATCACATGTGGCCAGACGAACCTATACAGGCGGGCTAGATAACCTTCAGAGGAGTCCGTAAGCTGAAACACTCTTGTCACACCCAGGAATTTTTATTGCCTTGGAGCTGCAACTCCGAGAGAAACGGTTATGGGGGAGAGCCCCCCATAAAGTCAGAGGTGTAGGTGAGAGCATAAAACAGACTCTGGTTTTGGGGTTAGATGCTCGGGAACAGGGGGTTTCCTGAGGCTTGATCACGCCTTTGTGTATGCCAAGCCTCCTTCCTCATGACCTTTGCCACGGGCGGAGTTCCTCACGCTGGCCCCCGGCACAATGTATTGGAGTTTCAGCTTCAGCATCAGTCCTTCCAGTGAACACCTAGGATGGTCTCCTTTAAAATGGACTGGTTGGATCTCCTTGCAGTCCAAGGGACTCTCAAGAGTCTTGTCCAACACCACAGTTCAAAAGCATCAATTCTTTGGCACTCAGCTTTCTTCACAGTCCAAATCTCACATTCATACATGACCACTGGAAAAACCATAGCGTTGACTGGACAGACCTTTGTTGGCAAAGTAATATCTCTGCTTTTGAATATGCTATCTAGGTTGGTCATAACTTTCCTTCCAAGGAGAAAGCGTCTTTTAATTTCCTGGCTGTAATCACCATCTGCAGTGATTTTGGAGCCCCCCAAAATAAAATCTGCCACTGTTTCCACTGCTTCCCCATCCATTTCCCATGAAGTTATGTGACCAGATGTGATGATCTTTTTTTCTTTAAGCAGGTTTAATCCTAAGTGTTTTATTCTTTGCGTTGCAATGGTGAATTGGATTGTTTCCTTAATTTCTCTTTCTTTTTACTCATTGTTAGTGTATAGGAATGCAAGGTATTCCTGTGCATTAATTTTATATCCTGCAATGTTACTATATTCATTGATTAGCTCTAGTAGTTTTCTGGTGATGTCTTAGGGTTTTCCATGTAAAGGATCATGTCATCTGCAAACAGTGAGAGTTTTACTTCTTCTTTATCAATCTCAATTCCTTTATTTTATTTTTATTCTCTAATTGCTGTGGCTAAAACTTCCAAAACTATGTTGCATAGTAGTGGTGGGCACCCTTGTCGTGTTCCTGACTTTAGGGTAAATGCTTTCAATTTTTCACCACTGAGGTGTTTGCTGAGGGTTTATCATATATGTCTTTTATTATGTTGAGGTAAGTTCCCTCTGTACCTGCTTTCCGGAAGGTTTTTATTTTTTATCATAAATGGATTTTGAAATTTGTCAAAATCTTTCTCTGCACCTATAGTGATAATCATATGGTTTTATCTTTCAATTTGTTAATGCAGTGTATCATATTGATTGATTTGCGAATGGTGAAGAATCCTTGCATCCCTGGGATAAAGCCCACTTGGTCGTGATGTATGATCTTTTTATTATGTTCTTGGATTCTCTTTGCTAGAAGTTTATTAAGGATTTTTGCATCTATATTCATCAGTGATATTGACCTTTAGTTTTCTTTTTCTGTGGCATCTTTGTTTGGTTTTGATATTAGGGTGACGGTGGCCTCATAGAATGAGTTTGGAAGTTTACCTTCCTCCGCAATTTTCTGGAAGAGTTTGAGTAGGATAGATGTTAGCTCTTCTCTAAATTTTTGGTAGAATTCAGCTGTGAAGCTGTCTGGTCCTGAGCTTTTGTTTGCTGGAAGATTTCTGACTACAGTTTTGATTTCCATGCTTGTGATGGATCTGTTAAGACTTTCTATTTCTTCCTGGTTCAGTTTCAGAAAGTTATACTTTTCTACGAATTTGTCCATTCCTTCCAAGCTGTCCATTTTACTGGCATATAGTTGCTGATAGTAGTCTCTTATGATCCTTTGTATTTCTGTGTTGTCTGTTGTGATTTATCCATTATCATTTCTAATTTTGTTGATTTTATTGTTCTCCCTTTATTCCTGATGAGTCTGGCTAACTCTTGATGAGTTGTCTATTTATCTTCTCAAAGAACCAGCTTTTTGCTTTGCTGAATTTTGCTGTGGTTGCTGTTGTTTCTTTTTCATTTTTTTTTCCTGCCTTAATTTTTATTTCTTTCCTTCTACTAACCCTGGAGTTCTTCATTCCTTCCTTTTTCAGTTGTTTTTAGTGTAGAGTTAGGTTATTTATATGATTTTCTACTGTTTCTTGAGGTAAGCTTGTATTGCTATGGACCTTCCCCTTCAGTTCAGTTCAGTTCATTTGCTCAGTCGTGTCTGAATCTTTGCCACCTCATAAATATCAGCATACCAGGCCTCCCTGTCCATCAACAACTCCCGGAGTTCACTCAAACTCACGTCCATCAAATCGGTGATTCCATGCAGCTATCTCATCCCCTGTTGTCTCCTTCTCCTCCTGCCCCCAATCCCTCCCAGCATCAGAGTCTTTGCCAATGAGTCAGCTCTTCGCATGAGGTGGCCAAAGTACTGGAGTTTCAGCTCTAACATCATTCCTTCCAAAGAACACCCAGGACTGATCTCCTTTAGAATGGACTGGTTGGATCTCCTAGCAGTCCAAGGGACTCTCAAGAGTCTTCTCCAACACCACAGTTCAAAAGCATAAATTCTCCAGCGCTCAGCTTTCTTCACAGTCCAAGTCTCACATTCATACATGACCACTGGAAAAAACATAGCCTTGACTAGACAGACCTTTGTCGGCAAAGTAATGTCTCTGCTTTTGAATATGCTATCTAGGTTGGTCATAATTTTCCTTTCAAAGAGTAGGCATCTTTTAATTTCATGGCTGCAGTAACCATCTGCACTGATTTTGGAACTGAAAAGAATAAAGTCTGACACTGTTTCCACTGTTTCCCAATCTATTTCCCATGAAGTGATGGGATCAGATGCCATGATCTTAGTTTTCTGAATGTTAAGCTTTAAGCCAACTTTTTCACTCTCCTCTTTCACTTTCCTCAAGAGGCTCTTTAGTTCCTCTTCACTTTCTGCCATAAGGGTGGTATCATCTGCATATCTGTGGTTACTGACCTTTCTCCCAGCAATCTTGATTCCAGCTTGTGCTTCTTCCAGCCCAGCGTTTCTCAGGATGTACTCTGCACATAAGTTCAATAAGCAGGGTGACAATATATAGCCTTGATGTACTCCTTTTCCTATTTGGAACCAGTCTGTTGTTCCATGTCCAGTTCTAACGGATGCTTCCTGACCTGCATATAGGTTTCTCAAGAGGCAGGTTTCTTAGCACTGCTTTTACTGAATCCCATAGGTTTGGGGTTTTTGTGTTTTCATTTTCACTCATTTCTATGCATATTTTGATCTTTTTTTGATTTCTTCTGTGATTTGTTGGTTATTGAAAAGCATGTTGTTTAGCCTCCATATCTTTGTATTTTAAATAGTTTTTTTTTCCTGTAGTTGACATCTAATCTTACTGCATTATAATCAGAAAAGAGGATTGAAATGATTTCGATTTTTTTGAAATTACCAAGGTTCAATTTATGGCCCAAGATGTGATCTATCCTGGAGAAGGTTCCTGTGCACTTGAGATAAAGGTGAAATTCATTGTTTGGGGGTGAAATGTCCTATAGATATCAATTAGGCCAAACTGGTCCATTATATCATTTAACGGTTGTGTTTCCTTGCTGATTTTCTGTTTATTTGCCCTATCCATAGGTGTGAGTGATGTATTAAAGTGTCACACTACTATTGTGTTACTATTAATTTCCCTTTTCATATTCGTTAGGATTTGACTTACATATTGCAGTGCTCCTATATTGGGAGCATATATATTTATAATTGTTATATATTTTTCTTGGATTGATCCTTTGATCATTATGTAGTGTCCTTTTTTGTCTGTTTTCACGTCCTTTACTTCAAAGTTTATTTTGTCTGATATGAGTGTTACTACTCCTGCTTTCTTTTGGTCTCCATTTGAGTGAAATATATTTTTCCAGCCCATCACTTTCAGTCTGTGTGTGTCCCTTCTTTTGAGGTGGGTCTCTTATAGACACCATATATAGGTGTCTTGTTTTTGTATCCATTCAGCCAATCTTTGTCTTTTGGTTGGGGCAATCAACCTATTTATATTTAAGGTAATTATTGATAAGTATGAACCCATTGCCATTTACTTTGTTGTTTGGGGTTAGAGTTTATACACCTTTCCTGTGTTTCCTGTCTAGAGAAGATCTTTTAGCATTTGCTGAAGAGTTGGTTAGATAGTGCTGAATTCTCTCAGCTTTTGCTTGTCTGTAAAGCTTTTGATTTTTCCTTCATATTTGAATGAGATCCTTGCTGGGTACAGTAATCTGGGTTGTAGGTTTTTCTCTTTCATCACTTTAAGTATGTCCTGCCATTCCCTTCTGGCCTGACGAGTTTCTATTGAAAGATCAGCTATTATCCTTGTGGGAATCCCCTAGTGTGCTATTTGCTCTTTTTCCCTTGCTGCTTTTAATATTTGTTCTTTGTTTTTAATTTGATTAATATGTGTCTTGGGGTGTTTCACCTTGGGTTTATCCTGTTTGGGACTCTGGGTTTCTTGGACTTGGGTGGCTATTTCCTTTCCCGCTTTAGGGAAGTTTTCCACTACTATCTCATCAAGTATTTTCCCATGGTCTTAAATTTTGCCTTCTTCTTCTGGGACTCCTATGATTCGAATGTTGGGGCATTTAACATTGTCCCAGATGTCTCTGAGGTTGTCCTCATTTCTTTTAATTCTTTTTTCCTCTCTGCTTCATTTATTTCCACCATTCTATCTTTAACCTCACTTATCCTATCTTCTGCCTCAATTATTCTACTCTTGGTTCCCTCCAGAGTGCTTTTGATCTCAGTTATTGCATTATTCATTATTGATTGACTCTTTTTTGTTTCTTCTAGATCCTGGTTAAACATTTCTTGCATCGTCTCAATCCTTGTCTCCAGACTATTTATCTATAACTACATTTTGTATTAAATATTTTGGATTATTTTTATTATCATTATTCTGAATTCTTTTTCAGGTAATCTCCCTATCTCCTCCTCTTTTGTTTGGTTTGGAGGGCATTTATCTTGTTCCTTTACCTGCTGAATATTTATCTGCCTTTTCATCTTGTTTAGATAGCTGTTTTTGGGGTGGCCTTTCTGTATGCTGGAAGTTTGTGGTTCCTCTTTATTGTGGAGTTTCCTCCCTGTAGGTGGGGTTGGATGAGTGACTTGTCTAGGTTTCCTGGCTAGGGAAGCTTACGTTGGTGTTCTGGAGCTGCATATCTTCTCTCTGGAGTGCAATGAAGTGCCCAGTAGTAAGTTTTGAAATGTCTATGAGTTTGGCGTGACTTTTGGCCACCAGGGTTATGTTCCTGAATTGTTTGAGAATTAGCATGGTATATCTTTCTCTGAAATTTGTTGGCTCTTGGGTGGAGCTCAGTTTCAGTGTAGGTATGGAGGCTTTTGGATGAGCTCTTTTCAATTAATGTTCCCTGGAGTCAGGAGTTTTCTGGTGTTCTCACGTTTTTGGATTTAAACCTCCTGTCTCTGGCTTTCAGTATTTTTCTTACAGTAGCCTCAATACGTCCCCATCCATACAGCACCAATGATAAAATATCTAGGATAATGGTAAAAAGATTATCCACAGTGAGGGACACCCAGAGAGGTTCACAGAGTTACATGGAGAAGAGAAGAGGGAGGAGGGAGATAGAGACAACCAGGAGGAGAAGCAGGGGTATCAAAAAGGGAGAGAGCAATCTAGCCAGTAATCAATTCCCTATGTACTCTCCACCATCTGGAACACTCAGAGAGGTAATGAAATGGATACTGAAGATTGGATTCTTACAGGTACAAAACTGATCGCAAATACCAAAAAGCAAAGATTAAAAATCTAGAGTAGAGGTTAGACTCTCAAAAATACAATATTTTTTTTAAAAATCACAAAAGTTGTAAAGCATATACATATGAAATTTGCTTTAAATATAGAGTCTTTTTTGCAAGTTAGTAGTAGGTTATAAAAATGAAAATTAAGGAATAATAAAGAACTTAAAATTTTAAAAAATTAAAAATGATAATAATAAAATATATTCTGGAATTTATTTGGAGCTGTTGAGGTTAATGTTGTGTATGTTCAGTTTCAGATAGCTCCTTGTTCCAGCTCATGCTTCTTTTCAAGGGCCTATAGGCCCTTTCCAATATAGGTTTTAATCTGTTGCACTTGTCACTTCCAAAGTTGTTCCCTCTTTTTTTATTTTGGCTTCCTCTGCTTGCAAGTCTCTTCAGTGTCTAATTTCTGCTCTGACACAAGGGGCAAATGTGGTCACTTATTTAGGCTCACTTGTTCAGTTGTGCTGTGGTGAGGGAGGAACAATGCAAACAAATAATCCTGGCGTATGTGGGGAGTGCTCGCAGTGTCTGCACCACACTGGGTTTGCCTCTGCTCATTGCATGTGTGCTTTCCTCATCTGCACTGCTCAGGTTGCTTTGCAGCGGAACTGTCTAAAGCAGGCCCTGGGTTGCATGCACTTCCCAGGTCTAAGCTGCTCAGTTTCAGGTTCTCATGTACTCCACAAAGGCACAGACTCAGTTGGGTCTGCGTTTTTCGCCCTTCCCAGGTCCAAGCAGCTCAGGCAACCAGGTTATTGGTGAGCACACTCTCCCAGGAAGGCAGTGCATCTTATCACCTCCCCGGTCCCAGCCCTTTGGTTTCCTGGGTGCGCAGCAGGAGTGCCGTCTCAGGTGTGCCGTATGTCTCCTCTCAGGAGCTGATCTCTGACTGCAACTGTCCTGGTGGATATCAACCGCCCAGGATCCCACGAAGACTTAGCAACTGGGAGCCTGCCCTTGGTTTGGTGGAGGATGCCATCTCTGGGAATGAGATTGCTCTTTGCCTTCCAGCTCTGGCTGCCGCCCACCTGCCTCTCTGCCTCTGGTGGAGGGATGGGCCAATCTGCAGATGGCTAGCTCCCCTCTTGTATTCTCTCAATCCTTTGTTCTATGAGCAGGCCTGGCAGTGCCTTAGGTTAGAGCTTTTCATGGGAAAGTTCTCTCTCTCTCTCTCTCTCTCTTTTTTTTTTTTTTTTGTTTCTCTCTCTCTCTCTCTCTGGCTATCCCACAGTTTGTGTTTCTATCTCATGTTAGCTCCCTCAGACTGCCCTCAGGACATTCAAGGTCTGGTCCTTACCCTAAGCATGCAGCTGGCGCCTCCCTGTTCAGCTCCCACTCACTGTTGAGGAACATGAGCGTCTGGGCTACTTATCCACTGGGAGTTGCGGTTAGGTACATTGCAATTTGTGTGTGTGTGTGTGTGTGTGTGTGTGTGTGTGTGTGTGTGTGTGTGTTTTCCCTCCCGGTTATGTTGCCCCCTGAGATTCCAAAACTCCCCACAGATCTGCCAGTGAGAGGGTTTCCTGGTGTTTGGAAATTTCTCCTCCTTCACAACTCCCTCCCAGGGATGGATCTCCATCCCTAACTCTTGCATCTCTTTTAATCTTTTATATTTTGTCCTGCTTCTGCTGCTACTCCTAAGTCACTTCAGTCATGTCCGACTGTATGCGATCCAATAGATGGCAGCCCACCAGGCTCCCCCATCCCTGGGATTCTCTAGGCAAGAACACTGGAGTGGGTTGCCATTTCCTTCTCCAATGCATGAAAGTGAAAAGTGAAAGTGAAGTTGTTCAGTCGGTTCCAACTCCTAGCGACCCCATGGACTGCAGCCTACCAGGCTCCTCTGTCCATTGGATTTGCCAGGCAAGAGTACTGGAGTGCATTACCACTGCCTTCTCCGTTATTTTGTCTTACCTCCTTTCAAACAGAATGGGCTGCCTTTTTGGGTCCCTGGTGTCCTCCACCAGTGTTCAGAAGCTGTTTTATGGAAGTTGCTCAGCATTCAAATGATCTTTTGATGAATTTGTGGGGGAGAAGGTGATCTCCCCATCCTATTCCTCCACCATCTTAGGACCACCCTCCCCTCATCCCCATTATCATTTTTTAATTGGAGTATAATTGCTTTACAATGTTGTGTTAGTTTCTGATGTACAACAATGTGAAACAACTCTATGTATACATACATCGCCTGGGTCTTGAGCCTCCCTCCTGCCTCTCCCCACTCCACTCCTCTAGGTCATCACAGAACACTCAGCTGAGCTCCCTGTGCTATACAGCAGCTGCCAATCTGCTATTTTATATATACTGCATGGTAGTATATGTGTGTGTATTAGTCGCTCAGTCGTGTCCCACCCTTTGCAACCCCATGTACTGTAGCCCACCAGGCTCCTCTGTCCACGGGATTTTCCAGGCAAGAATACCGGAGTGGGTTGCCATTGCCTTCTCCAGGTGATCTTCCCAACCCAGGAATCGAACCTAGGTCTCCTGCATTGCAGGCAAATTCTCTACTCTCTGATCCACTGGATATGTCAATGCTACTCTCTCATTTCATCCCACCCTCTTCTTCCTGTAATTATTCTAAACTGACAGTCACTAAAGCTCAAATACATGCTTAAGAAACTACATTTTATACTCTTTTCCTCCACATTTTGTGTTTTTATGTCTTACTTTCATGTCCACCCCTTAACTGTTTATTTTAGTGATTTTACAATGGTTGTCTTTTAATCTCATATTTGCTCGTGTAAGTGGTAGATCCATCACATCTATTATATATTAGCTTTTGCTAGTGGGATTTTTTCCTTCCTTTAAATTCTTACTTCTTGTAACATTTTCTTTTCTACTTAGAGGATACCTTCTAGTACTTCCTGTAGGGTCAGTTGAGTATTGATAAACTTTTTCAGCTTTTGTCTGAGAAGTGCTTTTCCTCTGCTTCAATTCTGAATAAATTTTCTGGATATAGTATCATAAGTTGTAGGTTTTCTCCTTTCAGTACCTTAAATATATCATGCCAGTCCCTTATGACCAGCAAAGTTTCTGTAGAAACATCAATTGATAATTTTGCAGGAGTTCTCTTATATGTGATTCTTGTTTTTCTCTTGCTGCCTTTAAATTTTTTTCTTTGTTTTTAACTTCTGCCATTTTAATCATAATGTGTCTCTTTGAGTTTATGTTTGCGATTACTATTCTTCTTGTACCAGGAAATTTCTTCTGGAATTTTTCAACCATAACTTAATCAACTACATTCTCTACTTCTTTCTCTCTTCTCCTTCTGGGACACTTATGTGAATGTTACTATGGTTGATGTTGTCTCATAGACCCCTTTAGCTATTCTCTTTTTTTTTTTTTAATTCTTCTTTTTACTGTTCTGATTGGGTGGTTTCTATTATTCTATCTTCTAGTTCACTTATGCATTTGTTTGTATCACTTATTCTGCTGATAATTCCTTCAAGTGTTTTTTTTTTAATTTCAGTTATTGTATTCTTCAGCCCTGATAAGTTCTTTTTTTATATTTTCTAATTGTTAAAATTTTCACTGAGCTTATCTATTCTTTTTCCAAGTTCATTTAGCATTCTTATTACTAGTGCTTTGTACTTTTTATCTGGTAAATTATTTATGTTTGTTTTCTTAGGGTTTGGGGGGAGGGCAGGGTTCTTGTCTTTCATTTGAAACATATTCCTTCATCTTTTAATTTTGTTTAAATTTATTTCTACAGAATCAAGTGAAACTGTTAGTACTCTGATCTTGAAGGTGTGTCCTTGTGTGGTAGTGTCCCTATGCAGTCTTTGTATACCCAGTGGCTTTGGTGGAAGAGCTGGATGTGAAATGAACACAGGTCACATCTTCCCCTTGGTGTTCTGACAGCTACCACCTTAGTTGGAGGTAGGATTGAATATGGAGAGGCTAGAGACAGAGGCATATGTGAGCTGGGGCTTCTCCTATGCTTAATGGTGGTCACCACCTTATTGGACATGGGGCTGAGGTCCAAGGTGCTGGAATAGAAGCCCTAAAGATTGGGCTCAAGCTGGTCCCATTCCCTCTAAGTGTGCATTCTCCCCTAGCAACAGCACCTCCACCCTAGTGGAGAGTAGAACCAGAGAAAGTGGAGCTGGAACAGTAGCCCTGTGAGAGCTGGAGTGCACCCTGGGGCAGTTGTGAGAAATATACCAGAGCCCCAGGCTGTTTTTAATATGCTTTCTTTGTTATGTTCCTGGGAGTAAGGAAGTGTGTGTGCATACTCTTCATGATAAAGTCTCAGTTTCTCATAGCCCCTATAATAAATCCCACTGATTTTCAAACCAGATGAGGGGACTCATCTTCCCAGTGTCAGATCCCAGGGCTGCAGTGCCAAACATGTGGCTAGAATCTCTCACTCTATAGGAAGTATCTCCAGCTTATGACATCCCCCTCCTCTTCTGTGTCCCCTACTAGTGGTGTAGGTCCCAACATGATCATTTCTCCTCCTTACTTGACTCCTTGTGGATCTTTCTTGACTGCCTTGGTTGTAGAAGAGACTTTCTGCTTTGTGCTTTGGAGGTGAGGATGAGAAGATCCCAGAACTTCTCCAACCTCCAGTTTGTTTTCAGTGAGAGTAACACCACCATTTTTACTGTGTTTGGGGCGGGGGAGTGAGTTCAATGTCCTCTTTCCCATCTTGCTTCTCCCACTTACAAATATATTTAAAAATCATAACACAATAATACATTGTATAAAGAGGGCTAGATGTTGCCCCCTGTTTAATGAGGGAAAACTAGAAGCATAGTAACAAGAAAGTTGAATAACCTGTGCACAATATTCCAGTAATCAGAATAATGCAGTGGGCAGTGAAAAGCAGAGGGTGATTTCTGTGTTCAAAGGACCAAAGGTATCTTTGCTTCCCCCCTCAATAGGCATAAACTGGAGCAATTATTGGGGGGGGAAGAGGTATGAATCTGCTAAAATCAATTTTTTACCAGATCAGACCACCCAAAATACTTTAGATTGGACCTGTTTTCCAAGATCTGCCCTTCTTTAAGTGTTTTGTGCTTTGGAGGTGAGGATGAGAAGATCCCAGAACTTCTCTGAGAACATTGACTTCATGGTGATATAAAATCTGCCTTGTCTTTGGAGTTAAGTTAAAGGATTACTGATTATAAAGGCTACTTTATGATTATTTTGCTTTGTATGGAATAATGAAGAGATTAATTGCTAAGGTAATTAGTTTCAAAACATCTAGTCAGAGCTGGTTGTAAACTGTCATGCTGATAGAAAGATGAACTTCTTTTTTAAAAGATTTTTTAGTGTGGACTATTTTTTAAAGTCTTTATTGAATTCATTACAATATTGCTTCTATTGTTTATGTTCTGGTTATTTGGCCATGAGGCATGTAAGATCTTAACTCACCCACCAGGGATTGAACCTGCACCTCCTGTATTGGAAAGTGAAGTCTTAAACATTGGACTATCAGGGAAGTCCCAGAAGATGAAATTTTGCAATTTGTAGTAGCTGATTTGCTACATTAAAGCTACCTCATGCAATTTAAATAAAACAAACAAAAAAAAATCAGCACTCAACCCTATTTTTAGGAACATGTTAAAATAGTACATAATGGGTCACATGATTCTTTTCTTCTAGTTGTCAACTGTGTCCTTGTTAGCATCTCTTCCCTTGTCTGACTGAGAAAGTTACCATTTTTCATTCATTTATTCCTTAAAGATTTACTGAGCCTTAAACTCTGAATACTAGGCCCTTTTGTAGGACTTCATTGCCACCTTGAAATGCCTACTGGGCATTTGGTGTGATTTGTGGGATGTTCCTGGAGAAATAAATGGTAACCCACTCCAGGATTCTTGCCTGGGAAATCCCATGAACAGACGAGTCTGGCGGGCTACAGTCCATGGGGTCACAAAAGAGTCAGACATGACTTAGCCATTAAGCAACAAATGGGATACTCCAGTGGTGTGATTTTAATATATTCTCAATGGAATATTACAGGTGTTTTACACTTTTTCTTAACACAACTATTCTCACTGTTAAAAATTAGTATTATAGGCAGAACACCAGCTGAGAGCGAACAGGAGTACCTGACCAGTAGAAAAGAACCATGCAAAACTCTGTAGGATGAAGGAAGTAAGGGGAAAAACAGGAGTGTTAGTAGGACTGAACCTGCCCTTGGCGAGTGGGGCAACTGAACTAGGGGTCTGATTTCCATATCAGGGCAATTGTCTGGATCAGAGGAGAAACATTTAAGGCTAAGAGTGAAGCAGCTCATCTGCGGCAGCCTAAATGGAATGAGAATCAGACAGTCCTTGGCACAACTATAGGTACCCCAGACAGGGATGCAGGTCCTCTAGCAGGTTTAGTGGCTGGGAGCTGAAGCACAGGGATTGTGGAGCAATCCCAGAAGAAGGGCTGCTGTTGACTGTGGAGAGATGGATCAAGGGGATGTGAGGGAGGAGACTGTGGTGGGAAAAGACTGGAGGAAAGTCAGGCAGCCATGGAAGCAAGGCAATCCTGCTGAGTCATGCACACGGTTGGAGCCATCACCATAGCCTCTCTCTCCCTACATGCCAGCATTCTCAGCTTAACAATATAAAATCTGGCCCATCAAGTGCTTGGTACATGGAACAACAGAGTAGGACCCCACCTAGGGTGCCCCTTTAACTGCCTGATGCACTGATCTACAGAGTAGGACCCCAGCCAGGGGCGGGGGGTGGGGGGAGGGGTGCCAGGCCCTCTGTGTGCCTGACATGCCAAACAACAGAGAAGAACCTCAGGCAAGGGAGCCCTCAAAGTGTCTGAATGAGCAGAGCTATGGAGAAAGACTAGCCAAAAAGGCCTTCTGATCACCAGATACCAGAAGCTTGAAAAAAGACTCTGATAGGGCCATAACTCCTGTAGCTGAGGCAGTCCATGACCCTGCACACTTGAAGCCTTCAGGGTCCCTGTAACCCAAGCAATTGCACTACCTTCATGCTCAACACTCACTGGGGCAGAGTTGCCACAAGCAAAAAACAGTCTTGCATTTGTGCACACAAGGTCACTTCGGTCATGTCCAACTCTTTAAAACCCTGTAGACTACCAAGCTTCTCTGTCAGTGGGATTCTCCAGGCAAGAATACTGGAGTGGGTTGCCATACCCTTCTAGAGCACTGTATTTTCTGCTGCCATAGACACCAACTCCTCTGAGTACCTGGTGCCGCCAGAGCCCTTGCAACCAAAGGAGCTGCTCCATCTCCACTCCTGGCCCTCACTAGGGCAGACCCAAGTCCTCCAGCCAGCCTCAGGAGCAAACCTCAGTGGATGAGCCACATACAGAGGTGGAAATAAAACCGCAGTTGAAACCCAAGGGCAGTGTGGCTAAGGAATAAGACCCAAAATCTTCCCACTGGCTGTACAAGATGCAGATTAACTTCACACAATCAACTAGGCAGACTCTGTGTCTAAGGAATATACAAAAGGACCATGCGAGTGCCCACGAAAGAAAAAGCACTAACTCTGATACCTGTGGACATTGGAGGTAAGAACACACAGGATTAGGACAAGATTTGAGTCTGGACCCCACAGCAGGTCCAGAGACCAGGGCAGTGTTGAAGGGCATCCTAGGGAGGCGAGGTTGACGGTGACTCTCGGTGAGGGAAAGGACGCTGACAGCAGAGACTCAAGAGAAACATGTATTGTTTGTATATTTTGACTTGCTCTGTAGTTTCTTTTGGACTTTTTCTTTCTTTCTTTCTTTTTTTTTTTTTTTACTTTTTTATCCTCTGTTGTAGTTGTCGGTTTTAACAGCACTATGAAATCTAATCATGCTTTTAAGTTTTTGTTTGTTTGTTGTTGTTTTTTTAATCACACTTTTTCTTGCTGTTATAAACCTCTGCCTCTAGGGTGATTTTTTGCAGTTCTGCGGAGTTTTCCTTTTTTTTTTTTTCTTTTTCCCTTCTTTTTTTTCCCCTGCAGTTGTTATTTTCTTCTTCTTCTCTTTTTTTTTAAATTTAAATGTTAAATTTTTAAACTTATTTGTCTACATTTATTCTTTTGTTTAATTTTCCTATTCTTTTTGCATTGAAGCGAATCTTTATCATATATGTCTTCTTTGTCTACCGCTATTTAATTTTGCATTTCTATTCTTTCTTTCTTACCTTTCTTTTTCTCACTATATTTATTACTTTTGTTTTCATTGCTTTATTCCCCAGTTGGCATCTTGCTTTAGTTTTGTTTTCTAGTTTGTGCTTTAGTTAGTTTTGCTCTTAACTTGTGGATATAATTTTTGGTTTCCTTCATTCGCCATGTCAATCTTTACTTTTGTTGGACTATTTGAATTTGCTTGTGGGTTTATATATATACGTAAATATGTGTGTATATTCCATTATTTTAATGATTATTTACTTAATTTTGTAACTTCAATTTACCTGGAGTTCATCTTTGGTTTCTCATTTCTGGGTATTTGTATTAATCCCATCTAATGCCATAACAAACCACCCGTGGGATCCCCGTTCCTGGCCAGAGATGAAGCCCTTAGACCTTGCAATGGGAGTGCTGACTCCAAGACCCTAGACTACCAGAGGACACCTAACCTTCAGTTCAGTTCAGTCACTCAGTCGTGTCCGACTATTTGCGACCCCATGAATCACAAAACGCCAGGCCTCCCTGTTCATCACCATCTCCCGGAGTTCACTCAAACTCACGTCCATCAAGTCTGTGATGCCATCAGCCATCTCATCCTCAGTCGTCCCCTTCTCCTCCTGCCCTCAATCCTTCCCAGCACCAGAGTTTTTTCCAATGAGTCAACACTTCACATGAGGTGGCCCAAGTACTGGAGTTTCAGCTTTAGCATCATTCCTTCCAAAGAAATCCCAGGGCTGATCTCCTTCAGAATGGACTGGTTGGATCTCCTTGCAGTCCAAGGGACTCTCAAGAGTCTTCTCCAACACCACAGTTCAAAAGCATCAATTATTCGGCACTCAGCCCTCTTCACAGTCCAACTCTCACATCCATACATGACTGCTGGAAAAACCATGGCCTTGACTAGACAGACCTTAGTCGGCAAAGTAATGTCTCTGCTTTTGAATATGCTATCTAGGTTGGTCATAACTTTTCTTCCAAGGAGTAAGCGTCTTTTAATTTCATGGCTGCAGTCACCATCTGCAGTGATTCTGGAGCCCTAAAAAATAAAGTCTGCCACTGTTTCCACTGTTTCCCCATCTATTTCCCATGAAGTGATGGGACCAGATGTCATGATCTTCATTTTCTGAATGTTGAGCTTTAAGCCAACTTTTTCACTCTCCTCTTTCACTTTCATCAAGAGGCTTTTTAGCTCCTCTTCACTTTCTGCCATAAGGATGGTGTCATCTGCACCTAACCCTAGGAAGTATCAAATAGTGAGAACTCCCACAAAGGCAACCACTTGTATACAAGACCTGTCATTACCCAACTGGCAGGAGTACCCTCTGAAGGACACCTCATCCAAACAACAAACAAGACAAAAGTACACACCAAATCATCAGCAGACAGGATTACCTCCTCACTCAGCCTATCAGAGGGAAAAAACAACAACAACAACAACTCAGCACAAATCTCACCCTACATGAAGCTTACAGAAACCACTGGACCAACCTTTATGGGGGCAGAAATCAAAAGGAAGAAAGAATTCAACCTTGAAGCCTGGGAAAAGGAGACTTCAAACACACTAAGTTAAAAAAAAAAAGTAATGAAAAGGAAGAGAAATACTGCACAAATGAAGGAACAAACTATATGCACAAGTTCAAATAAATGAAGAGGAAATAGACAAACTACCTGGAAAATAATTCAGAATAATGATAATAAAGCTGAACAAAAACCTTGAAAATAGAATGGAGAAAATGCAAGAATCAATTAACAAAGACCTAGAAGAATTAAAGAATAAACATACAGAGACAAACAACACACTTACTGAAATTGAAAATACTATAGAATGAATCAATAGCAGAATATCTGTGATCTGGAAGATAAAATGATGGAAATAACTGTTGAAGAGAAGAATAAAGTAAAAAGAGCGGGAGGAACTGAGAATAGACTCAGAGACCTCTGCAATAATATTACACATACTAACATATGAATTATAGGGGTCTCAGAAGAAGAAGAGAAAAAGAAAGGGTATGAGGAAATTTTTGAAGAGACTATAGTTGAAAATTCTCCCAACATGGAAAAGGAAATAGTCAATCAAGTCCAAGAGGTGCAAAGAGTCCCATACAGGATAAAACCAAAGAGAAACACCCTAAGACATATACTAATTAAACTAATAAAGATTAAACACAAAGAAAGAATATTAAAAGCAGCAAAAGAAAAGCAACAAGTAACATACAAGGGAAGCCACATACACGTAACAGCGGATCTTTCAGCAGAAACATTGCAGGCCAGAAGGGAGTGGCAGGATATATTTAAAGCACTGAAAGGGAAAAAAATCAACAACCAAGAGTACTCTACCTGGCAAGAATCTCATTTAAAATTAATGGAGAAATAAAAAGCTTTTCAGACAAGCAAGTTAAGAGAATTCAGTACCACAAAACCAGCTTTACAACAAATGTTAAGGGGACTTATATAGTCAAGAAATACAAGCAAAGGAAAAGATCTATGAAGTCAACCCCAAACAATTATGAAAATGGCAATAGGAACATATATATCAATAATTACTTTAAATGTAAATGCATTAAATGCCCCAGCCAAAAGACACAGACTAGTTGAATAGATACAAAAATATGATCCATATATATGCTTTCTACAAGAAACCCACTTCAGACCTAAAGACACATATAGATTGGAAGTGAGAGGATAGAAAAGTATATTCCATGCAAATGGAAAGCAAAAGAAAGTAGGAGTAGCAACCCTCATATCAAACAAAGTAGACCTTAAAATTAAGAATGTTACAAGAGATAAGGGAGGACACTACATAATGATCAAGGGATAAATCCAAGAAGAAGATATAACAAATGTAAATATCTATGCACTCAAAATAGGAGCACCTCAATACATAATCAGACAAACACTAACCGACATAAAAGGAGAAAATGACAGTAAGACAATAATAGTAAGAGACTTTAATACCCCACTTACACCAATGGACAGATCATCAAAACACAAAATCAATAATGAAACACAAGTCTTAAATGATGCATCAGATGAAATGGATCTCATTGATATCTTCAGGACATTCCATCCAAATACAGAAGAATACACATTCTTTCTCAAGTGCACATGGAACATTCTCCAGGATAGACCATATCTTGGGTCATAAATCAAATTACAGCAAATTTAAGAAAAGTAAATTTAAGTAAATATAAGAAAATTGAAAATTTAAGAAGATTGTAAATTTAATTTAAGAAATTTCTCAGTAAATTTAAGAAAATTGAAATTGTTACCAGTATCTTTTCTGACCACAACACTATAAGACTAGATATCAATTACAAGAAAAAAAAAAAAACTGTAAAAAAACACAAGCACATAGAGATTAAGCAAAACGTTTCTAAATAACAAACAGGTTACTGAAGAAATCAAAAAAGAAATTAAAAATTTTCTAGAAACAAATGACAATGAAAACACGACAACTCAAAATCTATGGGATGCATCAAAGGCAGTTCTAAGAGAGAAGTTTATAGTAATACAATCCTACCTCAAGAAACAAGAAAAACATTGAATAGAACACCTAACTTTACACCTGAAACAACTGGAAAAAAGAATAACAACAACAACAAAAAACATAGCAGAAGGAAAGGAATCATAAAGATCCAAGCAGAAATAAATAAAAAAGAAATGAAAGAATAGTACAGATTAATAAAACTAAAAGCTGGTTCTTTGTGAAAGTAAACAAAATTGACAAACCCTTAGCCAGTCTCATGAAGAGAAAAAAAGAGAGAAGAATCAAATCAACAAAATTAGAAATGAAAAAGGAGAGGTTACAACCGACAGTGCATAAATACAAAGGATTATGAGACAATTATGAATGACTATATGGCAATAAATGGATAACCTGGAAAAAATGGACAGATTCTTAGAAAAGTTCAATCTTCCAAGAGTGGGCCAGGAAGAAATAGAAATTATGAACAACCCAGTCACAAGCACTGATATCGAAAATGTGATCAAAAATATCCCAAAAGCAAAAGCCCAGGACCAGATGGCTTCAAAGGAGAATTCTATCCAACATTTAGAGAAGAGTGAATGCCTATCCTTCTAAAACTCTTTCAAGGAATTTCAGAGGAAGGAACACTTCCAAACTCATTCTATGAGGCCACCATCACCTGTTTATCAAAACCAGACAAACACAAAAATAAATAAATAAATAAAAACAAAACTACAGGCCAATATTACTGATGAACATAGATGCAAAAATCCTCAACAAAATTCTACCAAGTAGAATTCAATGACACATCAAAAGCTCATACACCATGATCAAGTTGGGTTTACTCCAGGGATGCAAGGATTCTTCAATATACGCAAGTTAATCAATGTGATAAACCATATTAACAAATTGAAACATAAAAACTATATGATAATTAATAGATAGGCGTGTGGGTGTGGGTGCGAGTGTGAGAGAGAATATTATGGATTATCAACCATAAAAAATGGACTGGAAGATTTCCCTGGCAGTCCAGTAGTTAAAACTCCACTTCCACTGCAAAGTGTGCAGGTGGTTTTTTTTTAATTAATTTAATTTTAATTGGAGGATAATTGCTTTACAATATTGTGTTGGTTTCTGCCACACATCAACATGAATCAGCCACAGGTATATATATGTCCCTTTCCTCTTAAACCTCCCTCCCACCTCCCACCCCATCCCACCCTTGGTTGTCACAGAGCACCGGGTTGAGTTTGCTGCATCATACAGCAAATTCCCACTGGTTATCTATTTTACATATGGTAATGCATATGTTTCAATGCTACTCTCTCAATAAAGGGGTGCAGGTCTGAACCCTGGTCAGGGAACTAAGATCCCATATGTCAAGCAGCTTGGCCCCAAAAAATTAATTTAGAAAATGGACTGGAGAAAATCAATGCAGGACTTAAGGGGGTGGGGATGGGATGGGGCAGTGGGAAGAGCTCTGGTATCTAGGGCAGGGGAAGACCCCCCTGGGAGCTCCCTAAAGGCAGACATAGAATTTTCACCTTCTCCAGCACCTAGTCTACTGGGCTCAGAGCAGGGCTCAGAAGTATTCAGGGGACTAAACTAAGCCAAGGAAAGCCAGAGAGTTCAGCATGGTCGTGAGGGGCCACAGAGAACTAGCTGGGAAGCTTCTATTTTCCCCATGGGCAATGGGGAGTTCATGGCAGGTTCTTGTGCAGATAAGTGGTATGACTTGAGCTGGAGGTCCATTAGCCACTTAGAGGGAGCGACACATGGAGCCATGGGGGACACTAAGGGGAAACATAGAAGGAGACAGGAAAATGTAGGCAGAGGAACATGGAGTGAACACTGCAATAGGAAAGAGAGGGATCTTCTATCTTCTTCCCTCAGTGGAGCCCTGCCTGGTTCTTGGCCAGGCTCAGGCTCCTGAATTGAAGCCCTGTTGTCATAATCTGTGGGCAGGCTTGGGGGTGTTGTTCTCACCAGCTGCGCTGGCTACTGACTTTCTGAAGCACTGGGGCACACCTCTGCCCCTGTAGTTTCCCCTCTTTCCCAGCTTCCTCTTGGAAAGCAGAGGTAAGAAGTCTGGTCTCAGATCAGTCTGCTGCAAGTCTGTCACTGACTTGCTATGTGACCTTGGGCAAGTCACTGCCCCTCTCACTGCCTTCATCTCTTCGCTAGAATCTGCCCCTCTCACCTAGGAATCCAGGGTGTCCCTGAATATATCAGTCCCATTCTGCAGGGCTGCCTGCAAGGAGGCAGAGAGAAAGGAGAGGCAAGCCCACCTGTGAGCTCCCAGGTGAAGTGGGTGGGAAGGGAGCAGAGAGTGAACCAGAGCAGGGCCACAGAGTGTGGCATGGTTACCCTATCCCCAGGACAAACAGTGGAGAGAGAGAGAGGGGTCCTAACTAGAGACGGGCTTGACTGCCCTGGATGGACTGGGTAGGGAGGGCTTACCCAGGGAGGCCTACCTGCTTTGAGGTATGGAGACAGGGCCAGGTGCGTGCCTCCAGGCTCAAGGAGGCAGACAAAAGGTACCTGCTGGGACTCTGGCACCCGTGTGTGTTACCCTGAGAGGGGTCTGCATGGTGGGTGTCTGGCTTTGCTCTGTGGATCTCTGGCCCTGTCAGCTGTTCTCTCTCTGTCTCTCACTTTCTCTGGCCATGTGGTCTCTGTATGTCTCTGTATGTGCCGCCCTCAAGGTGATTCATCCTCATCAACCCCACGCCCAGGGGAAGGGCAGGGCACGACAAGGCCAGGATATGCTGAGCAGGGCAGGGTAAGCAGCCCAGCTGAGCTGAGAGGAGCACCTCCTCCCTCCCAACCAGGGCCCTGCCTGCTGTGGGAAAGGAAGTGAGGAAACTGCACCCAAAGCCAGGTACTGAGTGGGGGAGGGGGGCTCAGCCCAGGGCCTAGGGCACCTTGTTCCTTCAGGGCTGGGAGGGGACCATGGCCTGAGACCCCGGGGCCTTTGTGACTGGACTGTGGCCTGATGGAGTCAGAGACCCTGGGAAGCTGTTGGAACCCTGTGGGTTGGGCTACTCCCTCCCTCCAGGACTAGAAGACCTAAAATTTCCTGCTGCTCTTTTTGCCTGTGACCCAGTGGAGTATTTCTGTGTTGTAGCTGTATGTTTTTGCAACAGAGGCTGCATGTGACACCATGACTATGTAGACCAGGAGGCAAGTGTCGTGTGTATACCTGAGCCCCTAAGACCCAGGGGCTCCACGGACATGTTTGTTTCATGAGTATGACATAGTAAGTTACGCCATGTGTGATTGTATGTCTGTGATTTGGGGTACATGGTGGCAGGTGACTTTGTATTGTTTAGTCATTGTGCAAGGTTGTATATGACATGGTATAATAACCCCTGATGCCTATAGTCTTATGACTGTGTGAACCATTTGCAGGTGTAAACCTGTAACACCATATCCTGGTGTGTATGACACTGTGGCCCTGAGACTGTGAGATACAGTGTAAATGGCACTGTATATCTTTGTGACTCAGTGGAACCATATTTGAGGAGTATATAAGTGGGTATATGATGGTAAGTGGTTAGGTGATTGTTATATGAGGCTATGTGTGAAATTGTAGATTTGCCACTATGTGACTTGTGTCTTTGTGACTGTGCATGGCCATGTTTGCCAGTGCATGTAATACTGTGAGGCTGTATGATAATATGTAAAGCTGTGACTATGGGTCTTTATGACTGTGTGTGACCAGGCTTTCAGAAGCGTGATAGCATGATTGGATGTTTGAATTTTGTGTCCCCAAAGTTAAGTGAAACAGTGTGAATAACACCTGTGTCTCTGTGACTGAGTGAACCCCTTTGTGACTGGTCACGTATGAAACTGTGACACAGGGTAACAGACTCTCGGTGGCTATGAGAGGTCATGTGACTGTGGCATAGCAAAATTGGCACCATGTGTGGGTGGGAGTTCTGGGGGCTCTTGGCTGCCACTCCCTCTCTTGTCCTGACACCTATTTGCTGCATCCTTCCCTACACGACGGTCTTTCATAGCTCTCTTCTACCCACAGGCTGGTCACCCAGCTCGTCAAACTGCCATCTCTACTCTGCTCTGCTTTCTCCCTGACTTCTCTATCATCTGAGACGTGCCACACACAGATCCCTGCCCAGCCAGGCCACACTCCTTCCCTTAGAATGTGTCGTCCCTGGGTGCAGAGGTCCCCTCACACCTCCCAGACTGAATCTTCTCACCTCAGGGTGACCATCATCTCCCCCAGGACCAAAGACAGAGGTGGGTTTAGGGACCCCAGGTGAAGGAAGAGGGACAATGCAGAAAGGCCTCACTTTCCTGAATTTTTTGCCTGGTGTCCTAAAGCTGTTCCTGTAACCTGAACTCTACATGCTGGCTGTGTGTGGGGTGTGTAGGTGTGGAAATAGAGGAGGATAGTACAGATTAGTGAGAAGCTGGGATTTTAAGAAGCAAAACTTTTATTCATGAAATATAATTTCATTATTTTCAGCTATATAAAACTGTAGAAAAGGAAGTCCAGATATCCTCAGGAACTGAAGAGAAAATGTGAAGAACACTTTAGGCTCAGCATCTCATTATGGCTATATAAATAACAGTGCAACCATGTACACAAACCATAGGCTTCTCGTGCCTGCCCCCAGCCTGGTTAAACTCCCTAGTAATGATGCCTGCTGACATACAAGAAATCAGTGTACTAACCGCAAAGAACTCTTGTCTATTAATGAAAACAGCGAGCCACAACACTGGGCCTGGCTTCCCATCTGACTGCTGGAGTAAAGGTTTCCCAGAAAGACAGTGTAGCCAGGAGAGGGGTTCAGGGGAACTCAATACCACAGGTACCTGCTAAGACATACAACTTTCCAGTCTCCTTTGGGATAATCAGTTGCTTAACATCCAGTTTCTCCCTTTCTGCAGGGATGCACCAGGGAAACCGGATCTTGGTTAAAAGTTTGTCCCTTGACCCTGGCCAGGGCCTTGAGCCTCATCCAGAAGGTCCCCAGCGACTTCGCTCAGACCCAGGCCCCCCCACTGAAACCCCCAGCCAGCGTCCTTCGCCACTGAAGCGGGCACCGGGCCCAAAGCCACAGGGTAAGTGGTTCCAGAGAGGGGATAAAGAAATGGCCCAGGAGAGGGGACAGAGGAGGGGAAAGGTTTGCCAGTGGCCGAGGAGAAGGCTTGTTAGAAGGACAGGAAGCACCACAGTCTAGGAGCAGAGGGCTGTGGCCTGAAGCTAATGAGCACATACTGGCATCTCACCTTGGGCCAGTTCTGTGCCTGTCTCAGGCAAAGGTGCAGACCGGGGGTTTGTGGAGGGGCTTGTGGCCTGGCTGCAACAGCCAACTTCAAACTCAGCCTATTGGGATCTCCCCTCTTTATCCCATCCATCTCTCTAGTCCCCCCGAAGCCCAGCTACCTGCAGATGCCCCGGATGCCCCCACCACCTGAGCCCATCCCACCCCCACCATCACGCCCACTGCCTGCAGACCCCCGAGTAGCCAAGGGCCTGGCCTCCAGGGCAGAGGCCAGCCCCAGTTCTGCAGCAGTATCCTCACTGATTGAGAAATTTGAAAGGTGAGTCCAGCTCCCGGGGGACCCTGTGGGGGGAGGGTGGGCCTGGAATAGAAAGGACAGTTGTAAGACAGGCCTCTCAGTCAAGCTCATGCCCTGCCTCCATGTGTGTCTACCACCCACCTCAGAGAGCCTGTGATTGTTGCCTCGGATAGGCCAGCCCCTGGCCCCAGCCCAAGTCCCACAGAGCCAGCCATGTTGCCACAGCCACCCCCACAGCCACCAGTGCCCCAGCTCCCTGAGGGCGAGGCATCCCGCTGCCTGTTCCTGCTGGCTCCCGGGCCCCGGGATGGCGAGAAGGTACCCAATCGGGACAGCGGCATTGACAGCATCAGCTCACCATCCAACAGCGAGGAGACCTGCTTCATCAGTGATGACGGGCCCCCTAGCCATGGCCTCTGCCCTGGGCCCCCTGCCCTGGCCAGTGTCCCTGTTGCCTTGGCCGACCCCCACCGGCCCAGCTCCCAGGAGGTTGATAGTGACCTGGAGGAGGAGGACGACGAGGAGGAGGATGAGAAGGACAGAGAAGTCCCAGCACCCCTGATGGAGAGACAGGAGTCCGTGGAGGTACTGACCCATGTTCACCAAGAGGCAGGACTGTGTGGAGAAACCAGAAGCCTGGCTTTTACACTTGGTTCTTTCCCCAGCTCAGTATTTCTCAAAACAGGGCATTGTTTCCACTTGGAATGTTTGGTTTCCCTGGTCCCCTGGTACTAAATATCAGTAGCAGACCTGTACCTTGTCCCTGCATCACTGTAACTACAAAAATGACCATTCACAGTTCCAAGTGCCCATGAGGAAAACTGTTGTACCCTTATCTGAGAACCACCAGTTGGGCCTCAGTTTTTCCATCTTAAAGATGGGCATTCTGGTTGGGGATCTTTAGTGTCCTGCTCCAGCTGGAGAATCCCCAGATTCAGTAGCTATGTTAGGTTGGGTGAGTCTCTGCTGCCCCACCATAACCTTAGTTTCCTTATTTGTAAAATGGAAAGTCTCACATCCAGAGAGATTTCCAGACAGCCGGCCTCTGGAAGGGCACAAGAACTTAGAGCCCCCTAGGAGCCTGAGGCTGTGGGACAAAAGCTCTCCACAGCAGGAATCCCTTTCTGTGCCCCAGCAGCCTAACACTGCTTCTGAGGCATCCTTGCACTTAATTAGGTCGTAGCCAGAATACCTGTGTCACCAGAACCCAGCTCAGATGTGGGGGCCAAGGTCTGGGACTCAGCAAATATGTGTCCAGTAAACAGGCAAGAAGGGCAACAGGCAATGAGTTTTATACATTTTTATTCTTTTGGGTTTTCCTCACGCCCCAGGTACTCAGCAAGCCTTTACTGACAATGAACTGAGTGGGTGAATAATTTATAGTCTACTTAATCCATAGTCTGCTATGTTTCACTTACATTAAATCATTTAGTTGACTAAATTACAAATGGACTTAGGTCCTATTATTACCTGTATATGTAGATGGAGAGACTTAAATACAGAGCATTTATACAACTTATTCAAGCTAGTAAATGGCAGAGCTACAATTTGAACCTAGCTGACTTTCTAGCCCACACCTTACCCACTACACTATGCAGAGTGAATAGAGGGAGCAGGTGGCCTGGTGAATGAGTGGCTGAATGAGAAGTACACAGTATCAGAATTGAGGGGTGGCCTTTATGACACACAGGGGAGTTGGAGTGAAGCTGTGGGGCTTATGGCTTCAGGGATGGGAGGTACAGTTATCTTTAAGTGGCATTAGGTATAGAGCAGCATTTATGGTATTTTGAGAATTCTAGGGGTTTGGGTGAAGGTTAGAGTACAGGATGATAGACCAGCAGTTGCCTCTTCTCTCTTCAGTTGACTGTGCAGCAGAAGGTGTTCCACATTGCCAATGAACTCCTGCAAACTGAGAAGGCTTACGTTTCCAGGCTCCATCTCCTGGATCAGGTGAATGGTCCTGCAGGGGCACCAGGGCACCAGGATCTGGTAGGTGGGTGCCAAAGAGGAAGTGAGAGGGCCTGAGCCTAACTCTATCAGTGAGGCCAGAATCTAGAGGTGGTAAGGCTCCTCTCTGACCTTGATCCCCATCCTGTCCCCCTGAAGCCAACTCTGATTCATCACCCCAAGCTTGATCTTTGTATCAACCCTCATTCCTAAACCCTAACTACAACTCTAATCCAGATCCTGAATTAACCTGGCTGTGAACCAGACTCTGACCCTCATTCTAAACCTGGCCCTATTCCTGACCCCCAAATCCACTAGAATCCCTAGTGGTAGGAATTTTTGTCTGTTCACTGCCTGACATACAGTAGGCACTCAAAAGTATTTGTTAAATGAATGGATCTAATTCCAACCTTGTCTCTGACCCTGAGTCTAATTCTGACCTTGACCTTGATCCTGACTTATTGTTGCAATGTCTACCTCCAGATCCTAACCTTGACAACCTGAAATCAACCCCACACACAAGCCTCACTCCATTCCCTCACTCCTCAGTATCAAGATCAGTGCTGATCCCAAAGCTCCATAGAGCTGCCCACAAACACTGCCCTCATGTGCAAGCTGCTCCTTTCCCAGCCAAGCCCCAGGCCCCACTGGGCTGAGCACACATGCCCTGCCCCACAGGTGTTCTGCGCTCGGCTGCTAGAAGAAGCTCGGAACCGCAGTTCCTTCCCAGCTGACGTCGTCCACGGCATCTTCTCTAACATCTGCTCCATCTATTGCTTCCACCAGCAGTTCCTGCTGCCTGAGCTAGAGAAGCGCATGGAGGAATGGTGAGGGGCCCCAGATCTAGGCTGCCCACCTTCCTGTCCACTTGCCTGCTGAGCCCAGGCCCAATGTGTGCACTAGAGTTTGTTCCTCCCTGCCCTCTCCCCTCATCGCCTTTCACAAAAAAAATCAGGCCTGAACTCTACTTTCCAGGCCCTCTCAATCTAGAATGAAATAAGATCAGGACTCAGAAAATTACAACAGAATAGCAAAGCCCTAAAAAGTATAAGGTTAGGAGCCAAATTGGTTGGGATCAAATTCCAATTCTGCCACTTGCTAAATTTGTAATGTTAAGCAAGTTTCTTAAGTTACTGTGCTTTAGTTTCCTCAGTTGTGAAATGAGGGTAATAATAATGGCCTACCTTGTAGGGTTATTTTAAGGACTGAATGAGTTGATACATGTAGAGAGCTTAAAATAGTACCCAGTATATAGTTAAGTGCTAAGTTTTGAACTGTGGTGTTAGAGAAGACTCTTGAGAGTCCCTTGAACTGCAAGGAGATCCAACCAGTCCATCCTAAAGGAGATCAGTCCTGAGTGTTCATTGGAAGGACTGATGTTGAAGCTGAAACTCCAATACTTTGGCCACCTGATGCGAAGAACTGACTCATTTGAAAAGACCCTGATGCTGGGAAAGATTGAAGGCAGGAGGAGAAGGGGATGACAAAGGATAAGATGGTTGGATGGCATCACCAACTCAATGGACATGAGTTTGGGTGAACTCCGGGAGTTGGTGATGGACAGGGAGGCCTGGCGTGCTGCGATTCATGGGGTCACAAAGAGTCAGACACGACTAAGTGACTGAACTGAACTGAAGTGAATGTGAGCCATTTTTAAATCAGTGCTATGATTGTTGTTGTTGTTATTCCCTGGTGGCTCAGATGGTAAAGAATCTGCCTGCAATTCAGGATACCTGGGTTCGATCCCTGTGTCAGGAAGATCCCCTGGAGAAGGGAATGGCTACCCACTCCAGTATTCTTGTCTGAACAATTCAATGGACAGAGGACTGGTGGGCTATAGTTCATGGGGTCACAAACATTTGGACATGACTGAGCAGCCAGTACTTTCACTTTCACATCAGTACTATGACAGAGCTGAGGATGGGAGGCTGTGGGAATCAAAGGGACCAAAACTAGCCTAGGGGTTAACAAAGGATTCAGGGAAGAGATGAGATCTGAGCTGAGTCCTGGGGTAGAAAGGCAAAGTTCATAGGCAGTCTCCTGGCTTCCAGGCTCTCCTCTTCCAATTCGTCCTTTAATGTCTATATCACCTTCCACAATGGTGTTTCTGAACAACAGTCAGAACAGACCATTTTACTTCCTGATTAAATCATCTCCATGCTCCCCACACCCACAGGATAAAGTGCGTCTTCATGCTACATGAAGTCACTTCCTACATCTCCCCAACTACTGTGACCACTGAGGGCTGAACCAAGGCCACTTCTTGTTGTCTCCCCCAGCAGACTGTGACCAATGAAGGTTTGGTCCTATGTGTCCTCCAATAGACTGACTCTTGAGGAGTGCAACCAGGTCTGGTTACTTTGACTCCCCTACCAGACCATGACCCTCTCGGGGATCAGTTAAGTGTGGCTTATTTGTGTCACCAGAATAACTCAGTACAAGTCTGGGCACAGAATCAATAGGCAGTGTATGAAGTGGCCCTTTCAGGTATCCCAGGACATGTCATCCCTTGTGCTCAGGGCAGGGCAGAGTTGGGGTGGGTGGGCCCAGGCTGTGGTCTTAGGTCACGCTGAGCCTTTCAGCCTACTTATTCTATAATATAAGCAGCATTTCCAAAGGAACAGACTGGTTGAGAAGTAGGTTTCCAGGACTGGGATAAGAATAGCCTGTAGAGTGGGGGCACTGTGTGGGACAAGGATCAGCAGGACCAGGTCAGGCCCTGTTTCCACCCCAGGGACCGCTACCCACGCATCGGAGACATCCTGCAGAAGCTGGCACCCTTCCTCAAAATGTATGGCGAGTATGTGAAGAACTTTGACCGAGCTGTGGAGCTAGTCAACACCTGGACAGAGCGTTCCACCCAGTTTAAAGTGATCATCCATGAGGTGCAGGTAAGCAGTGAAGCTGGATGGGACCAGCTGAGATGGACAGGTCTGTGGGGACCTGGTCAGGGGTTTTTGGCCAGACCTGAACCTTCCTGCTTCTGCCTGTCACAGAAGGAGGAAGCCTGTGGCAACCTGACATTGCAGCACCACATGCTGGAGCCCGTGCAGCGCATCCCCCGTTATGAGCTGCTTCTCAAGGACTATCTGTTAAAGCTGCCCCATGGCTCCCCGGACAGCAAGGACGCCCAAAGTGAGTGCATACAACTGGGCCCTCCTCCCCACCCTACCCCTGCCAAAGACAACTAACAGGGTCAGCCTTCCATTGCCATGTAATTGAGATCTCAGAGTAGAACCTCCAAACTGAAAGGCCCACCTTAAGTGTCTGGAATGAGACCCCAGGATGAACCTCCAGGTTGAGGTCTCTGCCTGAGCACCTAGACAGGACATTTACAAGTCCCCCAGCCTGAAGTTTCCAACTGGAACTCCAGAGTTTGATGGGTGTACTCAGAAAGATCCCCTAAAGGGATGTCTTCCCTAGGTTAAGACCCCAAGGCTGACCCCTTGACTGGTTCTCAAATGAAGTTGTCCCCAGTGCAAAATGAAGCTGAGCTTAAACCCTCAGGGACTGAGCCAACGGGCTAAGAGCCCAGACTGACTCTCTCAGGCCAAGTTTTCTTTACTGAATCTCCACTGCTGAGCTCCCCAGAAAGAGACTTGTCTCATCAAGTCCCTGACTTTCCATTCTCCACATTTAGAGCTTCATTCCATACCCACCAGTCACTACCCAGAATGACCCTCCCAAAAGAGCCTCCAAGTCTGATCAGAACCCCATAAAATCACCTCCCTAGAACTGAGTACCCCAGACTGGACTCCGTATTTTCTGCCTCCCAGATTTGGATCTCTAGGCTAAAATACCACCTCCCTAGACAAGTACTCACACACTGAACCACTAGCAAGGGTTTCATTCTGATTCTTTCAATATGAGACCCACTTCTCAGGGTTACACCCCAAGAGTGCTCCCCAGAGTCTCCCCAGCTTTCTCTCCCCAGACTGTTATTCCCATTTATTCCTTCATTAACATAATAGATCATTCCTTCATCTATTTACTGAGTACCTTGGTGCTCTGTGCATTGTCCTAGGCACAGTGGATATGGAAGGTGAACAAGACAGACAAGGCCCTTGATCTCAGGGAGTGTGTATTCTAGTCAGGGAGACAGACAGTAGACAAAAGTCATAAATACACAGGAGAACATTAGATAGGTGCTTTGTGTGATTCACAGAATGAGAGGGTGATGTGACAGTGACTGGGGGGGAGCAACTTTAGACTGGGTGACCTCTCAGAAGAGAGGATATTTGAATCAAATATGAATAAGAAGAAGAGGAGAGCCATGTGCTGAGTAGGGAGGAGCATGTCCCAGGCAGAAGCAATAGCAGGTACAGAGTTCCTAAAATCAGCCCTCAGATTGAGTTCACCTAACTTAGTTTCCTGTTTTATACCAATCTCAGCCCTATATGAGTCCCTAGAATAAACTTCAGAGCTTGAGTTTGGCCAGCTGAACTCCCCACACTGAGACCAAAGATGAGCCTCTCAGAAAGAACTTCCCAGTCCAGTATTCTGAGCTGCTCAGAATGAGAATCTCTGAAGGACAGCCAGCCTGCGATGTGCTCACTAGGCTCCCCAGCCCAAGATCTTAAGTTGACCTCCCTATTTTTTTTTAACCCCTCAAACTAAAATCCCCAGGTTCAGTTCAGTTCAGTTCAGTCACTCAGTCGTGTCCGACTCTTTGCGACCCCATGAATCACAGCACGCCAGGCCTCCCTGTCCATCACCAACTCCCGGAGTTCACTCAGACTCACGTCCATCGAATCAGTGATGCCATCCAGCCATCTCATCCTCTGTCGTCCCCTTCTCCTCCTGCCCCCAATCCCTCCCAGCGTCAGAGTCTTTTCCAGTGAGTCAACTCTTCGCATGAGGTGGCCAAAGTACTGGAGTTTCAGCTTCAGCATCATTCCTTCCAAAGAAATCCCAGGGCTGATCTCCTTCAGAATGGACAGGTTGGATCTCCTTGCAGTCCAAGGGACTCTCAAGAGTCTTCTCCAGCACCACAGTTCAAAAGCATCAATTGTTCGGCGCTCAGCCTTCTTCACAGTCCAACTCTTACATCCATACATGACCACTGGAAAAACCATAGCCTTGACTAGACGGACCTTAGTCGGCAAAGTAATGTCTCTGCTTTTGAATATGCTGTCTAGGTTGGTCATAACTTTTCTTCCAAGGAGTAAGCATCTTTTAATTTCATGGCTGCAGTCACCATCTGCAGTGATTTTGGAGCCCCCAAAAATAAAGTCTGACACTGTTTCTACTGTTTCCCCATCTATTTCCCATGAAGTGATGGGACCGGATGCCATGATCTTCGTTTTCTGAATGTTGAGCTTTAAGCCAACTTTTTCACTCTCCTCTTTTACTTTCATCAAGAGGCTTTTTAGTTGCTCTTCACTTTCTGCCATAAGGTAGAGCCCCAGAAAGTACCTCCAGATCTGAGCCCCAGTGAGTCATATCTCTGGTTCCACAGTAACTCTCCTACTTTATATTTCCCAGACTGAACTCTGGAGCCTGGACCCTAGACTGAGTTCCCCAAACCAGGCCAGCTGGAACTCCTGGCCTGAGCAGCACCCCCTGAGCCCAAGACTGAACTCTAACCAAGATCCTAGACTGCCCAGCCCAGGCCAGGCCCCATCAGAGCTTCCAGATCAAACTACCAAGCTCCTAGACAAAGCTCCCCAAACCACACTCCCTAGCCTGAACCCCCAAAAGAAATCCTGGACTGAAATCCCCACAGTGAATCACCAGACAGAGCCTGTACCCACTGGACCCCTGGAAAAGCCCATCTATACCCCTACACAGGACACCTCCAGACGGAGATCCTGATAGCGAAGTAGTCTGAGCCCAGTGGCCTCTACAGGCCTGAGCTTATATGACCACAGTTTGCCAGAGTCTTCTTCCGCCCCCTTTCCTGGGCACTGCCCACCTCCACGACCCAGCATACACCATGCAGAATTTGTGGAAGAAAGGGCAGCTCTGATGTCAGCTCTGCTGCCTCCTGGGGCACACAGCCTAGGGTTGCACCTCTTCTCTCTGATTCAGTTTCCTCATTGGACAAACAAGGCACATAAGGTTGTTATGAGGGTTGAAGAATGCTAGGCAAAGCATCTATTCAGGAGCCCAGGGAAAGGTGGTAGAACCTTTTCCCCATCCTAGGGAGCTCCTAGTCTGCTGAGGGATGCAGATAGGTAAATACATGATGAATACATAGTGTGACTAGCGGGACAGAAGGAAGCAAAGGGGAAGGTGGGAACCCAGACAGTGTCCTAACCCAGCCTGGGTACTCAGAGAAGGCTTTTTGGAAGAGATGAGCTGAATCCAGAAGACTGAGTTGGCCAGATGAAGCAAGACAGGACATGTTTAGCGAGGTGCAAGTGGAGAAGGCTGGAGAGGTCAACAGACGACCCTGTTGACCAAGGGCTTAAAATGCCAGGCTAAAGGACTGGGTCTTTACCCTGCAGGCATAGGAGAACAACTGACAGATTTGAACAGAGGAGTGACAGACAGCAAGCTGTGTGTAAAAACGCGCCCTCTGACAGCTAGGGTAGAAAAGGGCTGGGAGCTTGGAGACTGGCACCTGAAAGGCCTGAACTGGGTTAGGGATCACAGATCTTGAGCACCAAGACTTGGTCATTGAGAGACAGCTTCCTGGGAAAATAACACTTGCTTGGCCAACCATGTGGACTCTCTTCAGAAGCACCTGTGCATAGTTTCTGAATGGGAAAATCCAGCACCATGCAAACAAGAGTGGGGTACAGTGCAGCTGGGCCTCAAGCATGGACAAGATTCATTAGTGTGTGGAGATGCATAGGGATTTATTTCGTATTTTTTTCTGATACCTAGTCACAATAGGAAGTATGGAAATACAGGAAAGCTGAAAGAGGCAAGGAAGAAAATCATCTATGATACAAAACTCCAGAGAATAAGAGTGAGGAACACTTTGACATAATTTCTTACTGGTATTTTTTATACACATGTATTTGTGGCATTGAAATCATGTCATATACACAAGTTTGTATCCTTTCCTTTTTCTAAAATATCCTGAGAATTTCACAGATCATGAAAAATCCTACAAAAGCATCATTTGCAAAGGTTGTTTAGTATTGTGTTATACGAATGCACATTACTCTCTTTAACTGAACCCCTACAGTTGTATTATTTCTGGTTTGACATTATTGTAAACACCACTGCAACAAAAGTGTATTTGTACACAGAACACGTATTTTCTTAGTATAGATTCCTATCATCAGAATTATTGAGGCAAAGAATAGAACTGTCTCTGTTTCTTTATATGACTTGTTTTCTGATTATAAAAGGTAATATGTATTCTTTGTCAAAAAATTGGAAAAAGAAGACAGTGAAATCACCCATAGTCCCATCATCATCCAGAGACAACTTTTTTTTAATTTATTTATTTTAATTGGAGGCTAATTACTTTACAATATTGTAGTGGTTTGTGCCATACATTGACATGAATCAGCCATGGGTGTATATGTGTTCCCTATCCTGAACCCCCCTCCCACCTCCCTCCCCATCCCATCCCTCCGGGTCATCCCAGTGCACCAGCCCTGAGCAGCCCGTCTCATGCATCGAACCTGGACTGGAGATCTGTTTCCCATATGATAATATACATGTTTTAATGTTATTCTCTCAAATCATCCCACCCTCGCCTTCTCCCACAGAGTCCAAAAGACTGTTCTATACATCTGTGTCTCTTTTGCTGCAGAGACAACTTTTTTAAAAAAAAATTATTTATTTTTGGCTGCACTGCGTCTTCCTTGCTGCAGGAGGGCTTTCTCTAGTGGTGAACAGGAGCTACTCTCTAGCTGCAGTGTTCAGGTTTCTAGTTACAGTGGCTTTTCTTGTTGCATAGCATGGGCTCTAGGTGCGTGGGCTTTAGTAGTTGCAGCTAACCGCTCTAGAGCACAAGCTCTATAGTATGGCACACGGACTTAGTTGTCCTGTGACATGAGATCTTCTCGGAACAGGGATCAAACCCATAAAACCCTGCATTGGCAGGCAGATTCTTTACCACTGAGCCATCAGAGAAGCTCCTGAGACAATTTGTTAAACATGGGTATATGTCCTTCCAGTTACAGGTGTAACTATTACTGTTATTTTGTTAGTGGTAATAATAATCTTAAGCTTGCATTTTATTGGCTGCCAGCTATTTCATGTCCTGTGGTTCTGCTACTACTGTGGCATTAATCGAGTCATTTTCTGATTTTAAGTGATGTTGCTATGGACATCTTTGAGGCTGGCACTTTCTGGAATGGGGAGGGTGTGGCCAGACCAGGAGGAGGTATTCAGGGAGCAGAGAAGCTCCCAAAGCCTTTTTTCTGCTGGCCCCTATCTGACCTCCCACTCTGTCTACAGAGTCTCTGGAGCTGATAGCCACAGCAGCAGAGCACTCTAATGCTGCCATCCGCAAAATGGTGAGTGGCCCCTCTAGCCCCTGCCTTTCCTTGGCCAGCCACCTATCTCCATCCCGGGGAGTGGGAGGCTTGCAACCTGTGGACATCTGAGAGGAGGCCGGAACCTCAAACCTTGCCTTTTACTCACTACCAGGAGCGAATGCACAAGCTGCTGAAGGTGTACGAGTTGCTAGGAGGTGAGGAAGACATTGTCAGCCCCACCAAAGAGCTCATAAAAGAAGGCCACATCCTTAAGCTGTCAGCAAAGAATGGGACCACTCAAGACCGATACCTCATACTAGTAAGTGCCAGGGGTAGGGGTGCAAGTGGGCCATACCACCCCCACCCCGCCATGCCACATTGACCCAGTACTCACTCAAGGCTGTACTTCCTGCTCTCCATTCCTTCCTCTACTAATGCATTGCATTTTTACTACCTATACTGGGCATTTTTTTCTCAACTTTACAGATTATGTAACTAAGACTTAGAGAGAACTGACTTGCCCAAGGCCACCCAACTAGGAAGTGACTCCCATGCCTAGGCTCTTTGCTTGCAACCTTTGTGCCCAATCTGGTCTGTTTTTTCTATCTATTGCTTTGAGTCCCCAGCAGTAAAGCTTCAGGAGTCCTATAAGGGAAGGCAGCTGAGCCATAGCCCTTGTGGGGCCTCCACACATACATCCAAAACCTTTTCCTTCCTAGTTCAACGACCGCCTCCTTTACTGTGTGCCCAGGCTGCGGCTCCTTGGCCAGAAGTTTAGCGTGCGGGCACGCATTGATGTAGACGGCATGGAGGTGAGCACCAGGAGGTGGGAAGGGGGACCTAGAGTGGGACCTTGGTGCTGGAACAAAGATGTTCTGACTCTGACCCCCAAGTGTGTGCATGTGTGCAGATGGCAAGGGCCCTGTGGAGGTCAGTAGGTGAGCTCAGTAGTTCACCAAGCCCTTTTCTGTCTCCATTCAGCTGAAGGAAAGTTCCAACCTCAATCTGCCTCGGACCTTCCTGGTGTCAGGAAAGCAGCGCTCCCTGGAGCTCCAGGCCAGGTACTTGCCCTTGCCTATATCTTCTTTCCAGCCTCCTGTTGCCTTCAGATATGCTGAGGCATTCTAGACCTTGTGCCAGGGGACTGGCTACTCCCTAGAGGAGAGAGTATTCCAGAGAAAGGATGGGTCCCTTTCCCCAAAGACGCTTGCTCTTCTGATGGGTTTTGTTAGAGGAGAGGGAAGAATGAGATAGTAATCCAAACATGAGTAACAGTAGCACAAATAGTTTATTGTGGATTCAGAGATTTAAGAGAAATAACAACCAAATGCAGTGCCTGGTCCATGATAGGAGTCTTATTTGAGAAAAACAGCCCTAAGAGACATTTTCAAGACAGCAGGGAAAATCCTAAACATGAACTGGGCATTAGCTACCAGGGCATTATTGCTAACTTTCTCAGGTATGATAATGGTATATGAGGATCTAGGGGAATGGCCTTTTTTTTGGTGATGCATGATGATGATTTAGTATCATGATATCTGTAACTTATTTTTAAATGATTTATATCAGCCTGTATATATATATATATATATATACACACATATGTATAAGATATAGCAAAATATTTTTTAAATTTGCATCTATGTAGTGAATATATATTTAATGTACTTGTGTTATCCTATCTACTTTTCTGTATGCTTGAAATTTTTCATAATAAAAAATCTTTACAGAACAAATTTTAAAATAATGTCCAGCCATTTAACAAAGGGGCCTTCATATCCATTCTCTACTTGAATGATTATAATAATAGTTCACATTTAATGAAGACTTGCTCTTGTGCCAGAGGCACAGTTTTAAGTTAATTTTAACTTAAGTTTAAATTTAATAGCTGAACTCTCAAAACCCTTGAAGTAGCCTCTGTTACTATCAGCCCCATTTTACAGATGAGGAAACTGAGGCACAGAAGAGTTATACACCTTTCCCAAGATCCCACAGCTAGAAAGAAGCAGAGCTGGAATTGGTGATAGGGTATCGAGGCCATGGTCAGGGCCAGAGAGTGAATGCATGTGGGTAGATGATCTACTTCTGAGAGGCTGCAAAGAATTAAGAAATCAGAGTCAGAACTCTCTTTGCTGGGACTGCATGGAGGCAGGATAGAGAGATGAATGTGGGCTAGAGGGTGTCCTGGAAGATGAGAGAAGGGAGTTGGGTTTGATGCTCTGAGAGACTAAGCATCTCAGAGGCCTGAAGCCAGGAAAGGGAGAACAGAAGTGACAACAGGCACAGCCGGGGAGGGCAGATGTGGGGCCCAGTCAGGGTTTAGCAGAGCCTAAGTGACTGGGACAGGTCATCAGCTAGGATGGGAAGGAGGGGGCTGCAGAGGGATGCTGGGCCCAGAAGGGGGCACCGAGCAGTATAGGGTTTTCTCCTAGTAGCAGAGGGAAGGCATGGAAAGTTTGCTTTGCAGTTGCTTTTTTGCCCTTTAAAAAGTTGTTTTTAATGAAAATTTTCAAATAACCAGAAAAGTAGAAATGCAAACACTCATATGCCCACCACTTAGCTGATTTTCAACTTTGGTGACATAGGAGTCAACTGAGGAGCTTTAAAAAATACTGATGTCTGGGACCCACCCCTGTAAACTTTGGTTTAATTTGTCTGGGGTATAGCCTGAAGATGGGGAGTTTCAAAAGCTCCCCAAGTGATTTTAATGTTATGTGCACCAGGGCCTGGAGAATTCATGGACTACAGTCCATGGGGTTGCAAAGAGTTAGATACCACTGAGAGACTTTCACTTTCACTTTGCTCTGCCAGCAGAAACAAAGAAGGTAATGTTGCTCGTATGATTCAACCTAGCACCAGGGTTTAGAATCACTGACTTAGGAATCAGTATATATTTTTGCCATATAAATATTTTGCTGAACCATTTTAAAGTAAATTATAGACATGACTCTTCACCCCTATATACTTAAGTATGCACTGCCAAAAACACTGTTGTGGCTCTTAAACATCAAAAGCAATATTGTTTAGTGCAAAGAAGTTAGAAAATATAGAAAATTAAAAAGAATTTGTAAAAAAGAATACAATCAGAATAAAGTAAAATCCCTTAGAACCGTACCACCCAGAGACAGTCAGTGCTGATGTGCTGGCAGAAACTCTTTCTGACTTCTCCTCTATTTGCATATGTATACACACACAGAAACACACAATGTTTCCTTTCCATATTTTATTATGAGTATTTTGCAAAATACTGGAAAGCTTAAATACAGTGAACACCCAAGCTCACCATGTAGATTCAAGTGTTAATATTGTGCTATATTTACTTTATCATAAATCTATCATTTCATCCACCTACCAATTCATCTGATTTTTTTCATGCATTTCACCAAGTAAGTTGCAGATATCATACACCTCACCCCTAAAGACTTTGGCATTCATATCGTTAACTAGCATTCAATATTTGTTTAAGATCTCCTCCTTTTTCTTGAGGCAAATTTTCAGAGTGAAATGCACAGGTCTTAAGTGTACCACTGATGAGTTCTGACAAATGTAAACACTCATGGCACATGTGTTTTTAAACAAAAAGGTTTATTTTGTATATGTTGTTTTGAGTTAACATATTATAAATAGCTTTATCACTTATGTTGTGTAGAAGTAGTGATATATACCATTTCTTTTTTTAAAATCTAAGCCCCTGTTGTTGGACACATAGATTGCTTCTAATTTTTCATGACAATAGAACAGCATTGCAGTGGATATTCTTGTAGCTAAATATTGACTCACATCCTTGATTTTTCATGAAATGATCCTAAGGATACAGTCGTATTTTCATGTTAGAAAAATACTTTTGATGTCTGGAGTCATCAACAAAGGCTTCCTTTGTGGCTCAGCAGGTAAAGAATCCGCCTGCAATGCGGGAGACCTGGGTTCAATCCCTGGCTTGGGAAGATTCCCTGGAGAAGGGAAAGGCTGCCCACTCCAGTATTCTGGCCTGGAGAATTCCATGGACTGTATAGGTCCACAGGTCACAAAGAGTCTGACATGATTGAGTGGCTTTCACTGGAGTGTAACTGTGGAAGGAGATTAGAGGAGGCCAGGCAGGAGTCAGCCAAGAGGCTGGCTCCTACTCCTAGTGAGCTGTTGATGGGCCTGCACCAGGGCAGACAGGAGAGTTGAGGAAGGAAGGCAAAGGGAAGGGGCAACACACTGACTGAGCACCTAGTGTATCAGGGATTGTGCTGGGCACTTTATACATCACCTCAGTTACTGCTTTGATAGCTCAGTTGGTAAAGAATCTGCCTGCAGTGCAGGAGACCCCAGTTCGATTCCTGGGTCAGGAAGATCCCCTAGAGAAGGGAAATTCTCCAGTATTCTGGCCTGGAGAATTCCATGGACTGTATAGTCCATGGGGGTCACAAAGAGTCGGACACAACTGAGCAACTTTCACTTTCCAGTTACTGCTCAGAACAACCCAGGCCGATAATTATCATCCATTCTTACAAGTGAAGAAAAATAAACTGCCCTCCTTTCTCAAACTTGACATTCCAGCACAAACAGGGAACTATTCATGGTTTCCTGTACATTCTATATGCTAATTCACACACTTCAACCTAATCCCCTCTACTTGAGGGCTAGCACCTCCTTGAGGAAACCATCTTAAGCAGCCCCCACCCAAACTCCAGGATGGGACAGGTTTCCTGGGCTCCTCAGCCCCATTTTCCCTCTGTCATAGCACTGATTCCCCTGTATTGTCCATGTCTGCCCCCATGAGCTCCTTCCTTGATGGTAGGGTCTGCTCTGAGGCCCAGGCTCCTAGCACAGGGTCTGGAAAGTATTAATAACTGTTCAATAGGTAAACTCAGGTTATATGACTTGCCTAAGGTCACATAAGTGGTAAGTGAAGGAGCAAGAAGGTCAAACTCAGATCTTTCCAACTCCAAAACATCTGCTCTTTACCACTCCAGTTGCTTTTGGTTGGCCTGCCTAACCCAACATCTTTCTTTCCCCCTGCCCCCACCACCTTCCCTACCCAAGGACTGAGGAAGAGAAGAAAGACTGGGTCCAGGTAACATCTAAGAAGGCTTTGTGGTAGGGGGCTGGAAGAGTATTAACAGGTCTTCTCGGGGTGGGGGGCTCAACCCTAATATTCACATCTGACCATAATTGGCCTGGACATCTGCCTTCCAATAAATTTTACCATCCCCATTTTACAAATAAGCAAACTGAGGTCCAGAGGTTAAGCAGAAACTACCCAGTTCTTTAGAAAGCTGGCTCCTCTGAAGGTGTAACCTCAGTGAGTTAAGCCCTGTAAAACATTTAATCCCAGACATTTGTCAGGAAGGCCGCCTGTGGTTTTTCAGCCACTGATCTCCTCCCCCCATTTCACAAATATAAGAACTGAGACCTAGATTTTGGGAAGGGACTTACCCAAGATCATACATCTAGCAAGGTATAGAGCTGAGTCTAGAATCTAACTTTTCTGACTCCAAGCTAGTTTATAGGAAAGTGAGGTAAGGGTGGAAACAGATAGTTGGGTTTTGACCTCTTATTTCTTACACCTCTCCCAGGCCATCAACTCTACCCTCCTGAAGCATGAACAGACGCTGGAGACCTTCAAGCTGTTAAACTCCACAAACAGGGAAGATGAAGACACACCCCCCAACTCTCCGGTAAGAGTCCACATCCCCTCCTTCTGCACCAGGATCCCCTCCAGGCCTCCAGGTGCCCACCTTACCTTGAGATACTCCTCTCCTCTTCCCAGAGAGGCAGTAGATGACTACAGAAGCACAGGCTTCTGTTGGTAGGGTCATAGAGAAATTACTGGGGAAACCAATACACAGAAAGTATTGGTACAAGTGACAGGTCTTCAATAGCACAGTGAAGTAGAGCAGAGCCAGGACTCAAAGGCAGGTCTTCTGAATCTGTCTGCTGCCTACCAATGATGATCCAAGCCTGGGCAAGGGCTGGACGGACTGGGCTGGGGAGTCTGAGTTTGACTCTCTGACTGGAGACCTGGCCCTCTCTCCAGAATGTGGATCTTGGAAAGCGGGCACCTACGCCCATCCGAGAAAAGGAAGTCACCATGTGCATGCGCTGCCAGGAGCCCTTCAATTCCATCACGAAACGCAGGCACCACTGCAAGGCCTGTGGACATGTAAGTGTTGAGAGGCAGGGGCAGAGCTATGGAGCAGACAGGCTGGCAACCCAAAGGCCCACTTCTAAGAGGGCACCCTCCAAGTGGGGGGAGGCTGTGAAGTCCACTGTGGGAGTTAGTACACTGAAGGAGAAGACCCACTGGAATCAGGTTGTTCTTACCCACTTGCCACCCCAGGTGGTTTGTGGGAAGTGCTCCGAGTTCCGGGCTCGCCTTGTCTATGACAACAACCGTTCCAACCGTGTGTGCACTGACTGCTATGTGGCCTTGCATGGGGTACCCGGGAGCAGCCCAGCCTGCAGCCAGCATACACCCCAGCGCCGGAGGTCCATCCTGGAGGTAAGAGCCAGGCCCCTCAACTAACCCTCAACTGACCACAGGGGCCCCAGCCACTCACACAGTGGTGACTAAGGCCTGGGCATCTCTGAAATTGTAATACCATGTGCATGTGCTGAACACGTGACCCAGGCTTCGAGTGAGTAAAATAAGTACAAAAGTGAATCAAAGAGTAATTTTTATTTAAGTGCTTTAGACGTTTATCTTCACAGTAACTTATCTATCAATGCTTTTCCTATTCTTGTTTTACAAAGGAGGAAACTGAGGCCCAGGGAGGTATATTTGCCCAAGTTACACAGTGAGTGGCAGAGCTGGGATTTTCTTTTAACTAACAAAATACCTTTTCTTATTACAATGGATATGTGCATTGAAGAAAGTTAGACATCATAACCAAACATAATAAAAATACCACATTCCTTTAACCCGGGGCTTCCCTGGTAACTCAGTGGTAAAGAATCCACCTGCCAATGCAGGAGACATGGGTTCAATCCCTGAGTTGGGAAGATCCCCTGGAGAAGGAAACGGCAAACCACTCCAATATTTTCACCTGGGAAATCCCATGGACAGAGGAGCATGGTGGGCTACAGTCCATGGGGTCGCAAGAGTCAGACATCACTTAGTGACTAAACTACTACTACGAATTCCTTCAACCCAGAGATTACCACCATTAATGCTTATACTTCCTATCTTTCTAGATATATGCACATATATAGACTTATGCTTTGTAACTAAATTGAGGTATTTGTTTAACACTTAAAGAAAGCTAACTCCATGCCAGGCACTCTTCTAAGCACTTTACATATAGTAACTAATTTAATTCTCAGAACAGCCCTATATGCTCTCCTTCCAAGTCAGGATTTCCATCTAGGGCTGGGAGTCTGAGCCTGACTACCTTACCCACCCACCCACCCAACCCCTTAACCAAAATGCTAAGTTGCTTCTCGCTGAGTGTAGGGAATGCATGTGATGGAAGACTGAAAAAAAGATGAAGTGTAAATGACTTGAGGAATAAATGAACTGATGGAAGAATGCCTGACTGACATTTAGGGGCCCCCCACTAAGAGTTACACACCCCTCCCACCAAGCCTTAGAGGCAGTAGCCATGGCCTGAATCCAGCAGATAAGCCTGGCTTTGAATTTCAACTCTTACTGGGTTGCTGTTGCTGCTGCTGCTGCTAAGTCACTTCAGTCATGTCCAACTCTGTGTGACCCCATAGACTGCAGCCCACCAGGCTCCCCCGTCCCAGGGATTCTCCAGGCAAGAACACTAGAGTGGGTTGCCATTTCCTTCTCCAATGCATGAAAGGAAAAGTGAAAGTGAAGTCGCTCAGTCATGTCTGACCCTTAGCGACCCCATGGACCACAGCCTACCAGGCTCCTCCGTCCATGGGATTTTCCAGGCAAGTACTGGAGTGGGGTGCCATTGCCTTCTCCCTCACTGGGTTGACAGTGGGCAAATCACTCCCGCCACCTGAGCTTCAGTACTCTCCTGGGACATGTGAATAGCAATCCCTATGCTGAGGGGGTGCTGGAGCCAAGGTAGGCCTCCTATCAATATTGATGCCCTTCATGTCTCTGGTCACAGAAACAGGCCTCAGTGGCTGCGGAGAACAGTGTCATCTGCAGCTTCCTACACTACATGGAGAAGGGTGGAAAAGGCTGGCACAAGGCATGGTTTGTGGTCCCTGAGAATGAACCCTTGGTGCTGTACATCTACGGAGCCCCTCAGGTATGCATCCTACTCCTGGTCAAAGGAGGCTAGCAAAGCCAGGCTACTCTCCTTTCCTCTCAGTCCTTCACCTCTCCTTGGCCTTGGAGGATAGCGTGAACCTAGGGGGAAATCAGAAGCCCCCACCCTTATGAGACAAAGACAGGCTCGAGACAAGGAATGATTATGGATCAACACATGTAAGGATAAGTGGGGTGAGTTATGGGGGGAGGAAGCTGAAGTGGAGATGAGATACTGCTTAATCCAATTTGGAGTGGGCAAGATGGAGAAGAGGGCAACAGCCCAAAGGCCTGAAAACATTATATGCTCTAAACTAGCCTAGCTGGCTTGGGGTGTGGAAGGAAAGAGGTATTTGAATCAGCCTGCAGTTCTAGCCCCAGTTCAGACATTTTCCTGTTGCTCAAACCATGTAAGGTTCTTGAGCAGGGAAAGAAAAAGAGGGGTTTAGAAGATGCAAAACCAGTGAGAAGCCCAACCCCAAGGTGACCCTAGCTCTGTCCGTTCCCCAGGATGTGAAAGCTCAGCGCAGCCTGCCCCTCATTGGCTTTGAGGTGGGGCCTCCTGAGGCTGGGGAGCGGCCTGACAGACGGCATGTCTTCAAGATCACCCAGAGCCATCTGAGCTGGTACTTCAGTCCTGAGACAGAGGAGCTACAGCGGCGCTGGATGGCTGTGCTTGGCCGGGCAGGCCGTGGGGACACGTTCTGCCCAGGGCCCACACTGTCTGAGGACAGGGAGATGGAAGAGGTGCCAGTGGCAGCTTTAGGAGCCACTGCTGAACCCTCCGAAGCCCCCCAGACCCGAGATAAGACCTAGAGGGTTTGTGGGTAACTGGGACGCCCTGCCCCACACTCTAGCTGCCCATGTCCAATTAAGGGCCCCAGCCCCCACCCTCCCAGCTCAGTCAATACTTGAACTCCCATCATGGGCACTTTCAATCCTGAATGCTGGGTCTCGGGTTTTTTTAATTCATCTTTTCACAAAACCTGGGCTTTTAAAAAAATATTCGTACAGTGTGGTTAATTTTTTTTAAACCCTGTCCCCCCAGGGAGGGTGGGGGCTATTGCTAGACCTGCCTGAATTAGGCCATTTTCCCCCAACCCCTCAATACCCTACAGATCCTGCCTCCACCCAAATCCCTCCAAAGCACCAGAGGCAGGAGATCTGGATTCAAGTGCCAGCTCTGCCACAGACCCCATGGCCCTGGCCCACCCCTGCCCCTTCAACTAGTGTCTTCATATGTATGATGCTATGTGGGGTGGTGACCAGACCCCTCCTGCCTCTCCCATGGCTTACAGCTTCTACCTGGCCCCCAGGGCTACCCAGTATTTTATCGTCTAGACCCATGGCAGGGCCACTGGGCAGGACAGGGGAACACGGGGGAGGACAAAGAAAACTCTGTTTTGTTTTTTAAAGAAAAATACAGTTTATTTCAAGCTTACGGAAACTTTCAGAGTGTGGCTGTGCTCCATTTGTCCATCTGTTTGTTTGTCCAAAGTAGCAGGTTGTTGGGGTAGGCCCAGAAACTGCTCCCTTGTTGAGCTCTGAAGCTCAGCTCCCAGAAGGATGCTTCCAAGACTACTCACAGGTCAAGCCACAAATTAAACAATAAGGTATTATTTATTGAGGTGACTTTGATGGGATGAGGTGTTTGAAAAGAGGTTGGAGGAGACAGAAAACAAAGCCCAGGTCCCCTGAGCTCACTGCGTAGACAAGGTCTTAGACAACCTGAAGGAACCTAGGGCCGGACCCTGGGCTGCAGGAAGGAAACATCCCTGGGAGGGTCAGGAGCACAGAGCTGCTCTGTGTGGGGGTGGGGGAGGGGCAGGTACCACAGCTTTCATATCTTCAACTAATCTCTCTTCTATTTGCAAGCTCATCTCACCACTCCTTACCCAGCAGGAATATTGCTTCTCCTGCTGGCTCTCTCCCTTCACACATTCACCTGCCTACTATCAACCAGCATTTAGCTTCTCCTGCAGTCATTCCCACACCCACTCATCCCTCCCTCTTCACACTGGTTGCACCCAAGAGGCACTTTGCTGGGAAATCAGGCCTCATCACTCAGGCCACCCCAAGTGCAAGGACCCTTGGGCTCTTCTTCCCCTGGAAGAAGCTGGACAAGGGAATGGGGAGAAGGTGGATATGGGATAACCAGTCCACAGGTCTGCAACCCTCCAACAAAAACTCTACAAACAAATCCCAAACAACTAGCATACAAGGACCCAGACCATTTCCAGCCCCATTCACTTCTTTCTCCGGACAATGGTCCAGCCATCCTCCACTATATCCTCCTCCTTAATAGTCTGGGAGTCTGGACCAGAAGGTTCAGGCTGGGGGCAGACCCCATCTGTAGCTGCCCCATCATTCGTAGCTGCAACCTAGAGGAGAAATACAAGAGAGAGCTAAATAAACCCCCAGCTATGGCCAATGGAGACCCAGGCTCTCCTAACTTTGCCAGGACTGGCCATGTGATCTTGGGAAAATTTCCTGCCCTTTATGGATAATACAACCACCACCACCCCCATCACTTCCCTGTGAAATTAGCTGATCTCCCATAAGACTGAAAATATCTACATCTCCACACCCAAGAGTTGCACCCCTTTCACCTCCATCTCCTCCACGCTGTTTGCATCATCGTCCTCATCAGTCTCTCCGGGTGTCGGCAGTGCAGTGGCTCTGACCTTGCACTTTCTTTGGGTGATGAGAGAGGCCATCTCCTTCAGAGCAGCCCTATCACCCCTCTGGAAGTGGTGGAACATGGTCTGCAGCTGCTGGCTCACCTACCAAGAAAACATTCAACCAGCTTCAATTTTCTAGAGAACCTACAATACAACCAGCTTGTGTTTGCAACAAGAATGGGGAGGGGTCTAGAATTTTCCAGAAGAGAATGGGGATCTTTCCTCCCCCAAGGAGTTCACTAATGAAGCAACCACATCTGAAGGGCTCATTAAGGGCTTGAAGTGTTGAAGGAGGCCCTCCTAGCACAGAAGGCACTAGAACTGGGTTTGAAAGACAGAAGACGTAAAAAGGAAAGGCAATCCTAGCAGGAGTAGTGATGTTAAACCAGAACATTTAGAAATGTACCTGCCTGGTGTGCCCCTGAGATGGAGGTGACAAACAAACCTGACTGAGAATGATACATGGAGAGAAATAATACAGGCAGGATTTGAAAGGCCTGGGAAGACTAGACTTTCCTTTAGGCAACAGGGGGTCATAGCAAGTTCTTGCACAGGACTCAAGAAAATGGTTACAGCCAAAAGTGTTAATCTAAAACAGACAGCTAGCGAGAAGAAAGGCTATAGGCAGGAAGATGGTAGTTGTATCCATGACATGCTCACCTGGGGCAGACTCCCATCCTCCACAACCGTATCAAACTCGTTCATCATTAGCTCCCCGAGGAAGTCCTCCACCTCATCTAGCTCCAAGTCAGCTGAGTATGAAAGGATAAAGTCCTCTGGTCAAAGACCAGCCAACTTCATCACCCTTGCCCACTACTCTTAAGTACCTACTTGGTGGATCCACATCTGATTGGTGGGTAAAGATTTAATGAGACTTTTATTTGCTAAAGTGTTCTACATTCCAGGTTTTAACATGATTTAAAAAAAAAAAACAAACATTAAATACCTAATTTCCAACCTTCTGCATTCTACCAAGTCCTCTATTCCTACAGCATTCCATCCACACTCACCCTCTTTTTAGCTGGCCTATTTTAACCAGCCTCCTCTCCACGTGACCTTGAACATGTGAGTTACTCATCTCCAAGACTGTTTTCTCTTCTGCAAAGTGAGGTTAATGGTAACCTTCTTGAAGGTCTGTTATGAGAAGTCACCCAAACAAACAATGCACAGGCATTGTTTGTTTGGAACAATGGAAATCCATGTTCATTTCCATTACTCAAGGGCTGAAGTTATTGAAATGTAAAGACTTCACAACTGTGGTTCCACTGACACAGGAGGCCACAGACCAATGGGATAGGTAAAAAGAAACAGATGTTCAGTACTTGCCATGATGACCTCAGTACTTGCCACAGCCTTGACCTCAATGTCCTATTGTATGACTTTAGCTGAGACTTCCTCTCTCAGCTTCAGTTACCTTATGGGCCCATGCTCCACTTTTTCTGAATTAGAAAAAACTCAAGAAAGTCTTCCACAAAGCTCCTTGCTCTCTATTCCCTCTGGGAGAGCTCACTCACCCTCTTCACTTTCCCTACCATTCTGCTGCTGCTGCTGCTGCTAAGTCACTTCAGTCGTATCCGACTCTGTGCAACCCCATAGACGGCAGCTCACCAGGCTGCCCCGTCCCCGGGATTCTCCAGGCAAGAACACTGGAGTGGGTTGCCATTTCCTTCTCCAATGCATGAAAGTGAAAAGTGAAAGTGAAGTCACTCAGTCGTGTCCAACTCCTAGCGACCCCATGGACTGCAGCCTCCCAGGCTCCTCCGTCCATGGGATTTTCCAGGCAAGAGTACTAGAGTGGGGTGCCATTGCCTTCTCCCCCTACCATTCTAATACCCCCCAAATCAGTCTCCAACCCAGGCTATGCTCCACCTGTTCCACAGGTGCTTCAGACCCTCCACATCCAAAGCCAGATTCATCATCTTACCCTCCAAACCTAATTTTCATTCTCCAGTGTTCTTCTAGTCCATGAAAGGTACCTAAGCCACCCAGTGACTCAAACTAGAAACCTGCCCCATTTTTCCTCCCCCTCTATAGTCAAACAATTTCCTTTGAGCCATCCCTTCTTTCCCATGACTAATGCCCTAATTCAGGCCTCATCATTTTCTAGACAGACACAGCCCTCTCCTTAGTCTTTCCCTCTAAAGTCCATGCTCCACACTGACTACTTTCTGAACTTTCTAGCCAGAAAACCCCATCCTATTAGATCCTGCTCATGAATTTTTAATCACCTAACTGTAGTGTTTCATATTCTGCTTTTGAAAAATAACTGGCCTCCTGGATTTTAAGGGAAGTTATTCAAAGAAAACTAAAGGGAAACAAAGGTAAACAGGTTTCTTTTCGGTGGTTCTTGTCCTTATCCAAGCCTTTAATATGTTAATAATTACTGTGACTCTTAAGAGCTGAAGAAAAGAGCTTTCCTTATATAATTTGACTGGAGAAGCTTTTTCTTCACCGAACATCTAATAGAACTAGTCTTCCAAAGCATGCATTCTGGCAAACGCTGGCCTAAAGGACAAAAATCAAAGGCACATAAGTCCTTCCATGTCTCACTCATTTTCCAGTGGCTTCCCCATCTCCCATCTTCATTCTCCACCACTCCTCCCTTCCACATACCCACAAGCACACACACACATCCCTACTCTAACACTGAACTCTCTGCCACTTTACAAATATAACACATGATCTCCTCATACCACAGGACTTATTTCTGAATGTTGCTCTCTCTGCCTCCCCTCCTTGTTAACTCCTTCTCATCCCTTAAGATTCAGCCCAATCACCACCACTCCCTAAAGATCTCGGAAAGACATCTTCTCCCGCAGCTCACATTACCCAAGCATCCTGAGCTCCTCATTATTAGAACACCTATCACCCTGTCTGAAAATGCCTATTTACTTATCTGGATCTCTCACTAGATGGTAAATTTCCTTGAGAGAAAGGACTCCGCCTAATGTCACCTCCAAGACTAAAAAACTAAATGAAGAATTCTGTAAAAACCTTATTTCGTAAAAGACTCCCTGTAGGACCCTTTGTTCTTATACGACTCTCAAGACGCATCAAAAATGTAGATCTCTGCTGTCCAAATAGTCAAATGTACTGAGCACTTAAAATGTGGCTAGGCAAAAAAACAATGAGACGTGCTAAAACTGCAAAATACCAACCAGATTTTGAAAATTTAATACTAAAAAAGGTTGTAAAACATCTCATTAACAGCGTTTTATACTGACTACATGTTGAAACATTTTGGATCTATTGAGGTGAGCAGTTCATTTCATCTGCTTGTTTTTACTTTATTAACGTGGCGGCTGAAAATTTTTAAATTACATAATGCGACTAACATGTTTCTGTAGGATCACGCTGGTGGATACTTTTACACCCATTTTACAAATTAGTAAACTGAGTATTGAGGCGGGGCGATAATACTTGTCCAGCATGATATCCGGAGTCAATGGCAACGGCCACGAGGCATTCGAACTCAGGATTCTAACTTCAAAGCCTGCGTTCATTCCACCTCGCCCTCAGGTACCAACCGACAATTGCTGAAGAAATGCGGATTCAAAAAATAAAAAAAATTTTAAAAAAGAAGTGCGGATTCACTAGAATCGGCGGCCTCCTCCTCCTCACGCCCCCACAGAGAAAAGTCCCAGAGCCTTACATTCACTCACCATTGCGGAAGAAATACTCCTCCACTGCACCCCCCAGCCACTCAGCCTTCTCTTGGCTGTGCACACCTCCGAAGCCGTTGTCCACAGCGATCTGCGAATACAGACCCAAGCCCATCACGTCAATCGGGGAGCCCGCCTGCAGTGGCGCAGAATTCCGCTGTTTATGCCGCCCAACCAAGCTTCAGGCGGCTCGCTAAACCAACTCCTGTTCTCTAACGGTCGCTAACCTTTATCCCAACCGCGGCTCCGCTCACCTGCAAGGCGGGCCAGGCCTCCAGCGCCGCTCGGACTGCAGCCCCGAAGAGCGCTCGCACATCTTCAGCAACGCCCGCCATCATCCGGCTGCGGACCACATGACGCCCAGGCGGGCCAATCCCTGCGCAGTATCGCCCAGACAGAAGGAGTCGAAAGCCGAGCCTGAGAATGCAGATTCGCCTTTCCGCTGACCTGGTAACAAGACAAGAGTAATAGAAAAGTCTGTCGAGGAATCGATGACACCAACACGGGTCACGGGTGGTAGGTAACCTAACACAGTGTCTCCGGAACGTAGGTCATGGAAAGGGTTCGACCAACATTCACCCTCCACTCACAGTATCGATCACTCTCCTTGTGTAGATCGGTCTCACGAGTGTACATCTCCTTTCCCTATCTTTCCGGTACCTCCCCGAACCAGTCCCGGAACCTGTCCTTCCGTCCTCCGGTCCGAGACAAAAACCGAAGGGTACCGGACCAGTGTGACGGGGACGGACCCGGAGGGTGTGTGTCCGACAGAGTTTATCAAGACTCCTGGGAAGGACGGGACTCGATAGACGACGAGGAAACATCCGGAAGGGTTACAACCCTTCTCGTCGGACTAGTTATCAGACTTCGCGTCGGCACGCACATCACACCCTCGGCAAGGACCCCAGTGGTTCATTCATGGACGAACGAGAGGATGAAGTGTCCAGGAAGTGGGATGGTAAAGGGTTGAGGGTACGGAAGTTAGGGACAGGGAATACAACCTGGTCGAAGACTAAGACGACATTCGTACCCTCAAAGTAATTATCGGGAGTAAATGGACCGTGTAGGACCCAAATCCGGTCCGTGGGTCGACCCACAGGTGGGGGGATGGTGGTGGGTGTCGAGGAACTTCGGAGGACTGTTAGTACGTTCTAACCCGAGACTCATTCGTCGAGACGAAGGAACTACTTCGTTGTCCGAGTCTCTCAGTCTCCGAACGGACACCAGGACGTCGAATCAGGGACCACCACCTTCACTTAGTCTGATCTTAGTCTGGGGTGTAGAGAGGTGGAAGTAGACACACGGTAAACAGTGTAAGAGGTGACCTACGAACCGAATCTCCTACGTTCTATGTAGACCCCAGTAGTGACAGGATGCAGGAGAGAATAGAGGGGAGAGGACTGGGTCCAAGTACGTCCTCCAGATGGACCTGTTCAAGTAGTCCGACGACCTACGAGGCCCGTAGCAGGGTCCTGGGTTGAGTCTCCACCCGTGCTAGGACGCGTTAACGTAAGTGCACGTCTTCGACCGCCTGGGACACTGGGGCCACCTCTGGTAGGACGTTGCGACGTTGGACCTCCTCCATACGTCCCGAGACGATGGACGGAACGACATTCCCGGGAAGAAAGAATGAGTACTAAAGAAGGAGAGAAATGGTCTAAAGGTCGATAATACCACAGAGACCCAAAGTCTGGTGACTCGTGAAAGACTGACGTCACCGGGTGGCGAACCCCTTCTTCTTCTTCCCCCCACATATGTCAGTCCTCGTCCGTCGGTTTCGACAGGAGTGACTGACCCACTCCACTCATCCCCATTCCCACTCCGGAAGACCCTCAGTCCGAGGTGTTCCCCCAAGTAGACAAAAGTGACGTCGTCGCCCCGTCGGACTGAAGGACGCATCCCTTCCGGTTCCGTAGTCCAGTATAGGACGAGCCGTTGAGTACGGGTCACTAATAGGTCGTTAAGTCGGAGAACAAGTCTTCAATGACAGACCTGAAAGATCAACTGGGAGTGACAAAGACTGAACTTTTGAGTAGGAAAGAAACTGACCAGTAATCGAAAAAAATTGTTTGTTAATTTTAAAAATAAATAAGTAAATAAATATAAACCGGTACGACCCAGAAACAACGATACACACCCGAAAGACATCAACACCACTCACCCCCGATGAGAGATCAACGTGACACACCCGAAGAGTGAAGTCATAAAATAACACCTCGTGTCCGAGATCTCATATACCCGAAGTCATCAACGTCACACACCCCGAGTCGTCCACACCACTACTCGAATCAACGGGACACCGCACACCTTAGAAGGACCTGGTCCCTAGCTTGGGTACAGACGACTTAATCGTCCACCTAAGAATTGGTGACCTAGTGGTCGTTTCAGGAGTAAACAGTAAACAACGGAATTATTGCAGTCAAAGAAGGGTTGAGGGTTACGTCGCCCTTCTAGTCGAAGATATGTGAAGGTGGGAGGTGGGTGTGAGACGGATGGGTAGAGTCACGACTCTAGCAATTCCTCTACTGACTCCAGAAACTGTAACTCCTATGGCTCGTTCGGTTACTTCTGTGGTACCTTACATTCATCCCAACTCACCCAACCGGACGGGTCGTTGACCAGGACAGGATCACCTCGGTGTGTGTGGACTGTTGTCCAGGGTATCAACTGGAGGGGTACGAGACCGGGATCAGACCAAACCCCTCTTGATAAAATTTGTAGAAATTACATAAAAGGGTGTTTCACTTCTTAACATTAAACCCAGTGTCCTTTTATCCCACCACCACCTCACCTCACCTCCCCACCGACCGACACCCGAGAATCATCTATGTTTTTTTAGTTGTTTCATGGACCTTGTACTATTCCACAAATCCTTCGCACTCAAAGGAAAGGGGTAGAGAACTCCGGACATCACCTGACTCTATGAAGAGAGTTTTTGGGAAAGAGAGGTGTCTGTATCTCTTGTCTGACCACCTGTATTACCTCCCTTCCTCTCCCACCCTACTTATCTCTCTCATCGTAACTTTGTATATGTAATGGTATACATTTTATCTATCGGTCACCCTTAAACGACATACTGTGTCCCTCGACTTAGACCACGAGACCCTGTTAGATCTCCCCACCCTACCCTACCCTTCACCCTCCCTCTAAGTTCTCCCTCCCCGTATATATATATGGATACTGACTAAGTGCAACTACATACCGTCTTTGGTAGTGTTGTAACATTTCGTTAATAGGAGTTTAATTCTTTCCTTTGTTTTTTCTTTTGGGAAGAGTAACGGGGTCCAAAACAGTGTCGGTAACTGTACCTATAACGTACAGGTAAAGACGTAAAAATGGGAACAGGGGTAACCACCCACTCCGTAGACTCTGTGTCTTTCCACTATAAACGATTTACCATGTACCAGTCACTGTCCGTCTACACCGTAAGTTTGATCGAGAGAACAGGATAACAACTTCTGAGAAGATCGAATCACATAGACTCACCAATCTTCTTACTTGACGGACCTAATTTTAGACTCAAAACAATCGACACATGACGACGTGTTTAAAGAATTGGAGAGGTACTGCCTACTGTAGTAGACATGTTACCCTACTATCGTGCATGGACTATTCTATCAACACCTCTGAATAAATTATACATTTTGGATCACGGACCGTATATCGTGTACGAACCATTTATAATCGACAATAATTCTACCAATAAACAACCTCATGTTTCCATACTGAAAGTCTTTGAGGACACCCTTCAAATAAGAGAAGTCGATAAGATGGTAGACGTCGAGGAAAGAAAAGATGGGGTGGGTTCTTTCCACGGGCCACGAGAGACCCGGACAGACACCTGTGAGACCCCATCACCTCTTTCAGAACCCACCGGACCGAACCTAATGTTTACTCCTGTTCTCCGAACGGACGAAGTCTTACATAAGGGGAACTTCGAACCCCGTTCAGTCGGGAGAAAGACTTGAAATGAAAAGACAGTTCACCCGTAAACCCTCCTTAATCTCGAGTGTAAAAATCCCGACATACACTCCCGTTCAACCTGAGACCGTCACTCTTACGTGAAATCGTTTACTAACTCCAGGGCCTTCAACTCTTCTTCCTCACCAATTATTAGTTCTCAAAGGATCAACGGGATCACAACTTAGAATTTCTCACTAATCGTTAATCTCCGGGTCCCTTCCTCTACCCCGTTTCAAATCTTCTCCACCGCTCCCATCATACCCGGGTCCCGTTACACGTGAAAACACCAGACGTCATCTCCGGTCGAGGTCTGTTCCGTGGTCGCTTTATCCCTCTCTCCGGACCAGGACCCCTCCCTTAGGGTTATCGACGGTAAATATCTCGTCACAGAGTCCGGTCACGTAAAGTCCGTGGGTAACGACACTAAGTGTCGTCGGGACACAATGTCCCGAACACCGTAAGACGAAAAGTCTACTCCTTCGACTCCAAAGTTCTGACCGTCCGCTCACCTTTTGGGCGTGGAAATTAGGAAACAACATACCGGAGGGTCGTCCTTATTTTCTCGGAAGGAAGAAATGAGGGGACCCGTCACAGGTGTATAGGAAAGGTGACTCCGGACTGGTCCCCCGACCATCGTCTTTCCTCGGTTCCGGGACTGTCACCATAACTAACACAATTTCCGAACCGGTGACCTCTTAGCCTACTCGACAACCCACTGTACCTGGGCGAGCTTTACCTATAGTTCACCGAGGTAAGAGGCTACCACTTTTATCGTCTACGGTACCTTTTATTTTGGTGGCACATATTCCATGGACAGAGAAAGAAGTACCATTGGGAGAGGAGATGGGTTCCCGAGACCCTTTACCAGTTAGGGAAGGTGGACCGAGGGTACTCCAGGTGGATATTATCACCCCTCCCTCCATGTCCAGTAAGTAAGTGAGGGACACCCGTGGGACCGACATCCGTCCTATATAGGAAACGTTTGGTTACCGTCTAGGTTCCTCCTCTATACGAGAGTCCGTCGAAAGGGTCGGGTCGAAATTGGGATCTCTTGTCCTAGGGGCAGATAGGTGGGTCGATAAGTTCAATGTTTGGACCTGTAGGGACTGAACAGGAAGGGTGATTGACCATAGAACCTAGGATATGTATCAGTGATTCACACAAAAGAGAGGATATAGAATTATCTACGAGAACCACAGAAAGACCGGATGGTAAGGACATTGGGATCGGATTAGAAGGTCAACAGAAACTGGACCTGTATACAGAGTATAGTCAAGTCAAGTCAAGTCAGCGAGTCAACACAGGTTGAGAAACGCTGGGGTACTTAGCGTCGTGGGGTCCGGAGGAACAGGTAGTGGTTGAGCGCCTCAAGTGAGTCTGAGTACAGGTAGCTCAGTCACTACGGTAGGTCGGTAGAGTAGGAGACAACAGGGGAAGAGGAGGACAGGAGTTAGGGAGGGTCGTAGTCTCAGAAAAGGTTACTCAGTTGAGAAGCGTACTCCACCGGTTTCATGACCTCAAAGTCGAAATCGTAATAAGGGAGGTTTCTTTAGGGTCCCGACNAACCTAGAGGAACGTCAGGTTCCCTGAGAGTTCTCAGAAGAGGTTGTGGTGTCAAGTTTTCGTAGTTAAGAAACCACGAGTCGAAAGAAGTGTCAGGTTGAGAGTGTAGGTATGTACTGGTGTCCTTTTTGGTATCGGAACTGATCTGTCTGGAAACAACCGTTTCATTACAGAGACGAAAACTTATACGATAGATCCAACCAGTATTGAAAAGAAGGTTCCTCATTTGCAGAAAATTATAGTACCGACGTTAGTGGTATACGTCACTGAAACCTCGGGGTTTATATTTCAGACTGTGACAAAGGTGACAAAGAGGTAGATATACCGTCCAGGGTTTCCAGTGAACGGGAAAGTACCGAGGGGTCGTGGATGACCTAGTTCAACTATACGACACGACATGACACTAGAGTCCTCCGAAAAAGTCGGAGAAGTAGACGGTCAGGGGGGACAGAGACGGGAAGCTCTCCAGTGTCAAATCACCAAATTCGGTATCTATAGATGTGACTACTCTCTGTGTGTCCCTAAGTCCCGTCTCCCACCCTTTCGAACTTAGACTCCCGGCATTGGATATGACGACACTCGGTCCCTTCAGAAGGGAACCCCGAGACTATGAAGACGGTGTAGAACTTTAAACTCCTTAAAAGACCCGTCCTCCCCGTCGTCGGGACCCCGTCCCCGAGTCGGACACGTACACGGTTCTTGACTTTCCCACTCTCGTACCATAAAACGTCTTTAGTGATCACCAGACTCCACCGACCTCAGTCCAATCTCCGTCCCTTCCCACTTAGACCACAGTCTAGGGACTTCCGGAGCTCAAACTGAAATTTGGTACCCATTATCCATTTGTGACTTTCAACCGACAAAACACACCCTCCTCCTTTCCGTTTCCCAAATTTAAAAAAGGGTAAAACAAATAAATTCTATAAAACTGATCCATGTACCATTTTTTTGACTTTTCCATCCTTTAAGGGACCGTCAGGTCACCAATCCTGAGATACGAAAGTGACGGTTCCAGACCTAAGTTAGGGACCCCTTGATTCTAGGGTGTTCGGCACGTCCCACGGGGGGTAGGGGGGCGGCGGTTTTTTTCCATTTCCCATATGTCATTTTCATTTAGAAAGGACGAAGAGATAAGGTCGGTGGGACGGGAGAGGAACCTCCTTTAGTGATAATCTGAACTTACAGGAAAGTCTCGATAACGTAGAAGTGCGTGTATGCGTATTTTCGTCTATCGCTTAGATAAAATTAGGTTTATCAGTATACGACAAACATAACAAGATGCGTAAGGAATAAAGTGAATGTTTAAGTGTCACATCTAACAAGGTATTTTAATGAATTGACGGGAAGTAAAAACTACCGATGTATTATAGACCTTCCCAAGGGATCCGTCCCTTCACTGTACCAGTTCAAATATATTATCTTGATAGTGAGGTCACTGACATCATTCTTAGTTCAACCTTTCTTTCCTCGGCTTTATCTCCATCCCTCAGATACTTCCTTTGAGAACGGACACGAGACATTCTCTATTCTGGACGGAATCCCATCACCATCCTTAATACGGGTAAGGGTAAAAGTGTATCAAAGTTTTGAAAGGGATCACGAATATCCTTTTAGTCAAATTTCAACACTCAAATTCCGGTAGGGGGTCATAAAGAATGACTCGGGTGTCCGTGGGTCTTGTATGGTAAAAAGGAGTACCTGGTCGTCATCAAGGGATGAGACATAATATTCAAGGTCCGAGTCCAAGTCCCGGTACTCATCCCGGTGAGGTAACAGGTTGAGACCCTCTATGGTAATCCACACGACACAACATTTACCACGGGTGGGGGACGTTGGGGTCTCAACAACCCAAATATCGTAACGAAAAGGGGACGACATCACATCATCCATCAGTATGTATATCTTAAGACTAACGAACCCAAGACAAATAAGGTAACGAATGATCGACACACTGGAATTAATGGAACAAACAGTTTCTGTAACAACGGTCGTAATTTACTCAATTATACATGTACATACACTCATGTACATATGTATAAGTATACATACATATACCGTGTGTATGTACATATACGAACCTTTACATGGACCGTGTATCACTCGAAAGACAGTTATAATACAAAATGACTGGGACACATGGAAGATGAGGTCGGGTCATCTATGGGAAAGTCCACGGGTCCATACGCGACACGAAAGGTCACAAGTCAGTCCTTACTGGGAAGGTAGTCGTCATACAACTGGTGGTGGTACGGGAGTCGGAGACCACACCAACCCAAAAAAGGAGAAATCGGACCAACGAAGGGTTTTTACCCACATGTACACTTAGTAAAGAGGTCGTAAAGGGGTATGTCTTGACCCGTGTTCTATCTACAACCTTGTATAAACAATTTAACTCATTCTGGAATTTTCCAGTAAACTTGTTTCTTAGTAACATTACAGTTAACAGTAACTGTTCATCAAGATGAAAAAGTAAAATAAGAACATTTTTGGTCCGTTCGATGGGTGACGGGTGGGAATAAACTGTCTACTAGTTTAACACCGACTTTCTTATTGATTCGTGGACGGTTAGACACCATCTCGGTCTGAACTTCGAATCAAGACACATTGAGGTCTGAGGACAAGAATTACGTTCGGACAGGGACGGAGGAAACGTCTTCAGAAACCTCAATAAAACCCCCGGGTCTGGAGTGACAACAGGAGTGAAAGGGGTCTAACCTCTAGAATGACCCATAACGTGGTTAGGTTTGGCGGTAGTCTACCCTACCCGATTCGCGTTACACCTGGAAGTGGGATCCTCGTTATCGTACCACCTACAAACGGGTCACCTGGCGGCGGGTTACGAAGTCTCCTAGTACCTCTGTCTGGGGGACGTCGTCCCGGTCCGAGACCGTAGACGGTACTTCTTCTTCTTCTTCTAGGTTTTCGCACGTCCACCCTCCTGGACTGGTGGGAGGACACGAGGTTTTTCCTTGGTGGACTCCGGAATTAATTCCCGGGGATTTACTCGTAGAGGTACACTGGTTGGGAGAAGGTCCTAATCCCCCGTCCCTACCCAATCCTCATAGTGGACGATCGTCTCACCAGGAGTTTGAATTCATCGAATAAAATCTTAACGAACCCTCCAAATAATTTTGTGTCCTAAGACCCTGGGTGGGGGTCTCAAAGATCAACTCATCCAACCGGCAATCGCCCCAGACTCTTAAACACAAAGATTGACCAAGGATCAGTCACGACTACAACGAGGAGACCCCCGGTGTGAACCTCTTGGTGACCGGATCAGAATACATAGTTTATGGTGGTAAATAAATAGTAACGAAAGATACAATTCTTCGAAAGTTCGATGTATGTATACAAATGAAATAGATATCTATTTTGTGAGTTTTAGGTTTCGTATGTTTTCCTATATGTAATTTCAGAGGAGGTCAGGGGATCAAGGTCCGAAGGGGGGTCTCCGTTGGTCAATTAAAGAACATAGAGTAAGGACCCCATCCATATGTCCGTTTATAGATATATAAGGAACAAGAAAAAATCTGTTTACAATCAGAGGACTTGTATATTAAACGGTGTAGTAAAAAGGTGAGTTGTATATAATGTCTATAAAGGGGTAGTTAAGTGTTTTCTTCAGGGAAATGAAATTACCACCAGGTAACACACCGACCAGGTGAATTCAGAAGTACGATATGATTAAAAGTGATTGAGCAACGTTTTCAGAATAAGAGTAAGCCATTCACTTCTTTGACCCAGGGCCTATGAGGTCCATAAACCCGGTTTTGCACTTGGATCCTACTTAACTAGGATATTCGGGGCAAGAAACTTGATCTGATACAAGTATCGGTAAAAGAGAACCGGACTAACATGTGACTCAGGACCCTTATGTCTCTAATTAACGAGAAATTGACGACCAGAATAACCTCACTCCTCCTCTATTCTTTTGTCTGTAGCCCTTGTGTTTCACTAGTGATACTTCTGTATCTTTTGTTTTACTCCCTTGAATTGGGTCGGACTTCCAACACCACCCAATCTCCACTAGTCTCTTCCGAAGGACTTCCTCCAATACAGACTCCTTTTAGGGTTCCTTATTATCCCACACCGACTTTCGACCTCCACTCGTAAGTCCAAGTTTCTGGGATGACGGTAGGACGGCCAAACGACATTCTTGAAACCCCCAGAATTTTTCGTGACGACTACCGTCTCACGATTCAAGTTGTATCATTTTCTTTTCTCGACAAAACTATGATCCTTCTCTATTTATGTGAACTTCGAGTCATCACACTGACTCTATGTTCGATAAAACCCCACTAGTAAAGTGTCCATCTGTTTACCCAGAAAGAGACTCTAAGTCATCACCAGACGGTCATCGGGTGGTCAACGAGACAAATCACAACTACGACCCGCCAATCCCTCGGTCAAACCCTCAAACCACGTCTGTTTCTATTTACATCGGATCGAGGACGTTCGGAGGACAACCGGAGGTGGTTTACTGAAGGACAAAAAGAGGTAGACGTCTGTTTGAACGGTCGTTCGACAGACTAAGGTACTACAGGCGAGAACTAGAGAGACCGTTACGACTACTGTCACGACCACTGACTAGGAGACTAGAGTGGAGGGAGAGGTTGAGGTCAAGGTTACCTTTATTGTCTACTTTACCAAACGAAGAGGGACTTCGTGGACGTATAATTTTCTTGGGGAGTGGGTGAAGGGAAGTAAGAGGTCCTTTTTTTTTCCAGGGTTCACAGATTTCGACTGTTTGGGTTATGGAAATAAATTAGGGATGAGACAAATGTTCTCTTTATTTTATTAGTCTTCTAGGGAATACGGTTGTTAAATAGGGGGTGGAATATCCGACCTGACTAACCTCCCGACTGGGGAGTGTTTTGGGAGAATCTCTGACGTTGATCTCCGATCTGACGACACATAGACCCCTAAGGAACACTTCCCCACACCTACACACACTCACACTACTAAAAAGATGGTCAGGTGTTGTCTCGAATCGTCATTCTGTAGGGACGTTACCCGACATCCGGTGTGTAGAAGGAGAGCGGGTTCAGGTGTCTAGGAACGACACCGTTACCCTCATTTCCCTTGTCACTACTCGTAAGACTCTGAGACCTTCCTAGATCCCTATCCTATCTCCTTTTCTGTTGTGTGTTCGGACCGACCAAACTCCACACCATTTGTGACAAGTGTGCCTTTTATTCCGTGGACAACCATCCACGAACAATACCCCGTAAAGACCCGTCTGACTCAACCCTTAGGGAACTTGACTAACTACATGAGACCGACCCGGGGTAGGAACACAGTGGTACAGAGTGGGTCATGGTCGTAAACTAAGTTTTCTCAAAACCACAGTAAATAAGTATCCGACGTAGGAGTTCTCGATGGTTGAGGAAAGGGTCACAAAAGATTTGTAATATGGGGAATTTTGATAATCGATGAAGAAGACCTCCTCGGACGGGATAGTCTGTTTCCGGGTCCTTCACAGTTGTAAGGAGTCATTCCTTAAACCCATTTAATACCGTTGCCTTTGTGTTTAGAATGAATTGGTCTCGAACAAACTCAGTACGAATCCTGGAGTCAAGGGTCGTCAGAGGGTCTCTGACCTGTGTAAACTTCCCTTACCCAGAATCTGACGTCAGACGGGGAGTGGGGTTTGAAGGTGTAGGAGTAGAAACCTTGGTATAACTGTCGAATCGGAACGGAGAACGACAATGGGGGATTAAATGGATAAGTTTAGGATTCTGATCTTGGTATATTACCTGACTACTCGGGAATCTACGTCCTACTAACCGTCCCTTCACGTCTGGTGAAGACGTAAGACCGTGTCGGTCTCCTCTCTTAATGTATGACGAACTCGTGTTATGGGACTATGGAGGGAATTGTAAGTCACGTTAAGACGGTCATTCTCCAATCGGAGAGGTTTACATTCTACATCCGAGTTTCAACAGTCCTTCATCCGTTCTATTGTATGTACATATAACCCTGGATCCACACTAGTTTTGATACGGTCCGGGAAATGAGACGTAACATGTCGGAAGAATTGTAACTAATTCATGGATACCACACGGTCGGAGACAATTAGTTTTAAAATTATGTAAGAGAAAAAACCGAAATTTTTATCTCAGAACGATTTTAAGACGAGGTTTATAGGAAATTACCCCCGGTTGAAGTGTAATGGAATCGTTTGAGGACCTTCTATTATCACGATGTCATTTTTTAACCCATGGTCCTGTCGATTCCGGTAAATTTTTGGCATACTGTTATGTATTAAATTGAAGTATTTAGAAAATATCACGAAGACTCTCTCTTTTATGATCTTTATCCATAGAACTATTCCTTCCTTGTCATTCCCTTGTTTTAAACCAGGTTCAGTTTGTCTTCTTGATTCCATGAGTACAGTCCTATTGTTAAACCCTAAGGTCTAAAAGATGTCGTATAGTGTTAAGAAATTTATTAAAGATTGAAATTTTTTATGTTAAAAACCGACGTGACCCAGAAGTAACGAAACAAGTACGAAAGAGATCAACACCGGTCACTCCACATAAGAAGTAACGTCACCGAAGAGTCCGAGATCCGTACACCCGAAATCATCAACTTCTTGTGTCAGAGTCACCAACACCACGTGTCCGAATCAACGAGGACACTGTACACCTTAGAATGATCTGGTCCCTAGTTTGGGTACAAGGGACTTAACGATCCGTCTAAAGATCGGTGACATGATGGTTCCTCTAGGGGTGTCCAAAAATTTTTACAAAGAACTCAGAAAAGGGAGAACGGAATTATCATATTAAATATATGTTATTTCAAATGGGAAATATCACATTCATGACACTCAAACGTGTTTTTATATGTCATCACTTGATGGTAGTGATAGTTCTATACACTATCAAATGTAGTGGAGATTTGAGTCCTGGGAAACATCAGTTGGGGATGGGGGTGGGAGTCTAGGTGACTAGAAAAAAAAAGACGAGGATACCAAAACGGAATTATACCTACAGTACATTTTTCTTAGTATGTTGTACGTCCGAATGAAATACGGTGACGGTGTCACACACACACGAGTCAGTATAAGTTAACAAAAACTGAGACCTGACATCGAACGGTCTGAGGAGAGAATTACCCTAATAGGTCCGTCCTTATGACCTCACCCACCGGTGAAGGAAAAGGTCCCCTATAAGGGCTGGGTCCCTAGTTTGGGTACAGAAGACGTAGAGGACGTAACCATCCGTCCCAGAAATGGTAACTCAGTGGACCCTTGGAGAAAATACAAAATTTTAAAAAATAATTTTTTAAATGTATCTTATTTTATTGATTACAGACCACATGTCAAGTTATTCGTAACTGTTTACGTATCTCAACACATTGGTTGTGTCAATTCCATGTCTTGACAAGGTAATGGGAAACGGGAGGGGACAGTTTAAGTATGACCGATGAAATATCATTTTTGAAGGGACGAAGACTGAGTACCGTTTGGACTAACCAAGAAAGAGGAATATCAAAATAGAAAACCTCTTACAGTATATTTATCTTAATATGTTATACCTCGGAAACCTCTGTCCTAAGAAAGTAATTCGTATTAAGTAAACTCTAAGTGGATGTAACAACCCAAATTATCAGGGAATGGGCTCTATATGAGGTAACATACTTACATGGTAATAATCGAATAGGTAAGGGGTCAACTTCCCTGTAACCCAACTAGGGTCCAAATTAGTTAATGTTTATTTTGACCTCTTGTTAATATGGTTTCTTCAAGAATGTGACAACACTTTCAAGATCCGGGGTGTTGTCTGAAAGGTTGGATCCCTAGGTCGTTTCCCTGACTCTTAAGGGTCCCTTAGATTGAAACTTCCAGTCGTCCTAAACTAATGTCTTGAAGGTGTCCTGATCCCTTTGTCTCTAATAACCTCCCGTGTTTGTTTTGAACCGTGTGTTAGTCCCGGGTCCCCTTTCCTCGTCACTACGATATTCTCTGACTCGTTCTGAACAGACACTCACCCTCAGAGTTCGTCTCCGTACCCAGTTGTCACCGGACGACGACCAGTCCCCGTGACTGTCGTCGTCAGGACCCTCCGTGTCTCACGATCGTATTCAGGGAAACCTCCTCCAGTGGTAATGGGGATGGTACCAAACGGTAGTTCCGGTTTGATATCCCTCCCTTGTGTCAGGGTGGGTAGTCGTCTTTCAACCTAATTTCTAAATTACTTGTGCCGGAACGGGTGGTTTCGTTCTGGGGCAAAAGACGTGTGGGTCAGGGAGGGTAGTCCTTCGAACGTGTTCGGAGAATAGGAATCTCCCGTCTGTCTTACTTTTGGTGTTAGTGTCTTTTGATTGGTTTTACTAGTATACCTAGTGTCGAAACAAATTGAATTATTTAACACTCGTTACGATACATCCCGGTGGGTTCTGGTTACCCAGTACCACCTTTCAAGACTGTTCTGTAACAGATAACTTCTTCCCTTACCGTTTGGTGACGTCATAAGAACGGAACTCTTGGGATACTTGTCCTACTTCTCCGTTTTTCTATACTGTGACTTTCTACTTAGGGGAGGTCCAACCATCCACAGGTCTTACGATGTCCTCTTCTCGTCTCTTTATCGAGGTCCTCCTTCCTTCTCCGACTCGGTTAGTCTTTGCTACGGGTCAACACCTACACAGATCACAACTTTCATTTCAAACTACGATATTTCTTGTTATAACGTATCCTTGGACCTTATAATTCAGGTAATTAGTTCCATTTAACCTTCACCAGTCTGTCCTCTACCGTTCTCACTTGTAGCTGTAAAATCCTTAGTCACTTGATTTTACCTGAACTTACCCACTTAAATTAAGTCTACTGGTATAGAGATGATGATACCCGTTCTCAATAAATCTTCTTTACCTCATTGGGAGTATCAGTTGTTCTCAGACTTGACGTCATGAATCTACGTTAGAGTTTTTGTTGTCTTAATGAAGTTAAGTAATGGTTCCGTTTGATAATTTTTAGTGTCGTCAGGTTCAGATACGGGGTTGGTAATTGTGACTTCTTTGACTTACCAAGATACGTCTGGAGATCTTCCAGATTTCTGGAAGATCTTGAGCGTGGTTTTTTTCTACAGAAAGAGTAGTCACAACATAAAGTCAGTAAGTCAGTACAGGTTGAGAAACACTGGACTACCTGACGTCGTGCGGTGCGGAGGGACAGGAAGTGGTAGAGGATCTCAAACGAGTTTGAGTACAGACGACTCAACTACTACGGTAGGTTTGTAGAATAGGAGACGACAGGGGAAGAGGAGACGGAAGTTGGAAAGGGTCGTAGTCCCACAAAAGATTACTCAGTTGAGACGTAGTCCACCGGTTTCATAACCTCGAAGTCGAAGTCGTAGTCAAGAAGATTACTTATAAGTCTTAAGGAAAGGAAATCCTAACTAACCAAACTAGAGGAACGACAGTTTCCTTGAGAGTTCTCAGAAGAGGTCGTAGTGTCTAACTTTCGTAGTTGAGTGACCGTGAGTCGGAAGGAATACCAGGTTGAGAGTGTAGGTATGTACTGATGACCTTCTTGGTATCGAAACTGCAATACCTGGAAACAGTCGTTTCATTACAGACGACTGTAAATAAATAAATGGTTTAAAAACCGACATGGTCCAGAATCAACCCCGTACGCTTGAGAATCAACACCGTACACTCTAGATCAAGGGACTGGTCCCTAGCTTGGGTCCGTGGGACGTAACCCTCGAACCTCAGAGTCGGTGACCTGGTGGTCCCTTCAGGGGAGAGGGTCGTTAGAACTAAGTTCGAACACGAAGTAGGTTGGGTCGGAAAATACACTATATGAGACGTATATTCAATTTATTTGTTCCACTGTTATATGTAGAACCAGTATAAGGAAAGGGTTAAAACTAGGTCAGTCAACAAGGTACAGGTCAAGATTGACAACGAAGAACTGGACGTATGTGTAAAAAGTCCTCCGTACATTCCCCCAGACCATAGGGATAGAGAAATTCTTAAAAGGTGTCAAACAACACTAGGTGTGTCAGTTTCCGAAATCGTATTAGTTACTTCGTCTTCATCTACAAAAAACCTTAAGGGAACGAAAAAGGTACCAGACTGTCTACAACCGTTAAACTAAAGACCAAGGAGACGGAAAAGATTTAGGTCGAACATGTAGACCTTCTAGAACTAAGTGCATTATAACTTCGGACCGAACTTTCTAAAACTCGTAACGGAACGATCGTACACTTTACTCACGTTAACACGTCACTAACCTCGTTGGAAACCGTAACAGAAATAAACCCAAACCTTACTTTTGACTGGAAACGGTCAGGACACCGATGACGACTAAAAAGGTTTAAACAACCGTATAATTCACGTCGTGAAATTGTCGTAGTAGAAAATCCTAAACTTTATCGAGTCGACCTTAGGGTATTGGAGGTCATCAAAACAAACATCACTACGAAAAGGATTCCGGGTCAACTGAAGCGTGAGGTTCTACAGACCGAGATCCACTCAGTAGTGTGGTAGTACCAATAGATCCAGTAATTCTGAAAAAAAGATATCAAGAAGACGCATAACAATGGTGGAGAAGAATTATAGAGGACGAAGACAATCCAAGAATGGTAAAGACAGGAAATAACACGGGTAGAAACGTACTTTACAAGGGAACCATAGAGATCAAAAGAACTTCTCTAGAGATCAGAAAGGGTAAAATAACAAAACTAGATAAAGAAATCTAAAGAAAGAAAGAAGTGAATCTTTCCGAAAGAATAGAGAGGAACAATAAGAAACCTTGAGACTTCTCTAGAGATCAGAAAGGGTAAAATAACAAAACTAGATAAAGAAATCTAAAGAAAGAAAGAAGTGAATCTTTCCGAAAGAATAGAGAGGAACAATAAGAAACCTTGAGACTTAAGTCTACGTTTATAGAACCTTACAAGATACATCTAATGAAAGGGAAGACGTTTAAAATTCAAATTAAAGATGTAAAAGTTATCTATACTAAAAATAAAACAAAAGAAAGAGTAACATGACCACTCTTGAAGGTCATATCACAAATTAACTTCACTACTTTCACCTTAAGAACGACACAAGGTATAGAGTCCTCTTATGTAACAGAAAGTGGTAAAACATATTATAATCAACATCAAAGAAAAAATCTACGACAACCAGTTTAGTTCTTTTAAAGATAGTAATAATAAGACTCATAAAAAATTTTAAATAAAAAGTTAAACCGGGTACGACGTAGAAGTAACTCCACACCCGAAAAGAGATCAACACCACTCACCACCGATGAGAGATCAACTCCAGATCCCGAAGAGTAACGTCTTCGAAGAGAACAATGTCTCGTGTCCGAGATCCTACACACCCGAAGTCATCAACACCGTGTACCCGAGTTATCAATTTTAAGGACCCGAGATCTCGTGTCCGAGTTATCAATACCATATGTCCAAATCAATGAGGGACCGTAGAAGAGTCTACTCCCTAACTTGGACACCGAGAACGTAACCGTCCGCCTAAGAAATTGAGACTCGGTGGTCCCTTCGGACTCGTAATAATAATAATAATAAAATTATATATAGTAGTTACCTACAACTTTAAAACAGTTTACGAAAAGACATAGTCAACTATATACAATAAAGAAAGAGTCAGACAACTACACTACTTAATGTAACCATCTAAGGTTTACACCTTGGTAAGTACAATCGTGACGAAATCGAAACAAAGAGTTTAAAAGTATACTAAATAAAAGTAAAGGTAGACTAACTTGGGTTAAGTTACATAATTTTAAAAAATTTTTAATAACTCTATGTCATGGTATAGAAGAAATAAGTAAGTAGACAATTACCTGGGAATCCAACGAAATGATAGAACCCATAACGTTTATTACGACGTCATTTGTAACTTCACGTGTATAGAAAAGTTTAATCGTAGAAGTAAAAGTAACCTATTTATGAGACTTCACCTCAACGACTTAGAAAACTGTCAATATAAAAATTTAAACCCCCTTGAAGGTATGACAAAAGGTATAACCGACGTGGTTAAACGTAGGGGTGGTTGTCACGACCTCACAAGTGAAAAGAGGTATAGGAGTGGTTGTAAACACAAAACATCAGAAAAACTATTATTAGTAAGACTGTCTACATTCCACTATAGAGTAACACCAAAAATGAACGTAAAGGGACTACTAGTCACTACAAAAACACGGTCATTGTATGACAAAACTAATCATATCGAAAAATCATATCATACTATAGTCCCACACACTATGAAGTTCGAAGAAAGAGTCTGACAAAATTTATGAGTTCGAACATACACAAAGACACTACGGTATCTTTTAAATCCTAAGAAACAAGGTCAAATCACTTTATACGATAACCATGAAGTTATTCCTAACGTAGTCAAGAAATCTAGTAGAACTCATTATACCAGTAAAAGTATTATAATTAATAAGGTCAGGTACTTGTACATATAGAAAAGTAGACAAACAGTAGAAGTTAAAGAAAGTAGTTAAATAAGTCAAAGGTTCATACTTAGAAAATGAAAGAACTAATCCAATTAAGGGTCCATTAACTTAAGACAAACTACGTTGAACATTTATCTTAACAAAATAATTAAAGGTCTTTTTGTAGAAAAAGACGAAATAACTGATACGGTTTAGGAAACTGACACACCTAGTGTTGTTTGACCTTTTAAGAATTTCTCTACCCTTAAGGTCTGGTGGACTGGACGGAGGATTCTTTAGACCAACGTCGAGTCCTTCGTTGTCAGTCTTGACCTGTACCTTGTTGTCTGACCAAGGTTTATCCTTTTCCTCATGCAGTTCCGACATATAACAGTGGAACGAATAAATTGAATATACGTCTCATGTAGTACTCTTTACGACCCGATCTACTTCGTGTTCGACCTTAGTTCTAACGACCCTCTTGATAGTTATTGGAGTCTATACGTCTACTGTGGTGGGAATACCGACTTTCACTTCTTGGTTTCTCGGAGAACTATTTTCACTTTCTCCTCTCACCTTTTTCAACCGAATTTTGAGTTGTAAGTCTTTTGATTCTAGTACCCTAGACCAGGGTAGTGAAGTACCCTTTATCTACCCCTTTGTTACCTTTGTCACTGTCTGAAATAAAACCCCCCGAGGTTTTAGTGACGTCTACCACTGACGTCGGTACTTTAATTTTCTGTGAATCAGGAACCTTCTTTTCAATACTAGTTGGATCTGTCGTATAATTTTTCGTCTCTGTAATGAAACGGTTGTTTCCAGGTAGATCAGTTTCGATACCAAAAAGGTCGTCAGTACATACCTACACTCTCAACTTGATATTTCTTTCGACTCACGGCTTCTTAACTACGAAAACTTGACACCACAACTTCTTCTGGGAACTCTCAGGGAATGTGTCGTTCCTCTAGGTGGGTCAGGTAGGATTTCCTTTAGTTAGGACTTATAAGTAACCTTTCTGACTACGACTTCGACTTTGAGGTTATGAAACCGGGGGACTACGCTTCTTGACTGAGTACCCTTTTCTGGGACTACGACCCTTTCTAAATTCCGTCCTCCTCTTCCCCTACTGTCTCCTACTCTACCAACCTACCGTAGTGGCTGAGTTATCTGTACGACGACGACGACGACGACTCAGCGAAGTCAGTACAGGCTGAGACACGCTGGGGTATCTGCCGTCGGGTGGTCCGAGACGGCAGGGACCCTAAGAGGTCCGTTCTTGTGACCTCACTTAACGGTAAAGGAAGAGGTTACGTACTTTCACTTTTGACTTTCACTTCAGTGACTCAGCACAGGTTGAGAGTCACTGGGGTACCTGACGTCGGGTGATCTGAGGAGACAGGTACCCTAAAAGGTCCGTTCTCATGACCTCACCCCACGGTAACGGGAGAGGGGTCATCTGTACTCAAACTCATTTGAGACCCTCAACCACTACCTGTCCCTCCGGACCACACGACATCAGGTACACCAACGTTTCAAAGCCTGTACTGACTCACTGACTTGACTTGACTTGAAAGTTTATTATATAATAATCACATATGTTTCCGTTGACTAAAAATTTTAATTAAATGAAAATTAACTTCCTAACCAAGTGTTATAATACGACCAAAGACAGTATGTAGTATCTAGTTGTACTTAGTCGGTTTCCATGTGTATATAGGGGAGGGAAAACTTGGAAGGAGGGTGGAGGGTGGGGTACGGCAGGGAGATCCAACAGTCTCTCCGGACCAAACTCAAGGGACTTAGTATGTCTTTAAGGGTGACCGATAGATAAAACGACAGATATACTATCACATATACCAAGGTATGGTGAGAGAGGTAAACAGGGTGTGAGAGGAAGGGGTTGAACACAGGTGTTCGAAAAAGAGACACAGACGGAAAGGTAACCAAGGGACGTTTATCCAAGTAGTGATGGCAGAAAGATCTAAGGTATATACATATGTAATTATATGTCACGAACAAAAAGAGAAAGACTTAATGAAGTGAGACATATTATACGAGATCCAAGTAGATGGAGTAATCTTGACTTAGTTTACGTAAGGAAAAATACCGACTCATCATAAGGTAACAGTCTTTTCCGTTACCGTGGGGTAAGGTCATGAGAAAGGGCCTTTTAGGGTACCTGCCTCCTCGGACCCTCCGACGTCAGGTACCCCAGCGACTCCCAGCCTGTACTGACTCGTTGAAGTGAAAGTGAAAAATGAAAGTACGTAACCCCTTCCTTTACCGTTGGGTGAGGTCACAAGAACGGACCTCTTAGGGTCCCTACCGTCTCGGACCACCGGACGGCAGATACCCCAACGTGTCTCAACCTGTACTGACTTCGCTGAATCGTCGTCGTCGTCGTCGTCGTCGTCGTCGTCGTCGTCATAAGGTAACCATGGTGTCGAAAAAAGGTAAGTAGACAGTCACCTGTAGATCCGACGAAAGTACTATATCGATAACGTTTATCACGACGTTACTCGTAACCCCCTTGTAACCGGCAAAAGTTAAAACCAAAGGAACCCCATATACGGATCCTCACCCTAACGACCCAGTACATACCACCAAAAGAAGGATCAAAAATTTCGTCAGAGATATGACAGAAGGTATCACCGACATAGTTAAATGTAAGGGTGGTTATCACGCTCTCGTAAGGGAAAAGAGGTGTGGGAGAGGTCCTAAATAACAAACATCTGAAAAACTACTCCCGGTAAGACTGGTCACACTCCACTATAGAGTAACATCAAAACTAAACGTAAAGAGATTCCTCTAGGCTGGTCAGGTAAGACTTCCTCTAGTCTGGACCCTAAAGAAACCTTCCTTACTACGATTTCGACTTTGAGGTCATTAAACCGGTGGAGTACCCTTCTCAACTGAGTAACCTTTTCTGAAACTACGACCCTCCCTAACCCCCGTCCTCCTCTTCCCCTGATGTCTCCTACTCTACCGACCTACCGTAGTGACTGAGCTACCTGCACTTAGACTCACTTGAGGCCCTCAACAACTACCTGTCCCTCCGGACCGTACGACGCTAAGTACCCCAGTGTTTCTCAACCTGTGTTGACTCGCTGACTTGACTTGACTTGACTTATTACTCTTTACAACTCGTATAAAAGTACACAAATAATCGGTAAACGTACAGAAGAAACCTCTTTACAGACAAATCCAGAGGATGGGTGAAAACTAACAACAAGTCGACGAGTGAACACAGGTTTAGAAACGTTAGGGTACCTGACATCGGACGGTCCGAGGTGACAAGTACCCTAAAGGGGTCGTTCTTATGACCTCACCCAACGGTAAAGGAAGAGGTCCCGGAGAAAGATTGGGTCCCTAAGTTGGACGTAGAGAAATTAGAAGACTTAACCGACCACCCAAGAAATGGTCGACTCGGTGACCATACGTGACCATTCGGGGTATATACGTTATTACATAATTAATTACGTAATATTATACAATTATATGTTATAAATAAAGAGAGAAAAACTGCATAAAATGAGACATATTATAAGAAATCTAAGTAAGTGGAATAATCGTTACTGAGTTTTCCCAAGGAAAATTACCAACTCATTATCAGATAACATATAAATGTGATATCGAAGAAATAGGTAAGTAGACAACTACCTGTAGATCCAACGAAGGTACAGGATCGATAACATTTATCACGACGTAACTTGTAACCCCACGTACACACGGACGATTGAAGTCAGTACAGATTGAGAAACACTGGGTTTCTCATACCGGGTGGTACAAGGAGACAGGTACCCGAAGAGGTCCGTTCTTATGACCTCACCCAAAGGTACGTGATCCCCAAGAAGGGTTGGATCCCTAGTTTGGGTCCACAAGACTTCGAAGACGTGACGTCCACTTAAGAAATGGTGTCTCAGTGGTCCCTTCGGACTTGGGACCTCATGTATATAGAAAAAGATAAAAAATTTTTGTTAATTAAATAAAAAATAACTTTCTATTAAGGAAATGTCTTAAAACGACAAAAGACAGTTTGGACTTGTACTTAGTCGGTATCCACATGTACATGCGGGAGGGAAAACTTGGAGGGAGGGTAGGAGGAGGGGTAGGGTGAGGAGATCCAACTATGTCTCGGGGACAAAGTCAAAGGACTCGGTATGTCATTTAAGGAGAACCGATAGATAAAATATATATCATCAAATTCAAAGGTACAATGAGAAAGGTATGTAGTGTTGAAGAGGAGAGAGGGCTACAGGTATACAGGTAAGAGATATAGAAAAAGAGATAACAACGGGACATTTATTTAAGAAGTCATGGTAAAAATATCTAAGACTTATACCATAAAAAGAAAGGCAAAGACTGAATGAAGCGAGACATATTATCCAAGATCCAAGTAGTAGATGGAGTAATCTTGACTGAGTTTACACAAGGAAAAATACCGACTCATTATAAGGTAACACATCATGGTGCTGAAGAAATAGGTAAGTAGACGGCTACCTTTAGATCCAACGAAGGTACAAGATCGATAACATTTATCACGACGTTACTTGTTACCCTATGTATACAGAGAAAGTTAAAACCAAAGGAGTCCCATATACGGATCCTCACCCTAACGACCTAGTATACCACCAAAATAAGGAACAAAAATTTCCTTAGATGTATCACAGAAAGTATCATCGACATAGTTAAATGTAAGGGTGGTTGTCACGTTCTCTCAAAGGAAAAGAAGTGTGGAAGAGGTCGTAAATAACAAACATCTGAAAAACTACTCCCAGTAAGACTGGTCACACTCCACTATAGAGTAACACCAAAACTAAACGTAAAGAGATTATTACTCGTTACAACTCGTAGAAAAGTACACAATCGGTAGATATACAGAAGAAACCTCTTTACAGACGACTCCAGAAAAGGGGTGAAAAACTAACCGAACAAACAAAAAGACCATAACTCAACATACTCGACGAACATATGTAACCTTAAGTTAGGAAACAATAAAAGATGAAACATCGTTTAATTAGTAAACGATAATAAAAGAGGGTAAGACTCCCAACAGAAAAGTGGAACGAATACCAAAGGAAACGGCACGTTTTCTAAATTCAAATTAGTCCAGAGTGAACATATGAAAACAAAAATAAAGGTAATGAGATCCTCCACTCAGTCTCATAGAACGAAAGGTTACATATGTTCGTCAAGTATGTTGAGTTATGGTCTTTTTGTTTTTCGGTTAGTTTTTCACCCTTTTTCTGGAGTCGTTTGTAAAGAGGTTTCTTCTGTATATCTACCGATTGTGTAGACCGATTGTGTACTTTTCTACGAAACTGTATACAGTAACTCACAAGACGGATACAAAAGGAGATTCTTAAAATATAAAAGACCAGAATATAAATCCAGAAATTAGGTAAAACTCAAAGAGAAACACATACCACAATCCTTCACAAGATTAATGTAAGAAAATGTGCATCGATAGGTTAAAGGGGTCGTGGTAAATAACTTCTCCGACAAAAACGGGGTAACATATAAGAACGGAGGAAACAGTTTTTATTCCATGGATATCCACGGACCCAAATAAAGACCCGAGAGATAGAACAAGGTAACCGGATATAAAGACGAAAACACGTTCATGGTATGACAGAACTACTGACATCGAAACATCATATTAGACTTCAGTCCTTCCAACTAAGGAGGTCGACTTAAGAAGAAAGAGTTCTGACGAAACCGATAAGTCCCAAAAAACACAAAGGTATACTTGAAAGATCAAGATACTTTTTACGGTAACCATTAAGCTATCCCTAGTGTTACTTAGACATCTAACGTAAACCATCATATCAGTAAAAGTGTTATAACTAAGAAGGATGGGTCCTTGTACCTTATAGAGAGGTAGACAAATACAGTATAAAACAAAGAAAGTAATCACAGAATATTAAAAGACACATGTCATGAAAACAGAGGAATCCATTCAAATAAGGATTTATAAATTAAGAAAAAAAAAATGTTACCACGTACCCTAACTAAGGAATTAAAGAGAAAGACTAAAAAGGAACAATCATACATCTTTACGTTCACTAAAGACACAGAACTAAAACATAGGACGTCGAAATGATTTAAGTTACTAATCGAGATCAATAAAAGATTATAATAGAAATCCCAAAAGATACATGTCATAGTACAGTAGACGTTCGTCACCGTCAAAATGAAGAAAAGGTTAGACCGAAGGAAAATAAAGAAAAAGAAGAGATTAACGACATCGACCACGCCCGCCGACACTGACTGTGTGTAACGACCCACCGACGTTGGTCGCGTGCATCACACCGACTCTCCTCGATGGGGTGCAGACTCCAGTCCCCGTCTCCGGTCCTCCTGGGATACGGACTCCCCGCCGTCGGTTCTCCTCAATGGGGCACAGACTCTAGTCCCGACTACCGACTCTCACGGTCCGACACTGCCGTGTCCTTACCGACTCTCTATGGGGTGCAGACTCCAGTCCCCACCGTCGGTTCTCCTCGATGGGACACAGACTCCAGTCCCCGCTGTCGACTCCCACGATCCGACGCTGTCGTGTCCTCGTCGGCTCTCCTCGATGAGGTACAGGCTCCGGTCCACGTCACCGGCCCTCCTCGTTGGGGTGCAGGTTCCTCGCCATCGACACACCCGCGTCCTCCCGGATCTCCTCGATAAGGTGCAAGTTCCAGTCCTCTCCGCCGCCACTCCTCTATGGGAAGTAGGTTCCATTCCTCGTCGTCGACACGAAACGACCTAGTCGGCACTTCTCTATGGGGTAAAGGTTCCATTCTCTTTGGGTTCATTCTACCATCCACAACGTTTTCCCGTAGTCTCCCGTCTGTGTGACTTTAGTATTAGTGTCTTTTGATCAGTTAGATTAGTGTGATCCTGGTGTCGGAACAGATTGAGTTACTTTGATTCGATACGAGCACCCCGGTGGGTTCTACCCGCCCAGTACCACCTTTCCAGACTGTCTTACACCAGGTGACCTCTTCCCTTACCGTTTGGTGAAGTCATAAGAACGGAATTCTTTGGGTACTTGTCATACTTTTCCGTTTTACTATGACTTTCTCCTTGAGGGGTCCAGTCATCCACGGGTTATACGATGACCTCCTGTCACCTCTTTATTGAGGTCTTTCTTACTTCCCTACCTCGGTTTCGTTTTTGTTATGGGTCAACACCTACACTGACCACTATCTTCGTTCCAGGCTACGACATTTCTCGTTATAACGTATCCTTGGACCTTACAGTCCAGGGACTTAGTTCCGTTTAACCTTCACCAGTTTGTTCTCTACCGTTCTCACTTGCAGTAGTAAGATCCTTAGTCACTTGATTTTACCTGACCTTACCCACTTAAATTGAGTCTACTGGTAATATAGATGATGACGTCTGTCCTTAGGGAATCTTCTTTACCTCATCGGTAGTACCAGTTGTTTTCTCAGGTTTTACGTCATGAACCTACGTTGCAGTTTTTACTGCCTTACTAGAGACAAGTAAAGGTTCCGTTTGGTAAGTTATAGTGTCATTAGGTTCAGATACGGGGTTGGTCATTGCGACTTCTTCGACTTCAACTTACCAAGATACTTTTGGAGGTTCTGGAAAATCTTAATTGTGGGTTTCTTCTACAGGAAAAGTAATATCCCCTGACCTTACGTTTTCATCCTTCAGTTCTTTGTGGACCTCATTGTCCGTTTAAACCGGAACCTTATACCTTACTTCGTCCCGTTTCTAATTATCCCAAAACGGTTCTTTTACGTGACCAGTATCGTTTGTGGGAGAAGGTTGTTGTGTTCTCTTCTGAGATGTGTACCTGTAGTGGTCTACCAGTTGTGGTTTTAGTCTAACTAATATAAGAAACGTCGGTTTCTACCTCTTCGAGATATATCAGTTGTTTTTGTTCTGGTCCTCGACTGACCGAGTCTAGTACTTGAGGAATAACGGTTTAAGTCTGAATTTAAATTCTTTCATTCCTTTTAGCGATCTGGTAAGTCCATACTGGATTTAGTTTAGGGAATACTCATATGTCACCTTCACTCTTTAGCTAAATTCCCGGATCTAGACTATCTATATCACGGACTACTTGATACCTTACTCCAAGTACTGCAACATGTCCTCTGTCCATAGTTCTAGTACGGGTACCTTTTCTTTACGTTTTTTCGTTTTACCGACAGACCCCTTCGGAATGTTTATCGACACTTTTTTTCTCTTCACTTTTCGTTTCCTCTTTTCCTTTCTATTTTCGTAGACTTACGTTTCAAGGTTTCTTATCGTTCTTCTCTATTCTTTCGGAAGGAGTCGTTAGTTACGTTTCTTTATCTTACGTTACTTTATCTCCTATTCTTGTCTTACCCTTTCTGATCTCTAGAGAAGTTCTTTTAATCTCTATGGTTCCCTTGAAAAGTACGTTTCTACCCGAGCTATTTCCTGTCTTTACCATACCCGAATTGTCTTCGTCTTCTATAATTCTTCTCTACCGTTCTTATGTGTCTTCTTCACATGTCTTTTCTAGAAGTGCTGGGTCTATTAGTGCTACCACACTAGTGAGTGGATCTCCGTCTGTAGGACCTTACACTTCAGTTCACCCGGAATCTTTCGTAGTGATGCTTGTTTCGATCACCTCGACTACCTTAAGGTCAACTCGATAAAGTTTAGGACTTTCTACTACGACACTTTCACGACGTGAGTTATACGGTCGTTTAAACCTTTTGAGTCGTCACCGGTGTCCTGACCTTTTCCAGTCAAAAGTAAGGTTAGGGTTTCTTTCCTTTACGGTTTCTTACGAGTTTCATGGCGTGTTAGCGTGAGTAGAGTGTACGATCATTTCATTACGAGGTTTAAGAGGTTCGGTCCGAAATCGTTATGCACTTGGTACTTGAAGGTCTACTAGTTCGACCAAAATCTTTTCCGTCTCCTTGGTCTCTAGTTTAACGGTTGTAGAAGTCCTAGTACCTTTTTCGTTCTCTCAAGGTCTTTTTGTAGATAAAGACGAAATAACTGATACGGTTTCGGAAACTGATACACCTAGTGTTATTTGACACCTTTTAAGACTTTCTCTACTCTTAAGGTCTGGTGGACTGGACGGAGAACTCTTTGGATATACGTCCAGTCCTTCGTTGTCAATCTTGACCTGTACCTTGTTGTCTGACCAAGGTTTATCCTTTTCCTCATGTAGTTCCGACATATAACAGTGGGACGAATAAATTGAATATACGTCTCATGTAGTACTCTTTACGACCCGACCTCCTTCGTGTTCGACCTTAGTTCTAACGGCCCTCTTGATAGTTATTGGAGTCTATACGTCTACTGTAGAGGGAACACCGTCTTTCACTTCTCCTTGATTTTTCGGAGAAGTACTTTCATTTTCTCCTCTCACTTCTTCAACGTAATTTCGAGATGTAAGTCTTTTGATTCTAGTACCGTAGACCAGGGTAGTGAAGTACCCTTTATCTACCCCTTTGTCACCTTTGTCACAGTCTGAAGTAAAACCCCCCCGAGGTTTTAGTGACGTTTACCACTAACGTCGGTACTTTAATTTTCTGCGAATGAGGAACCTTCTTTTCAATACTGGTTGGATCTATCGTATAAGTTTTCGTCTCTATAATGAAACGGTTGTTTCCAGGTAGATCAGTTCCGATACCAAAAAGGACACCAGTACATACCTACACTCTCAACCTGACACTTCTTTCGACTCGCGGCTTGTTACTACGAAAACTTGACACCACAACCTCTTCTGAGAACTCTCAGGGAACCTGACGTTCCTCTAGGTTGGTCAGGTAAGACTTCCTCTAGTCGGGACGCTAAAGAAACCTTCCTTACTACGATTTCGACTTTGAGGTTATGAAACCGGTGGAGTACGCTTCTCTACTGAGTAACCTTTTCTGACACTACGACCCTCCCTAACTCCCGTCCCCCTCTTCCCCTGGTGTCTCCTACTCTACCGACCTACCGTAGTGACTGAGCTACCTGTACTCAGACTCATTTGAGGCCCTCAACCACTACCTGTCCCTCCGGATCGCACGACACTAAGTACCGCAGCGTTTCTCAGCCTGTGCTGACTCACTGACTTGACTTGACTCGACTTGACTTGACTCGACTTGACTTGACCTGAAGGTCTTTATACAACTTACAATCACTACTTTTACCCGTGGGAACAGAACAAGGACTAGAATCCCCCTTACGAAAATCCAAGGTCGTAACTCTTATTACAAACGACATTTGAATAGTATATAACGGAAATGATACAACTCCATCCAAGAAAGATACGGGTAAATAATTTCTCAAAATTGGTATTTACCCACGACCTAAAACAGTTTCCTAAAAAGACGTAGATAACTCTAATAGTACACCAAAATTATAAAGTTAAACAATTATGTCACACAGTGAACTTACTAAAAGTATATAACTTCTTAGAAACGTAGGGACCTTATTTGGTTTGAACTAGTACAAAAACTACACAACGACTTAAGACTCATAGTTATTTTAAAACAACTCCTAAAAATGTAGATATAAGTAGTCACTATAACCGGACATCAAAAGAAAAAACACAAAAGAAACAGACCAAAACCATAGTCCACTACCACCGGAGTAGCTTACTCAACCTTGACAAGGAAGGAGACCTTAAAAATCTTTCTCAAAATCTTCTTATCCGTAATCGAGAAGGCATTTACAAACTATCTTAAGAGGACACTTCGGTAGACCAGGACTGAAAACGAAAAACCCCCCTAAAAACTAGAGTCGAAATCACAGTCACGAACATTAACCCAACAAGTATTAAAGATAAAGAAGGACCAAGTCAAAACCTTCTAAATTAAAAAGATTCTTAGAAAGGTAAAGAAGGTCCAATATGTAAAATAACGGTATATCAAAAAGTATTATCAGAGAATATTAGGAAACAAAGAGACGTAACAGACCACATTGGAGGGAAAAAGTAAAGATTAAAACAACTAAACTAAGAAGAGAGAAAAAAGGAACTACTCAGACCGATGAGAGACAAAAAGAACTACTCAGACCGATTTCCAAACAGTTAAAACAAATAGAAGAGTTTCTTGGTCGAAAATAAACATAATTAGCAAGGATAACAAAAAAAAAGTAAATAAAGACGAGCCTAAAATGCTAAAGAAAGGAAGATGATTAAAACCCCACAAAGACAAGAAGAAAAAGGTCAACAAAATCTACATTTCTATCAAACAGATAAGCTACAAAAAGAACAAAGAATTTCATCTTAACATAACGATATTTGAAGGGAGAATCTTGACGAAAACGACGTAGGGTATCCAAAACTCAACAACACAAAAGTAACAGTAAACACAGATCTTGAAAAAATTAAAGGGAAAACTAAAGAAGTCCTTGGACAACCAATAAATCTTCGCACTACAAATTAGAGGTACACAAATACAAAGAATGTGAAAAAAGGAACAATAATTATAAATAAGAGTATCGTAACACCAACCTCTTCTACGTACTATGTTAAAGTTAAAAGAATTTAAATGACTCTAAACTAAACACTGGGTTCTACACCAAGAGGACCTCTTACAAGGTACACGTGAACTCTTCTTCCACATAAGAAGACGTAAACCTACGTTACAGGACTTCTATAATTACTCTAGGTAGAGTAGATTGAATAGTAAATTCTGAAAACAAAGGAATAAATAAAAGACAAAACTACTAGACAGGTAACCACACTCACACCAAAATGTAAGAGGATAATAATAACACAATGACAGTTAAAGAGGAAAATACAGACAATCACAAACGGAATACATAACCCCACGAGGATACAACCTATAAATGTGAACAATACAGAAGGAGAACCTAACTAGGGAACTAGTAATACATCACAGGAAGAAATAGAGAACATTAGAAATAAAATTCCAGATAAAACAAAATACACTCCTAACGATAATGTCTAAACAAAACGAAGGGTGAACGTACATTATATAAAAAGGAAGGAGAGTGAAAGTCAAATGTACACAGAAATCCAAACTTTACCCAAAGAACATCCATCGTATATATCCTCAGAACAAAAACATAGGTACGTCGGTCAGACACACAAAACCAACGTCGTAAATTAGGTAAATGTAAATTTCATTAATAACTATATATACAAGGATAACATAAAAGAATTACCAAACCCCAACTAAAACATCTAGAAAAGGTAGAGGACATAAAGAACTGATATATTCAGGGAAATTGTAAACAACATTTCGACCAAACCACCATTACTTAAGAGAATTGGAAACGAACAGACTTTTCGAAAAATAAAGAGGTAGTCAAAACTTACTCTAAGAACGACCCATGTCATTAGAACCAAAATCTTAAAAGGGAAAGTCATAAAATTTATATAGGATGGTAAGGGAAGACCGGACGTCTCAAAGACGACTTTCCAGTTGACAATTCGTATACCCCAAAGAGAAAATATAATGAACGACGAAAATAAAAAAAATTAAAAATAAAAAAATTTAAAAAATTTAAAAAATTAAAATTTTAGAAATTAAGAATGTACACAAGGGTTTGTACTTGGGGGGAGGGTATTCGAAAGAAACACAAATCAGAAACAATCAAATTAGTCATCCCAGAAACGTACAAAGAGGAACCCAAATAGGACATACCCTGAGAGACGCGGAGAACCTGAAGCAACTGATAAGGGAAAAGATAGAACCCCTTTAAAAGTTAATATTAGAGAAGTTTTTAAAAGAGTATGGAAACAAAAAGAGAAGAAGACCCTGGGGATATTAAACTTACAACCACGTAAAATATACCAGGATCTCCAGAGACTCTGACAGGAGTCGAGAAAAGTCATAAAGATGAAATAACACGAGAAGTCTTCAATAAGGGTGATAAAATAGAAGGTCGAGTGACTAAACAAGAAGGAGACGTCTATAAGACGATAACTAAGGAAGATCTCACAAAAATTTAAGTCGGAAACACAACAAACAGAGACATACAAATAAGAAATTGAGAAGATCCAGAAAAATTAACTAAGAACGTAAAAAAAGGTAAGACAAAAGTTCCTAAAACTAGTAGGAATGATAGTAATAAGACTTAAGAAAAAGTCCCTCAAACGGATAAAGGAGAAGTAAATAAATATGAAGACACAAAGATCAAACAAGGAAATAAACACATCATAAACTCCAGAGGAAAGTGTCCGAAGTTCCTTTCAACTTAAGAAAGGAACTTCTTACAACTTAAGAAAGAAGGAAAACCAAAGACGGGAGGATTCTAACCAGGTCACCAGACTCACTCGAAACATATCCCAATCTAAACACGACTCAAATTTTTTTTAATTAATTGAATAAAATTAACCTCCGATTAATGTTATAACATCACCAAAACGGTATGTAACTGTACTTAGTCGCTACCCACATGTACGCAAGGGTTAGGACTTGGACGGAGGGTGGAGGGAGGGGTGGGGTAGGGAGTCCCAGTAGGGTCACGTGGTCGGGACTTGTGGGACAGAGTACGTAGCTTGGACCCGACCGCTAGACAAAGTGTATACTATTATAGGTACAAAGTTACGATAAGAGAGTTTAGTAGAGTGGGAGTGGAAGAGGGTGTCTCGGGTTTTCTGATAAGATATGTAGACACAGAGAAAACGACAGAAGGTATATCCCAGTAGTAATGCTAGAAAGATTTAAGGTATATATACGTAATTATGTGACATAACCACAAAAAGAAAGACTGAATGAAGCGAGACATATTATCCGAGGTCAAAGTAGGTGGAGTAATCTTGACTAAGTTTACGTAAGAAAATTTATCGACTCATTATAAGGTAACACATATACATGGTGTCGAAAGAATAGGTAGGCAGACGGTTACCTGTAACTCCATCGAAGGTACAGGACCGAAAATATTTGTCACGACACTACTTGTAATCCCATGTACACAGAGAAAGTTAAGACCAAAGGAGCCACACATACGGGTCGTCACCCTAACGACCCAGTATTCCGTCAAGATAAAGGTCAAAAATTTCCTTATAGGTGTGACAAGAGGTCTCACCTACATGATCAAACGTGAGAGTGGTTGTCACATTCTCCCAAGGGAAAAGAGGTGTGGGAGAGGTCGTAAATAACAAACATCTGAAAAACTATCATCGGTAAGACTGGTCACACTCTACCATGGAGTAACACCAAAACTAAACGTAAAGAGACTATTACTCACTACAACTCGTAGAAAAGTACACAAACAATCGGTAGACATACAGAAGAAACTCTTTACAGACAAATCAAGAAACCGGGTAAAAAAATAACCCAGTAAATAAAAAGACCTTAACTCGACGTCCTCGACGAACATATAAAAACTCTACTTAAGAAACAGTCGACGAAGCAAACGATAATAAAAGAGGGTAAGACTTTCGACAGAAAAGTGGAACGAATATCAAAGGAAGAAACACGATTTCGAAAATTCGAATTAATCCAGGGTAAACAAATAAAAACGAAAATAAAGGTAATGAGACCCTCCACCCAGTACCTCCTAGGACGACACTAAATAGAGTCTCACACAAAACGGACACAAAAGGAGATCCTTAAAATGCAAAAGACCAGAATACAAATCTAGAAATTAGGTAAAACTCAAATAAAAACACATACCACAATCTTTCATAAGATTAAAGTAAGAAAATGTTCACCAACTGGTCAAAAGGGTCACACGACTCAAAAACAAACAAACAAAAAGGAGACTACCCGTTCCGACTCACTCCACCATTAGGACAGATGACTACGAACCCAAACATAAAAACAAAACAAACAATAAATCTACTTTGTAGGACGTGTCCCACGTGTCTCACCAACCCACTACGTCCCAGAACATAAGTTCACCAAAGGAAACACACTCAAAAGTGATAAACTATGAGGAATCCCAATCGAGAGACCATCAGATCCCAGAACCTCAGTCACGAGGAGGAGGTCTTCGAGTACCGAACTAGAAACCAGCCCTTACTTCTAATGTGTTCACCAAACAATACCGTAATTCACTCTAATTTGTTTATAGATTTTTGTTCTTTGGTTTCTACTTGGGGTCTGTTTAGTGTCAATGTTTTAGTCCGTTTATTATTAATTTTATTACCTTATATGTGTATATGTATATGTGGGTACTCATTTCACTCTTGTTAGGTTGTTTTCGTTTCATGTCATATAACTGGGTCACTTGTCTCCCTTAGTTTTTAATATAAACGATCAATGCTTGTTTTTATTGAATTCGTGTTTGACCTTTTGTTTTGATTTCGTTCCAGGGTTCACCCCTTATTTCGTTAATTTTCTTTTGATTGTTTGTACAACTCTCCTATTCTTTCTTTCTTATCTATACGTTCCAATTTATCTCCATCTACTTCTTCTAAATATATGTAATTTCTAAATGACGTTCTCCTTTTCTAGTCATCCTTTTCGTTTGTCTCCTTATTTACATCTTTTTTATATTATCCAATTTTTTTAATTTTTATATTTTTTCTTTTCCTTATTTTTCCTTCTTCTTTTTTTCCCCCTTTTTTTCCTTTTGAGGTGTCTTGACGTTTTTGGGTCACATCTCCGTCTCCAAATATTGTTATCTTTCACACTGACTTATATGTGTACATGTATAGGTGGGTATTAGTTTTAGTTTTGTCAAGCTGTTTATATTCCATGTTATCTAACTGGACCTCTTGTTTCCTATGGTTTTTAATATAGATGACCTTGTTTTCATTAATTTCGTGTTTGACCTTTTGTTTTGATTTCGTTTCACGGTTAACCCCTTATTTCGTTACTTTTATTTTGATTGTCTATACAACTCTCCTTTCCTCTCTTTCTTTTCTTTCCTTCTTATCTATACGTTTCAATTTATCCGTATCTATTTCTTCTAAATATATGTAATTTCTAATTGACTTTCCCCTTTTCTTGTCATCCTTTTCGTTTTTTTCCGTATTTACATCTTTTTTATTATTGTCCAAATTTTTTAATTTTAATTTTTTTCTCTTTTCGTGTTTTTTCCCCTTTTGAGATGTCTTGACGCTTTCGGGTTACCTCACCGTCTCCAAATACCGTTGTTATTTTTTACACTGACTCCTTTTTTTTTTTCGAGTTTTCGAATTAACCTAAAGAATGACGGTTATTTTAACTTTTGATGTTACCCCCCCCCCGTCCCTCCTCCTATTTTTTCCCCTTTTTTAGACTTTCTTGGATGTCTCGTTCAGTTTTTTATTCTTATTATTTACAAAAAGAACTCAGTGACGAGAGTCTAAGGAAAGGGAGTGACCCTCAGTGTCAGGTGGAATGAAGGGATCCTACGGAAGGACACGAGTAGAGACCTGGACGATACCCCCGTCGAGTCTAAGATTAGACCAAGGTAAGAAACAAGAACGGAGGTTACAGGTGTCGATAGTCTCGATCACACTAAAGAAAACACCCTCGAGAGCTACCGAAAAATATATAAGGTAGTAGTGTCTCAGACGAATCAAGTAGTACACCTAAATTAGACGTCGAAAATATTGACCACCCTTCCAAAACCTAGAAGAAGGAATCGGTGTGACGGGGACCCAAAGTTAACACCAAAATAAAGGTGGAGGTGTACACCCAGTAGGTGACCCCAAATCAAGGACTCCGACGGGACCTCCCGAACCCAAACGGAGACACTCCCGGTCCAAATCTCCACCATGTCTACGAACCCAGTTTCCCCAAGACCTCCGTGGTCCATGAGTCCCTCCAACCGTCGATCCCTTCGTCCTTTATATCACGAGATCTTCCTTTATATCACGAGGTCATAAGAACGGACCTCTTAGGGGAGAGACTGTCTCTTCGGACCGTCCGGTGGTCAGATGTCCCAGTGTTTCTCAACCTATCTTGACTTCGCTGGGACGTATGTATCTGCGTTCTGAAAAAGAAAACGGACACCGTCGAGACGGGGTCACTCCCAACTCGTACTTCCACCGTGTCGACGAACCAAACACCCCTGGGACCACCGCGGTTCACACGAGCCGACGTACTCAATACCGGGATAGTCTCAGAAAAAAACTCGGAGACCATCGACCGCTAGTCTTCCGGAGAAACCGGTCAGAAAGAGACTTCGAGGCGGACAAGTCCGTGAATCTCCTGAGGGAACGGACCTCAGGAAGAGACAACAAACCACGGAGTCCGTGTATCTCCCTGGGGGGACCGACCCCAGGATGAGACATCTAGACGTGCAGTCTGTGAATTTCCTCGTGAGACTCACCCCAGGATGAGACATCAAGTCACGTAGTCCGCAAACTACCCAGTCGGCGAGATAACAAGTCGACGACTACGACCGTGGACCCTTCTCTCTCCGATACTACTACCGAGGTGGGGGATTCGTACTGAGTCGTCATAGTGGAACGAAGGTACCGAGGGGTCGAAAGGAGGGGTCCGTAAAGGGTGGTTCTAGAGGAGGGAGTGTAGGAGAGTTAGACTGAGAGGTGTCAGTTATCGTCGGGAGTGGGACTCTAACGAGGTTTTAGAGATTTGAGGTAGAGGGTCGGAGACGTGGAAGGTCCTCTGGTCACAAGGACAGGTCCCATACATACCAAAACCGTTCCTGACAGACTAAGAGTAAGGTAAATCCGACGGTGTCTAGTCTAAAGTAAGAGTCGGAATTTACAAAGAGGACACTGAGTTAACGGGGCGACACCCCTAGCCTGGGGACTAAGTCAAGGGGGTGGACGACTCCCGTCCAAGTCAGGATGATTGTGAGGACAAAAAGGGGGATCAAGGAAGTAGGATGGTTCAAAACGAACCAAGACAATCCATCCATCTTATCCCTTTTCCTCAGGTTTTACCGTCACCGATTTTCTGTTTCTTCCCTTTTCGGACACTTTTATCTTGTTTTCTTCCAGGCTCCTGGTCTCATTCCTGGAGTCCATTTTGTTTGTTGTGAGGACCGACCGGGTTAAATGTATCCTGTCCGGGTCCCTCTTTATTTGCATATTTTTCTCCTCGGTTTCGATCGAGAGAGAGAGAGAGAGAGACGGGGGGGAGGGGGTGGCGCTCGATCCCGTGAGAAGAGAAGTTCAGAAACCTAGCTGTACGGGAGTGTGGAGTCTGTAACCAAAAGGACGATAGAACATTTATTTTATCTCGACATTGTGACTAAACAGATTCTCGATATTGTACCAAGAAAGTTCTGGACTCTCGATATTGTACCAGATAGGTTCTGGGCTCTCGACACTGTACGGCTCCTCCGAAATTACAGGCAGTGAGGTTTAGAAACAACACTACTCTGTTTCTTGACTCCTTGTATGTGAGCGCACTGTCAAGATATATAAGAAAAGACCACCAGTCCATGAGGACAGAGGAGAGTCGACCACAAGACGTACGTGAAGACACAGAGTTCCACATAAGGACTACATAGGTACCTCTCTCTACATGAGGTACAGGTGGATAACGAGGTGATAGAACAAGAGGAGGTATAAAGAAAAAGTCAATATCAAAAGAGTCCCATATACAGGTCATAACCCTAACAAACCAGTATATTATCAAAATAAGGATCAAAGAATTCATTGGAGGTATGACAGAAGATATCACCGACATAGTTAAATGTAAGGGAGGTTGTCACGTTCTCCCAAGGGAAAGGAGGTGTGGGAGAGTTCGTAAATAACAAACATCTTAAAAACTACTACCGGTAAGACTGGACACACTTCTCTATAGAGTAACATCAAAACTCACCGTAAAGAGATTATTGCTCGTTACAACTTGTAGAAAAGTACACAAATAATCGGTAGATATACAGAAACCTCTTTACAGACAAGTCCAGGAATGATTTAAGTGACTAATCGAGAGATAGTATACTGGCTTGTTAGGGTGATGACCTGTATGTGTGACACTTTTGATATTAACCTTTTCTATATACATGAGGTCACAAAGCCGAAGGGACCACTGAGTCGTCATTTCTTCCTCACCGATGGGTGAGGTCATAAGACCGGATCTTTTTAGGTGCGCCGGTGTTTCTCAGTCTATGCTGACTTACTGAAAGTGAAAGTGATGTTTGTCCTATAGAAATAAAGAAGAAAAAGTTAGACCTAAGGAAAATAAAGAAAAAGAAGAGACTAACGGTGTCAAACCTGAGGGTTTTGAAACAACTTACTATCACCGTTCTCACCCGTGGAAACAGAACAAGAAACAGAATCTCCTTTACGAAAGTCCAAAAACGGTAACACTTACTACAAACAACACCCAAATAGTATATACCGGAAATAATACAACTTCATCCAAGGAGAATACAAGTAAAAAACTTCTCAAAAAAAAAAATTAGTATTGACCCACGACTTAAAACAGATTCGAAAAAGATGTAGGTAACTCTAATAGTATACCAAAAGCAAAAAGTTAAACAATTATGCCACATAGTGTAACTAACTAAACTCATATAACTTCTTAGAAACATAAGAACCCTATTTAAGTTGAGCTAATACTACATACTAGAAAAGATAAACGATCTTAAACCAACTCCTAAAAATGTAGATACAAGTGGTCACTATAACAGGATATTCAAAGAAAAAAACACTACAGAAATATACCCAAAACATAGTCCCACTACTACCGGATCATCTTACACAAACCTTAATAAGGAAGGAGACGTTAAAAACCTTTCTCAAAGTCTTCCTATTCTTAATCGAGTAGAGATTTACAAACTATCTTAAGTGGACACTTCGGTAGACCGGGACCCGAAAACAAAAAACCCTATAAAAACTAGTACCAAAACTAAAGTCACGAACACTGACCGAACAAGTATTAAAGATAAAGAAGGATCAAGTCAGAACCTTCCAACTTGAAAAGATTCTTAGACAGGTAAAGAAGGTCCAACAAGTAAAATAACCATATATCAACGAGTATTATAAGAGAATCCTAGGATGCATTAAGACGTAATATACAACATTGGAGAAGAAAAAGTAAAGATCAAAACAACTAAACTAATAAAAGGAAAAAAAATAAGAATTACTCAGAACGATTACCAAACAATTAAAACAAAGAGAAGAGACTCTTGGTCCAAAAACAACATAATTAGAAATGATAACAAAGGAAGTAAAGAAAAAGTAAATAAAGACGAGAGTAGAAGTACTAAAGAAAGGAAGGTAATTGGAACCTAATACCCAAAGCGACCACCGAATCTCCAATTTTGCTGACGGAGGTTACACCCTTTGGGCCCAAGTTAGGGACCCAGCCCTTCTAGGGGACCTCTTCCTTTACCGTCGGGTGAGGTCATAATAACGGACCTCTTAGGGTGTCTGTCTCATCGAACCATCCGATGTCAGGTGCCCCAGCGTTTCTCAGCCTGTGTCGACTCACTGAAGTGAAAGTGAAATTGGAACCTAATAAAACAAGTAGAAAATAGACAACAAAATCCACATTTCAATCCAACAGATAAGTTACTAAAAGAACAAACCACTCTATCCTAACATAACGATATTTGAAAGGACAATCTTGACGAAAATGACGTAAGGTATCTAAAACCCAACAGTAAAAAATAACAGTCAACGAAGATCTTTAAAAAACTAAAGAGAAAAATGAAGTATTTATTGGACAAACAATAAATCTTTACATACCGAATTAAAGGTAAATAAACACAAAAAAAAAAGGAAAATGTCAAAAGGGGGGACATTGACTATAGATCAGAGTATCACAACAATAGTCTTTTCTACGAACTATGCTAAAGTTAAAAGAATTTCAATGACTCCGAACTATATACACTAGGTTCTATATCAGAAAGGACCTTTTACAAGGAACACGTGAACTTTTTACATATAAGAAGACCTAAACCTAACTTACAGGAATTCTACAGTTAATCCAGGTAGACCAGATTACACAGTAAATTTCGAACATAAAGGAATAAAAGAGAAAACTAATAGACAGGTAACCACATTCACCCCACAATTTCAGGGAATAATAATAATAAAATGACAGTTAAAGGGAAAAATACAGACAATCACAAACGGAATACTTAACTCCATGAGACAAACCACGTATTTATAAATGTTAACAATACAGAAGAACCTAACTAGGGAACTAACAACACATCACAGGAAGGAATATTGAATAATAAATAAAGTTCCAGCTAAAACAGAGTATACTCTTAACGACGAGGTCGAAAGAAAACTGAAGGTGAACGTTCCTTATTTTAAAAGACAGGAAAGTGAAAGTTAGATATATACATAGATCCAGACTTCACCCAGAGGACATCTGTCATATATATACCCAGAACAAAAACATAGGTAAGTCGGTCAGAACAGAAAACCAACCTCGTAAATTAGGTAAATGTAAATTTCGTTAATAACTATATAGACAAGGATGACCGTAAAAGAATTAACAAAAACTAAACAAAAACATCCAGAAAAGGAAGAGAACACCAAGAACAGATATCTTCAGGGAAATTGTACACAACATTTCAACCAAACCACCACGATTTACCAAAATTGAAAACGAACAGATATTTCGAAAACTAAAGAGGTATTTAAAACTCACTCTAGGAACATCCCATCTCATTAGAAACAACATCTAAAAAGGGACAGTCATGAAATTTATACGACCTCTTCCTTTACCGTTAGGTGAGGTCATGATAACGGACCTTTTTAGGGTACTTGTCTCCTCGGACCATCCGATGTCAGGTACCCCAACGTTTCTCAGTCTGTACTGACTCGCTGAAGTATAAAATAAAATAAATGAAATTTATATAGGACGGTAAGGGAAAACCGGACGTCTCAAAGACGACTTTCTAGTCGACAATTGGTACACCCCAATGGGACCATACAATGAACAACGAAAAGGGAACGACGAAAATTATAAGAAAGGAACACAAATTAGAAACAATTAAACTAATCATACACAGAGTCGTACAAAGAGGAACCCAAATAGGACATACCCTGGGAGACGTGAAGAACCTGAGTTAACCGAAAGGAAAGGGTACAATCCCTTCAAAAACTGATATTAGAGAAGTTTTTAAAAGAGTCAGTGAAAGAAAAAGGGAAGAAGACCCTGGGGATATTAAACTTAAAACCACGTGAATTATAACCGAATCTCCAGGGACTTTGACAGAGGTTAATCAAAGTAAGAAAAGGGAAATAAGACGAGAAGTCCTCAAAAAGGTGGTAACTTAGTAGGTCGAGTCATAGGTAAGAACACGGAGTCAATAAGATGATAAATAAGGAAGATCTCATAAAAATTAAAGTCATTAACACAAAAAACAGAGACAAAAAAGGAAATAAAGAAGGACCAGAAACAATTTACACAATCAATGACAAAAAAGGAAATAAAGAAGGACCAGAAACAATTTACACAATCAATTAAGGACGAAAAAGAGGTAAGATAAAAACTCCAAAACCTAGTAGAAATGATAGTAATGAGACTTAAGAAAAAGTCCATCAAAAGGGTAAAGGAGAATCAAATAAACCAGAACACTTAAAAATGGAACAAGAAAGTAAACGGAATATAAAGAGGTAGAGAAGTAAAAAAAGATAGAATGACAGAAAATCCGGAGGAAAAGAGTCCGAGATCCCAGGTTAATGAAGAAGGAAACCCAAAGACGGGAGTCACCCATTCCAAACAGGTCACCGAAAACATCCGAAAAACAACCCTCCCTAAACACGGAGGTAAGACCACCCTCCTCTTCACAAAAGGAGGAGTCCAGGTGTCCCGACACACTCCACTATACAAAACCCTACAGATACCCCTCGGACAGACGACTACTAACCCAAACACAAAAACAGAAAGAAAAAAGTCACTCCACAGGACGTTACCCACGACGACCGTAAACCCACTACGGTGTAGAACATATGTCCACCTCCAGAAACACCATCAAGAGTGATTAATTATGAGGTACGTCAATCCTCAAGAGACCGTCAGATCTCAGGACCTGAGTTGCGTGGGTCAGATTTCCGAGTCTGGGTTAGAGACCGGTCCCCTGTCTCCAAAGTGTTCGGTAAACAATACCGTAATTTCCCCTAATTTTGTTTGTCTTTTTGTTTTTTGTTTACTTGTGGCCTGTTTACCATTTATGTTTTAGTCTGTTTATTATTGTTTTTGTTTCCTTGTGTGTATGTATGTGTGTGTGTGTGTGTTTGTTCTGGTTTTGTCAGGTTTATTTCTTTCATGTTCTTATATTGACCCGTTTCTTCTGGTTTTTACTATAACTGGTTAATTTTTGTTTTGATTGATTTTGTGTTTAACCTTTTGTTTTGGTTTCGTCTCACAGTGTACCCTTATTTCTTTCCTTTTGTTTCGTTTGATTGTTTTACTACTTTAATTTTTTATTTTCTTTTTTTCTTTTTTATATTATACTTTCAACTTGTCTTCATATATTTTTTCTAAATATATACAATTTCTTATTGATATCGTCCCTTTCTCGTTATTCTTTTTGTTTGTTTGTTTCTGGTTTTTATTTTGGGTCTCTTGATTTTGTTGTTGTTGTTGTTTTTTTTTTGGGGTTTGGTGTTTCGGTGTTTTTAGGTTAACACTCCATCTTTATGTATTTCCCTTATTTTTCACACTAAATTTTTTTCAAGAGTTTTCGAACTTATCTCAATTCTCATTATTATTTTAGTTGTTGGTGTCGTTGTATCCTTTTTTTCTCTTTCTTTTTTACGTATTGATTGACGTCTTGTTTAATGTTATATTCTTATTATGTTTTCAAAAAGAGTCCGGAGTCGACAGTGACAGGAAAGTGAGTGACACTCCGTCCCTTGGGGGTGGAGGGATCCTTCGAGAAGTTATGACCCGACCAGAGACCAGAACGACACCCCTGTCGAGTCTGAGATTAGACCGGGATAAGAACACACAAGAACGGAGGTCACAGGTATCCGTTGACAAAAGACATATAATTAAAACATAGGATGTTGAAATGACTTACAAAAATAATCAAGATTATTATAAAAGTAACACAGAAATCCTAAAAGGTATACATCATAGTAAAGTAGACGTTTCTTACTGTTAAGATGAAAAAGTAAAAGTTAAACTAAGGCAAATAAAGGAAAGGAACACACTGACCACACCAATCCTGAAGGTTAGAATACAACTTATTTTCACTTCTTTCCCCCGTAGAAACAGAGTAAAGACTGGAATCTCCTTTATACAAGTCACAAATCGGTGACTCATACTACAATCTATACCCGAACAGAAGATACTGAAAATATTACGACACTGTACAAGGGAGATATGACTCTCAAAAAAAAATTAGTATTTGTGTACAGTTTAAAACAGTTTACAGAAAAGATAGAGAAAACTATACTAGTATACTAAAAATAGTAAAACACTTATAAACAAAGTAAACACCTACAACTTGGTAACAACTTAGAGACCTTTTTAAGGTGAACTGATACCACATACTAAGAAAATAACACAACGACTTTAACCAAACGGTTTTAGGCAACCGATTAACTTTTTACTCTCTCAAAGTCTTTCTGTAGATGAAGACGAAATAGCTGATACGGTTTCGGAAACTGTCACACCTAGTGTTATTTGGCACCTTTTAAGAATTTATCTACTCTTATGGTCTGGTGGACTGGACGGAGAACTCTTCAGACCTACGTCCAGTCCTTCGTTGTCAATCTTGACCTGTACCTTGTTGTCTGACCAAGGTTTATCCTTTTCCTCATGCAGTTCCGACATATAACAGTGGGACGAATANCTCATGTAGTACTCTTTACGACCTGACCTACTTCGTGTTCGATCTTAGTTCTAACGACCCTCTTGATAGTTATTGGAGTCTATACGTCTACTGTGGTGGGAATACCGTCTTTCACTTCTTCTTGATTTCTCAGAGAACTACTTTCACTTTCTCCTCTCACTTTTTCAACCGAATTTTGAGTTGCAAGTTTTTTACTTCTAGTACCGTAGACCAGGGTAGTGAAGTACCCTTTATCTACCCCTTTGTCACCTTTGTCACAGTCTGAAATAAAAACCCCCGAGGTTTTAGTGACGTCTACCACTAACGTCGGTACTTTAATTTTCTGCGAATGAGGAACCTTCTTTTCAATACTGGTTGGATCTGTCGTATAAATCTCTTCCACTACCGTGGGGTGAGGTCATGAGAACGGACCTTTTAGGGTACCTACCTCCTCGGACCATCCGACGTCAGGTACCCCAACGTTCCTCAGTCTGTGCTGATTCGCTGAAGTGAAAAAGTGAAAAGTGAAAGTACGTAACCTCTTCCTTTACCGTTGGGTGAGGTCACAAGAACGGACCTCTTAGGGTCCCTGCCCCCTCGGACCACCCGACGGCAGGCAGATACCCCAGCGTGTTTCAGCCTTTGCTGGCTTAGTTGAATCGTCGTAGTCGTCGACGTCGTCTGTCGTATAATTTTTCGTCTCTGTAATGAAACTCTTGTTTCCAGGTAGATCAGTTTCGATACCAAAAAGGTCATCAGTATATACCTACATTCTCTACCTCATATTTCTTTCGACTCACGGTTTCTTAACTACGACAACTTAACACCACAACCTCTTCTGGGAACTCTCGGGGAACATGTGATTCCTCTAGGTTGGTCAATTAGGATTTCCTTTAGTCAGGACTTATAAGTAACCTTCCTGACTACGACTTCAAGGTCATGAAACCAGGGGACTACGTTGAAATGGGACTGAGTACCCATTTCTGGGAGTACGACCCTTTCTAACTTAAACCCTCCTCTTCACCTACTGTCTCTTACTCTACCAACCTACCGTAGTGACTGAGTTACCTGTACTCAAACTCATTTGAGGTACTCAACCACTACCTGTCCCTTCGGACCACACGACGTCAGATACCCCAGCGTTTCTCAACCTGTACTGACTGACTGGCTTGACTTGACTTTAACCAACCGTTTATAAAACGACTCCTAAAAAATAAGATACATTTAGTCCTCACAAAGTACATTCATAAAAAAGAAACACAGAAAATGATTAAAACTCTAATCCATTACGGCCAAAGTATTTTACGTAAATGTACATACGAAAAGGGGGTTAGAAGATATAAAACATTCTTAAATTCTTCATAAATAAGAAATTTACAAACTATCCTAAGTGGTAACTTTGGTAGAATAGGACCCGAAAATAAATAAATAATTTTTATAAATAAGTAAATAAACCGACGTGGATCAGAATCAACAATGTGCACCCTGGAAACTAAAAGTAACCTCGTACATCCAAGAAATCAACATCGTAGACTTGAGAATTATGTCATACATCCTAGATTAGGGGACTCGTACCTAGTTTGGACCGTAGGACGAAACACACACTCTTCGGAATCGGTGACCTACTGGTCCCTATAAAGGAGACCCGAAAATAAAAACCCTCCAAAAACTAATGACCAAACTAGAAAGACGATCACCGACCAGATAATTTTAAAAAACAAAGAAGGAGTAAGTTAGAACCATCCGACATATAAAGATAGTCAAAGAATATCCAACAGGTTAAAACACCATCTGAGAATAATACGAGACGTAAAGACACCATAGTTAACATTGTAGAGATATTAAAGACTAAAATAAATATACTCTGAACTAAAAAAAAAAGAACCAATCACGTCGACTTCAAAACAGTTGAAACAAATAGAAAAGTTCCTTTGTTGAGAGTCAAAATGACTAAAAAAATATAACAGGAAAACCAGAGATAAAGTGCATAAAAATGAGACTGTAAAATAATAAAGGAAGTAAGATGACTGAAACCCGAAGTAAAAAAGAAAGTTAAAAAGATCAAGGAATTTTACATTTAGACCCGAAGGGATCACCGAGTCTACCATTCCTTAGGTGGACGTCACACCCTATAGAACCAAAATAGAGACTCAACCTTTCTAGGGGACCTCCTCCCGTACCGTTGGGTGAGATCATAAGAACGGACCTCTTAAGGTACCTGTCTCCTCGGACCGCCAGATGTCAGGTACCCCAACACTTCTCAACCTGTACTGACTCACTGATTTGTGTCGTGTGTTCGTGTCGTTTGACATTTCAATCCAACAACTAAACTCGAGGAATAACAAAATACTACATCCGCAAATAGAGATACTTGAAGGGAGATTATTGAAAAACGACATCGAGTATACGAAACCATACAACATAAAGGTAAAAGTAACTGAGTTCCAAAAAAAAAAAAAAATTTATAGAGATAACTAAAAAGAAACTAGGTAATCGAAACGTCATTGTACAAATTAGAGGTGAATAAACACTTAAAAGGTCAAAAGAAGAAAATTTACTAAATATTAAAGTATGAATCAAGTCAAGTCAAGTCAACGAGTCAGTACAGACTGAGAAACACTGGGGTACTTAACGTCGTGCGGTCCGGAGGGACAGGTAGTGGTTGAGGACCTCAAGTGAGTCTGAGTGCAGGTAGCTCAGGCACTACGGTAGGTCGGTAGAGTAGGAGACAGCAGGGGAAGAGGAGGACGGGGGTTAGGGAGGGTCGTAGTCTCAGAAAAGGTTACTCAGTTGAGAAGCGTACTCCACCGGTTTCATGACCTCAAAGTCGAAGTCGTAGTAAGGAAGGTTTCTTTAGGGTCCCGACTAGAAGTCTTACCTGTCCAACCTAGAGGAACGTCAGGTTCCCTGAGAGTTCTCAGAAGAGGTTGTGGTGTCAAGTTTGCGTAGTTAAGAAGTCGCGAGTCGGAAGAAGATGATATCAGGTTTTTCTGCGAACTATGCTGAAGTTGAAAGAATTCAACTTCTGGACAAAACACGGGATTGTATACTACATTGAACCTCTTATCAGGTACACACGAACTCTTCTTACACAGAAGACAAAGAAAACCTACCTTACAACACATATGTAAACAATTCAAGTAGACCAGATTGACAGTAAATAAATTTTTTTATTATTTATTGACAGTAAATTTCAGTTCCAAAGGAATTACTAAAAAAAAGACAGACCTACTAAGTAGGTAATTATTTTCACCCCATAATTTCAGGAGATGGTAATATATAACAAAAAACAAGAGAGAAATCCAACTAGTCATAAAGAAATATATATTCACAAGGATACAACCCATGTATTCATAGATTTCAATAGTATCCGTATGGAACCTTTATAACACTCGAACCCAAGTCTGGTGAAGTCATTTTATCTATAACGTTATTTCACTCAGTGTACTTGAAAAACCAAAAGGTCACACATATTTACCACACAAATGGGATGTGATATCGTGACATCAGACAACACACGTTGTCGTAATATCGATTCTTTTTATTACGTAAATTTTTTAAACGATTTTTACGACTGGTAATGGACTGTAACGTTCAAACGGTGTTTAGAAACTAAACATTTTATATGTCATAGACATTTCGTGTTATTTCTTTTTCCGTTATTTTACTCGATACTGACACATAGGACAACCTGACTGAGGAAATTATAATAGATTACTGGATTAAACAGAGAAACCATGACGTTCCTCTAGTTTGGTCAATTAGAATTTCCTTCAGTTGGTGCTTATAAGTAACCTTTCTGACAACGACTACGACTTCGAGGTTATGAAACCGATGGACTACACTTCTCGACTGAATGACCTTTTCTGAGACTACGACCCTTTATTACTTCCGTCCTCCTCTTCCCCCTATGTCTTCTACTTTACCAACCTATCGTAATGTCTTAGTTTCCTGTACTTAAACTCGTTTACGAACCTATATCACCTCCTGTCTCATCGGACCGTACGATGTCAGGTACTCCAGTGTCTCAGTCTGTGCTGAATCACTGACTTGTTGTTGTTGTTAAAAAGAGAATAACGTCAGAAACAACATTTCGGATGAAACTATATTTTTTCGATAAGGTCAAAAGAAAACCAAAGGTAAATTTACCTTCAGGAAAAATTCAGGAAATTGAAAGTAAAGACATACACAGGAGTGTAGACCTCATTCAGACAACATCCGTTATACACATACCCAGAACAAAAAATTGGGTAAATCGGTGAGGTACAAAAAACTAACCTATTAAATCATGTAAATGTAAATTCCATTTAAAACTCTCTATTCATGAAAAACGGTAAAACAATTATAAAAAGACCAACAAAAACGTCAAGAAGAGACAAGAAAAGATAAAGAGAAAAGGAGAAGTAACACCAAATCACTAAAAAGAAATCACAACATAAATCTAAGGAAAGAGAAATAGAAAACACATGTATAATGTCCAAAACCAATGATACTCCAAGTATATAGTGTTAGACATATATTTTGTCTAATAAAGTTCAATTATAACGAATTTAAGTTTACGTCAGATTTTCGTGATATAAAATTAAATAAGAATTATAAATAAGATTATAAGAATTATGAATAAAAGTAATGAAAACTGTAAAATAAAACGGAGAAAAATAAAACCCATAGGAAGTTAATGAATAACATGAAAATCGACTAAAATAATGAAACACAAAGTTGGAAGTACGATCGAAGTATTCACCGAAGTAATATATGACAAAAATGGCTATTCTCAAAAGAAAGTATACAAAAGAATAAAGATAAACTTTAGAATATAAGACGAATTTGTTCAGGGAAATAGTAAAGAATGTTCCGACGAATCACTACTACTTGAGGAAGTCAAACGAACAGATCATTTGATAAAGAGGACATTAAGACTTACTATTGGATCGTCCTATCTCATCAAAACCATATTTAAAACAGGAAAGTCGTGAAACTTATATAGTACGGTGAAAGAAGACCGAGCGTTTCAAAGACGACTTGTTAAGTGACTATTAGAATAGTATATACATCGATCAACAAAATACAAACAACGAAATTTTCAAGAGAAAATAGAAGTTGAAAATTGTAAAATTAACATTATACAGAACCACACCTAAAGAAACCCAAGTAAAACTAACCCTCAGTGGTATAAACCTACAGACAAAGAAAGGAATCCAATCCCTTCAAAAGTCGGTAATAAAGAAGTTTATTCAAAAAAATTTTAATTAAATTAACCTCCGACTAATGAAATGTTATAACATCACCAAAAACGGTATGTAACTGTACTTAGTCGGTACCCACATGTACACAAGGGTTAGGACTTGGGGGAAGGGTGGAGGAAGGGGTAGGGTAGGGAGACCCAGTGGGGTCACGTGGTCAGGACTCGTGGGACAGAGTACGTAGTTTGTACCTGACCGCTAGACAAAGTGTATACTATTATAGGTACAAAGTTACGATAAGAGAGTTTAGTGGGTGGGAGCGGAAGAGGGTGTCTCAGGTTATCTGACAAGATATGTAGACACAGAGAAAACGACAGAGCGTATATCCCAGTAGTAATGGTAGAAAGATTTAAGGTATATATACACAATTATATGACATAACCACAAAAATAAAGACTAAATGAAGTGAGACATACTATCCGAGGTCAAAGTAGGTGGAGTAATCTTGACTAAATTTACACAAGAAAAATTACCGACTCATTATGAGGTAACACATATACTGGGTGTCGAAAGAATAGGTAAACAGACGACTACCTGTAGCTCCAACAAAGGTACAGGACCGATAATGTTTCTCACGACACTACTTGTAACCCCATGTACACAGAGAAAGTTAAGACCAAAGGAGTCACGCATACGGGTCGTCCCCCTAACGACCCAGTATACCGTCAAGATAAAGGTCAAAAATTTCCTTATAGGTGTGACAAGAGGTATCACCGATATTATCAAACGTAAGGGTGGTTGTCACATTCTCCCAAGGGAAAAGAGGTATGGGAGAGGTCGTAAATAACAAACATCTAAAAACCTCTCGTCGGTAAGACTGACCTCACTCTACCATGGAGTAACACCAAAACTAAACGTAAAGAGACTATTACTCACTACAACTCGTAGAAAAGTACACAAACAATCGGTAGGCATACAGAAGAAACCTCTTTACAGACAAATCAAGAAACCGGGTAAAAAACTAACCCAGTAAATAAAAAGACCTTAACTCGACGTCCTCGACGAACATATAAAAACTCTACTTAAGAAACAGTCCACAAAGCAAACGATAATAAAAGAGGGTAAGACTTCCGACAGACAAGTGAAACGAATATCAAAGGAAGTAACACGTTTTCGAAAATTCGAATTAATCCAGGATAAAGAAATAAAACGAAAATAAAGGTAATGCGACCCTCCGTCCACCCAGTAATTCCTAAGACGACACTAAATACAGTCTCTCACAAAACGAATACAAAAGGAGATCCTCAAAATATCAAAGACCATAATGTAAATCTAGAAATTAGGTAAAACTCAAATAAAAACACATACCACAATCACAAGATCAAAGTAAGAAAATGTTCACCAACTGGTCAAAAGGGTCATGGTGAACAATTTCTACAAATAGAAAAGAGGTAACATATAAGAACGGAGGAAACGGTTTCTATTCCACAGGTATCCACGTACCTAAATAGAGACCCGAAAGACAAAACAAGGTAACTAGACACAAAGACAGAAACACGGTCATGGTATGACAGAACTACTAACACGGAAACATCATCTCGGACTTCAGTCCGTCCAACTAAGGAGGTCAAGGTAAGAAGAAAGAGTTCTAACGAAACCGATAAGCTCCAAAAAAAAAATTTAAAGGTATGTTTAACACTTTAATAAACAAGATCGAGACACTTTTTATGGAAACCATCGAACTCTCCCTAACGAAACTTACATATCTAACGAAACCCATCATATGGGTAAAAGTGATATAACTAAGACGGTTAGGTACTTGCATCATATAAAGAGGTAAATAAACACAGGAGAAACTAAAGAAAGTAGTCACAAAATATCAAAAGATATATATCCAGAAAACAAAGAAATCCATCTATATAAGGATTCATAAAATAAGAAAAGTAACGTTACCACTAACCTTAACAAAGGAATTAAAGAGAAAGACAAAAGAGTAACAATCACATATCCTTACGTTCCCTAAAGACACATAATTAAAATATAGGACTTTGAAATGATATAAGTGACTAATCGAGGTCATTAAAAGACCACCTTGGAAATCCCAAAAGATACATCTCCTAGTACAGTAGACGTTTGTCACTCTCAAAATGAAGAAAAGGTTAGACCTAAGGAAAATAAAGACAAAGAAGAGACTAACGTCACTGGTTTTGAAGGTTTTGATACAACTTATCATCACCACTCTCACCCGTGGGAACAGAACAAGGATTGAAATCCCCTTTACGAAAATTAAAAAGTGGTAACTCCTATTACAAACGACACCCAAACAGTATATATCGAAAATAATACAACTCCATACAAGGGAGATCAGGACGAAAGACCTCCCAAAAATAGTATTTACCTACAACTTAAACAGTTTCCGAAAGAGGCGTAGATAACTCTATTAGTACCAAAAATAAAAAGTTAAACAATTACACCATATAATATAACTAATTAAACGTCTATAATTTCTTAGGAACGTATGGACCCTATTTCGGGAGAACCAGTATTACATACTAGAAAATTTACACAATAACCTAAGACAAAACGATCTTAAAACACTTCCTAAAAACGTAGATACAAGTAGTCACTATAACCGGACATCAAAAGAAAAAAAACACCGTAGAAACAGTCCAAAACCATAATCCCACTACCACCGGAGTATTTTACAAACCTTCAAAGTCAAGTCAAGTCAGTGAGTCAGTACATGTTGAGAAACGTTGGGGTACTTGACGTCATCGGTCCGGAGGGACAGGTAGTGGTTGAGGACCTCAAGTGGGTTTGAGTACAGGTAGCTCAGTCACTACGGTAGGTCGGTAGAGTAGGAGACAGCAGGGGAAGAGGAGGACGGGGGTTAGGGAGGGTCGTAGTGTCAGAAAAGGTTACTGAGTTGAGACGTACTCCACCGGTTTCATGACCTCAAAGTCGAAATCGTAGTAAGGAAGGTTTCTTGTGGGTCTTGACTAGAAGAAATCTTACCTGACCAACCTAGAGGAACGTCGGGTTCCCTGAGAGTTCTCAGAAGAGGTTGCGGTGTCAAGTTTTCGTAGTTAAGACGTCACGAGTCGAAAGAAGTGTCAGGTTGAAAGTGTACGTATGTACTGATGTCCTTTTTGGTATCGGAACTGATCTGCCTGGAAAAAACCGTTTCATTACAGAGACGAAAACTTATACGGTAGATCCAACCAGTATTGAAAGGAAGGTTCCTCATTCGCAGAAAATTAAAGTACCTACATCAGTGGTAGACGTCACTAAAACCTCGGGGGGTTTTATTTCAGACTGTGATAAAGGTGACAAAGGGGTAGATAAAGGGTACTTCACTACCCTGGTCTACGGTACTCGAAGCAAAAGACTTACAACTCGAAATTCGGTTGTAAAATTGAGAGGAGAAAGTGAAAGTAGTTCTCCGGAAAATCAAGGAGAAGTGAAAGACGGTATTCCCACCACAGTAGACGTATAGACTCAATAACTATAAAGAGGGTCGTTAGAACTAAGGTCGAACACGAAGAAGGTCAGGTCGCAAAGAGTACTACATGAGACGCATATTCAATTTATTCGTCCCACTGTTGTATGTCGGATAAACCTTGGTCAGACAACAAGGTACAGGTCAAGATTGACAACGAAGGACTGGACGTATACCCAAAGAGTTCTCCGTCCAGTCCACCAGACTATAAGGGTAGAGAAAGTCTTAAAAGGTGTCAAATAACACTAGGTGTGTCCGTTTCCGAAACCGTATCAGTTATTTCGTCTTTATCTACAAAAAGACCTTGAGAGAACGAAAAAGTTACTAGGTCCCCTACAACCGTTAAAATAGAGAACAAGGAGACGGAAAACATTTTGGTCGAACTTGTAGACCTTCAAGTGCCAAGTGTATAACGACTTCGGACCGAACCTCTTAAAACTTGTAATGAAATGATCGTACACTCTACTCACGTTAACACGTCACAAAACTCGTAAGAAACCGTAACGGAAAGAAACCCTAACCTTCAAATGGAAGGAGATTTAAAAGACCTTCCCAAACACATTCTATCCACAATCGAGAGATGTAAAAACCATCTTAAGTCGATACTTCGCCAGACCAGGACCCGAAAACAAACGACCTTCTAAAGACTAATATCCAAGCTAAAGGTACGAACACTACACAGACAATTCTAAAAGATAAAGAAGGATCAAGTTCAAACCTTTCAATATGAAAAGATTCTTAAACAGGTAAAGAAGGTTCAGCAGGTAAAATAACCGTATATCAACGACTATCTTCAGAGAATACTAGGAAACATCAAGACACAACAGACAACACTAAAGAGGTTAAAGTAAAGATTAAAACAACTAAACTAAGAAGAGGGAAACAAAGAACTACTCAGACCGATTACCAAACAGCTAAAATCCTCCTCTTTTCACCCTTAGTTTTCCTCTCTCTGTCTAGATCCGTCATCAGGCAAGGAATTCACAAGAGGCGTCGGTCTCTAAGTGTCTTGTGTGTCTCTAAGTGTCTAAACCCATCTCTTCTCTTCCCCCTTCCTCCTCTATCTCCACTGGACTCCCTCTTTTTCCTCTCAGTTTTCCCCCTCTCTCATTAGTTTGGTCATTAGTGTGAGGATTTATTTTTACCCATGACTTCTAACCTAAGAATTTCCATATTTTAAATATTGTTTATGGTCTTTCGTTTCTCATTTTTAGATCTCATCTTCAATTTGAGAGTTTTTAGGTTACAATCTTTTGGCTTTGTTTCAGCGTTTTTAACATTTTTAATATATAGTACAAACAAAATTTTTAGCCCAGAAAAAAAACGTTCCATTACGACGATGACGAGGATTCAACGAAGTCAGCACAGACTGAGACACGCTGGGATATCTACCGTCGGGTGGTCCGAGGGGGTAGTGACCCTAAGAGGTCCGTTCTTGTGACCTCACCCAACGGTAAAGGAAGAGGTTACATACTTTCACTTATCACTTTCACTTCAGTGACTCAGTACGGGCTGAGAATCGCTGGGGTACCTGACATCGGATGGTCCGAGGAGGTAGGTACCCTAAAAGGTCCGTTCTCATGACCTCACCCAATGATAACGGAAGAGGTAACGTTCCATTATCATGTAATATTTTACTTTTAATTTCCTGAATCATCTTCTGAGTTTTTATCTTTTTTTAATTAATTTTTTTACTATCATTATTTTTATATAGATCCTTAAAGTGACCTCGAGAATGCCCTCACAGTCCAGTCAACTCAAAGTCTATTAAGGAAGAAGTTCGAATATGAAGAGCTCTAGATATCCGAGGAAGGTTACATCAGTCACAATTGAGGTTCCAAAAATAGAAAATGTGGACAGTGAAGGTTTCGTCAAGGGAGACAAATAAAACCGAAGAAACAAACGTCCAGAACAGTCACAGATTAAAGGTGTGACTGTGTTCCCCCGCTTCCACCAGTGAATAAATCCGAGTGAACAAGTCAGCACGACACCCCTCCCTCCTTGTGACGTTTGTTTATAGTGACCGCACACACCCCTCACGAACGTCACAGAACCGGTGTGACCGAAACGGGGGGCAGTTCCGCACACACGAAAGGGTTACATGTGACGAGACCGAGGTCCAACGAGACGTCCCCTTAACAGAATTCACCCGGAACCCAACGTATGTGAAGGGTCCAGATTCGGTGAGTCCAAGTCCAAGAACCCATTACGTGTTTACATGTCTGAACCAACCCGGACGCAAAACACGGGAAGGGTCCAGACTCGTCAAGTCCACTGGTCCACGAACCGTTCGTGTGAGAGGGGTCGACCCCCACACACAGAATAATGGAGGGGTCAGGGTTTGTCCACGCGGCAGAGTCCACACGACACACAGAGAAGACCCCTTGACTAGAGAGCGACGTTGGGAGGACCGTCTACAGTTGGTAGGTCTTAGGGTCCTTCAGAACCAATCGTTGACCTTCGGACGAGCGTCAAACCATCCCCTACGGTAGAGACCCCGGCTCAAACGGGGAAAGGTCGAGAACGACGGGTGGACGGACGGAGGGACGGAGGCCACCCCCTACCCGAACAAGAATCGACCGGTCGAGAGGAGACCATAAGCGAGTCAGGAAACGAGACACTCGTCCGGACCGTCATGGAAGTCAAGTCAAGTCAAGTCAGTGAGTCAGCGCAGGCTGAGAAACACTGGGGTACTTAGTGTCGTGTGGTCCGGAGGGACAGGTAGTGGTTGAGGACCTCAAGTGAGTCTGAGTGCAGGTAGCTCAGCCACTACGGTAGGCCGGTAGAGTAGGAGACAACAGGGGAAGAGGAGGACGGGGGTCAGGGAGGGTCGTAGTTTCAGAAAAGGTTACTCAGTCGAGAAGGGTACTCCACCGGTTTCATGACCTCAAAGTCGAAATCGCAGTAAGGAAGGTTTCCTTAGGGTCCCGACTAGAGGAAGTCTTACCTGACCAACCTAGAGGAACGTCAGGTTCCCTGAGAGTTCTCAGAAGAGGTTGTGGTGTCAAGTTTTCGTAGTTAAGAAGCCACGAGTCGGAAGAAATGTCAGGTTGAGAGTGTAGGTATGTACTGATGACCTTTTTGGTATCGCCTGGAATCAACCGTTTCATTACAGAGACGAAAACTTATACGATAGATCCAACCAGTATGAAAAGAAGGTTCCTCATTCGCAAAAAATTAAAGTACCGACGTTAGTGGTAGACGTCACTAAAACCTCGGGGGGTTTTTATTTCAGACTGTGACAAAGGTGACAAAGGGGTAAATAAAGGGTACCTCATTACCCTGGCCTACGGTACTAGAAGCAAAAGACTTACAACTCGAAATTCGGTTGAAAAAGTGAGAGGAAAATGTGAAAGTAGTTCTCCGAAAAATCAAGGAGAAGCGAAAGACGGTATTCCCACCACAGTAGACGTATAGACTCCGATAACTATAAAGATGGCCGGAATCCAATCCCGAAAAACACCGTATCAAGAGAGAGAGAGAGACAAGGGAGGTGCGGTGTGCGGGAGGGGGGGGGGGCAAACCCAACGACAGAGTCCAATCGAGGGAGTCTAACGGGAGTCCCGTAAGTCAGGAAGGGGATTCGTTACGTCGGGCGAGGAGGGACAAGTCGGGGGTCAACGACCACCTCCTACGCTCACAGACCCGATGAGGAGACAACCCTCAACGGCAATCCGTACATTAGACACCCAAAATAAATAAATAAATAAAAAGGAGGTCCAATACAACGGCAGACTCAAAGGTTTTGAGGGGTGTTTGGGCGACCACTCTCCCAAAGGACCACAAACCTCTGAAGAGGAGAAAATTGTGAGGGAAGGACCCTACCCAGAGGTAGGGATGGAGAAAACAGAGAGAAAAATAGTAAATATAAAACAGGTTGGAGGAAAGCTTCTGTTACCCGACATAAAGACCCACGGACTACAGGAGACGGTCGCAAGTCTTCAACAAAACACCTTAAACGAGTCGTAAGTTTACAATAAAACTAATTAAACACCCCCTCTTTCACCAGAGGTAAAGGATAAGGGGTGGTAGAATCCTGACGGGGGGAAGTCTCTTTAAAAGAAGGGGAAAGAGAGAAAAAAAAGGAAGACCCTAAGGATATTTCGTTTACAATCATACCGGTTACAACGGGTCTCAAGGGAATTATATAGGAGTAAAGTTTCTTAAGACAAAACGAAAACGACAGTAAAAACCCACTAAAGGTGATGGAACAGAAGGCCTAGTAACTAGACAAGAAGAAATAATAGATTGGACAATAACTATTGGAGATCACATAAAAGTGAAGTCAATATATATATAAAAAGTTGGAGACTAACCAAAAATATAAAATATTTGTAAACACTACGAGAGTGACACAAGTAGGAAAGAAGAGGTTCAATTTACTCTTAGAAATACTGGTAATCAAACTTAAGAAATATGTGATATAATGAATAGTGTTGTAACACATACGTACACACAATTCAGTGAAATCAACACAGTCTGAGAAACACTGGGATACTAGAAATCTCGAGGTCCGAGGAGAAAGGTACCCTAACCCATGACCACTCAAGTTGCCCTACCTCATCTTCCTACACATGAGTAGAGACGGACGTTCTGGGGGTTTTAACGTTGATTGAAAACTTGTTGGTAACTGTCCTCCTGTCACCTTGGGTGGTTTTTCTGTCGGGAGTAGGTTTCTGTTTCTTCTTCGGTGTTACTTTAGCATCCTCCCCCGCGTTAGTACTATTTCAGTTTAGGGTATGGACGGTCCTCCCACTGCGTGTTTGACCTCTTGTTATGGTTTCTTCAAGAGGGTGACAACACTACCAAGACTCGGGGTACAGTCCGAAGGGCGGACCCAAGGTTGTCTCCCTGTCCCTTAGGGATCCCTTAGACTGAAACTTCCGGTTACTCTAAACTAATGTCCTAAAAGTGTCCTCATCTTCTTTGTCTAAAGTGAGAACCTCTTGTGTAGTCCTCTACCGTTCTGACTTGTTACTGTAAAATTCTTAGTCACTTTATTTTAACTGACCTTACCCACTTAAAATGAGTCTACTGGTAATATAGATGATGACACCCGTTCTTGCGGAATCTTCTTTACCTCATCGGGAGTATCACTTGTTTTCTCAGGCTTTACGTCATGAACCTACGTTAGAGTTTTTGCTGTCTTACTAGAGACAAGTAAAGGTTCCGTTTGGTAAGTTATAGTACCATTAGGTTCAGATATGGGGTTGGTCATTACGACTTCTTCGACTTCAACTTACCAAGATAATTCTGGATGTTCTGGAAGATCTTGATTATGGGTTTTTTCTATAGGAAAAGTGACGTCCACTGACCTTACGTTTTCCTCCTTCAGTTCTTTATGGACCTCATTGTCCGTTTAAACCGGAACCTCATGTCTTACTTCGTCCCGTTTCCGATTATCTCAAAACGGTTTTCTTGCGTGACCAGTATTGTTTGTGGGAGAAGGTTGTTGTGTTCTCTTTTGAGATGTGTACCTGTATTGGTCTACCAGTTATGGTTTTAGTATAACTAATATAATAAACGTCAGTTTCTACCTCTTCGAGAAATGTCAGTAGTTTTTCTTCTGGTCCTCGACTGACAACGAGTCTTGTACTTCAGGAATAACAGTCTGAATTTAACTTCTTTCATCCTTTTTGTGATCTGGTAAGACCATACTGGATTTAGTTTAGGGAATACTAATATGTCGCCTTCACTGTTTATCTACTTTCTCTAATCTAGAATATCTGTTTTACGGACTTCTTAATACCTACCTCTAAGTACTGTAACATATTCTCCGTTCCTAGTTCTGGTAGGGATTCTTTTTCTTTACGTTTTCCGTTTTACCAACAGACTACTCCGGAATGTTTCGACACGTTTCTTCTCTTCACTTTCCGTTTCTTCTTTTCCTTTCTATATGGGTAACCTTACGTATCAAGGTTTCTTATCGTTCCTCTCTATTCCTTCGAAAGGAGTCACTAGTCACGTTTCTTTATCTCCTTTTGTTATCTTACCCTTTCTGATCTCTAGAGAAGTTCTTTTAGTCTCTACGGTTCCCTTTAAAAGTACGTTTTTACCCCTGTTATTTCCTGTCTTTACAGTATCTGAATTGTCTTTGTCTTCTATAATTCTTCACCGTTCTTATGTGCTTTTTGATATATTTTTGCTAGAAGTACTGGGTCTATTGGTCCTACCACACAAGTGAGTGGATCTCGGTCTGTAAGACCTTACGTTTCAGTTCACCCGGAATCCTTCGTAGTGATGCTTGTTTCGTTCACTTCCCCTACCTTAAGGTCAACTCGATAAAGTTTAGGATTTTCTACTACGATATTTTTACGACGTGAGTTATACGGTCGTTTAAAACTTTCGAATAGTCTCCTGACCTTTTCCAGTCAAAAGTAAGGTTAAGGTTTCTTTCCGTTACGGTTTCTTGTGAGTTTGATGACGGGTTAACGTGAGTAGAGTGTACGATCGTTTCATTACGAGTTTTACGAGGTTCGGTCCGAAGTTGTCATGCACTTTCCACTTGAAGATCTACAAGTTCGACCCAAATCTTTTCCGTCTCTTTGGTCTCCAATTTAACGGTTGTAGACAATCTAGTAACTTTTTCGTTCTCTCAACATCTTTTTGTAGATGAAGACGAAATAACTGATACGGTTTCGAAAACTGACACACCTAGTGTTGTTCGACACCCTTTAAGACTTTCTCTGCCCTTAAGGTCTGGTGGACTGGACGAAGGACTCTTTAGACCTACGTCCAGTCCTTCGTTGTCGATCTTGACCTGTACCTTGTTATCTGACCAAGGTTTAACCCTTTCTTCATGTAGTTCAGACATATAACAGTGGAACGAATAAATTGAATGTACGTCTCATGTAGTACTCTTTACGACCCGACCTACTTCGTGTTCGACCTTAGTTCTAACGGCCCTCTTGATAGTCATTGGAGTCTATACGTCTACTACGGTCGGGATACCGTCTTTCGTTTCTTCTTGATTTCTCGGAGAACTACTTTCACTTTCTCCTCTCACTTTTTCGACCGAATGTTGAGTTGAAAGTTTTTTGATTCTAGTACCGTAGGCCAGGGTAGTGAAGTACCGTTTATCTACCCCTTTGTTGTCTTTGTCACTGTCTGATAAAAGAACCCGAGGTTTTAGTGACGTCTACCACTGACGTCTGTACTTTAATTTTCTGTGAACGAGGAACCTTCTATTCGATACTGGGTGGATCTGTCGTATAATTTTTCGTCTCTGTAATGAAACAACTGTTTGTAGACAGATCAGTTTCGATACTAAAAATGTCAACAGTACATACCTACACTCTCAACCTGATATTTCATTCGACGTGTGACTTCTTGACCTCGAAAACTTGACATCAAAACCTCTTCTGAGAACTGTCAGGGAACCTGACGTTCCTCTAGTTTGGTCAGATAGGATTTCCTTTAGTCAGGACTTACAAGTAAAAGTCCTGACTACGACTTTGACTTAGAGGTTATAAAACCGTTGACAATCCTTCTTGACTGAGTTACCTTTTGTGGGACTACGGTTCTTTCTAACTTCCGTCCTCCTCTTCCCCTGTTGTCTCTTATTCTACCAACCTACCGTAGTGGTTGAGTTACATGTACTCAAACTCGTTCGAGATCGTCAACCACTACTTGTCACTCCGGACCATACAACGTCAGGTACCCCGACGTTTCTCAACCTGTACTGACTTACTGATTTCACTCGTATCTCTAAGAAAGTCACGTTTGTTTACACATTCCGAATATGAACAAGTGTGTACCCAGGAACTTTTCATAAAAAAGGAAATTTCGTTTCCAAGAACTTCACAACAATGACTTAGTCAATCGTAGTCGTAATGAGTCTTGAACAATCTTTACGTTTAAAGTCCGGGCTAAGGTTTGGATGACTTCGTCTTTGAGACTATAACCCACGTAGAGTTGTTAGACGTAAAATAGTTCGGGTCATCTACTAAGACTACGTGACGAGATCTTCGGAACCCACTTATCTACCTTTACCTTAACGACTCGGTTATCCTATGTACGTAAGTTTTTTAAATTGTCTGTGACAATTTTCTTCTACGGTGGTGTTGTTGTTGGATTGAAGGTGAAATCTTCCGTCCTTCTCCAGAAAGGTCACGGCCGAGAGTACAGTAGAGTGGACGGGTCCGAACCCAGAGAACGCAGTCGGAGGACACTAGGGGCAGGACCGATGATGTCTAAGTTCCCGTCAACCTCATAGAGGGGGCGAAACTCTTTCATCCACGTTCCTCAGTTATTCGGCGTCATATATAGAACCCTCACCCACCCTGTTTCCGTCTCATTCCTCATCACTTGACATCCCAAGCGTCTAAAAGAACCTAGGGCGAGAACCTGGGTGGTCAAACGGACGCGAAGAGAGTATACTTATCCCACAACGGTGAATAATTTCGAAACCTTTCCCCTTCTCTCTCTTAAATTCTCGGACTTCAAGCTGGCGTAGACGCCGTCACCGGGCGGTTAACCGGTCACCACCCTCGAGTACGTTTGGCCACTCTTACTGTAGTAGAACGTCTAGAACCGTCTCGTTCCAAAACCCCCTCCCTACTCGAGCCTACTCTCATCGTCCCACCCTATTCGGACCCAGTCACGGTTTGACTTCGCGGATGATTCTCTAGATTTCGGGGTCTTCCCCCCTCTCCCTCCTCAGAACCTCCGTGGTGGCCGATCCGACCCCGACCTGAGGTCTCCCACATTCGGAGACGGGACCTTCTCCAATCTTGGTGGGTTTCTGTCCATCAAACCACTGGCGGTCTCCCACTGACACGGACACTTCACTTTCACTTCAGTGAGTCAGCACAGACTGAGAAACGCTGGGGCACCTGACATCGGGTGGTCCGAAGAGGCAGGTACCCCAAGAGGTCCGTTCTTATGACCTCACCCAACGGTAAAGGAAGAGGTCCCCTAGAAGGACTGGGTCCTTAGCTTGGGTGCAGAGGGCGTAACGTCCGTCTGCGAATATGTAGGTGTTTACCAAGACGTGTCTGACCGGCTATATAAAACTTTGGTAAATAAAAGTATAGAGAACGGAGAAGACGGGATTAGGGACTCTCCTTCTTGGCACCCACTAAGTAACTTATGGGTCATGGGTCACCTTCCGGACCTCTTCCTTTACCGTTGGGTGAGGTCATAAGAACGGACCTCTTAAAGTACCCGTCTCCTCGGACCTCCCGATGTCAGGGACCCCAGCGTTTCTCATCCTGTCCTGACTCACTGATTGAGGGTTACCCTCCAGACCATTGTTTTGTCCGTGTAATAATTCTACAAACTGATTAACTTACTCTTTCCACCCCCCCTTCTTTTTTTTGAGTCTCCAAGTATTAAATGTATTCCTTTTGACTCCTGAAAACGGGGAAATCTACTCTGTAAAATTTACAGATGGGCGTCTTGGAGTCGGGTGTGTCGAAAATTCAACAGTGTTAGCTTCACATGTGTATTGGGACACTTCAACAGTGTTAGCTTCACATGTGTATTGGGACACAGGGTTCAACGTCGTATTATTAAAAGGGGACAACGATATCTTAGAGGTGTCGGTAGTAGGGAGCCATTACCAATATCTTATAAGGTAGTCTGTCGACACGGTGTTTAGTGAATTGGGAAGGGGAATACAACCTACAATTGTAATGAAGAGACAAACTGGTTTTCTTCTATCGGAACACTCCTTATCATAACACGAGTCTCGAAAAGGACAAAACCTCATCCCCACCCATCTATAACTCCTCGTCTTAATCACCCTTTTACCGTACTTGAAAAATCCGAGAACAAAAAAAAAAAAGGGGTGGGAGAGGGAGAGGGAGACTCAAAAATCCGGGAACAACTGGGTGAAAGGACTTTACCTAACATACGTGACTACGGTCTCCAGTTTAGGTTTTAGTTGGAATCACTTAAAGTCCAGAATAGACAGAGGGACCACCAAATTTTAAGAGGGAGGACTTCGTCACGAGTTGAAATAATAATCAAAACTGGAAACCCTGTTCTTTTTGTGTGTGATTCTCAAGTCCCTGTTGAAATCGTTGATGTTGTCGACTGTAACACTCTCCTACATCGAGTCCAAAGTTCGAACCCGTCGACCACACCTACTCGAACGAAGTCCCTTTACCTTAGACTCTTCTCCTTGTCCAAACCCTCCCCCGTCTATTCTAGTCAAAATTCATACGAATCATCCTCCACGGGAACCCTACAGATTCCCCTACATAGGTCCTCTGCTCTGTATGTATGTATACTTATTTATTGTTAGAAAAGAGAAGGAACTTGAGGGTCTTGAGATATAGACACCGAAAGAGTACCGAATCCGATGGAAAAGAAAACGTGATGGTTCCCTCGAGAAACTCCGGTCCTATTCCCGGACTAAGTAAACACATAGGGAGGAGGGTCACGAAATGTGGATACTCCGAAATTTTCAGACAGGATCTACTTCTTCTTTAAAGTTACTAAAGGATTAGCCTGTTAAAGACGTCATCCTAAAGACAAGACCCCCTTTTCAAACTCTTTGAACTTTCAAGACCCATCCGAAGGACATTCTCCATCGTATTACAATGACAATTATTAACACGGGTAAACAACTTGTGGATGGTGTACGGTCAATGAGACGATGTGTGTACGTTGTCTTTTCGGTGAAAAACGGACGGTAGTTATATGGGGATGAAGACCCTCTTAAACAAGATGAATGTAGAGGATTTCAGTCCGGACAGATACATGATATAGGAAAGAAGGGAATTCCATGTCGACTAACGTGGACCAGGTTCCGGTCGGCGTGTTCGACTCTCAAAATACCGGGTCGAACTTTACTACTACACCCGGTTAGTCTAACTTAAAAAATCTTACACTTTATTCTCTAGGTCTCCCCTCAACGGTCAATCAACAACTCCCCCGTCCAGATCGTCTGGTGCTACGACCAACCCCCACCACCACTTGTAATACCTAGTTCAACTCACAGTCCACGTAAAGACTCAACTCGTTCCTCGTACCCTCTTCACACGTTTCTCTTCGTCTATACATCACATCTTCTCAGTACAATCATTGTTTCGAGACCCCGTCTCTGGTCCCGAAGGGTCCACCGAGTCACCATCTCTTAGGTGGACGGTTCGTCCTCTGTGGTCAAGTTAGGGACCCAGTCCTTCTAGGGAGTCCCTTCCTTTACCGTTGGGTGAGATCATAAGAACGGACCCTTTAGGGTACCTGTCTCCTCGGACCACCTGATATCAGGTACCCCAGCGTTTCTCATCCTGTGTTGACTCACTGATTTGTTCTCGTCTCCTGGTACGGAGTAGGTCTTAAGAGGATGTCGAGGTCCGAATTACTTGAGACACGAGTTGAAGGACGGAAACCTAAAGACTAGGGACTAGATCGAACTGACTCAAAGAGAAGGAACACAGGTGTTCTCGGGATTGGCTTTGTAGGGAAATGTATCCAAACATAAAACCGGGAGACTCCACTCACATAAAAAGGAGTGATGTTTACTTCTTTGTCTAATTGAACTGATCCCAATTCAGTCGGTTCTCCACTACCTAAGAGAATAAGAGAAAAGTTTCACAATTACACAATGATAATAAAATTTTTAATGGTGTTTGAACAATATTTTTTCTTTTTGTTAGTTATGTCTGTACTACATAGACTGGGAGTCGGTCGAAGAGGTGGAGAGGACATGTAAATGACCGGAGAAAGACCTTGTGTAGTTCCAACAATAACAGAAACCCGGAAACGTGACTCAGTAGAAAGATGAACCTTACTAAAAAAAAAAAAAAAAACCAAAAGACCACCGACCGAGGAGAATAGTAAATCCAGAATCGAGTTAACAGCGAAGGAGTCTCTTCGGGACGGTTCGGTACGTTACACTCTATTGGGTGGGTTGGGAAAGACGGGTGAAGATAGGTAGTATAGTAGGGTAAAGAAAAAGACGTATCTGGAATTACACAACTTTAACACAGACTTTAACACGACAAGTAAATACATTAAAAAATAGTAGACGGAGAGGAAGTTGTGTCTCGTCTCCGGAGTAAACATAAGGGTACCGACGGTGTATCATCTTCAAGTTAGTCATAAACGACTTACTCACTTACTTACATATTTGATTTTTTCTTTGGAAATACGTTGGGAGAAGAAAGGGTTATGGTTAAGAGTCTCTGTCATTGAGTCAAACAAGATGTAGAAGGGTCTGTAGAAGACACGTATATATTTGTAAATGGAGAGAATACATTTTTTATTTACACGTATATAAGAAAGAAAGTGTCGTTACTTTCAAGACGTTGGACGAAAAGGTGTATTGTTAAACAATAATTGTATAAAGGTACAGTTATGAATTAATGAAGTTATTTTTTCGGGTTCACTTAACGTAATGTAACATACCTACATGGTCTTAAATAAATTGATCCGGAGACAAAAATTTTGTTTAAAATAAAATATAACACACCGTAACCGTCAGACTCCACGTAGACTGATTTCGCTAGGGTCGAAGTTCGGACTCACGAGTGTACCTCGATTAAGTGAATTAAGTGGATTATTCCACTTAGGTCGACCGGTCTCCAAGAATAAAAAAAAAAATTAATAATCTAATATCAACTAATTGTGTAACACAATCAAAGTCCACATGTCATTTCACTAAGTCAATATACATATATATGTACATAGATAAGAAAAAGAGAAAAGGGTAAATCCAACAATATATTATAACTCGTCTCAAGGGACACGGTCATCCAGGAACGACCAAAAAGTAAAATAAATATAAAAATTGAAAAATAAAATATAACCGTATATCGACTAATTGTCACAACACTATCAAAGTCCACTTGTCGTTTCTCTGAGTCGGTATGTACATAGGTGAGAGGGGGTTTGAGGGGAGGGTAAGTCTGACGGTGTATTGTGACTCTTCTCAAGGGGTACAATATGTCATCCGGGACCAACCCATAAGTTAAATTTATATAGTCACATATGTACAGTCAGGGGTTGAGGGATTGATAGGGATAGGACGGAGTGGGGGCCAATGGTATTTAAGGAAAAGATTCAGACACTCAGACAAAGACAAAACATTTAATCAAGTAAATATAGTAAATGAAATCTAAGACTTATATTCGTTATAGTATTCTATGAAGAGAAAGAGACTGAATGAAGTGAGTCATACTGTAATGAAGTAACAAAAATTCCCGACCCAATATAAGGTAACATATATCCATGATGTAAAAGAAATAGGTAAGGAGACAACTACCTGTAAATCCAACAAAGGTATAGGACCGATAACATTTATCACGAAGTCACTTGTGACCCCACGTACACAGAAAAGTTTAATACAAAAGAAAAAAAGACTCATATACGGGTCATCACCCTAACGAACCAGTGTACCAACAAGATGAAAATTAAAAAATTCCTTGGAGGTATGAGAAGAGGTGTCACCGAGATAGTTAAATATAAGGGTGATTGTCACATTCTCCCAAGGAAAAGATGTGTTGAAGAAGTCACAAATGATACATGTCCAAAAAAAATTCTACCGGTAAGACTGACCAAACTCCACTATGGAGTAACATTAAAACTAAACGTAAAGGGATTATTTCTCATCACAACTCGTAGAAAAGTATAAACAGTCGGTAGACGAACATAAGAAACCTCTTTACAGATAAATCCAGAAGACGGGTACAGAAGAACTAAAAAAAAAATATAACTCGACGAATATATAAAACGAAGTAAACCTATACCCATAACTTAAAAGAAACGACACGTTTGTGTAAATTCAAATTAATTCGGGGTAAAAATATAAACAAAAATAAAAGTAATGGGATCCTTCACCTAGTTTTTTCTAGAACGACGATAAATACAGTTTCTCAAAAGACGGATACAAAGGAGATCTTCAACATATCGCATACCGGAATGCAAATCCAGGAATTAGGTAAAACTCAAATAAAAACACAAACCACAATCCATCCCCTAATCCTTTCCATCATGATGGAAAGGGTCCACCACGATCACCATTTCTTGGACGGACGGTTACGTCCTCTGTATTCTCCGAACCCAAGTTAGGGACCCAGTCCTTCTAGGGGACCTCCTCCTTTACCGTTGGGTGAGGTCATAAGAACGGACCTCTTAGGGTACCTATCTCTTCGGACCACCCGATGTCAGGTATCCTAACGCTTCTCAGTCTGTGTTGACTTCACTGAATCGTACGTACGTACGTCCCTCACAAGATTAAAGTAAGAAAGTGTACATCGACAGGTCAAAAAGGTCGTGATGACTAACTTTTCTGACAAAAAAAGAGGTGACACATAACAAGGGAGACATAACAAGGGACACATAACACGACATCCAATCCACTGGTATTCACACACCCAAATAGAGACCCGAAAGACAGGATAAGGTAACTAGATATAAAGACAAAAACACGGTCATGGTATGACAGAACTACTAACATCGAAACATCATATCAAACTTCAGTCCCTCGAACTAAGGAAGTCGAGGGAAAAAAAGAAGAGTTCTAACGAAACCGATAAACCCCACAAAACACAAAGGTACGTTTAACATTTAAAAAAACAAGATGGAGACACTTTTTACGGTAACCATTAAACTATCTCTAACACAACTTAGACATCTAATGAAACCCATCATATCAGTAAATGTGTTATAACTAAGAAGGTTACTTTATTATATAGAGAGGTAGACAATCACTCCAGAAACTAAAGAAAGTGGTCATAGAATATAAAAAGACATATGTCCAGAAAACGGAGGAATCCATTCGAATAAGGATCCATAAAATAAAATAAAAAAAAAACGACTTTACCATTTACCTTAGCAAAGGAATCAAAGAGAAAGACTAGAAAGTAACAATCCTATATTGCTCTAAAGACTCATAATCAAGACATAAAACTTTGAAATGATTTAGGAAACTAATCTAGATCATCAAAAGGACACCGTTGAAATCCTAAGAAATACATGTTATAACTCGAAGGGTCGACCGTGATCACCATTTCTTAGGCGGACGGTTACGTCCACAATATTCTCTCAACCAAAACTAGGGACTCAGACCTTCTAGGGGACCTCCTCCCGTACCATTAGGTGAGGTCATAAGAACGGACCTCTTAGGGTACTTGTCTTCTCGGACCGTCCGATGTCAGGTATCCCAATGTTTCATAATTTTTCTTATGATATGTACATATCATAGTACAGTAGACGTTTCTCACTGTCAAGAAGAGGAGGTTAAACCTAAGGAAAATAAAAAAAAGGAAGAGACTAACGGTACCGGTCCTGAATGTTTTCATACAACTTATTATCACCGTTCTCACCTGTACGAATAAATTAAGGACTAGAATCTCCTATACGAAAGTCAAAAAGTAGTAATTCTTATTACACACGACTCTCGAACAGTATAAAAGAGAGATTATGAAACTCTATCAAAGGAAGATACGGGTGAAATACCTCTCAAAAAAAATTTTAGTATTTAGTTGTAACTTCAAACAGTTTTCGTAAAAGACATAGATAACTCTACTGGTATACTAGTAGCAAATAAGTAGTCAAACAACTACACTACATAGTGTGACTAACTAAACACACATAACTTTTTAGGAACGTAGGGACCCTATTTAGTGTGAACTACTACCACATACTAGGAAAATTGTTAAGTTAACAACCTAAGTCTAGTGATCATAAAATAGTCTAACAATCTAAAAAACGTAGATACAAGTAGTTACTATAACCGGACATTAAAAGTGAGGAACATAGTCCCACTACTACGGGAGTATTTTACTCAAACCCTCACAAAGAGGGAGACGTTAAAAAATATTATCAAAGTCTTTCTATCCCCAATTGAGAAAAGATTTCCAAACTATCTTACTCGGACACTTCGGTAGACGAGGACCTGAAAACAAACAAGTCTCAAAATTAATAAACAAAATTATAAATAAATAAACCCACATGATCCAGAATTAACACCGTGTACCTTAGAAAATAGTTTTAAATAAAAAATTAACTTCCTATTAACGAAATGTTTTAAAACAACAAAAGACAGTTTGGAGTTGTACTTAATCGGTGTCCTTATGTATATAGGGACGGGAAAACTTGGAGGGAGGGTAGAGGGAGGGGTAGGGTGGGGAGATCCAACTATGTCTCGGAGACAAACTCAAAGGACTCGGTATGTCGTTTTAGGTCAACCGATAAGTAAAATGTATACCATTACATTCAAAGGTACAATAAGAAAGGTATATAGAGTGGGAAAGGAGGGGGAGGGGTACAGGCATTCAGATAAGAGATACAGATAAAGAGGTAACGACGAGATATTTATTTAAGAAATCATGGTAAAAAGATTAAGACATATATACACAATCTTGTGGTATAAATAGAAAGAGAAAGACTGAGTGAATTGAGACATATTATCCAAGATCCAAGTAGGTGGTGTCATCTTGACTAAGTCTACACAAGGAAAGATACCGACTCATTATAAGGTGACACATGTACATGGTGATAAAGAAATAGGTAAGTAGACAGTCACCTGTAGATCCAACGAAGGTACAAGATCGATAACATTTATTACGACGTTACTTGTTACCCTATGTACACAGAAAAAGTTAAAACCAAAGGAGTCACATATACGGATCCTGACCCTAACGACCCAGTGTATCACCAAATTAAGGATCAAAAAATTCCTTAGAGGTATGGTAGAAGGTATCACAAGACGGATACAAAAGGAGATTCTCAAAATATAAAAGACCAGAATGTAAATCCAGAAATTAGGTAAAACTCAAAGAGAAACACATACCACAATCCTTCACAAGGAAAAAATTTTTTTATTAATTAATAAAAAAAAATAAAACAATTAAAGACACAAAATCAGTCTCCGATTAATGAAATGTTATAACATCACCAAAAGATTAATGTAAGAAAATGTACATCGACAAGTCGAAAGGGTCGTGGTAAATAACTTCTCCGACAAAACCGGGGTAACATATAAGAACGGAGGAAACAGTTTTTATTCCATGGATATCTACGGACCCAAATAAAGACCCGAGAGATAGAACAAGGTAACCGGATATAAAGACGAAAACACGTTCATGGTATGACAGAACTACTGACATCGAAACATCATATTAGACTTCAGTCCTTCCAACTAAGGAGGTCGACTTAAGAAGAAAGAGTTCTGGCGAAACCGATAAGTCCCAGAAAACACAAAGGTATACTTGACACTTTAAAAAACAAGATCAAGATACTTTTTACGGTAACCATTAAGCTATCCCTAGCGTTACTTAGACATCTAACGTAAACCATCATATCAGTAAAAGTGTTATAACTAAGAAGGATGGGTCCTTGTACCTTATAGAGAGGTAGACAAATACAGCACAAAACAAAGAAAATAATCACAGAATATTAAAAGACACATGTCATGAAAACAGAGGAATCCATTCAAATAAGGATTTATAAATTAAGAAAAAAAAAAGAATGTTACCACGTACCCTAACTAAGGAATTAAAGAGAAAGACTAAAAAGGAACAATCATACATCTTTACGTTCACTAAAGACACAGAACTAAAACATAGGACGTCGAAATGATTTAAGTTACTAATCGAGATCAATAAAAGACTATAATAGAAATCCCAAAAGATACATGTCATAGTACAGTAGACGTTTACCACTGTCGAAATGAAGAAGAAAAGGTTAGACCGAAGGAAAATAAAGAAAAAGAAGAGATTAACGACATCGATCCTGAAGGTCTTGATACAACTTACTATCACCTCTTTCACCTGTGGGAACAGAACAAGGACTAGAATCCCCCTTACGAAAGTCAAAAGTGGTAACTCTTATTACAAACGACATCCAAATAGTATATAACGTAAATAATACAACTCCACAGTGTCAGAAACATCTGACCCTGGACCCCTGACCTTAGCTACTCTTCTCCCTGCGTCCCCTGGGTTCAGAGCTCACTTTGTTCCCACGAAATAAACGTCTCTACGTACCCGAGTCTGCCATTTCGTAGACGGGCGTTACACCCTCTGGGTCCAAGCTAAGGACCTAGCCCTTCTAGGGGACCTCTTCCTTTACCGTTGGGTGAGGTCGTGAGAACGGACCTTTTAGGGTACCTGACTCCTTGGACTATCCGATGCAAGGAACCTCAACGTTTCTCAGTCTGTGCTGACTCGTTGAAGTGAAGTACAAACATATATCAGTATGTGCCGTCGAAATCCGTCAATTTTTTTTTTTTCCACTCGTTTTTGTTTCAGTTCGTTTATTGTTAGAAGTTTCCAGGTCTTTCGTAAGGTATAGGACTCATTCTCCCCGCATTGACTTATCTAATGTAAATTCATTCCAGTGACTTCCCTCAGTGACTTCCCTCAGTGACTTTCCTTAGGTTCGTCCACGGGAAAGAGTACTAGAGTCAGGACTCTTGACACACGTCGAGACGAGTAAGGACAAAAGAACTTTGACTATTCTTTATCTCTTAGGAACTTTTTACCGTGTGTGTGTGTGTGTGTGTGTGTGTGTGTGTTATTGTATAACTTAGGGAATTTCGACTTGCAGGGGACTGTAACTCCATCCAAGGAAGATATGGGTAAAAAACTTCTCAAAATTAGTATTTACCCACGACTTAAAACACTTTCCGAAAAAGACGTAGATAACTCTAATAGTATACCAAAAATAGAAAGTTAAACAATTATACCACACAATGTGACTAACTAAAAGTATATAACTTCTCAGGAACGTATGGACCTTATTTGGGTACAAAAACTACACAACGACTTAAGACAAACGATTTTAAAACAACTCCTAAAAACGTAGATACAAGTAGTCACTATAACCGGACATCAAAAGAAAAAGACACACACAACACAAATATGCCAAAACCATAGTCCCACTACCACCGGAACATCTTACTCAAACCTTCACAAGGAAGGAGGCCTTAAAAAACCTTCACAAATCTTCTTATCCGTAATCGAGAAGAGATTTACAAACTATCTTAAGAGGACACTTCGGTAGACCAGGACCCGAAAACAAAAGACCCTCTAAAAAAAAATAGTGTCGAAGTTAAAGTCACAAACATTAACCCAACAAGTAGTAAAGATAAAGAAGGACCAAGTCAGAACCTTCTAACTTGAAAAGATTCTTAGACAGGTGAAATAGGTTCAATCGTTAAAATAACGGTATATCAACAAGTATTATCAGAGAATATTAGGAAACAAAAAAAACGTAACAGACCACATTGGACAAGAAAAAGTAAAGATTAAAACAACTAAACTAAGAAGAGAGAAAAAAAGAACTACTCAGACCGATTTCCAAACAGTTAAAACAAATAGAAAAGTTTATTTGTCGGAAATCAAAAATAATTAGAAATGAAGACAAAGGAAGTAAAGAAAAAGTAAATAAAGACGACTCTATAAATCCCAAAGAAAGGAAGATGATTAAAACAAAAATAAACAACAACAAAAAGAAAAAGGTCAACAGAATCCACATTTGAATCCAACAGATAAGTTATTAAAAGAACAAAGAACTCCATCCTAACATAACGATATTTGAAGGGAGAATCTTGCCTAAAACGACGTAAAATACAACAGTACAAAATTAACAGTAAACAAAGATCTTTAAAAAACTAAAGGGAAAACTAAAGAAGTCATTGGACAACTAATAAATCTTTACACGACAAATTAGAGGTACACAAACACAAAGAATGTCTAAAAAAGAACATTAACTGGACATCAGAGTATCACAACACCAACCTCTCCTACGAACTATGCTAAAGTTAAAAGAATTTAAATGACTCTAAACTAAACACTGGGGTCTACAGTAGATACAACCTCTTACAAAGTACACGTGAACTCTTCTTCCACATAAGAAGACGTAAACCTACGTTACAGGACTTCGATAATTACTCTAGGTAGAGTAGATTACATAGTAAATTCTAAACACAAAGGAATAATTAAAAGACAAAACTACCAGACAGGCAACCACACTCACCTCACAATTTAAGAGGATGATAACAACACAATGAGTTAAAGAGGAAAATACAGACAATCATAAACAGAATACATAACTCCACGAGGATACAACCCACGTGTCTATAAATGTGAACACAGAAGGAGAACCTAACTAGGGAACTAGTAATACATCATAGGAAGGAATAGAGAACATTAGAAGAAATAAAATTCCAGATAAAACAGACTATACTCCTAACGATGAGGTCGAAACAAAACGAAGGGTGAACGTACCTTATATAAAAAGGTAGGAGAGTGAAAGTAAGATATACACAGAAATCCAGACTTCACCCAAAGAACATCTGTAGTTTATACCCAGAACAAAAACATAGGTAAGTCGGTCAGACACACAAAACCAACGTCGTAAATTAGGTAAATGTAAATTTCATTAATAACTATATATATACAAGGATAACATAAAAGAATTAACAAACCCCAACTAAAACATCTAGAAAAAAGAAGACGACATAAAGAACCGATATATTCAGGGAAATTGTAAACAACATTTCGACCAAAACACCATTACTTAAGAGAATTGAAAACGAACAGACTTTTTGAAAAATAAAGAGATAGTTAAAACTTACTCTAAGAAAGACCCATGTCATTAGAACCAAATTTTTAAAAGGGAAACTCATAAAATTGATATATGACGGTAAGGACAGACCGGACGTCTCGAAGACGACTTTCTAGTCGACAATTCGTATACCCTAAAGGGAACATACAATGAACAACGAGGAGGGAATTGACGAAAATTATAAGAAAGAAACACAAATCAGAAACAATCCAACTAATCATACACAGAACCGTACAAAGAGGAACCCAAATAGGACATACCCTTAGAAACACGAAGAACCTGAACTGACTGGTGAAGATAAAGGTAAAACCCCTTTAAAAGTTCATATTAGAGAAGTTTTTTTAAAAGTATGGTGAAGAAAAAGAGAAGAATAAGACCCTGGGGATATTAAACTTACAACCACGTAAACTATAACAGGGTCTCCAGAGACTCTGATAGGAGTCAAGAAAAGTGAGAAAAATGAAATAAGACGAGAAGCCTTCAATAAAGGTGGTAAAATAGAAGGTCGAATAACTAAACAATAAGACGAAGTCTATAAGACGATGCCTAAGGAAGATCTCACAAAAATTAAAGTCATTAACAGAACAAACAGAGACATATAGATAAGAAATTAAGAAGATCCAGAAATTTTTAAATAAGAACATAAAGGAGATAAGACAAAAGTTCAAAAAACTATTAGAAATAATACTAATAAGACTTAAGAAAAAGTCCATCAAACGGATAAAGGAGAAGTAAATAAACCTGAAGACACAAAGATCAAACAAGGAAGTAAACACATCATAAAGAGACGGAAAAGTAATAAAAAAATTTGAACACAAACTCCAGAGGAAATAGGTCCGAAGTCCCAACTCAATAAAGAAGGAAAAACAAAGAAGGGAGGATTCCAAACAGGTCACCAAACACATTCGAAGTATATCCCTCTCTAAAAACGACTTAAACCAAAAACAAACAAACAAAAAGGAGACTACCCGTTCAGACTCACGGTTATTTTAGTTGTTGATGTTGTCTAACACCTCTTTTCTTTTTTTTTACTTTTTTTTTAGGTTTTCCTAGATGTCTTGTTCAGTTTTGTATTCTTATTATTTACAAAAAGAACTCAGTGACGAGAGTCTCAGGAAAGAGAGTGACCCTCAGTGTCAGGTGGAGTGGAGGGATTCTACGGGAGGTTGTGATACGAACAGAAACCTGAACGACACCCCGTCGAGTCTAAGACTAGACCAGGATGAGGACACACAAGAACGAAGGTTACAGGTGTCGATAGTCTTGATCAGACAAAAGAAAACACCCTCGAGAGTTACAGGAAAATATATAAGGTATCTGTGTCTCCGACGGATTAACTAACACACCTAAATTAGACGTCAAATACGTCGACCACCCTTCCAAAACCCAGCAGAAGAATCAGTGTGACGGGGACCCAAAGCTAACACCAAGATAAAGGTGGAGAAGTACACCCAACAGGTGACCCCAAACGAGGACTCCGACAGGACCTCCCGAACCCAGACGGGTTCACTCCCGGTTCAAACCTCCACCACCTCGACGAACCCAGTGTTCCCAAAATCGTCGTAGTCCATGAGTCCCTTTAACCGTCGATCCCTTCGTCCTTTATATCACGAGGTCTTCCCATATTGTTGGTTATAACCGGTTATACGAAGTCATAAGAACTTTCGGACCGTCCGGTGTCCGGTGTCTCAACGTCTCAACCTGTGCTGGCTTCGTTGGGACATACGTATCTACGTTCTGTAAAAAACCGAACACCGTCGAGACGGGGATCCCAACTCGCACTTCCACCCCGTCGACGAACCGAACGTCCGTGGGACCACCGTAGTTCACAAGTCCCTGTGCCTGATGGACGTGGTGTCCTCAATGCCGGGATAGTCTCAGAAGTAAGCTCGGAGAATATCGACCGCTAATCTTCCGTAGAAACCGGTCAGAAAGAGGTATCGAGGAGGGTAAGTCCGTGAATCTCCGGAGGGAACGGACCCCAAGAAGAGACAACAAGTCATACAGTCCGTATGTCTCCCCGGAGGGAACGACCCCAGGATGACACATCTGACCACTTACTCTGTGAATTTCTCCGTAGGTAGGACCGACCCCAGTATGAGACATCTATCCACGTAGTTCGTGAATTTCCCCGTGGGACCCACCCCAGGATAAGACATCAAGTCACGTAGCCTACAAACGACCCGGTCGGAGACACAACAAGTCGACGACTATGACTGTACACCCCTCTCTCTCCGATACCATAAACGAGGTGGGGGGATGTGTACTGAGTCGTCATAGTGGAACTAAGGTACCGACGGACTGAAAGGAGGTGTCCGTAAAGGGTGGTGTTAGAGGAGGGAGTGTAGGGGAACTAGGCAGAGAGACGTCAGTTGTCGTCGGGAACGGGACCCTAACGAGGTGTTAGGGATTTGAGGTCGAGGGTCGACGGTACGGAAGATCCTCTGGACGAGGTGTTAGGGATTTGAGGTCGACGGTCGACGGCACGGAAGATCCTCTGGACGTAGTGACGGATCCCATACATACCGATACCGTTTCTGACAGACTAAGAGTAAGATAAATATGACGGTGTCTAGTGGACAAAGTGAGACAGAATTTACAAAGAGGAGACTGAGTCTGCTAACGGTACTACACCACTAGTCTGGTACGTAGTTACGGGAGTGAGTGGTTCCCGTCCAGGTCAGGATTATTGGGAGGACTAAAGGGGGGATCAAGGAAGTAGGATGGTTCAAAACACACCAAGATATATAAAAAAGGGTCACCAGTCCATGAGGACAGACGAGACTCGGTCGCAAGACGTACGTGAAGACACAGGCTTCCACATAAGGACTACATAGGTACCTCTCTCTACATGAGGTGGAGGTGGATGAGGAGACGGTAGAAGACTCGTCGGGTGTACCTTATAAACTAGAAGTAACACAGTACGGTCTATAAAATCCACCCCGTACACCCTTAGAAATAAAAAAAATCAACTTCCCACACTTCACTTTCACTTCAGCGAGTCAGCACAGACTGAGAAACGCTGGGGTACCTGACATCGGATGGTCCGAGGAGGTAGATACCCTAAAAAGTCCGTTCTCATGACCTCACCCAACGGTAAAGGGAGAAATCGTCTAGAAGGGTTGGGTCCCTAGTTTGGACCGAGAGGGCGTAACGTCCGTCTGTGCAATAGTAGATTCGGTGGTCCTTTCCATTAACAAAATATCACAACACAATCAAAGACGATATATTGTGTATATTGTGGTCCCTTCCATCAACGAAATATTACAACACAATCAAAGACGATATATTGTGTACTTAGTCGGCATTCATATACATAGGGGAGGGAAAACTCGGAGAGAGGGGTGGCAGGGTGGGGAGATCCAGTAGTGTCTCATGACACAATATATGGTCGAAGGTGATAGATAAAATGTATACCATCACATATATACAGTTACGATGAGAGTTAAGTAGAGTGGAAGAGGAAGGGGACGATACAGGTGTTCAGGAATTCAAAAGATGTAGACACAGAGATAATGACGGTTCGTTTATCCAAGTAGTCATGGTAAAAAGATCTAAAGTATACATACGTAATTATATTTTATAAACAAAAATAGTAAGACCGAATGAAGGGAGACGTATTACCCGAGATCCAAGTAGGTCGAGTCAATTAGACTGAGTGTAAACAAAGAAAAACACCGACTCATAATAAAGTAACATATATACATGGTGTTGAAGAAACCCGAAGGGTCCACCGATCACCATTTCTTGGACGGACGGTTACATCCTCTGTATTTTCTGTGTCCAAACTAGGGACACAGTGCTTCTAGGGGACCTCCTCCTTTACCGTTGGATGACGTGATAAGAACGAACCTCTTAAGGTACCTGTCTCCTCGGACCTCCCGATGTCAGGTACCCCAGTGATTCTCAGTCTGTACTGACTCACTGACTCGTGTGTGTAATGTTGAAGAAATAGGTAAGTAGACAGTTACCTATAAATCCAACGAAGGGATAGGACCAATGACATTTATCACGACGATACTTGTAAACCTATGTACACAGAAATACACCTTAGAAATCACCACCGTACGTTTTAAAATGGATACCACAACAACAAGTCAGGGATTCATCGCAGACTAAGAAACACTGGGGTACTTACGTTCGTACGGTCCGAAGAGACAGGAAGTGATACAGGAACTCAAATCAGGTAACTCAGCGACTACGGTAGATTGGTAGAATACGAGACAGTGGAGGAAAAGGAGAACCGGAGTTATAAAGGGTCGTAGTCCTAGAAAAGGTTACTCAGCCGAGAAGTGTAGTCACCGGTTTCATAACCTCGAAGTCGAAGTCGTAGTCAGGAAGGTTACTTATAAGTCTCAACTAAAGGAAATCCTAACTGACTAGACAAGAGGAACGACGGATTCCCTTAGAGTCCTCAGAAGAGGTCGTGGTGTCGAGTTTTCGTAGTTAAGAAACCACGAGTCGGAAGAAATACCAGATTGAGAGTGTAGATATGTGCTGATGACCTTTTCGACATCGAAACTGATATACCAGATTTTAAAACACCGACGTCAGTGGTAGACGTAACTAAAACCTCGGGTTCTATACTTTAGACTGCGACAAAGGTGTAAAGGGAGTAGATACACGGTACTTCACTATCCTGGTCTACGGTACTGAAAACAAGAAACTTAGGACTCAAAAGTCGACCGAAAAAGTGAGAGAAGAAAGTGAAAGTAGTTCTCCGAGAAATCCAGGAGAATCGAAAGACGGTAATCTCACCATAGTAGAAGTATGGTGACTCCAATAACTATAAAGAGGGTCGATAAACAGACTGAGAAACTCTGGGAAACCTGACATCGGACGGTCCGAGGAGGTAGGTACCCTAAAAGGTTCGTTCTTATAACCTCACCCAACAGTAAAGGAAGAGGTCCCCTAGAAAGGTTGGATCCCTAGCTTGGGACCAGAGGACGTAACGTCCGTCTGAAAAATGGTAGACTCGGTGGTCCCTTAGGTAGATCAATTTCGATACCAAAAAGGTTATCAGTATATGTTTACACCCTCAACCTGATATTTCTTTCGACTCACGGTTTCTTAACTACGAAAACTTTACACCACAACCTCTTCTGAGAACTCTCAGGGAACCTGACGTTCCTCTAGTTTGGTCAGTTAGGATTTCCTTTGGTCGGGACTTATAAGTAACCTTCCTGACTAAGACTTCGACTTTAAGGTTATGAAACCGGTGGACTATACTTCTTGGCTGAATAACCTTTGCTGGGACTAAGACCGTCCTCCTCTGGGACTAACTTCCGTCTTCCTCTTCCCCTACTGTCTCCTACACTACCAATTTACCGTAGTGGTTGAGTTACCTGTACACACACACATTCGAGACCCTCAACCACTACCTGTCCCTTCGGACCGTACGACATCAGGTACCCCAGTACTTCCCAACCTGTCCTGACTCGCTAACCTGACTTGACCCTTGTACAACTGTTAAACTAGGAACCAAGGAGACGGAAAAGTTTTAGGTCGAATATATAGACCTTCAAGAACCAAGTACATAACGACTTTGGATGAAACTTCTTAAAACTCGTATTAGAACTATGACACACTTTACTCACGTTCACATGGCATTAAACTAGTAAGAAACCGTTACCGAAAGAAACCCTAACGTTACTTTTGACTGTAAAAGGTCAGGAGACCGGTGACAACTCAAAAGGTTTAAACAACCTTATTACTCACTTCGTGAAAGTGTCGTAGTAGAAAATCCTAAACTTCATAAAGTCGACATTAAGACAGTGGAAGTGATCGAAACACACATCATTACAAAGGATTACGGGTGAACGGAAGTGTGAAGTCCTACAGACCGGGACCCACTCACTAGTGTGGTAGTACCAACAGACCCAGTACTTCTCGAAAAAACATGTCAAGACACATGAGGACGGTAGAGAACAATTAGACAAAACGAAGACAATCCTGGAACGACCAAAACAGGAAATAACACGGTTAGAAACGTACTTTATAAAGGAACCATAGAGGTTAAAAGAATTTCTCTAAAGATTATAAAGGGTAAGACAATAAAAGGAGTAAAAGAAAGGTAACAAGTGAATTCTTCCGAAAGAATAGAGACGAACGATAAGAGACCTTGGGACGTAAGTCAACACATATAGAAAGGAAAGAGGAAACGGAAAGTGAAGAAAAGAGTCGATAAACATTCCGGAGGAGTTAGTTGGAGAAACAGAAGAACATAAACAAACCCTAGCAAAACCAGTGGTGGCTACAATGCTTGGAGACAGGTATCAAGAAGTCCGTGAGACAGATGGTCTAGATTAGGGAACTTAGATAAGTAGCGGAGGTGACATATTATGATTCCCTAAACTAAATCCAGTATGGACTTACTAAATCACCAAAAGGGATGAAAGAAATTAAACTCGGACTTGAAACGTTATTCCTCGATTACTAGACTCGGTGTCAGTCGAGGTCGACTGACACATCTCGAAGAGGTAGAAGTCGACGTTTCTTATATTAGTTATACTAAAGTCATGACTGGTAGACCACTATATGTACATATGAAAGACCAGAAATGAAAGTGGTGGTCTATATTGTTGTTGACCCGTAACAAAGGTGAAACCGAATAGGAGAAGTAAGAAAGACATCGATAAAGATGCGAGAAGGGGTCATCATATAACCTGTGGATGACTGGACCCCCAAGTAGAAAGTCACTGTGTAGAATAACGGAAAAGTATGACAAGTACCCCAAAAGTTCCGTTCTTATAACCTCACCAAACGGTAAGGTAAAAGGTCAGCTGGTGTAAAACAGTCCGGGATTGATCGTCCCTGTACGAGAAGTCGACGAGTCGTATCGACCTATTGTAAGGATCACGGGACCAACAGGGTACGACCAGGAGTAACTCGTACATTTGAAAGTGACCAGAGGCCCACAGTCAGTTGAACACCGACCCCTATCACCGTTTCCGGGACTACCTCACTGACCCTCGCCCCAAACCATTCCGACCTCGACTACAACCTTCTGTGGGGTCTTACCTCCCGTGGGACCGGACAGGTGACGATGACCGGTAGGACTTCGGTTAGACGGTGGGTCCTCAACTTGATACCGTACGTTTGAGAATTGACATCGTACCTTTGAGGATCAACGACACCCTACACCCTAGAACAAGGGACTGGTTCCTAGTTTGGGTCTGGGGGACGTAACCCTTATGTCAGAAGTGGTGACCTGGTGGTACCTTCAGGAACAAACCTCAAAATTTTAGTCAAAGTCTTGAACACAAAAAAAAAAGTATAAAAGATAAAGAAGAACCAAGTCAAAACCCTCTAACGTGGAAAGATTCTTAAAAAGGTAAGGAGGGGTGGGGGTAGGGGTCCAACAGGTAAAATAACCGTATATCAAGGAACATCATCAGAGAAACCTCTTCCGTTACCGTGGGGTAAGGTCATGAGAACGGACCTTTTAGGGTACCTACCTCCTCGGACCTTCCGACGTCAGGTACCCCAGTGACTCCTAGGCTGTGTTGACTCGTTAAAGTGAAACTGAAAAGTGAAAATGTGTAACCTCTTCCTTTACCGTTGGGTGAGGTCACAAGAACGGACCTCTTAGGGTCCCTGCCCCCTCGGACCACCCGACGGTAGAGATCCCAGTGTATCTCAGCCTGTACTGACTTCACTGAATCGTTGTCGTCGTCGTCGTCGTCGTCATAGAATGTCAGGAAAGATAAAGACACCACAGTCCACATTGAAGAGGAAAAAGGAAAGATTAAAATAACTGAATTCAGGAGACAAAAAAAGGAACTAATTAGACCGACTTCAAAATATTTAAAACAAGTAGAAAAGTTTCTTGGTCGAAAATCAAAGTAACTAGAAACGAAACAAAAGAAACAGAGATAAAGTAAATCAAGTCGTGACTAGAAATATTAAAGAAAGGAAAATGATTGTAATCCAAAACAAACAAGAAGAAAGAGATCAACGACTATGTACATTCAAATCCAACAATTAAACTGTAAAAAGAACAAAGAACTCCATTCTAATATAACGATGTTTGAAGGGAGAATCTTGAAAACGATGTAGGGTACCAAAACCTAGTGACACGAAGGTAAAAGTAAACAGAGATCCATAAAAAAGTAAAGAAGTCACTAGGTAAACAACAAATCATCGTATAACAAATCGGAGGTACACAAACATAAAAACGTGAAAAAAGGGAACACCAAATAAAGATTAAAATATCACAAAACCAGTCTTTTCTACGAACTATACTAAAGTTAAAAGAATTTAAATGACTCCGAGTAAAACACCTGGTCGTACACCAGTTAGGACCTCTTATAAGGTACACGTGTACTCTTCTTACACATAAGACGACGACGATCTACCTTACGAGATATTTATAGTTAATTTAGGTAGATCGGATTATATAGTAAATTCCGGTCACAAAGGAATTAAAAGAGAGACCTACTATACAGGTAACTCCTTTCACCCTACAATTGAAAGAGATGAAAATAACACAACGACAACTAAAGAGGGACATAATGACAAACATAAACGGAACACATAACTCCATAAGAATACAACCCACGTATATATAAATGTTAATAATATAGAAGAAGAACGTAGTAAGGAACTAGTAATGAATCAGGAAGAAACAGATGACATTCTCAGAAATAAAATTTCAGATAAAACAGACTAAACGTATAAAGATGAGGTCGAAAGAAAACTAAAGGTAAACGTCTCTTATAGAAGAAGGTGGGGAAGTGAAAGTCAGACATACACAGAGATCCAGACTTGATATAGAGAACATCTGTCATATATATATCTATAACAAAACATAGGTAAGTCGGTCAAACATAGAAAACAAACCTCGTGTATTAGGTAAATGTAAATTTCATTAATAGCTGCACATACGAGGATAATGGTAAAAGAATTAACAAAACTTAAACAAAAACATCAATAGAAAGAAGAGAAACAAAGAGTGGACCTCATCAAGGTAATCGTAAACAACATTTCGACCAAACTACCACGACTTAAGAGAATTAAAAACGAACACCATTTTTGAGAACTAAAGAGACAGTTTAGACTTACTCTAGTAAAGACCTATTGGAAGTGACATCCAAAAAGGGAGAGTAATGACATTTATATATAATAGTGAGGGAAGACCTGACGTCTCAAAGACGACTTTTTAGTCGACAATTGGAATACTCCAAGAGAACTTACAATGGACAACGAAACGTGAACGACGAAAATAAAAAAAAAAGAAACTTAAATTAAGAACAATCAAACTAAATATACACAGAGTCGTATAAAGAGGCATTAAATAGGATGCAACGTGAAGAAACTGAACTAATAAAGGAAAGGGTACAATCCCTCCAAAAGATTACATTAGAGAAGTTTAGAAAAGAATCTGGGAAAGAGAAAGAGAAGAAGACCCTGGGTATATTAAACTTATAATCACACAAATAACAACAGGGTCCCCAAAGACTCCGACAGGAATAAAGTAAAAAAGAATAAGACGACGAGTCATCAATAAAGGTGATAAGACAGAAAGTCGAGCCACAAAGGGACCACCGAACCACCATTTCTTAGACGAACGGTTAAGTCCTCTAAGGACAAACTAGGGACGTAATCTTTCTAGGGGACCTCTTCCTTTACCGTTTGATAAGGTCAAAAGAACGGACCCTTTAGGGTACCTGTCTCCCCGGACTACCGAATGTACCCCAAGGTATCTCAGTCTGTACTGTATCACTGATTTGTTGTCGTTGTTGTTGACCAAAAGTCGAGTAAATAAGTAAGAAGACGGAGTCAATAAGAAGATAATTAAGGAAGATCACATAAAAAGTAAAGTCAATAATACAACAAGTAGTGACAAACAAACAAGATATCAAGAAGATCAAGGAAATTTGTAAATAACAGAACTAAGTACGGACGTAAGACAAAGACTTTAAAACCTAGTAGAAATGAGAGGAATGAGACTTAAAAAAAAGTCCATCTAATGGATAAAGGAAAAATAAGTAAACTAAAACGTCCAAAAACGGAACGACGAAAACAGACATTGTATAAAGAGAGAAGAGTAAAAACAACTACCTACGTCGAGACAAGGACAGAACGACCATCAAACTGGACTCCTGAGGTCGTAACCTCGAACGACCGTCAACCAACCTCGTCCCAGAACCAGGACTCTACTCCTGACGACTCTCTCGAGTGTAGTTAATTATAAAGGACCTCGGACTTAAAGAGACCATCAGGTCGTCAAACTTGAGTAGTGAGAGTGACGTCGTCGAGTCGGGTTGGAGACCGGACCGTAACTTCTGGGTTTACACTACGTCGTTTCTTTTGTTTTCTTTTACTTTGTTTTTGTCCGTTTGTTTTGGTTTCCGTTTATTATTCTTGTTTTGGTTTGTATGTTTGTTTTTTTTTCTAATGTTTGTCTGTTTATTTTGGAATCTGTTTATTGTTTTTGTTTAGGTTTGTTTGTTTTAATTTGGTTGGTGGTGGTTGTTTTTAGTATCCTTCTTTTTCTTGTTCTTCTATGGGTTTGTTTGTTTACACGGGATTTTGGGTTTTGGTTATTATTTTCGTTTCGATTGGATTAGTCTTTCGTTCCTTCTTTTGTCTTATTTTTTTGTTTGACTCTAAAGGGACCACCAGGTCGCAAATTCTGAAGTGGAAGGTTACGTCCCATACACTCAAAATAAGGATCGACCCCTGGATTCAAGGTATACGAGTACTGGGGTTTTATTTTTGTATTTTGTCTTTACTGTTACCCTTTTTGTTTCTATTTTTTCTTATATCTTTGTTGTTGTTGTTTTTTTCTTGTAGTGTTTTATAGATTTCTTCTTTGGTTGTTGACATTATTTCTGTTTTGTGTCTGTTACTTGTTTTTTCTCTTCGTATTGTTTCTTATTTTTCATTTTATTATAATCCTCTTATTTTTATATAATCTTTTTATTTTTACTTTAATTTTGTTTTGTGTTATCGTTTTTAATTTTATTGTATTTTTATTTTTCTGACTACGACTTCGACTTTGAGGTTATTAAACCGGTGGATTACACTTCTTGGTTGAGTAACCTTTTTCGGGACTACGACCCTTTTTAACTTCCGCCCTCCTCTTCTCCTACTGTCTCCTACTTTACCAACTTACCGTAGTGGTTGTACTATCTGTACTCAAACTCATCCGAGGTCCGTAACCACTACCTGTTCCTTCGGACCGTACGACGTCAGGTACCCTAGTGTTTCTCAGCCGGTACTGTCTCACTGACTTGATTTGACTTGACTTTTTATTCTTTATTTATTATTGGTTTTATGTTTTTATTTTTCTTTTTTAAGGGAACCCGAAGAAGATAGTCACAGGAAAAGGGGTGTCGTTCGATGTAGGTTGAGGACGACAGTATCCTCCGGGAGGTTCTGGAGATCCATCCGGAGAAATGAGAGAAACAGTCGGGGTGAAGATATCCACAAGGCAGGTGATATGTACGAGGACTTCCACCGGACCTCATGTGCACGGACGTGTCCGGTCGACCCCACGTCCGAAGGTGTCCGTGCAGAAGTCACCGACCTTGTCGACCTCTTCCAAAACCTCCCCTCACTACCCCGGACAGACCTTGACACACACTTCTACACCGTGACAATCCCCACCGTGTACCCGACGGTCCTGGACACACCGGACACCACCGAAACCACCCTCACCCGAAGTCTGGACCCTGGGTACGTCGGTCTACTCCGAAACTTCCTCCGTCCCGACCGGATAAATACGTCACCTAATATACACAACGAATTACAGTCTAGTAAAAACGTGAGTCTTACCTAGTGTACAAAAAGTCAGAAAGTCAAACGATGACCTAAAATATACAATCATAAATAATAAAACATAGTTATAACTATTCACTCTGACCAAACACCAAAAGAATGTACACTCGGAAAAACCCTCGAGTACGTAAAAGGTTTGACAAAGTACTTCAGGGACTGGTAAGTCTTGACTCCTATGTGATTATAACCTCCTCCTGAAGTCAATCACGGTTGAGGGGGAATGAAGAAACGCCGTGACCTACCAAAGACTCTCTAAGATATATGAGACCTATAGACACCCTCGTACGACACGACACGAATCAACGAGTCAACACATACTGAAAAACACTGGAGTACCTACCATCGGACGGTCCGAGGAGACAGATACCCCCAAGAGGTTGTTCTTATGACTTTACCCAACGGTACGGGAGGAGGTCCCCTAGAAAGGTTGGGTCCCTAGTTTGGTCCAGAAGACGTAACGTCCGTCTAAGAAATGGTCGACTCGAGGGACCTTTCGGAATAGACACCCTTATTCGTGACAATTTACATTTACACCTCTATAATCGTGTCCTATGAATTAGGTCTAACTGACAAATATATTTGACGTCTCATTAAATGATCCTTTACTATTCACTACCCCGATAGGACACTAAAATGTAAACAGGAAATTTTGTAGTTAATATAATAAATATTTTCATAATGAAATATAATTCATTAATAATATAATAATTCAGAACTATTATTTTTTGGGAGGTGAAATGGTAAGGTATAGGGGGTAGGAAGGAAGGTTTCAGTTGTTAAGATCAAGATTTAGGAAGGGGTGTATAATATAGGTATAAAAAATATTTACACGAATATAACGGTAAATAAACATATAGATAAATTTTTAATTATTCACAAAATTTTCTCGTCAAATTCCAAATATATTATGTCTCACTTTTTATCTCTCAAGAGTATATGGGAGTGAGGAGTGAGGACGGGAGGAGGGGAATCAAAAGGGGTAATAAGTGTAGAACATATCCACACCATATAAAGAATCTTAACTACTCGGTTATAACTATGTAATAATAATCGATTTCAGACATCTGATGTAATATGTAATCCCAAGTAAGAAACAAAATATATAAAATTGGTATTGTCATAGTAAGTTTTATAAAAGTGACGGAGGGTTTAGGGTACACGAGGTGGATCAGTAAGGAGGAAGATGAGTTTGGGACGGTTGAGGAACGTTGATAACTAGAAAAATGAAAGAGGGATCAAAGCGGACAATGTCTTACAGTATATAAACCTTTGTACACCATACATCGGAAATATATGACCGAAGAAAGTGAATCGTTATACGTAAACAAAGAAGGACAGAAAAACATTGAACTCTCGAGTAAAGAAAAATAACTACTTATTATTGGGTCAGATACCAACATAGTCTGAAATAGGTAAGTGGATGGCTTCGTGTAGAACTAACGTAGGTTCAAAACCATTAATACTTATTTCGACGGTGTTTATAAACTCACGTATAAAAGACGTATCTGTATTCAAAATTAGAGTAGACCCATTTATGGTTCTCTGTATAAATAACCCCTACACACACAGGTCCTACCACCTCATCTTTCTGGGACTCGAGTGAAGGAGGACACCCGTGTGATTTCAATGTTGATCAGTCTCTGGTCGATAGTCACTTTTGTTGTACTTCTGATCGTCCTTTCTAGAAGATGTTCATTTCTATATTTCTTCCTTGGTGTTGTTCTATCTACCCTCCCCGTCTCTACGTTATATCAGTTCTGGATATGAGGGGTCATCCGTCGGGTGTTTACCGTCCTATTAAGAGGGGTTCCTCACTCATCAGACTCAAGGTGTTACCCGAGGGGTCGGGTCCCGAGGATATGTTCCTTCTACTCGGAGGTCTTGTAAACTTAAACTTTCGGTCACCCCGAATGAAAACCCTCTCAGTCTCCTGACCCCCTTTATCTCCGAAGTAAGAATTTCCCGAGTGTATTTAGGTGAGAGGTTCTAGGTCCCTTTTTCGTCATTAAACTTTCCTTGGACCCAGTCTGGGTAAACAGAGTATGACCTTTGTATTTACTAACTTCCTCGGTAAGATCCCTCGAGTAAGATAGTACTCCTGTGACCATAAACGTTCATGGTAAAACCTTAGGAGGGGAATAGAATAGTCACGACTCTCGACTGGGACGAGTGATCTATCAGTCGTGGTCAAGACCCTATGGGGTCTGGTTCGTCGATCAGTTCGTCCCTGTGTCGGAGTGAGTGGTCGTCCGGTCGATGGTAACCTAGGGGAATTGGAGGTCGGTGAGGTCCCTGGTCGGGACGGGTGGTCTCCCGAGTCTTAGGTTGAGGTGTGTGGTCACCCGACCGTGATCTAGACCCTGTGGACCCTGAATATCGGTCAATAACCCTGGACTGAGACACGTGGTCGTCCGACTGTAGTCGAGGTCCTGGGGACCCGGGACGTCGGTCTTTCGGGTCCTAGACCCAGGTGGGTACCTATCCGACCGTGTTGGACTCCTGGACCTAAATGGATACTCTCCCACTCGTAGTTGTGAACCAGTAGATACCCGTGGTTAGGACGAATAGTCGTCCATCTGTGGTTGGGTCCCTGGTGACATAGACATTGGTCGTCACGGTTCTGGGTCAGGCGGGTAGTCGTCCCGTCATGGTCGCGGTCCTGTTAGACCTGAAATCGGGGTGGTTAGTCATCCGACTGTGACCGAGACCCTGTGGGGTTCGAGGTGTCGGTCGGTATAGTCTTTGGTTAGGGTGAGTTGTTGTCCGGTTGTGACCGAGACCCTAGGAATCGAGGTGTCGGAGTACTGGACCGAGACGTTTGATCACCCGGTCGTGATCGGGGTCCTTGGGACCCCGTAACGTTGGTCAGTAGACCACTTTTTCTTAGTACGGATGGTCGTTCGGTAGGGGTCATGGTCCTCAAGGTCCCGGTGTCTCGATCAGTACGGTCTTAAACCAGGATAGGTGTTCACCGGTCGTCGGAGGTGTGATCCGTTGGTTGACCCTACCTTACCCCGGTCGGTACGTATAGACGTACGTTTGTATCTCTCGGACGGTTTTGTCTTTCCGGGTGTGTCGAATGTATCTCCCATCGTGGTCTCGTTTATAGAGACCACTACTCTCCCAACACATGACGACCCAGACTGTCCTGTATAAATGTATATCGGTTAAAAGGTCTAGTGTCTTTATTGATTGGATGATTTATGTATCTTTTAAGAGATATTTTTATCTTCTAATCCGATTTGTTCCAGTGTCTCCTTATACAAGGTTTGTTTCCTTGTTCTATTTTAGGGTCTTCTTGGTTCACTTCATATCTATTCGTTAGATGACATATTTCTCAAGCTCCATTACTGGTATTTCTGTGAGTTTCTTCAGTCCTCTCCTTATTTCCATGTGTCTCTTCAGTCTTCAAAGATAGTTCCTGTATCTTTTATATTACTTCTTGTTTTGTCTCTACTTCTTATGTTATATTAACTTTATTTTTTATATAATCTGCCTTAGTTATCATCCATTTGTCCTTATGTAGTCGTCGAACTTCTGTCCCATAACCTTTATTTGACTTGTCTTTTTGTTTGGTTTTTTGGGGGGTTAAAATACGGGTAAATCCTCTTGAGACCCTGTCGTAATCCGTATGACTGTAAGTGTAATGTTCCCAGACTCTTTCCCTTCTCTCTCTCTTTACCTGTCTATTGTATAAACTTCTGTATTATCGACCTTTGAACGGATTGGACCCTTTCTTTTCTCTATAGGTTCAGATCCCTTAGTGTCCCAAAGTTTGTTCTACTTGGGTTTCTTCTGGTGTGGTTCTGTATAACACTTATTTTTCATTTCTTATAACTTTAGTCTGAAGACCAATATTTTATTTCAGTGTCCATACTTTACATGTCACACCCCTTATATCAGTTATTAAACACTATAAAACATACTACTGTCTACCATTGATACGAACGATACCACTATGAAAACTTTATATATCTTTATAACTTAGTGGTAAAACACATTGTCCTTGATGTATCATAACACCCAGTTAATATAAAGTTTTGGTTCGTTTGTTTGACTATACTTTTCTCTAGTCTTAACACCAATGGTCTCCACCTTCTACCCCTTCCCCCCTAACCTACTTCCGTCAGTTTTCGATTTTTTAATACTTATTCAAAATCCCTAAATTATATGTTATACTATTTATATTAATTGTGTCGACATACAATATATACTTTTAACAAATCTCTCATTTGGGACTCCCAAAAACTGTGTTCCTTTTCGAAAAGAAGATAAAAAGTTTAAAACATAGATATGCTCTTATACCTATCATTGATTTGAATAAACACTATTAGTAAAGTACTACATACATTCAGTTTGGTAACATGAGGTATGGAATTTGAATATGTCACGATAACAAAGACAAGTCAACGAGTCAGCACGGGTTGAGAAGCTCTGGGGTACCTGACTTCTTACAGTCGGGGAGATAGGGAGTAGTAGAGGACCTTAGACGAGTTTGACTACAGGTAACTCAGCCACTACGATAGGTTTGGTAGAGTAGGAGACAACAGGGGAAGAGGAGGACTAAAGTTAGAAAGAGTCGTAGTCGCAAAGGTTACTCAGTCGAGAAGTGTAGTCCACCGGTTTCATAGTCTCCAAGTCAGAGTCGTAGTCAGGAAGGTTACTTATAAGTTCTAACTAAAGAAAATCCTAACTGACCAAACTAGAGAAACGTCAGGTTCCCTTAGAGTTCTCAAAAGAGGTTGTAGTGTCAAATATACAATTAACGTAGAATTATTTTGACCTTTTGGGATTTTTTACTTATTTCTTTTTCGTAATTACATATAATCTAATTTTGTATTTTGTGTTTTCTTTGTGTAAACGATCCAACATATTCTTCTGATACAAATTAAAACATTCTTTAACGACTTGATAGGAGGTTTTTCCGACATAGTAAAATGTAAGGATGACCGTACTTACGTTGTAATGACCGTAACTTACACTGAAACACAGTAAACATAAAATTAAACATTAAGAGATTACTTTATACTACCGTACACTACAACTCGTAGCAAAGTATATGAATAAACGATAGACATATAGAAGAAACTGTAACAGAGAAGTATAGAAAGAGGTTAAAAATTAACCTAACAAATAAAGGAATAATTAAAGTTCCCCAGAAGTATGGAACCCATGTTCAGGAAATAATCTATATCTAATTCTGATACAGTCGGAAACTGACACACCTAGTGTTATTTGATACCTTTTAAGACTTTCTCTACCCTTATGGTCTGGTGGACTGGACGGAGGACTCTTTAGACCTACGTTCAGTCCTTCGTTGTCAATCTTGACCTGTACCTTGTTGTCTGACCAAGGTTTATCCTTTTCCTCATGTAGTTCCGACATATAACAGTGGGACGAATAAATTGAAGATACGTCTCATGTAGTACTCTTTGCGACCTGACCTTCTTCGTGTTCGACCTTAGTTCTAACGGCCCTCTTGAGAGTTATTGGAGTCTATACGTCTACTGTGGTAAGAATACCGTCTTTCACTTCTCCTTGATTTTTCGGAGAACTACTTTTTCAACCGAATTTCGAGTTGTAAGTCTTTTACTTCTAGTGTCGTAGGCCAGGGTAGTGAAGTACCCTTTATCTACCCCTTTGTCACCTTTGTCACAGTCTGAAATAAAAAAACCCGAGGTTTTAGTGACGTCTACCACTAAAGTCGGTACTTTAATTTTCTGTGAATGAGGAACCTTCCTTTCAATACTGGTTGGATCTATCGTATAAGTTTTCGTCTCTGTAATCAAACGATTGTTTCCAGACAGATCAATTCCGATACCAAAAAGGTCATCAGTACATACCTACACTCTCGACCTGACACTTCTTTCGACCAGCGACTTCTTAACTACGAAAACTTGACACCACAACCTCTTTTGAGAACTCTCAGGGAACCTGACGTTCCTCTAGGTTGGTCAGGTAAGATTTCCTCTAGTCGGGACCCACAAGAAACCTTCCTTACTACGATTTCGACTTCGATGTCATGAAACCTGTGGAGTACTCTTGTCGACTGAGTAACCTTTTCTGATACTACGACCCTCCCTAACCCCCGTCCTCCTCTTCCCCTGTTGTCTCCTACTCTACCGACCTACCGTAGCGTCTGAGCTACCTACACTCAAACTCACTTGAGGCCCTCAACCACTACCTGTCCCTCCGGACCGCACGACGCTAAGTACCCTAAAGTTTCTCAGTCTGTGCTGACTCGTTGACTTGAGTTGACTTGACTATGAAAGAGGATGAGATCGAAAAGAAGAGAAGTGTCTCGGAAGGACCTAATTAAAACCTTTTAAGACTCAATAATAATGAGGTTTATAAAGAAGATAAAGAAAGAGAGAAAGAAGAGGAAGACCATAAGGGTAATACGTACATAATGTAAAGACATTATCGAGGTGTCAAGAACCTATTAAACAAGATTGAAAAGTTAAAAAGAGAAAAATAAAGGTAAAACTTTGACAGATAACTGTATGACCGAATTTTGAGTCGTAAGTCTTTTGATTCTAGTACCGTAGGTCAGGGTAGTGAAGTACCGTCCATCTACCCCTTTGTTACCTTCGTCACCGACTGAAATAAAAACAACCCGAGGTTTTAGTGACGTCTACCACTGACGTCGGTACTTTAATTTTCTACGAATGAGGAACCTTCTTTTCAATACTGGTTGGATCTGTCGTATAATTTTTCGTCTCTGTAATGAAACAGTTGTTTCCAGGTAGATCAGTTCCGAAACCAAAAAGGACACCAGTACATACCTACACTCTCAACCTGATATTTCTTTCGACTCACGACGTCTTAACTACGAAAACTTGACACCACAACCTCGTCTGAGAAAAAAATTTTTATATTTAAATAAATAAAATTAACCTTCGATTAATGAAATGTTATAAAATAATCAAAACGGTATGTAGTTGTACTTAGACGGTGCCCACATTTGAGAACTCTCAGAGAACCTGACACTCCTCTAGGTTGGTCAGGTAGGATTTCCTCTAGTCAGGAGTCAAAACTTTGAGGTTATGAATCCGGTGGACTACGCTTCTCTACTGAGTAAACTTTTCTGGGACCACGACCCTTTCTAACTCCCGTCCTCCTCTTCCCCTGCTGTTTCCTACTCTACCAACCTACCGTAGTGACTGAGTTACCTGTACTCAAACCCATCTGAAACCGTCAACCACTACCCATCCCTCCGGACCACACGACACCAAGTGTCCCAGTGTCTCAACCTGTACTAACTCGTTCACTTGACATGACTAGACTTATATAAATATTAACAATAGGGAAGAACCTAAGTAGGGAACTAGTAATACATAACGGGAAACACACAAAATTACCAGAAATAAAATTTCAGATAAAATAGACTATACTCATAACGATGAGAACGAAAGAAAACCAGAGGTAAACGTACTTTATAGATAAAAATCCGGAAGTGAAGGTCAGACATACATAGGAATTCAAGTTCCAACTAGAGAACATTTGTCGTATATATCACTAGAAAAAAACCATAGGTAAACCACTCAGAAACGGAAAACCAGCCTAGTAAATTGGATAAATACAACTTCCATTAATAACTATTAATAGGACAATGGTAAACGAAATAACAAAACCCAAGTAATAATATTTGGAAAAGAGAAAAGGAGAGATCTCTTCTAGGAAGTTGTAAACAACTTATCGACCAAACCACCACGACTAAGAGAATTGAAAACGAACAGACATTTCGAAAACTAAAGAGAAAGTTTAGACTTACTCTAGGAACAACCCATCTCATTAGAACCAACATCTAAAAGGGGAAAGTAGTGAAATTCATAAGGGAGACCGGACGTCTCAAAAACAACTGTCTAGTTGACAATAGGAATACCCCTAGGGAAGAATACAATAAACAACGAAAAGGGAACTACGAAAATTATAAACAAGAAACACAAATTAAAAACAATCAGACTAATTATACACAGAACCACACAAAGAGTAACCCAAATAGGATATACCTTGGGAGACCCGAAGAACCTGACCCCACCGATTAAGGTAGGGGTAAAATCTCTACCAGAGTTGATAATAGAGGAGTTTATAAAGGAGTACGAGAAAGGAAAACAGAAGAGAACCCTACGGATACTAAACTTACAACCCCGTGAATTACAACAGGGTCTACAGAAACTCCGACAGGAGCTTAACGGATGAGTCTTCCAGGAGGTTATATAAATCCTTACACAGCTCGAGGACACCCGAGACACCTCAGTCAAGTCACAGTCTATAGGGGAAGAAGACCGAACATGAATAAGGGTGTCAGGTCTTAGCGGGGAGTTTATGTGACAGAGACAAATCGATGTTTTAAAATTAGACAAGGAGGAAGGTGAAGACCCCGTCAAGGGGGAAGAAACGAATCCAACTAGAGGAGACGAACGTTCATTCAGAGAGAGGTCGTAAACTAGAGGTGGGACTGTACTTCCTCAGTTTCACTGGTGAATAAGTCCGAGTGCACGAGTCAACACGACCCCTCCCTGTGACGTTTATTTATAGTGACCGAACACACCCCTCGTGAGTGTCCCCTATCTGGGGTACCCCTAACGGTATCGAGTTCCACCGTACATGGAGGGTCCAAGTTCGACGAACCCGAGGACCACGTGGTACTCCATTGTCAGGGTCTACCCGGAACGTAGAGGAGTCCCCTCGACCAGAGTCCAACACTGTGAGAGTCGTCTATCCTTGGTAGGTCCTAAGGTCCTTCTGTACCCATCGGTGACCTCCGGGTGAGTGTCGAACCTCCTTCACCAGAGACCCCGGTTCTAACGTCACCTGGGAACGGAAGACGGAGATCTACAACATGTGGTCGGAGAGACGGAGGTCCCTCCCAACATTTACCGTCGACAGAGTGGGAGGAAACTATAAGAGATCCCACGTTAGTAAACAAGACACTTACACGGTCCCCAGTCCCAAACCACAATTTCGGAAGGGTGTCCTTTCCAAGAAACAAAAAGAAACAAAGAGACCGAGAGGGTACCAAACCTAAAAGGGGTAAGACAGACACGACACAGCGTAATCAGGGAAGTCTTACAGGAGTGCCGAAAGTTAGAGTCAGGAAAGGGATTCCTGACTACTGTGTCGGGCACGGAGACGTGGGTCGGAGCTGAACGACACCCGTCTGTTCTCACACACTCGACGAAGAACCGACCATTAACGGTAAGTCACGCTAAAGACACCACTTACAAAAACCAATACGACGGGAGACTCTAAGGATTCGAAGGGTGAGTGGAGCGGACACTCTTCCAAAGGATACCACACCTTTGAAGAGGAGGAAGTGTTGGGGAATGAGTCCTACCCACAGACAGAACTTTAGGAAATAGAGGGAAAAACAGAAATAGGAAACAGGATGGAGTAAGACTTCTCTAATCAAACGGAAAGACCCATAGACCCCAGGAGGTGGTCGTAAGTCTTCAACAAAACACCCTCAGTGAGGTGTACGTCTAGAAAACTATATAAACACACCCTCTTTCAACAGAGAGACAGGATATAGAGGAGGTAGAACCCTAGCGGGAGGGAAAGTCATGAAAAAAAAAAAAATTCAGAAGTAGAGAGACGAAGATAGTACGTAATCAGGAAGGGACAACAGGTGAAAAAGGTAATGTCGAGAATCGTATAATCAGTATCTGTAAAATTTATGGATCAGACTATTAAAGTTTTAGGGACAGCATAGAATCAGTCCAAGACTACGAACGAGACAGGAAGTTTGACACAAAATGAAAATCATACGAAACATTATAAAAAATTTGGATTCGTACTATATGACACCATATGACCCATTTTTCTTAGACCATGACCCAAATCACCACCCGAAGACGAGGTCATTCGACACTAAGAGACATAAACGGAGAGAGGTTAAATTCCCCATCACAAAATGGAATTAAGAGGTTACTTAGATTCTTCTTTACAACTAAAAGGTAAACAAGTATGAAAAAGAACAAGGCACCTGTCCTTACTGTTGAAGGTTCAAGGAAGGTACAACCTAACCTTTGACCTTCAGGGATAAATAAATAAATACCGGTGTGACGTTCCGAACATCCTAGAATCGAGGGGTTGGTTCCTAGATTAAGTCCGGGAGTCGTCACTTTATCACCTCAGGATTGGTGACCTGACGGTCCCTTAAGGGAAATAAATAAAAAATAAATTGTAAGAAATAAGATTTTTGTTGAAATACCTCGTATTAATTATATGTACTTTTACTTGTGTAAATTACTCATGTCAAAGTATTTTCAATTACACACATACACGGTACTGTGGTAGTGGTGTGAATTTTATTACTTGTATGGACAGTACGGTAAAGAGAAACATTGAAAAAGGAAGACCAGATGATGTGAAAGGGTTCCAAATTATTGAACAAAAGACAATAGTGTCTAATCAAACGTGAAAACCCTCAAATTTTAAAAAAAAGTGAGTCGTATTTATAAAACTCTGATGAGGTCCAACATAACACATACTTACTGAGTAAGGATGAATAACGACTTATCATAAAGTAACATACCGATATAGTATTAAACAAATGAGTAAGTGAACTACCTATAAATCTAACACACGACGAAAAGTAACAATTTTATCTCGACGAAACTTATTCAGGAAAACTGTAATAAACGAAGGGACCACAGAGTCTACCATTTCTTAAACGGACGTTACGTCCTCTGGGTCTAAACTAGGGGACCTCTTGTCTTACTGATGGGTGAGGTCATAAGAACGGACCTCTTAAGGTACCTGTCTCTCCGGACCCTCCGACGTCAGGTACCCCAGTGAGTGTTTCTCAGTCTGTGTTGACTCGCTGATTGTGAAAATAAAAAAAAAAGAAAATAAAAGATAACTTACTTACGGTCCCTCATTTTACTGACCCATATACCAACCACATACAAAGTAAATGATACTTTGTAGTTTGACAAATAGTTTCAACAACACGGTAAAATATAAGGGTAGTCGTCGTAAATCAAGTCAAGTCAGCGAGTCAGCACAGACTGAGACGCTGGGGCACCTGACGTCGTACGGTCCGGAGGGACAGGTAGTTGAGGGTCGCAAATGAGTTTGAGTACAGGTAACTCAGTCACTACGGTAGGTGGGTAGAGTAAGAGACAACAGGGGAAGAAGAGGGCGGAAGTTAGAAAGGGTCACAGTCCCAGAAAAGTTTACTCAGTCGAGAAGCGTAGTCCACCGGTTTCATAACCTCAAAGTCGAAGTTGTAGTCAGGAAATATCATTTCAAGGTTAACGACGTGTAATGAGTGACCGTTCACTATTTTGGATCGTTGATTAAATTTTTTAAAATCTGTAAGATGACCCACACATCAACATAGAACATGAAAAATAAAAAATAAAATAATTTTAATTTTTTAATACGTTTGCCTTTCCAATGGAAGGTAAATGTCAATAAGGTTTTATAAACGATATAAGGGGTACAACATGGCATATAGGCACTAGGATAGAATGTACGTTATCAATCACGGATGGTGGGATTATGAGGATATAACGGGGAGGGGGATGTGACCATTGATGATCAAAAAAGAGATATAGATACTCTAGTGAAGTAAAAAAAGATATAAGTTGATATAAGTGATCAACCAATGTAAAAAATCTAAGGTGTTTATTCACTACAATATATCATAAACAGAAAGAGACAGATAAAGTGAATCGTATTACGGGAGTTTCACGTAAGTATAACGATGTTTACCCTTTTTTTAAAAAGAAAATATTCCTAGTCATCATAAAGTGTGTGTGTGTGCATATATATATGGCGTAGAAGAAATAACAAGTAGACAACTCCTTGTGAATTCAAGGAAGTTACATAACCGTTAATATTATTATAACGATATTTATAACCCCACGTGTATAGAAAAACTTAACCGTAAAAAGAAAAAAAAAGTCTATTCAGGTCCTTACCTTAACACTCAACATATTATCAAGATACTCGAAAGACCCATCGTGATCACAATTTCTCGGGTGGACGGTTACGTCTTCTGTAATCTCTGGACCCAAACGAGGGACTCACCCCTTCTAAGGGACCTTCTCCCGTACCTTTGGATGAGGTCACAAGAACGGATCTCATAGGGTACCCGTCTCCTCGGACCACCCGATGTCAGGTATCCCAACGTCTCTCAGTCTGTACTGGATTCACTCAATCTTGTACGTAAGATAAGAACCAAAAGACGTCACCGACGTGGTTATGATATGTTCCTAAGAGAAAACAGGTGTAGGAACTGTTGTAAACAATAAGTACAGAAAAACTACCATCGGTAATACTGTACATCCTCCACTATAGAGTAACACACAAAATTTTAAAATAAATAAAAAAGAAATTAAAATAACCTCATATCAACCAAACGTATACGATCAAAGTCCACATGTCGTTTTACTTAGTCTATATATATATATATATATATATATATATATATATATATATAT